>CM018698.1:27583874-28783874 GCA_009363875.1 Mikania micrantha | reverse complement strand
GGAGCAGTCGATCGCGAGTCAACCGAACGTGAGCCATAAGTGGAACTACTGCAATTCGAAGTCAATCGGGGTAAGAATCTATTCCTACACACACTAAACATGCCGACTAAGAATACCCATAACACAATTTCATTTAAAGATCTGGATTTGATAAAGTTCGAGTTCTAGGGTTCTTAACAAAGTCGGTTTTGGGGGTTTTTAACCAAATGAGCTTTAAAATCGAATTAAACTACACCAATAGTTTCAGAAGGGTTCGATTTAACTAAACCATGTATTAATTTCATTAAGTTACAACGATTTGATGGATTTTAGTTCTAGGGTTCTTAATGGGAATCGGTTTTGGGGATTTCATAGCAAACGAGTTGGAAAATCAAATTAATTGTTATGGTTAGTCTCAGATACTTCCGATTAAGCTTAAGCATGTATTAATTTGGGATTCTAGTATCAGATTTTAGGATTTCGATAGTTAGGGTTCTTAGAATCAAAATATTTGGGGGTTTTGAGTTAAAACGAAGGTAATGTCCAAATTAATCGATCAGATAGCTTCGAATTTTCTGTTACAACAAAAGCCTATGGTTCTAGGATCAATGGAATTCGAATTGGGGATCAATCGGGATGAAATTGCTTCGGCTATGATATCAAAGGGTATTTGGTTTGAAGGTGTACTTAAAACAATCTAGTTTTGAATTCTGATGCGATACCCTAGCGGGCGAGACTGGTAGTGCATGTGTGTATCGAGTAGGGGGTCGCGGGTTCGAGCCATGGGGTGGCCGGTTTTTGGAAAAAATACCATTTTTGGTATTTTTGAAATAACTTTCTCATACGAACTCCGTTTTAACCCGTTCGAGTTGCGTTGGAATCGTAACAAGAATACGAACGCATTAGAATAATAAAATTTATATTTTAATCCGAAAACGAAATCGCGTATAATTACGGTTATTTAAATAAAATCAAATATGATTTTATTTAAACGATTTCAAAGGTACGCGTACATACGTATGCACATTCTTAACACTTTAGTATACGTGTGTTGACACGTATGTGATTTTAAGCACAAAACGATTATTCGAATAACACTAGGTTATTGTTTAAACACAGATTCTTCGTAAGAGGATTTCTTACACGAGCTTTTAGTGTGTGATCATTCTGCAATACTCAAAGGTGCGTACACGGCCCCTTTCTTATTTTAAACTGTTTTGGGGGAGAAAACATGTGCAACAAACTGTTTTTAGATACATATCACTTGCATGAGTTAGCTGTTTACATTATGTGAAAACATATCAACTTGAAAGTCCTTACACACCTCGAACCGTTTAGTTTGCTGTAATGCAAAGCGTGGTAGTTGGAAATAGATCTATTAGGTTTGACAAACCTCACCTGGTAGATGGGATCTACGCAGGTGTTTGACTGACCAAACACAATTTTACTATTGTTGTGATAGACAATAGTGGCAAGGCGAAAACATGCTATAGCATGGCAATCCGTCAGCTTCGGTGTCGAACACTTATGTAAATAGTTTATATGACTAGCTATCATGACTGTGCATGTGTGATTATGTTATCTACAATCTTGTTATTCAAACTGTTGTTTTGAACCTTGTGAATACATAAAACCTGTGTTATGCACCAACCTTTGTGTTGACTTGATTTACATGTTTTCTCAGGACGCTAAGGCGCGCGTTAAAGCAGGCATGGACTAGGAGATAGAGTAGCATGCATTTTAAACATTTTGAATATTTGAATTTGAACATTTAAGTATTTTGTTTTGTAATGTTTACTTTACAACTGTTATTGGTTTTATAACGCTTCCGCAACTTTTGAAAACTTTGATGTATTGTTTTAAAGACCAAAGTATGTTTTGAAATTCATATAGAGGTCTTCGCTATGTCTAATGATCTGAGATCCTGGTTTGTCACGTTCCCAAACGGTATGATTCCGTTAGTTGAAAATTGGGGGTGTGACAGATTGGTATCAGAGACATTTGTTATAGCGAACTAGGTTTGCATTTGTAAGCTTAGACTATGACTGTTAGACATTAGACACATATGTTTACACACATTGCTTAGAAATTACATATGACATTATGTAATTGACTTGTTTACATATTCCATGGCACTGCACTTACATATGGTATTATGTAACAGGCATGGCATCATCATCAATTCCCTACATCTACATTGATGATTCCGAGGGCGAGGAACCGATAGTTCCAGCACCACCGTCATCACCACCACCACCTATTCCATCACCTCCACCGTATGAGATGGATGACTCAGATCCGGAGGAGGATCCGGAGGAGGATCCAGACGAGGATCCCGAGGAGGATCCAGATGAGGACCCGGATGAGGATCCGGAGGAGGAGCCAGTGGAGGGCACTCAGCAGATCCCTGCTTAGGGATCTTCTGCACATCCACCACCAGTACTAGATGCTCCTGAGCCTAAGAGGCAAAGGACGGACGCGGAGGAGATCGCCAAACTGCGCGAGGATCTGGAGGAAGCAGAAGATAGGATTGCACAGCACTCTCAGGAACAATGGGATGCTAATGAGAGGCAAGAGGAACTTGCCCATCTAGTTCATGACATGCGAAATGAGATGATTCACTTGATTGGTCGTCTAGAAGAGTCAGAGAACCGAGCTGAGTTCTTGGAGGGCAGGATAGAAGCCTTAGAGGATTTAGTGGCCTCTGAGAATGAGGAGGAGGATGAAGAGGAAGAAGGGGAGGAACCGGCACCAGTTGTTGAGTCCGATCCTGAATCCACTGTTGAGGACGATTGATTGTTTTTCTTTTCTTTCTTGTTTTGTTTAAACTTATTAGGAACGGGTTGTGTTCCTACATTAGTAGTTTGAAAAGTTGTGTTTTATTTCAAAAGCATTGTACTCAAAGAAAGTTTCTATCTATGGAAGAATTATTATTTTCAACAGTTGTGTTGATTTATATTACATGTTGTGTTTGTTGTTTTACTTACACATGTCACATTAGATTTTGACTTCGTGCTAACACTTCTTGTAAATAGGAAACTAATGGCTGAGGGAAACGTACATATGACTGTTGCTGAGCTCAATGAGCTAATTAACAACAGAGTTGCAGAGGCAATTGCACAGTATGCGCAGACACACAACACAGGGCCACAGGGTCCAGCTGCGGGATTGGTTAACCCACAAGTCTGCACGTTCAAGATGTTCTTGGACTGCAAACCTCACAATTTCAAAGGGTCGGAGGGGGCCATTGGACTCCTTCGGTGGATTGAAAAGGCTGAGTCTGTATTCGAAATGTGCAACTGCCCTAACGAAAGCAAGGTGAAATTTGCTACGGGAACATTGGAGGGTCCAGCACTAACTTGGTGGAACTCAAATGTCCAGACTCTGGGGTTGGGAGAGGCTAATGCCTTAACATGGAATGACTTCAAAACTTTACTGCAAGAGGAGTACTGTCCTCGCAGTGAGATGCAGAAGTTGGAGGAGGAATATTGGCACCTCAAGATGGAGGGGTCAAACATTGAAGAGTACACAACCAGGTCACACGAGTTGGCCAGACTGCTACCACACATGGCTACTCCAGCCAGTAAGTGGATTGAAAGGTACATTGGAGGACTAGTGCCTCAGATTCAAGGGTTGGTGACTTCAGCAAATCCCACCACCATTCAACAAGCTGTTCGTTTAGCGCATCAGCTTACTGACCAGGCAGTGTTGCAGGGGACTCTGCCCAAACGAACATCTGTTACCAAGGTAGGAGATCATAAGAGAAAGTGGGAAGGTAACAACTTCAAGGGTAACAACCAACAATCATATCAGCAAAACCGTAAACAAGACTCAAACAAGTCTTATCATGGTTCAAGCAGTGGTCAGCAATCATCATCGTCGGGGGGTTATATTGGGAAACACCCCAAGTGCAACAAGTGTGGTTACCATCATGCAGGTAATCAATGTGAGAGAGCTAAGTGCCAGAGGTGTGGCAAGATTGGGCATGCGGCTAAGGATTGTCGCGGGGAACTACAGAATAACAACAACCAGAACAATAACCAGAACAACGCTCAGAAAGGTTGTTTTGAGTGTGGCAAAATGGGGCATTTTAAGAAAGATTGCCCACAACTCAAGAAAGGCGGGGACAATAATGCCAATGGTAATGGAAATGGCAACGGTAATGGAAATGGCACCAACAACAACAACAACAATAACAACAACAACAACAATGGTGCTAGAGGCAGGGCGTTTGTGATTGGAGGACGTCAAGCGAGGGAGGATCCCAACATTGTTACGGGTACGTTCCTCTTAAATAATCACTATGCCTCTATGTTATTTGACACCGGTGCCGATCGGAGTTTTGTATCTAGTTCACTTGCTAAGTTGCTAAATGTTAGTCCCACTGCTTTAGATAGTCCATACACTGTGGAATTAGCTGATGGTAAGTTGATAGTAGTGGAAAATATCTTTAAGGGATGTATCCTTGATTTGATGGGTCAAACATTAGAGATTGACCTTATGCCTATTGCCTTAGGCAGTTTTGATGTAGTTATTGGCATGGACTGGTTGTCCAAAAACCAGGCTGAAATTGTATGCCATGAAAAGATTGTTCGCATACCTCTTCCGCAGGGAGAGACATTGTATGTACAAGGCGAGAAGAGCAGTACGCCACTGCGTCTCATATCTTGTATGAAAGCACACAAATGTCTGCGTAAAGGTCATACGACAGTTATAGCACTTATAACTGAAAAGCCGGTAGTTGAGAAGAAGATTGAAGATATACCTGTAGTTTGTGAATTTCCGGAGGTGTTTCCAGAAGACTTGCCGGGATTACTTGCCGGGATTACCGCCTTACACCAGATGCAGCACCGATAGCTAGGGCGCCTTATCGACTTGCACCGTCTGAGATGCAAGAATTATCTACACAATTTCAAGAGTTGTTGGATAAGGGTTTCATACGACCTAGTTTTTCACCATGGGGAGCTCCAGTTTTGTTTGTAAAGAAGGACGGAACTTTCCGTATGTGTATCGATTATCGGGAATTGAACAAGGTTACTATCAAGAACCGGTATCCGTTACCCATGATTGACGATCTATTCGATCAATTGCAAGGTTCGAGTTACTACTCGAAGATTGATCTCAGGTCTGGTTATCATCAACTAAGAGTCCAGGAGGAGGATATTCCGAAGACAGCATTCAGGACACGATATGGCCATTATGAGTTCTTGGTCATGCCATTTGGGTTGACAAACGCTCCAGCTGTATTCATGGATCTCATGAACCGTGTTTGTAAACCTTATCTTGATAAGTTTGTCATTGTTTTCATTGATGACATTCTCATCTATTCACAGTCTGAGGAAGAACACGCTGAACATCTTCGATTACTATTGGAATTGTTGAAACAGGAACAATTGTACGCTAAGTTCTCGAAGTGTGATTTCTGGATGCGAGAAGTACAATTCTTGGGTCATATAGTTAATGAAAAGGGCATACATGTTGATCCAGCGAAGATTGAAGCGATTAAGAATTGGGAAGCACCAAAGACCCCTACCGAGGTACGACAATTCCTTGGTTTGGCGGGTTATTACCGAAGATTCATTGAGGGTTTCTCAAAGATCGCTCAACCACTCACAGCTCTTACGCACAAGGGAACGAAGTATAACTGGACGGATAAACAGGAAGCTGCATTCCAGCTATTGAAACAGAAACTTTGCAGTGCACCGATTCTGTCCCTACCGGAAGGAACAGAAGACTTTGTGGTGTATTGTGATGCATCTGCACAAGGGTTGGGATGTGTGTTGATGCAACGTGAAAAAGTAATTGCATATGCTTCCAGACAACTACGAACACACGAAAAGAATTACACTACTCATGACTTGGAGTTAGGGGCAGTGGTGTTTGCTTTGAAAATTTGGAGGCATTATCTGTATGGAACTAAGTGTACTATTTACACTGATCATAAGAGTTTGCAACATATCTTTGATCAGAAGGAGCTTAATATGAGACAACGACGATGGGTTGAGTTGTTGAACGACTACGAATGCGCGATTAAATATCACCCGGGAAAAGCCAATGTAGTAGCTGACGCTCTGAGCAGAAAAGACACAACAGGAACAAGACGGGTTCGCGCACTTATGATGACAATACATACTGACTTACCTGACAAGGTGCACAGTGCTCAGATTGAGGCTTTGAAAACGGAAAACTTAGTACTGGAATCTTTACGAGGAATGGAAGAACAATTGGATGTTAAACCTGATGGAATTCGTTATTTCACTAATCGAATGTGGATACCTTTGTATGGAGGTTTAAAGGAACTCGTGATGGATGAAGCACACAAGTCCAGATATTCAGTCCATCCGGGATCAGACAAGATGTACCATGACTTGAAGGCACTGTATTGGTGGCCTCACATGAAAGCTGATATTGCTAAGTACGTTAACAAATGTTTGACTTGTTCGAAAGTCAAAGTTGAATATCAGAAGCCATCTGGTTTACTGCAACAACCAGAGATACCGATGTGGAAATGGGAACAGATTTCGATGGACTTCATTACTAAGTTACCCCGTACACCGAGTGGTTGTGATACGATTTGGGTAATTGTCGATCGATTAACGAAATCTGCACACTTTTTAGCAATCAAGGAAACTGACAAGATGGAGAAACTGACTCGCATTTACATCAAGGAAGTAGTAGCACGGCATGGCGTGCCAATCTCTATTATATCAGATCGGGATGCCCGATTTACTTCCAACTTTTGGAAATCTCTTCATAAGTCATTGGGGACTCGCTTGGATATGAGTACCGCTTATCATCCACAGACCGACGGTCAAAGTGAACGAACGATTCAAACGCTCGAGGATATGTTACGAGCTTGTGTAATTGACTTTGGTGACAACTGGGAGAATCATTTACCGTTAGTGGAATTCTCTTACAACAACAGTTATCATACAAGTATTCAAGCAACACCGTTTGAAGCCTTGTATGGTCGCAAATGTCGCTCACCAGTTTGTTGGGTTGAAATTGGTGACAGTCAGATAACAGGTCCTGAATTGGTACACGAGACGACAGAGAAGATAGTTCAAATCCGGAACCGTATGGCAGCGGCCCGGGATCGACAGAAGAGTTATGCAGACAAGCGTCGTAAACCGTTGGAATTTCAAGTAGGAGACCGAGTTCTTCTAAAGGTATCACCTTGGAAAGGTGTGATACGATTCGGCAAGCGCGGAAAGCTTAGTCCACGTTACGTAGGACCTTTTGAGATCCTGAAAAGGATTGGTCCGGTTGCGTATCAACTTAAGTTACCGGAAGAACTCAGTGGAGTTCATGATGTTTTTCACGTATCGAACTTAAAGAAATGTCTTTCTGATGAGACATTGATTGTTCCGTTGGAAGAAATACAAGTAGATGAACAGCTACGATTTATTGAAGAACCAGCTGAAATCATGGACCGAGAGGTCAAACAACTGAAGCAAAGCAAGATTCCGATAGTCAAAGTTCGATGGAATTCAAGACGAGGTCCTGAATTCACATGGGAACGGGAAGACCAAATGATGAAGAAATATCCTCATCTATTCAAAACAGCTACTGCTAACACTGAGAGCGCACGTTAAATTTCGGGACGAAATTTCCTTCAACAAGGGGATGATGTGATGCTTTCACACATCAACACTGCAAATTTCAAACTGTAAGCACAAACATTTTATTCAATTGATTTTGTTATTAACATTTGTGCTACATTACAATTTATATATTTTATGTGCTACATTTCATATGTTACATGTTATGGTAGTACATACATGATTGGTTACACACATTTTGCATGAGTTAGCTGTTTACATTATGTGAAAACATATCAACTTGAAAGTCCTTACACACCTCGAACCGTTTAGTTTGCTGTAATGCAAAGCGTGGTAGTTGGAAATAGATCTATTAGGTTTGACAAACCTCACCTGGTAGATGGGATCTACGCAGGTGTTTGACTGACCAAACACAATTTTACTATTGTTGTGATAGACAATAGTGGCAAGGCGAAAACATGCTATAGCATGGCAATCCGTCAGCTTCGGTGTCGAACACTTATGTAAATAGTTTATATGACTAGCTATCATGACTGTGCATGTGAGATTATGTTATCTACAATCTTGTTATTCAAACTGTTGTTTTGAACCTTGTGAATACATAAAACCTGTGTTATGCACCAACCTTTGTGTTGACTTGATTTACATGTTTTCTCAGGACGCTAAGGCGCGCGTTAAAGCTGGCATGGACTAGGAGATAGAGTAGCATGCATTTTAAACATTTTGAATATTTGAATTTGAACATTTAAGTATTTTGTTTTGTAATGTTTACTTTACAACTGTTATTGGTTTTATAACGCTTCCGCAACTTTTGAAAACTTTGATGTATTGTTTTAAAGACCAAAGTATGTTTTGAAATTCATATAGAGGTCTTCGCTATGTCTAATGATCTGAGATCCTGGTTTGTCACGTTCCCAAACGGTATGATTCCGTTAGTTGAAAATTGGGGGTGTGACAATAATGTACCTTCATGATAATAACATCATTCACACAACAACTAACATCGTATAATAAGACAAGTTCTTATTTAACTTTGTTAACAACAACGAGAATACACAACGTTGAGAACAAACAACATTGGTGAACACAATACAATTGATTACTATTGAACTGTCTGTATTATATCATTTCAATCATGTGCCATGTATTCAAGTTGATCATTGTAAGTCCCTCACACAAATCGCTGACCAGTTAGTTTGACGTGACTAAACCGACGATAGCATAGTGATACCATAGGTTTGACAAACTTCCAGCTTGTAGGGCTGGTATGTTGATCGTATTGATTCATTGGCCGGTAACGTACGGCCGGTAACAGGGCAACGAACAGTCAGGGTCTGGAAAGCGACACATGGTGATATTAATCTGCAGTTATAATTGTAATTAATCCATCGATTCCTGTTGACTGGTAGACTGAGGAATTGATTTTCTCTCATGTCATAATACTGGTAATAGTTTCGATGAGGCCTATGGGAATACAAAGTGGTAGAGGTAAATCGTATGCATTGTAATCTGATTACGTGAGGATTGCAATGGATTCCTTTTAGGCTCTATGCACTTCAAGTTGAGAACAAATATCAATAGGTTAACTAACACTCTTACTATTAAAAGTGATTAACAGTTAACCCCCCAAGAAATAGAATAATAACAAGGATCAGATTAAATTAATCTAATTTCCTTAATACATTGAGGGTGTATCAATACTTCGGTTTGATAACTAAACCTCTCTCAACATATTATTCTACATATGATACAACGGGTGAATATCAAATGGATGAACAGGTGAAATGAAAATGGGGATCTATAGTTGTATCGCAAGTGGTGTTAAGTTCTATTAGATAGGTGGTGGGATGTTGGTTGGGGCTTGTTCCCCTACATATGCCCTATATATAAACATAGCTAATAGGATGAAATACTATTTGTAAATATAACTATGGAGAGGCCATTGTGCGAACGGGTGAATCAAACACTTACAATAATCATGTATGACAATTGTGACTGTGTATGTGAACAAATCAATGATTTCAATTATCAAACTTATGAATTCACCAACCTAGTGTTGACTTTGTTTAAATGCATGTTTTCTCAGGTGACGAACATGTTTAGTCACCAGATTTCAAGAACATAGCTAGTGGACTTTTAGAAGACCAAGCTACATTTTGTGTCAAGCATACTTTTGGAATGAGAAAACAATGAATCATCTTTTGTAGATCTTGTACAGTTACAAGATAGAAACTCATTGATTCTTTTGCATACATTTATTTAGTTAAATTATGAACGATACATTGTAATTTAACTTTGTAATTCTATATCATTGTCATGATTAGCATTTCTCAATTATATATCATGTGCTATGCAAACAATCTGATCATTTTGATTATCAAGCGATATCGCGCCCCGAGAACCTTCCGCCCGACGGGAAAGTCGATCCAGCCCACCGGCTCGAGGTGTGACACACAAAAATTAAATCCAATTATTAAAAATTTGCGTCGCAAATGAGTTGCAAATTGCCACAGATTTCCAACAAAAAAAATTAATTTGATTAACAAAATATTTCGTCACAAATGTGTCGCAAGTTGTTACAAATTTCCGACAAAAGAAATTTAATTTTATCAGTAAAACTTTTTGTCACAAATGTGTCGCAGATTGCAACAAATTTACGACACAAAAAAATTAATTTAATTTATAAAATATTTCGTCGCAAATGTGTCGCAACTTGCTACAAATTTCTGAAAAAAGAAATATAGTTTTAGCTGTTAGATTTTTTGTCGCAAATGCGTCGTTGATTGCTACAAATTTACGACACAAAAAAATTTAATTTAATTTTTTAAAATATTTCGTCGCAAATGTGTAGCAACTTGCTACAAATTTTCGACAAAAAAATAATTAATTTAATTAGTAAAATCGTTTATCGAGAATGGGTCGCAATTTCCTACAGATTTCCGACACCCAAAATTTAAATCTAATTAATAAATTTTTTTGTCGTAAATGCGTTGCATATTGCTACAGATTTCCGACACAAAAAATTTATTTTAATTAATAAATTATTTCTTCGCAAATGTGTCGCAACGTGCTACAAATTTCCGACGAAAAAAATTAATTTAACTAGTGAAATTGTTAGTCGCAAATGTGTCGCTTATTGCTAAAAATTTCCGACACAACAAATTTAATTTAATTAATAAAATATTTCGTCACAAATTTGTAGCAACTTGCTACGAATTTTAGACTAAAAAATATACTTTAATTAAAAAAAAACATTTCGTCGCAAATGTGTTGTATCTTACTACAAATTTTCGACAAAAAAATTAATATAATTAATAAAATGATTTGTTGCGAAAAAAGATAAAAATATCATCGAGTCTAATCTATGTTTCTTTTGTTTTTGTTTTTGATCGAAAGGAAAATATTTAATATGGGTTGAATCACACACCAAGTACATGATGAAATCCCACACCATATTAGTTAGTTTGTGTTTAATGAAAACATGATAGATCGATTTAGGCTCCCCCACACTGTTTACAACTGTCTAAGTTCACTTGTATATGCATCCTTATATAAGTTCAACTCTCAAACCAAAAATGTTTTCCTTCTTAGATATCTAGTTATTCCATTGGAAATGTTAATGATAAACCTGATTGAGAGTCATATGACTAAGGTATTTAATTCGTGAAACCGCCCAACATATATGTGTGTGTGTGTGTACACACATATATCTATATAAACACATATATATACATGTTTGTGTTGTACATACATACATACATACATATGTGTGTATACACATATATCTATATAAACATATATGTGTGTATATATACATGCTTGTGTTGTATATATGTGTGTGTATATATTTGGTTTATGATTTAAGCGTTATTTAAAAAAATACATTTAGGTTTGTTGTAATTAACCCGTCTCAAGCAGTAAAACGGTTCCGTTTGACTCCTTTTTTATTTTTAGCGGGCTCAAAAGCTCAACCATAAAATCAAATCATTGATAACTATTCGGTTTGGTTTGATTTTAATTATGACAGTTCGGTTTGACCCAATTTTTATTTTTAGGGGCCGAAAATCTCAAACCGTAGAACCAAGCATGAGCCAAATTGTTGATAACAGTTCTACCTAAAAACCGGACCGTGAACACCCTTATCTGAATTACGAAACAGGTTTTCAGTTTGGTCAGCGGATTTTATAATTTTTTTTAATTTGGTTTGTTTTGTTGTTTGGTTAAATCATTTAAACCAATTTTGTATTTAAATTAAACTAGGATTTAGGACCCCGCGCGTTGCGCCGGGTCCAATATACTGAATCGATATATTTTCAATGTAAACTGACACATTATAACAAAGACATTGATAATTTTGAAAATCTCATGTAAAAAATGTGACATGTACAATTGACATAGTAACAAATGGTTATTACATGAGTCATCTCGCATTATGTAATTATTGTAACTTGAGTTCAATTTCATATTAGTTGAATAAAGTTGGATCAAAAGTAAACTTCGGTTGCTACTTGGTAAATTTGTCACTATAGTCATGCTTTTACTGCACTTGAACCTTACCAGGGCTTGACATGCCACGAATCCTTGTAGACTCTTTGGCTTTAAGAAACACTGGTTTTAAAAATGAGTGATTGTCTTTCTCCGAACCCTTGTATGAATCACTATTGATATTGACACCAATAATGGGAGCCAACCTTACATAATAAAATTGCTACAGAGTTTAACCTTAATAAAATACAACAATGACTCTTTCTTTGGTTTCATGTACCTACTGTGCTAAAAAAACCAAAAAATTACCTTGGTTATGTAGCATCTGAATGTCATTTTATTGCATGTGATTGCTTTCAATTATCTGCAATTGGAAAAAGAGTATATATAAGTTTACATATGAAAACCTAAGCTAATTCCTAGTGATTGGGTAATGTAAAAAAAAAAAAAACACAGGTAGCTAATCCTGCATAAATTTAGCTACCTTTCTTAGTGATTGGGTAATGCAAAAAAATCCACAGGTAACTAATTTTGTATAAAATCAAACTGCAAACCTACAAAGGAAATGAGTAAAAAGAAGTCAAAAATGCAATGAGGTGGTAACAAAATAATGAACCTAGGTCACAAACTTGAGGGGACAGTACCTACGAACCATCCGCAAAAAGTCAAAAGTGCAATAACTTCTTGTATTCCTATGCCAAGAGTTCAAGAGCTTCCAATCTTATAATTTGTACCAATGTTTGTATGTCCAACTAAACTATTACCTAAAACTTTCACAGGAAAAAGAAGATCAGCTGGTTTAATGAAAGTTGAATGAAAAAAATAGTAACTTGAACAATCTGAAATATACTCGAGCCTCTTAACGGTGTTATTCCTATTTTCCCTCTTCCTCCTATCAACATGATAGAGTAGAGCCTCACATAACCAAATCATGATTTTCAAAACCAAGAAATTTGACTGGGCAAAGTAAATAAAGATAGAGGCTGAATGGGCAAAGTAAATGAAAAAACGCTAACTTAAGTTTTTCAATACTACTAAAATACACACATTATATATACATATAAACACACACACACACACACATATATATAAACGGTTGGTGCGGTTTATACGGTTTAGGAAAAATGGAAACCATAAAGCACACCGAACCACTCGATTTTTAGAATACTCAAACCATAAACCGCACCATAAAGTTCTAAAACTGTGACACCCCGTAATTTCCAGGTCAGCATCTTATATATTTAAATGATTATTTAAATGCATTATGTACACGTGGCACTAGAGTTAGATTAATTTAGTGTGACACGTGGCACGACAGTACGAACACTGACTCATGACTAGATAATTCGTGGAATTATCGGCAAACAGCACACACGTGTCAAAACACACGAACGTTGGTGAACGTCTAACACATTGTGTAGCACAACACTCGAAACTTCACGAAACACTGTCACAAGTCAATTATGACTAATAATTGATCAATAGAGTCCAAACGACGCTCGAACGACGTTCTATGATCGAGAAACGGGCAAGATCGGGCCAGAACAACAAAAACAAGCTTATTGGGCTTGAAAAACAGGCCAGGCGGTACGCCTGACCCGGGAAGCCGCGACAGGCGATGCGCGCGGGGGGGAAATTGAGCGCCTCGTCCGACCAGACCCGCGCGTAACGACAGGCGAGGTTCGCCCACGTCAGGCGATACGCCTGGGGCGCCCCAGTCGCCAAACAGCTTTTTAAGCTCCCAATGTCATCATTTTGCCTACACTACTCCTTTCACTCATTATACCCGACCTCATACTCAACCTCTCGACCATCTTCATCCCCAACCCTCTGTTACAACCACTCTCCTCTATTGGAAGCCATTTTTACACCCCTTGGAAGCTTGAGATCATTGGAAGAAGACCTCTAAGGAGCATCCACCACCACCACCATCTTGATTTCTTTCGAGTCCAACGAACCAGAAGGTTTTAGAGCTGCTAGAGCATCATCTCAGCAATCTACAGAGCTTAGAAAGGTAGTTCAATGCCCCTTGTAGTTTAAAATGCATTATTCTCACTTCTACACACACATGCAAGACTTGAATCACACATGCAAGCACTTTGAATGCACATGCACGAGGTTTTGATCTGGGTTTGTTGATTTTAATGAGTTTTATGATGATCTATGATGTTTAAATGGTGTTTCATGACGATCCATGATGATATGTTTATGAGTACTTCATGATTTGGTCACAAATGGGTGATTTAACCACATGCATGTACGATCGATGATAGCTAGAATGATTTTCAGTAGTTAAGCATGTTTCTTGATGATATTGGATGATGATTACATGTTAGATGATGTTGGAAATGGTTAAAAACATGATTTGTAAGGACCTTACTATATTTAGAAACTTTTTAGTTACAAGTTGGTGATTTGGTGAAAATAATGAGCATGCATGTATGTAGAATTGTTGTTAGAATGATAATATGATGATTTGATTTGTTAGAAAGTGGTTTTGATGGTGTTTGTAGTCATACTTGTCATTGTTACTATTTTTAGTAACTTTTCTAGTTAGAATGTTGTTAAATGATAATTTGGGATGAGATGACATGATTAAATGGTGTTAAGTGGTTTATTATGATGATTAGTGATATAAAAATTGCTTAGAAATGTTAAGTGGTCATTTTTATGCAAAAACCACAAAGTTACTATTTATAGTAACTTTATTTTTAGAAAAACCGACTTGTCAACGTGTTGTGTTATTTGAGCATGCTAAATGACTTATTATGTTATGATATGCATAATAGATGCTAAGTTAGATGGTTTCCGATGTCACGTATGCTAAAAATGGAAACTTTCCATTTTAGGAAACTTTTGTGCACTAACATGTTATAAACGGCATATATGAACTTGTATGATAATGTGCTATGTGTTAACATGACCCCGTAGGACTATTGAACATGCTAGAACTATAAAACCGTCATGCTTTGTGAACTTTCTAAAAATGGAAACTTACTATAAATAGTAAGTTGTCCATAAACGCAACCTACGCGTTTTGCACACGACAAACACTTACACGATTGCTACACGAGTCACAAACCGTCACACGGTTCACCAACGGGTCGTTGACTTGACACGGTCAACTTTGGTCAAACACGGTCAACTTCGGTCAAACATGGTCAAACACAGTCAATGTGGACCAACACGAGCAAACACGGTCATTGTGGACTGACACGGACAAACATGAACAACCAAGGGTTGTTGGACACAAACATGAGCACTAACACGAACACTAGCACGGTCACTTACACGAACTCACATACGGTATACGATATAGGTTGCCGGTGACCGAGACGTGCTACTTGACGTTCAGGAGCTTACGCTTACACACTACTTTATCACTAAGGTGAGTTTACGGCCCCTCTTTACTCTTTTTCAAACGCTTTTAAATAGGGGGAGAATACTAGTTGCATCGAGTCAAACATCTATTACTGTACAAACATTTTTGTGTATGCTGGTTTATTGGACAAACATTAAGTGTTGAACTCGTATTAAGCCCTCACAAAGTCTTACCGTTAATGTACGAACAACGTGGTAGATTTGGATGGATCCATTAGGGAATGACTAACCCCACGGGGCACTATGTTGACTGGATGTCATAACCCGTGCAAATTCTGACCTAACTTGCTATGCATACGAGGCATAGCGGAGGCAAGGACAAACAAGTCTAGTTCGGTAGTGACGCACTGACACTTTGGGCCTAGGGCTCGGTACTAACATTTGATAAACAGCATGACACACTTTCATTACTATATGTATATCAAAACCTGTGAACTCACCAACCATTGTGTTGACACTTTTCTAACTTGTATTCTCAGGTAACTGAGGAGTTGATGGACATTCAGAGATGCACCATAGGGGAACGAGCATTAGGGCCATCATGCATTCCTGTTTTTGCTTAACTTTTGAAAACTATTTTGTTTGGTTTATGTATTAAACAATGTTATGTCAACAATTAATTATTTCCGCTGCATTATGTCAAACACTTTATTTTCCGCTGCAATATATTGTGACAACCATTATTCCGCTGCAAACTATTTTATTCTGTGTATGTGTCAAACACTGGATTTGTAAACGCATATAGAGGTGTTCTATATGACCTTGAGCTGTGATTCTGGACACGTCACATCCACGTGGACATTTGCCACAAGTGGGAATTTGGGGGTGTGACAGACTGGTATCAGAGCCTTGGTTATAGAGAACTAGGTTTGCATATAGTAAGCTTAGACTATAGCCTTTGCTCAACTTTAGACACTACACGTAGAACTTGCACATTGATGATGTTTTTGCTTATATTGAACTATTGCTTACTAACTTAAAACTTACAGGATGGCCAACAATGACAGTACCGGCAGGAACGCAGACCGACACCCGACCACTGATGACATGGCCGCAGAGAGCCGACGCCGGATCCACGACATAGTATCACAGGTTGACGCCGAAATGGACCGGCGGGTGAGGGACGCAGCACGGGCCAGACATTGGGGATGGCTTCCCACCATACTCCAGAGTTGGATCGTCGAGGAGAGAGTACCTCCATATCGATATCCCGGCGACACCACTCCAGGACACCGACTACCACCGTTCGGAGTGCCGATGGAGCAGGCCTTCGCGGCACATGTTGCTTGCACACGACGGGAAGTCTGGAGGGGTAGGGAGCTAACAGACGAGGTCCGAGTTCTTCGCGAGAAGAGCGATCGATTGGAGAGGCAGAACGAGAGACTGGAGGAGCGCAACAACAGACTGGAAGCTCAGATGGAGGCCCTACGACTCCAAATGTCCCAACTACTGACCGAGCATGGACAGGTCGTCGATGTCGTGCAGGAACACGACGTGCGTATAACCGAGAATCGGACAGACATCACCGAGACTCAGGCCATGGTGCAGGCCAGTGATGCCATGCTTAATGCATGGGCTGCACAGTTTATTGAGGAGCCACCTCAGGAGGATGGTCCTGAATTCGAGGCCGAGGACCTCGAAGATGAGGACCTTGATGAGGATCCTAATGAGGATCCGGAGGAGGATGATGATGACGGGGACGCTGCTAGCGATATCTCACACGTCTCTATGGATTCGGATTAGAGGACTATTGTATTTTGTATCTTCTTTATTTTGGCCTAGACGAGCGGGATGTGCTCGAAGAACTTATTATGTATTTCCTTTTGAAATTATTGTACTTCCAATTTAATATTAATGAGAATTATGTTTTGTCTTACTTATTACATGTTGACCATGATTGCTTTGACTTGACAACTAACATGACATATGATCTGACTTCCGACACAACATCTGACTAACATTCTGACTTACTAACATTCTATCCCTTCCGTATAGAAAATATCTATGGCGGGAAGAGGACCACATGCACGCCCTCCTAGACGAACACTGGACGCAGCCGTCATTAAGATGATGGTTGACAGACGGGTTAACAAGATACTGGCAGAGCACGAGGCACACCGCCTTGCTAGTGAAACCAGTGGCTCGAACAACGGTACTAACACTCGCCTAACATGACTAACATAGTATAGCTAACACGCTCTGACCTACGACATTGGTTTCTGACTGACAGGATCACAAGGCAACAACAACAAAGGATGTTCTTTTAAATCCTTCCTGAACTGCCACCCACACAAATTCAAGGGGACTGAGGGAGCCGTGGGAATGCTCCGCTGGGTGGAGAAAGTGGAGTCTGTATTCGCTATGTGCGAATGTACTGAAGAGAACCGGGTGAAGTTCGCAACTGGTACACTGGAAGGACCAGCACTCACATGGTGGAATACCCATGTACAAACCCTGGGGTTGGACGGTGCCAACTCCATGCCATGGGCTGATTTCACCCGACTACTGCAAGAGGAATACTGTCCTCGTGATGAGATCAGAAAGCTAGAGGCTGAGTTCTGGGTACTGAAGATGGTGGGCTCTGAGATCGAGCAATACTGTACTCGATTCCATGAGCTGTGTAAGCTATGTCCGGCTATGGTGACGCCGGAGTACAAGAAAGTCGAGCAGTTCATCAGTGGGCTGCCCGAACAAATTCAGAGCATGGTGACTGCGTCTGACCTCACCACTATCCAACCTCTGATCAGGCTGGCTCACAAACTAACCGACCAAGCGGTAGCACAAGGCAAGCTACCCAAACGAGGCGAACATCTGAAGCCTCAAGAAAGCCAAAAGAGGAAGTGGGAACCCAGCCACCACCAATCTCATCAACCTCAACAACAACAAAGATCTGCACCAGCCAGAGCCTTTACTGCCACCCAACCCAACGACAAGGGGAAGGGTGTGTACCAAGGGAAATACCCCTTGTGTAACCGATGCTCTTATCACCACTTCGGGCAATGCGAACGATATCGTTGCTTGAAGTGTGGACGACATGGCCACATGGCCAAAGACTGCAGATCCAAATTTCCCAGTAACAACAACCCTAACCACAACCAGAACAACAACCAGAACACCTCCAGAGGGTGTTATGAATGTGGAAAACCAGGCCACATGAGGAGGGATTGCCCTCAATTGAAGAAGGCCGGAGGAGGAGCGGCCAAAGGAAGAGCATTTGTGATTGGCTCGGGAGAAGCCAAGGATGACCCAAACATCGTAACCGGTACGTTTCTTTTAAATGATGTCTATGCTAGCATATTATTTGATACCGGTGCCGATAGGAGCTTTATATCTAGTGAGTTTAGCAAATTACTAGATATTACCCCAACGCCACTAGACTACAAGTATACTGTAGAGTTAGCTGACGGCAAACTGATTGAAACACAACACATCTTCCGAGGATGCGTCATGGTTTTGGCGAATCACGAACTCGAAATCGATTTGATGCCGGTGACTCTCGGAAGCTTTGATGTAGTCGTAGGAATGGATTGGTTATCCACTAACCAGGCCGAGATCGTATGCAACGAGAAGATCGTACGAGTGACGTTGCAGAACGGAGAACAGATCTCGATTCAGGGGGAAAGACGGGGAGTACCTCTGAACATCATGTCATGCATGAAGGCGAACAAGTACCTGCAAAAGGGATACACTGCCATACTAGCCCTCATCGCAGAACAACCCAAGAAAGAGAGGAAGATTGAGGACATCGCCGTAGTCCGCGATTTTCCCGAAGTGTTTCCCGAAGACCTACCTGGACTACCTCCGAAACGACAAGTCGAGTTTCAGATAGACCTTACACCAGGAGCGGCACCGATTGCTAAGGCTCCATACCGACTAGCACCAACGGAGATGCAGGAACTGTCTAACCAGTTGCAAGAACTGTTAGACAAGGGATTCATCAGACCGAGCTTCTCACCTTGGGGAGCACCGGTCTTGTTCGTAAAGAAGAAAGACGGATCATTCCGTATGTGTATCGACTACAGAGAGCTGAACAAGGTGACGATCAAGAATCGATATCCCTTACCGCGAATAGACGATCTGTTTGATCAGTTGCAAGGGTCAAGCTACTATTCGAAGATCGATTTAAGATCGGGTTACCACCAACTAAGGATACAGGAAAACGATATCCCTAAGACTGCCTTTAGAACTCGATACGGACACTACGAATTCTTGGTTATGCCCTTTGGACTGACCAATGCACCAGCCGTGTTCATGGATCTCATGAATAGAGTGTGCAAACCTTATCTTGACAAATTCGTGATAGTGTTCATTGACGACATCCTGATTTACTCTAAGAATCAGGAAGAGCATGCCGAACATCTAAGGTTAGTCTTGGAACTACTGAAGAAAGAGCAACTGTACGCGAAATTTTCAAAATGCGACTTTTGGATTCGCGAAGTCCAATTCCTTGGACACGTGGTTAATGAGCAGGGAATTCACGTAGACCCAGCCAAGATCGAAGCCATCAAAAACTGGGAAGCACCCAAGACTCCAACTGAGGTGCGGCAATTCCTTGGACTGGCCGGGTACTACCGGAGATTCATTGAAGGATTCTCGAAGATTGCCCAATCATTGACGTCCCTGACCCATAAAGACAAAAAGTTCGATTGGGGAGACAAACAAGAAGCTGCTTTCAACCTGTTGAAGCAGAAACTATGCACTGCACCCATCCTATCCCTACCGGAAGGATGTGATGACTTCGTGGTGTATTGCGACGCTTCGAAACAAGGACTCGGTTGCGTGCTGATGCAACGCGAGAAAGTGATAGCATACGCTTCACGTCAACTGAAGGTGCATGAGAAGAACTACACGACTCATGACCTTGAGTTGGGAGCCGTGGTGTTTGCCTTGAAGATCTGGCGACACTACTTGTACGGCACGAAATGTACAATCTTTACCGATCATAAGAGCCTACAACACATCTTCGACCAGAAAGAGTTGAACATGAGACAACGAAGATGGGTTGAACTCATAGGTGATTATGATTGCGCCATCAAGTATCATCCCGGTAAAGCCAACGTAGTGGCCGACGCGTTGAGCCGAAAAGAAACAACAAAACGCGTGCGCGCACTACAACTTACGATCCATTCCGAACTGCCGAATCAAATTCGGATAGCACAACAGGAAGCTCTGAAAACTGAAAACCTCACTCTTGAAGCCATGCGTGGCATGGATAAGCAAATAAAGGCAAAAGACGACGGAGCTTACTATTTAATGGATCGAATCTGGATTCCACGCTACGGAGGATTGAGAGAAGTAGTGATGGATGAAGCTCACAAGAGCCGGTATTCCGTACACCCAGGCTCTGATAAGATGTATCACGATTTGAAGACAACCTATTGGTGGCCAAACATGAAAGCTGAGATAGCAGCATACGTGAGTAAATGCCTAACGTGCTCAAAAGTCAAAGTTGAGTACCAGAAGCCATCAGGGTTACTTCAACAACCGGAATTACCAATGTGGAAATGGGAGCAAATTTCCATGGACTTCATAACTAAACTGCCTAAGACGGCAAGTGGTTGCGATACCATCTGGGTTATCGTAGACCGACTGACGAAGTCTGCTCATTTCCTACCCATTAAAGAGACTGACAAGCTAGACAAACTCACTCGGATTTATTTGAAGGAAGTGGTCACTCGACATGGAGTGCCAATCTCCATCATATCTGATCGCGACAGTCGATTCACGTCGCATTTCTGGAAGTCCTTGCATAAGGCTTTGGGCACGAGATTGGACATGAGTACTGCTTACCACCCGCAGACGGACGGGCAAAGTGAGCGAACGATACAGACACTGGAAGACATGCTCCGGGCATGTGTCATTGACTTTGGTAGTAGCTGGGAATCTCATCTACCGTTAGTGGAGTTCTCATATAACAATAGCTACCACACTAGCATTCAAGCTGCACCATTCGAGGCACTTTACGGACGTAAGTGTCGATCACCCATCTGCTGGGCGGAAGTTGGAGACAGCCAACTGACTGGTCCAGAACTGGTGCACGAGACAACTGAGAAGATCGTGCAAATACGCAAGCGAATGGCAGCAGCTCGGGACAGACAGAAAAGCTATGCCGACAAGCGACGCAAACCGTTGGAGTTCCAGGTGGGGGACAGAGTGTTACTCAAGGTCTCGCCCTGGAAAGGTGTCATTCGGTTTGGCAAACGAGGAAAGTTGAACCCTCGTTACATTGGACCTTTCGAGATTACAAAGCGAATAGGCCCTGTAGCCTATGAACTGAACCTGCCAGTTGAACTGAGCAGTGTACACAACGTATTCCACATCTCGAATCTCAAGAAGTGCCTATCTGATGAAACACTTGTTATTCCTCTCGAGGAAATACAAATCGACGAACAATTGAACTTCGTTGAGGAACCGGTGGAGATTATGGACCGGGAAACCAAGAAGCTCAAACTCAGCAAGATTCCAATAGTGAAAGTGCGATGGAATTCGCGACGAGGACCGGAATTCACGTGGGAACGTGAGGACCAGATGAAACAAAAGTACCCACACCTGTTCGCGGAACAGACAAACACTAGCAACACGAGTTGAATTTCGGGACGAAATTCTTTCTAACATGGGGAGGATGTGACACCCCGTAATTTCCAGGTCAGCATCTTATATATTTAAATGATTATTTAAATGCATTATGTACACGTGGCACTAGAGTTAGATTAATTTAGTGTGACACGTGGCACGACAGTACGAACACTGACTCATGACTAGATAATTCGTGGAATTATCGGCAAACAGCACACACGTGTCAAAACACACGAACGTTGGTGAACGTCTAACACATTGTGTAGCACAACACTCGAAACTTCACGAAACACTGTCACAAGTCAATTATGACTAATAATTGATCAATAGAGTCCAAACGACGCTCGAACGACGTTCTATGATCGAGAAACGGGCAAGATCGGGCCAGAACAACAAAAACAAGCTTATTGGGCTTGAAAAACAGGCCAGGCGGTACGCCTGACCCGGGAAGCCGCGACAGGCGATGCGCGCGGGGGGAAATTGAGCGCCTCGTCCGACCAGACCCGCGCGTAACGACAGGCGAGGTTCGCCCACGTCAGGCGATACGCCTGGGGCGCCCCAGTCGCCAAACAGCTTTTTAAGCTCCCAATGTCATCATTTTGCCTACACTACTCCTTTCACTCATTATACCCGACCTCATACTCAACCTCTCGACCATCTTCATCCCCAACCCTCTGTTACAACCACTCTCCTCTATTGGAAGCCATTTTTACACCCCTTGGAAGCTTGAGATCATTGGAAGAAGACCTCTAAGGAGCATCCACCACCACCACCATCTTGATTTCTTTCGAGTCCAACGAACCAGAAGGTTTTAGAGCTGCTAGAGCATCATCTCAGCAATCTACAGAGCTTAGAAAGGTAGTTCAATGCCCCTTGTAGTTTAAAATGCATTATTCTCACTTCTACACACACATGCAAGACTTGAATCACACATGCAAGCACTTTGAATGCACATGCACGAGGTTTTGATCTGGGTTTGTTGATTTTAATGAGTTTTATGATGATCTATGATGTTTAAATGGTGTTTCATGACGATCCATGATGATATGTTTATGAGTACTTCATGATTTGGTCACAAATGGGTGATTTAACCACATGCATGTACGATCGATGATAGCTAGAATGATTTTCAGTAGTTAAGCATGTTTCTTGATGATATTGGATGATGATTACATGTTAGATGATGTTGGAAATGGTTAAAAACATGATTTGTAAGGACCTTACTATATTTAGAAACTTTTTAGTTACAAGTTGGTGATTTGGTGAAAATAATGAGCATGCATGTATGTAGAATTGTTGTTAGAATGATAATATGATGATTTGATTTGTTAGAAAGTGGTTTTGATGGTGTTTGTAGTCATACTTGTCATTGTTACTATTTTTAGTAACTTTTCTAGTTAGAATGTTGTTAAATGATAATTTGGGATGAGATGACATGATTAAATGGTGTTAAGTGGTTTATTATGATGATTAGTGATATAAAAATTGCTTAGAAATGTTAAGTGGTCATTTTTATGCAAAAACCACAAAGTTACTATTTATAGTAACTTTATTTTTAGAAAAACCGACTTGTCAACGTGTTGTGTTATTTGAGCATGCTAAATGACTTATTATGTTATGATATGCATAATAGATGCTAAGTTAGATGGTTTCCGATGTCACGTATGCTAAAAATGGAAACTTTCCATTTTAGGAAACTTTTGTGCACTAACATGTTATAAACGGCATATATGAACTTGTATGATAATGTGCTATGTGTTAACATGACCCCGTAGGACTATTGAACATGCTAGAACTATAAAACCGTCATGCTTTGTGAACTTTCTAAAAATGGAAACTTACTATAAATAGTAAGTTGTCCATAAACGCAACCTACGCGTTTTGCACACGACAAACACTTACACGATTGCTACACGAGTCACAAACCGTCACACGGTTCACCAACGGGTCGTTGACTTGACACGGTCAACTTTGGTCAAACACGGTCAACTTCGGTCAAACATGGTCAAACACAGTCAATGTGGACCAACACGAGCAAACACGGTCATTGTGGACTGACACGGACAAACATGAACAACCAAGGGTTGTTGGACACAAACATGAGCACTAACACGAACACTAGCACGGTCACTTACACGAACTCACATACGGTATACGATATAGGTTGCCGGTGACCGAGACGTGCTACTTGACGTTCAGGAGCTTACGCTTACACACTACTTTATCACTAAGGTGAGTTTACGGCCCCTCTTTACTCTTTTTCAAACGCTTTTAAATAGGGGGAGAATACTAGTTGCATCGAGTCAAACATCTATTACTGTACAAACATTTTTGTGTATGCTGGTTTATTGGACAAACATTAAGTGTTGAACTCGTATTAAGCCCTCACAAAGTCTTACCGTTAATGTACGAACAACGTGGTAGATTTGGATGGATCCATTAGGGAATGACTAACCCCACGGGGCACTATGTTGACTGGATGTCATAACCCGTGCAAATTCTGACCTAACTTGCTATGCATACGAGGCATAGCGGAGGCAAGGACAAACAAGTCTAGTTCGGTAGTGACGCACTGACACTTTGGGCCTAGGGCTCGGTACTAACATTTGATAAACAGCATGACACACTTTCATTACTATATGTATATCAAAACCTGTGAACTCACCAACCATTGTGTTGACACTTTTCTAACTTGTATTCTCAGGTAACTGAGGAGTTGATGGACATTCAGAGATGCACCATAGGGGAACGAGCATTAGGGCCATCATGCATTCCTGTTTTTGCTTAACTTTTGAAAACTATTTTGTTTGGTTTATGTATTAAACAATGTTATGTCAACAATTAATTATTTCCGCTGCATTATGTCAAACACTTTATTTTCCGCTGCAATATATTGTGACAACCATTATTCCGCTGCAAACTATTTTATTCTGTGTATGTGTCAAACACTGGATTTGTAAACGCATATAGAGGTGTTCTATATGACCTTGAGCTGTGATTCTGGACACGTCACATCCACGTGGACATTTGCCACAAGTGGGAATTTGGGGGTGTGACAAAAACCGAGCAAACCGACCAATCGTCCTCGGTCCGGTTTCACTACAAGAAATTAGAGTGTTTACCAACACATAATTTACCTACACTTGTAAATATGTAGATAAATTACCTACACATGTGTGTATATGTGTAGGTAATGGTTGATCATATATTTTAATAATGGCCAACACTTAATATGTGTTGGTAATACACTTTAGTTACACTTAAAATTGGTGGGAAATTTCCCACCAAAAGTTACCATCAATTAAATGTTTAATTACCTACACATGTGATGAATTTATGTTATGTGTAAGTAAATTATTTACACATGTAAAAAAATCTAAAATATGTGTGGATGATTGGTTATGTTTTACCAACATATAGTATGTGTAATTACTTATATTTTATATCTATAATATATATATATATATATATATATATATATAATGTATATTGGAGAGAGAAAACTTAAAATTAAGAGGTACCAGTTTTAAAGCCTATAATACAAGTCTCTCATGCAAGGATTGGTGATACGTAGGGCTGTAAACGAACCGAAGGTTCAGCGAACAGTTCGTGAACCGTTCGGCGTGATGTTCGTTTAATAAATGAACGAACACGAACAAGAAATTCCTTTCGTTTAATTAAAGGAACGAACATGAACAGAGATTGTGTTCGTTCATTTGTTTGTTCGTGAACGTTCGGTAACATGTTCGTTTACGTTCGGTTAATTTCATTTATTATATTTATTGATTAAATATGTTATATATATTTAATTTTTAGTTTAATACCATAATATTTAAGTTATTTTTAGTTTTAATACTATAATATTTTAATTTATATATTTAGAAATGATTATCTCCAATGTTTGAGATTAAAAATTGTTGATTTTTATTATTAAATAATATATGTTCGTTAACGTTCGTGAACCGTTATTAAAAAAACTAAATTTCTTAATGAACGAACACGAACAAGAATTTTCGTTCGGTTAGTGTTTGTGAACCGTTCGTGAACAAGTTAAAAGTTAAACGAACGAACACGAACAAAAGGTTCTTTCGTGTTCGTTCGTGTTCGTTCGGTTCGTTTACAGCCGTAGTGATACGTGAAAGCGAGCCGTAGACAACTATACAAAACCCAGAAGGCCAGAATCATTTCAAAATTCAAATTCAGTTCGCGTCTCTGGAAACCCTCTTCTGAAATCCTCCAGAAGCCCTATCCGGTAACCATCTCTCCGGCAACCCTATCCAGGAACCACTTCTTGCGGGACTCTGGCAAAACGTTTGCAAATATCTTTATTTTCATTCCCTATTTCACCCTGCGCATCACCACGATCATCTTCTCTCGTCTAGCATTCCAGCACCTCCCCCTGCGAAGAGCCTGGTCCTCCATAGAAGTATCTCCAGCATCCCTTGCGCGGTTGCGGTCCAACCCCTGCCCCTGCGCCCTGAGGCCCCTGCATCGACGACAACCCGAACAAGTATGTATTTGAACTTCGTGATTTTGGCTTCTTCTCAGTTTAACTTCATACGATATGTATGCTTCATCTTATTTGGGTTGCTTTTTAGTTTGTTTTGATACGTTTTTTTCTGCTCACCAACTAGAGTTAAGATGTTTATAGGGCTTCATTGATTAACTAGAGTTAAGGGGTTTTTATTGTTTTAAGGTCTGCACAAATGTATACAATTTCAGCTTAGATTGATAGTAAAAATAAACTTAAACGATTTGCATCTTGGGTTTTGTTTTATGGCATCCTAGAGTGATCTTTGTTGTTGTTACAGATGGTCTGTCATGGTTCTTTTGCTGCTCGTGAATGGCCTGTTGTGGCTGGGTGTGGACTCTCCTGAAATAAGGTAAGTTTCATATTAACTATAAATTTGTTTTTTTTTTTGAGTTTATACCAATACTGACGTGGTAATATTTTTTCTGTTACTTAGGTTTACTGGGATGGTAGATTGTTTCTATCTCAGGTTCAATGGTAATCAACCTTAAGTTTTATTGATAGAAAGCAATAAAAATTAAAATATATAAACTTAATTGTTTCTATCTCAGATTCAATGGGACGAACCTGCATCTATCATGAGACCAACAATGTATCTCCATGGGAGATTGGAACGATTTTAACTCCTGATCCAACAAGTTTGATTCAACCGGTGGACTGAAAACTAAAAGGCCTAGACCTTCTGTTGAAATTCCAACTTTTGGTGAGTTTTTATAAGTTTTTCTTACCTTAGGCAGATGTTTGAATGTGTGGTTTTAAAGGTAATTACTGTTGCTTGAAAAATATGATAATAAATTGCTTAAAGGTTGGGAGATAGATAATGGTACTTTTATTTAAAAACTCAAAAGAGTTTGTTTTTGGTGTGGGTCAGTGGTGTTTGGTTGAACTTCTAAACGACTGTGTAGAGTGACTTTAACTCTTTGAACTATTTTATAGAACATTGTGAAGAAGTACCGACTGAACAATGATCAAAATACTAATCATGATGAACTTGTGTGAGAGCGTCTACATCCCAACAGTCATGGCCAGATGTTCGGAGTATTAGAAAAATAGGTATTATTTCTTATGAGACATCCCCTGTTTAGTGTGTTGTATATATAAACAATTAGCCAATAGTTTGAGTAGATTATAACCGTTTGAAAAAACAAATTTTGTTTAGTTTTAGTTTTAGGGCTTGAAAGAATCACACAACTGATTGCCAAGATATTGTTCCATCCTTCTACAACTATGATGTATGCTTAGTGAATCTCGGTGGTTAATTTATGTTTTTTTTTATTTGTGAAAAAGGTGGTCTTTTTGCAGCAAGAAGACATGTATGATGGTTGTTATGTTGTTTCTCTTTTTTGATTCATTTGTTTTACACTTCTTTATCTTAAATGATTTTATTGGATTGTAGGTTCTCAATCTAAATCATACCTACTACAACTCATTGATAAATCAGAGGATGAATTTGTATGTTTATTTTTTGAATCTTGATTATTTTATTTACTTTTGCGATCAGGCATAATTCATATAATCATAGAATTCTAAATGTTGACTTTTTAGGTGAGCCTACTGACTGAGACTCACGGCACTAAGGATGACTAGAGGGACCCAATTGATTACACTCTACTCACGTTTACCAAAAAAACAGGACCATCTCAAGGTGATGCATGAGAGTGTGACAAAAAAGATCGCATGTCAAAAAAAAAAAATACTTAGTTAGTTATAGTGACTTATGTCTTATGTAGTGACTTATGAATAACTTATGTTTTGTTAGTTTAATTATTTCAGTTTGTATAAGTTGTACTTTCCTTTGTGGTTTGAATGGTTATATTTTAATTATTTTAATTAAGTTTGGTTATTTTGGTATCTATTTGCATTTGTATACATTGTATTTATTGTCATATAATTGAAGATTATTATCTACATATATTGTGTTTAATATTAAAAAATTATTATACTTCTAGCAACACATAATATTTAGTTTTAGCTACACATATATGTGTAAGTGCATCATGATGTATACCTACATATAAATAATGTGTAGGTAATGATCTATCTCAACAGTTGTGAGGCAACACATCATAACATTTAATTTATGTGTAGGTAAAGACAATTAACAACACATAATAGGTTTTTATCTACACATAATATTTGTAGGTAAAGACCCAAATTTCTTGTAGTGTTTAGACGGTTCAGTTGGTTTATGGACACCCTTAGTTATAGCCTAGTTTATAAGAAATTAAGAATATACTTGTAAGTCAGACGTAAAAAATATAAGTACGATAAAAACACAAAGAATGAGGATGACAACATGCTAAGGACCAGCAAATATTCAAAATGAAATCTGCTAACTTACTTATTAACAGCTAAGAGTACATTTTTTATGTGATATGCATTCAAGAAAAGTTTCTGCCAAATAATTAGAACATGAGCATATATTACCACAATATCAGACAATTATCTTTCTCGATTGTGCAATAAATGATTCTCTCTATAATGAACTCAAATCATTAATATTTTTTGGTGTATTTTCTTTAGGTACATCCTTTCAATTCAACCACATACTTCATGTCCACATTAAAAGAGCTACCTCCACTAAAGAACATACCCCTTCATATTTTTCATGAACATGCTTAAAAGTGTAAAGTAATTGAGCTACACTAAAGGTAGATGACATCCATCACCAAATTATATATAAAAAATACAAATACCAGTATGCAAACAAATGAAAACATGAATTATTATTTACAATTGGGCCAACATACGACAATACATAGTGCACGATGCTTACAATTTGACCTCCAAATACTGAAATTGTTTTAGTAAGAAATTAGAGAAAGCCAAAATCAAAGTATAGTTAACTATTCAAGCATCAACAATCAAAAGTTTAAGATAACATAAAATAGATTGACATCAATGAGAAACCAGATGAATATTTATAGTAGGTGATGATGCAAAAACAATGAAAACAATCCATAAACATAGTTTGGTTTTATCTCACATGTTACCGTTAAATACATTTCATAAACCCACATCAATCGTCTTTTTGAAAATACAATCTACCACAAAAGTTCATAAGATGCAATTTTCAATTTATTTTTATAGTTTTTATATGCAATTGAAAGCCCCAATTAGGAAAACATAATAATAACATAACATAACATAACATAACATACCCAGTAAAATCCTACTTAAAAGTAGGGTCTGGGGGGGAGAGATGAACACAAACCTTACCCCCACCCCCGAAGGGTAGAGAGGCTGCTTCAGAAGAGACCCCCGGCTCATAGGAAAACATAATAATCAAAAACCTAAATTCATATGTTTTGTGGTTCGCAAATGTAACACAAAATTAGGTAGCAATCACATACCTTCAATTTTAGTTTCCAAATTTTAGGCTGCATCGGCAAAATAAAACCCTAGTTACGAAAGCCCAGCAATAAATCGTTCATGTGTCAGCAATAATAGAGATGCAAATGAAAGAAAAAGAGATAGATAAAAAGAAACAACATTAACTATGATGAAGGTGCCTGTGTTGGTTATGTGTATAAAAATAAGATATGTTCAAGTGTAAAAACTAAAAAGAAGAAGAGAAAGCATAGAAGAACAAAAAACACACCTAAATTTGACCTCCGATTATCTTCAACAACAATAAAGAAGAAGCCAACAGGAGAAATAGAGAAAACATGGGGTGGGCTCGGGCATACGCCCCAGAGCGTCAAATCCGAGGGGACGGTTGAAATCGCGGTGTCGTTGTACCAAGCCCTTAAAAAAAAGAAATATAGAAAACCTAGAAATAAGTTTGTAAGATGATGGAAGCAAAATTGAATGGTGATTTTGAGCAGGTGTTTTGGGGGAAGATGATAAAGCAATGTTCTAGTTGTACGTAGAGCTATAAAAGATGTATTAAAATGAACAGTACCTTTCTGTGTAACCACCGACCCGCGCGTTGCGTCGGGTTCGTTACATTGATATGAAATGTGTTTTTCCGCTTATATTGATGCAGGTAAACGGCATGATACTTTTGAAATCCACGTAAAAGATCAAAGCTTAAGTAAAATGTTAATATACGACTCAAATAACCCATTTAAGTAAATAATTTTTCTATCACCTATTTAGAAAAAAAAAATCTAATACAACATTTGGTATCCATGAATGGAATGTGTAATAGAATGAGTCGTAAAGGAATGAAATGTAATATTATATAATGATTCTGATTCCCCCCATATAGTGATTTTAATTGCTGAGCAGTGGTTTTTCATTCATTCAATGAATTGAATGATTTTGTTTAATTCTATCTTATTTTTTACTAATACTTTGACCTGACCCATGAACCGAATCATTATTCGACCCAATCATGATTGATTATTGGTTTAACCATGAATTGACTCATTGCCAAAACCATAACTCGAACCAAATCCCGTGCCATGATTCGAACAATCACCTAAACTATGACCTGAATCATGAGCCGACTCATACCTCATAGCAGTCCATAACATAAACCAAAGACCCAATACCAGACGTATAACTTAAACAATACCCGGCCTGAGAATTTTATTTAATTTCTTCGTCTTTTCATATCTGACAAGCAACTTAAGTATTTGTTCATCTCATGCTATAAATTTTCATTATGTTCGATCATACTTATATGCCTAACAAATTAATTCTTAATTGATTGAATCTATTTAATTTATTTTGATCAAATCAATATTTTTGTAATTTGTCACTAACCTTGGAATCTTGGATTTTTCCTCATAACCTCGCCATTGATTTTTTCGAGCTGCAGCTTTTGCCGCTTCCACCTGCTCCCGATCATGCAACTCCGCCGAGCAATCAATGTCCTCTACCACCAGTATCGACCGGTTCGCCGTCGCCACCAATAGCCGCCGCAGCTCCGAATCTGAATTCCGGCATGCGGCGGATTTGAGGGCGTTTAGGTCGACGTTTTCTCCGTTGCGCGAGAGTTCAACCATGTTGTTGACGATTTTGGCGATGGCTCTTACTCGTGATTCTTCCTCAGTGAGACCCTGTGATATTACGCCACCGCGGCCTGGCCGTGGAAGCTTTCGAGTGTCAGTTGTGACCGTCATGGTCGCCGGCGGCATAATTGAGTGATGGAGAGTGAAGAGGTGCAACGGCGGAGTACGGCTTCTGTGGGTTTTACTCGCTGATTTAGGGGAGGTCACCCTTTTGCCAAATGTTAAGGAAGCATGATTGACTTGTACATATGGCTGGAAGTTTTATACCAAGATGAACAGTGCCTATGTGAGGAGGCACCGTCATTCGTTTTTAATACATATATAAATATATTACTTTTTTATTAATAATATAACCATATACTTTATACCCAACTTCAGACACTAGATTCATAAAACACGTTCCCTCTTTGGCTCCTCTCTGTAATCGCCGTCACAGCCCTCCATCAACAATCCATCTGATGAGTTCAACGAGTTTTGTTGTTTAGATGATAGTGTCTCCAGTCAGATCCATGTGAGCAACATCCGTCGGCCAGATCCCTAACGACATCTGAGCAACATCCACCGTCTCTGTCGGCTACAAAGGTTCGTTATGTTTTTCATACATCTGAAATTGATCGGTTAGTGTTTGGTATATAACTGTTAGGTTGTGTTTGATTTATCATGTCTGTGTTTGAAATTGATTACATATTTTGTCAAGTTCTTTGGTTTATCATCCTATTTAACCTTCTGCCATTGATCTAAAGCCCTCAACAACAGTCGTTGCTGCTGGTTACTTCTTTCTGCCACCACAGATACATAGAGTCATATACTTGTACAGTTGTGCGCCTTTCATTTACTCTACCTTGTCCACTTTCACCACTTTGGCCCTTGTTTCTACTAACAAGAAAATGAACATTTACATTTACAACATTACCTACATAAAGTATTTACAAGTAATTTTTAACACATTTACTAACCTGGTCTACGTATGTTAGTAAAATAGGTTACAAACTAGAATAACAAGTAAATATGAAGAAATAAACCGAAATTATTGGAAACCAACACACATATATTTATGCAGTATACAATGCTAAAATCATATCAGTTTCATGCTTAAGACATGAGAAATCATATCTATTGCATCAGTATTTTTGTAAAAGGATAAACTTCTCTTTTGCTCCCTATGGTTTGACAATATTAACCCTTTTGCTTCAAAACTTTCAAAATGATCATTATGCTCCCGTAGTTTGACAGTTTAATCATTTTGCTCCCTGTGGTTTGACAGTTATAACCCTTTTGCTCCTTGTGGTTTTAAAAAAAAATGGAGTATAATGGAGACATATTTGAAAAGTTTGGAGCAAAATGATTAAATTTTCAAACCACTGTCACACCCCAACCAACAGCGGAATACGTTGGGGCGCGAGTTTGATTGTTCATAAGCTCAGGGTGCTATGTTAAAGTTTAAATAAATTAACAACCATTTAAATCAAACATTCATTCATTTAATAACCAAACATTCAAAGTCATTACAATAGTTCAAATTCAAATCCAAAAACATTACAATAAACCAAGTCTAAACATTTGATTAAATAAATTAAACTAGGTCTCTAAACCTATCTTATGTCTTCAATCATTTCTTCCTTAACCTATGACGCATGTAAAATAGAGTTTTTCAATTATTTACATAGTTGATGAGTTTACACACTAGGTTTTAATACTAAGTATAAAAGGATGCAAACTAAAACTTAATTAGAATATGTATCAAAAGCATAGCATAATACAAGTTTGAATAATAGAATGAATACATGAATAACAATAGCTTGTGTCCAAACAAGTATCCTTACATAATAATTCAAGTATAACAATACAAGAACTATCATTTGTAATTCAACTAGTTTGCTAAGTGTACTTTTCACCTTTTTCACACAAGGCCAAAGCCATTGCGAAGATAGTATCTAACCATCCTAGGCTACTAAGTACTAGTTTGCTTGACTAGCAACACACATAGAATCAACACATTGTATAAACTTAGCATCTAACACATAAAGCTAACTAAGTCTAAGGCTTGCATCATAATTTTGAATGAATAATATTTTAAATATGACATGTGTAACATCCCAAAAACAAGAAGTAAAAGGGAGTGTGAAGAACTCACTTGTTAGGATGCTAGGCTAGTTCCAAGTTCCTGATTTAAACAATGAAAGTAAGGCTATCTACTCACCTATAATTTGAGCAATTCAAGTCTTAGCAATCCTATACTTAAGTTCAAGAATCTTAGAAACTATGGCAATCCTAATGGAAGTCATAGTTTGAATGGAACTACGTTTTGAATGGATACTTAGAATAACTAATCTTATAATATTGATTTAATAAAATAGAATACCAAATGTATTCTTTTTTATTAATCAATTTTATTTGTATAAATAAAATAAACTTAATATTGATTTAAATAAAATAGAATATCAAAGATATTCTTTGTATTTAATCAATATCATTTGTATGACTAGACTAATTGTTTAAGAATATTTAATAATATACTTATAATAAATAAAAATATAATATTAACTATTCCTTTTTATTTATTAGTTTGGAATTGAATTTCTACGTGGATTACATGAATTTATTTCCATCCACTTAATCATTTATTTGTATTTTAAAGACTTGCATGTTTGCATTATAAGTTTTATAAAATTTATTTAACCTTTAAAAGTTTATAAACTTAAAATAGTTATTTGAATTATATTGATTACAACAAGTATTTCATTGATTGAAAACATATTTAACCTTTAATAACTTAAATCATTGTAATATGATAAAACATATTTTTAATGTGAATAATAAATTGTAAAATAAATAAATAAATAAATAAATTTTTTTTTTGAACAGAATCTTTGTTTTTAAACAAATTTTGATATTAAACTCTTTTTATTTAGTTTAAAAAATCAAATTCAATATTCTTTTATAAAAGGGATTTATTTTAAATCTTCTTATTTAAATTAATTAAAAATATAAATAATAATAATTAAATTCCCTTCGAAAAAGTATTTTGATTTTTGATACAACAGAATGTTTGAATGTTTATTCTTTTATTTAAGGATTTATTAGAATATCTTTTTAAATTAATTATTAAATTAGTTTTTATTAAAAACTAAAAAAATTGGGTTGATTTAGCTGAAATTGGTCAGATTATTCATGAATGATTTTTAGAATGATTTTATAGAATTTTTATTAAAAAAAATGTTGAAATGGATGATAATGCACCAAAACCGGTTTTTAGATCCGGTTAGTAAGGTTCGAACCTGGATGCCCACTGCCCACCCAAGCGCTTTAACCGCTGGGCTGGGTGTGGGGCGCTTGGAAGGATTGAAAACGAAATTCTTTTATACAGATCTAGAATTCGTTCCTCCTATTCATAAGAACTCTAGTTCTAGTCAGTCTCAATTCGTTTGATTCAGGAATGTTAAGCCTTCTAAATGATAGGGCTTTCACTCCTTACTGAATTACGATCCTAATGGTGTAGAATATTACTTGGATTGAATTCGATTGTGGGTAGTGCGAGTGGGTAGTGGGTTCGGCCGAAAACTTGGTCTTGAATCGATCCTAGAGGTTGTTAGGTGCTCGGTTTCTTGCTCAGACACTTCCGAAATTGATAAAGGATGAAGATGATGTGATTTGATTTGATTCTGGTTTTATACGCGTTCGAATGGATTTCAAATCTTCAGTCGAGCGGGTATTCATGGAAGGAATTTTAGTGTTTAATTCGATTGATTTAGCTTTAGTTAGTAGTTGCTAGCTATTAACGCCTATAAATCCTTTCCATATTGATAAATGATTATTAGCTGGAGTCGCACGAAATTGAGGGATTCGAGTTTTGGGTTAAGAATGGGTCGAAACCGGGTCCTAGTCGGGTACCCGTTTGGCAGCCGGGTAAGGGGGAAAAGACTTAGGGGAAAATGCAGTTGTGGTCCCTCAGCTTTTCTTGTGTTTAAAAATTTTACATTTTAGTTTCACTAAATACCATTTTCAGTCCCTCTATTTTAATAACTATATTATATTCAAAATTTATAAAATCTTTTATATATTTTTAATATTTAGACTTTATAAATAATTTTTATGAATCATAAATTTTATATAAAAGAAATCCTTTTATATATATAATGTCTTTATTGTTATTATTATTATTATTATTATTATTATTATTATTATTATTATTAGAATTATCATTATTATTATTATTATTATTATTATTATTATTATTTATACATTATTCATCCATATATTTTATGACTAAAAAAATATGTTATTTGCAAATAAAAGGTTTTTATTTTATTATAACCCATTTGTGACTTTTTAAGCTTTAAAGATAATAAAATAAATTTATAAAAGTTTTAGGTTTGCATTGTCTTATTATAGCTAGTATTACTTTATTAATGTAATATACTCACACACACACATATATATATATATAATTATATAAGTGCATGAATACGAATGTTTTAAAGGACATCAAAAGCCTTAATTTATTACGAATTAAACACGATTACAATGCTTGACTTTCAATCGAAAACCCTAGGGATTACAACCACAGTGAGCATAATGATCATTTTGAAAGTTTTGGAGTAAATTGGTTAATATTGTCAAACCACAGAGAGCAAAAGAGAAGTTTATCCTTTGTAAAAATAGTGTTCAAAAAAGAAAATTGTCTTCAGTTTCTTTACGTTTCCACCTTGTTACTCAATTAACCAAAAAATATCACGATTTAGACATTATTGTGAAAACAAGACCTCGACTAAAGATTCCAAGATGAAGGCCTGGTAAAATTTATGTATTAGAGGAATGAATGTTAGTCTTAATACATGTTAGAGAAGTTAAGTTAGTTGTTGTTTTAATGGGTCAAATGGGCCAGAAAGTTATTGTGTCTACGTTATGTATTAGTGTGTTGCTTAAAACATTAATTAAATAAAGTCCATAACTAATGGTGTTATTTTTAATAACTATATTATATTCAAAATTTATAAAATCTTTTATATATTTTTAATATTTAGACTTTATAAATAATTTTTATGAATCATAAATTTTATATAAAAGAAATCCTTTTATATATATAATGTCTTTATTGTTATTATTATTATTATTATTATTATTATTATTATTATTATTATTATTATTATTATTATTATTATTAGAATTATCATTATTATTATTATTATTATTATTATTATTTATACATTATTCATCCATATATTTTATGACTAAAAAAATATGTTATTTGCAAATAAAAGGTTTTTATTTTATTATAACCCATTTGTGACTTTTTAAGCTTTAAAGATAATAAAATAAATTTATAAAAGTTTTAGGTTTGCATTGTCTTATTATAGCTAGTATTACTTTATTAATGTAATATACTCACACACACACATATATATATAATTATATAAGTGCATGAATACGAATGTTTTAAAGGACATCAAAAGCCTTAATTTATTACGAATTAAACACGATTACAATGCTTGACTTTCAATCGAAAACCCTAGGGATTACAACCACAGTGAGCATAATGATCATTTTGAAAGTTTTGGAGTAAATTGGTTAATATTGTCAAACCACAGAGAGCAAAAGAGAAGTTTATCCTTTGTAAAAACAGTGTTCAAAAAAGAAAATTGTCTTCAGTTTCTTTACGTTTCCACCTTGTTACTCAATTAACCAAAAAATATCACGATTTAGACATTATTGTGAAAACAAGACCTCGACTAAAGATTCCAAGATGAAGGCCTGGTAAAATTTATGTATTAGAGGAATGAATGTTAGTCTTAATACATGTTAGAGAAGTTAAGTTAGTTGTTGTTTTAATGGGTCAAATGGGCCAGAAAGTTATTGTGTCTACGTTATGTATTAGTGTGTTGCTTAAAACATTAATTAAATAAAGTCCATAACTAATGGTGTTATTTTTAAGTGTCTACGATCTGCCGGGGCATAATGATCATTGGTATATTTAATATTTCAATTGTTTAATTGTTTAAGTGTCTAAGACCTTAAGTTTGTTTAATTAAGTGAATTCTGGTCCTTTATAAACATGTCAAAGATCTGTAAATTCGTAATGCTAGTGTTGGTTTGCACATGATATTTGGAAACCAATAATTATTATTGCACTCTTGTTCTTGTGTCATATCAGATTGTTGATGTTGAATTATGAGTGTTAACTAGTGAATGCAAGACCAGATTGTAAAGTAACTGGGCTCATATACTATTTGTAAATTTGTAATTGTTGAATTAAAATTGTTGTTTGGTAGTTGATTTGAATGCAAGGCTAGATTGTGAAATACCTAGGCATCATATACTGTTTGTAAATTTGTAATTGTTGCATCAAAATTGTTTTTTTGGTACACACTTTTCAAATCAATGATCATAATTTTAGTTAAGATCGCTGATTAGCAATCTATTTTAAGCATTATAACAAAACAAGCCCAAATATACAATCACATCATGAACACCAGAATTGTAAAGTTAATCGAATAAATTCAGATTCAAATTTGGCATATTTTACAAAAAAAAAAAAACATGAGCAATAAAATCTAAATTTATAGAGAACACCAAGCGAAAACATACCTGGTTAGTTAGGAAGTTTGTTCAATAAAATGAACTATCAATAACCCAAAAACTAGGAAACTACAATCCGTATTACGATATGTACATGTTCATAAATATTTCATTATAACACAACTTTTGTTCAAATCGTATCAAGTATTTCAAGAAACTAACCAAAAAGTCAACAGAACTATGTAATGAATCAGGAATGCCCAACCAAAAACCATCAGATGGCCCACAATTAAATCGCCACAGTTACAGCCATTACCCCTATAATGATGCTTAGACTGGTCAAAGATTAATTCAACATGATGGTATCCCATATCAACACCAATCTACGAAACATAACCAATTTTATATCATCATTCATTTAAAAATGATTGCCTGTAACCCGAATTTGACCACCATTTCGGTTAATAAACCAAACCTCTTTTGACCCACAATTATTTGATGCTATAATGCATTTTTTGTCAGGTGGCTTTGGGTGGCTTATCTTAATTGCATGAGTTTTTTGGTGGGTTGATTGAGTGGGCAGCAACATTTGTGTTGCTTTTGATGGGTTGGTTGTGGCTTTGGGTGGCTAAAGGGTTGGCATCTCCTTGTACTTAATATATATATGCTTTGTTGAATTCTAATACCATATATATATATATATATATATATATATATATATATATATATATATGTTTTGTTAAATTTATAGATTCATGATTTAGAGGTTCAAATAGAAGTTGAAAGGAGATCAAGGCAGGAGCTAGAAGAAGAAATACGAAAAGAGCGACAAGAACGATAGGAGTTGCAACAACAAATGAAGGAATTCATGAAGTTTATGCAACGTTCAAGTATTTAGATGTGTTAATTTGAGTATTTCTTAAAAATTATGATCTTTTGGAGACTTGTGATACTTAGATATTGTGTTTGAATTTGATTTACAAATCATGTTTTGTATGTTACTTTTACATGATTGTGTTTGAATTTGATTTGGAAATCATGTTTTGTTTATTACTTTATAATCCCTTTTTAAGGCATGTTTTTATATATTTATTCGCAATGATTTTAGCAAAATTTTTTGGGTGAAATGTTTTTTTTCATAAAAAAGGAAATTAGCTTGCCAAAAAAATAAATATTTTGTCAGAATTGCGTCAGAAAATGGAATTGCTTCGTTGGAATTGCGTCGCAAACAACAGACATCTTTCGTTAGATTTGCGTCGTAATTATCAGAAAATGTTTGTCGGAATTGTGTCGCAATTTTATTTGTCAGAATTGTGTCGCTAAGTTTTTGTTGGAATTGGGTCGCAAATGATTTTGTCGGAATTGGGTCGCAAATATTTTTGTAGGAATTGCATCGCAACGATTTCCGTCGGAATTGTGTCGCAAATATTAAAAATAGATATGTATTAGAGTAATTATAAATATTGATTTTTGTCGGAAATTGGTCGGAATTTCCAACGCATTTTTTTTTGTCGTATATTTGTCACATTTTTCGTCGGAATTGTGTCGGAAATGCATTTCCGACCAAGGGTTTTCCAATGATCTGTTTTTGTCGCAAATCCGTTGGAAATCATGCATTGTGACCCATTTCCGACGCAAAAGAAATGCTATTTGTCACACTCCCACCTCTCGTCACCTAAGATGATGTCATTTGTTACTCTGAGATGGTTGCGGAAGCATAGTGGTGATGTCTGAACGTCCAATGTCAAATTAGTTATTTATGGTTTAACTTACTGATTAGATCTTTCTGAACGTCCAATGTCAAAGACATTGCTTTCAAAGTCATCAAACCGATATTGAGTATTTAATTGATTAATTTAATGTTATGTCATACAATGTATGATAATGTAGGAACCTACACTGAATTAGATTCCTAATACAAAATTGATTACACCCTTGATTAATCAGAATAATCTCGGATTAATCAAATGGTTATTGTTGTTGATTATATTGCTAAAACAGTTTCTAATCAGATTAATGTCTTAGGAATGATCAATCCTTGTTATTGATTACCCAAATATCATGAAATATCACAATGTAGCATTAGAATAGGTTTAATAACCGTGTTTAACATACTAATCTGACTGTTATCATAAACATTAGATAATCATTCCAATAAGTATGTAATGATTGTGATTAGTTTGAAACACTTGGATTTAACCTTGCATTTCAAAGATTAATCAAACTAATCACCTACATTGTCACAATCAAATGGCTTAAACCATTATAATTATGGGTATGATTTCATGCAAACCGGGCATTACAACACATCAAAACAAGGATTTACCCGTTAAAACATCGTGTTCTTCGTTTATAATCAATCATAGCCATCATCTAGGCAATAATCAACAACCCTAACTATATCATTACGTTCAAAATCAAGATCTAATCAATCATTATCACGCTAGAAGGTTAAAACGAACCATTACCTGATCTGACGGATTTTTTAGCGTAAAACAACGATCTAGACTTGTAGCTACAATCCCTGGGATGATCTGAACGTTTAGAAGCCTTCAAAATGAGGTTTTGATGGTAGAAATATGAATTTCTTCGTCTGGAAGTCGAGTATGTGCGAGATAGTTGAAAATTATGAATTCTGCATGAAAATGGACTTTTCAATCTGATCTTTTCCACCGCCTCACCCGTCGCGTACCGCCAAGAGGCCAAAAAGAGGCTTGGCGTACCGCCAAGAAATCCGGAGAAGTTTCAGATATTTTGATCCTTCGCGTACCGCCAAGAGCCCTCAACCTATCCTTGGCATACCGCGACGACCCCCAAAGTTCAATACCTTGAGATTTTTCTTCGTTTTTCGATTCCGGACAATCCGGAACTCCGTTTTGTGCACAGTTTTCGCATACGTTCATCATTTCTCGCATTCTAACAACTTGTAATAATTTCGATTGTCAAATCAACGTGGAGTTTAAGCACGACCCAATGTGCTCTGGTCATTAATGACGTAATTCTCAATTACAATTGTGACAGTCTCCTCATTTAGAGAAATTTCGTCCCGAAATTTCGTGAAGACTTACCGAATGACACTCATTCATGGAAACAGGTGTGGGTATTTTGCTTTCATCCGATCTTCTCGTTCCCACGTATATTTAGGTCCACGTTGTGAGTTCCATCGCACTTTGACAATTGGTATACGACTACGTTTCAGCACTTTTATTTCTCGATCCATCACCTCTACTGGTTCTTCACTGAACTGAATTTTTTCATCAATTTGAATTTCTTCGAGAGGTACGATCAATGATTCGTCAGCTAGACACTTCTTCAGATTTGATACATGAAAGACATCATGTATATTACTGAGTTCAAAAGGTAATTCAAGTCTGTAGGCTATTGATCCAATTCGTTCAAGAATTTTGAATGGCCCTACAAATCTTGGTGAAAGCTTACCTCTTTTTCCAAATCTGAAAATGCCCTTCCAAGGTGAAACTTTCAACATTACTCGATCACCTATTTGGAATTCTAAAGGTTTACGACGATTATCAGCATAACTCTTTTGACTATCGCGAGCAGTTTTAATTCGTTCTTGAATGAGTGCGATATTATCAACTGTTTCTTGAATGATTTCTGGGCCTATGATCTGACTTTAACCTACCTCTGACCAACAGATAGGTGATCTACACTTGCGTCCATAAAGTGCTTTGAATGGAGCGCATTGAATACTGTTATGGTAGCTGTTATTGTATGAGAATTCAACAAGTGGAAGATGAATATCCCAGCTACCTCCAAAATCAATCACACAGCTTCTGAGCATGTCTTCAAGAGTTTGATTCGTTCGTTCAGTCTGCCCGTTCGTTTGTGGATGATAATCTGTGCTCATATTGATTTGCGTGCCCAGTGCATTCTAAAGAGTTTGCCAAAATCGTGACATAAATCGACTATCTCTGTCAGAAATGATAGAGATTGGTACTCCATGTCGAGATACAACCTCATTAACATAGAGTTTAGCGAGTAGATTCATAGAGTAATCTTCTCGGATGGGTAAGAAATGCGCAAATTTAGTAAGGCGATCAACGATAACCCATATAGAGTCACGATTATGTGATGTTCTTGGTATGTGATAAAATCTATAGAGATCTGATCCCATTTTCACATGGGAATCTCAGGTTGTAATAACACAGAAGGTCGTTGATGTTCAGCCTTAACTTTGAGACATCTTAAACATCGATCCACATATTCTGCTATGTGTTTCTTCATTCCAGGCCACCAGTAAAAATCTCTAAGATCTTTATACATTTTATCAGCACCTGGATGAATAGAATACTTGGATTTGTGCGCCTCATCCAAGATAATTGTTCTAGAGTTACCGAATAAAGGAACCCAAATTCGGCTTTTGAAATACAGCACTCCGTCAGTCTTGGTTTCAAGTTGCTTGTCTAATCCTCTTAACTCCTCAGCAGGGTAGTTCGTTGCTTGTAAAGCTTGTTGATGAGCTTCTTTAATATGAGGAATTAGACTGGTTTGAATAGTCATCCATAACGCTTTCACACGTAAAGGTTTGACTCATTCCTTGCGACTCAAGGCATCAGCTACGACATTCGCTTTGTCTGGGTGATAACGAATTTAACAGTCATAGTCATTTAAAAGTTCTACCCACCGCCTTTGTCGCATATTCAACATTTTCTGATCTAGAATGTGTTGAAGACTTTTGTGATCAGTGTACATAATACACTTGGTTCCGTATAGATAGTGTCTCCAAATCTTGAGTGCAAACACCACTGCACCAAGTTCTAGATCATGAGTAGTATAGTTCTTCTCATGTACTTTCAGTTGTCGAGAAGCGTAAGCAATTACTTTATCCTTCTGCATTAACACACACCCAAGACCTTGACGAGAAGCATCACAGTACACTGTGAAATTATCGGTACCTTTCGGTAATGCCAAGATAGGTGCGTTGCAGAGTTTGTGTTTCAACTGTTGGAATGCCTCCTCCTGTTGGGAACCCCATATAAACGGTTGATTTTTCTGTGTCAATGTCGTCAGTGGCAAAGCTATCTTTGAAAAGTTCTTAATGAATCGACGATAATAACCTGCCAGCCCTAAGAATTGACGTATTTCAGTTGGGGTTCGTGGTGTTTCCCATTGTTTTACAGCTTTGATCTTGCTCGGATCCACTTGAATACCGTTTTCATTCACTACGTGTCCAAGAAATTGAACTTCTCGTAACCAAAACTCACACTTTGAGAATTTGGCATATAATTTCTCATGTGCCAAAAGTTCTAAGATCAATTTCAAGTGTTAAGCATGTTCTTGTTGGTTACGAGAATAAATGAGAATATCATCAATAAACACAATCACAAATTTATCCAGATAAGGACTACATACTCGATTCATCAGATCCATGAAAACTGCAGGTGCATTGGTTAATCCAAACGGCATTACTAAAAACTCGTAATGTCTGTATCAAGTTCTGAAAGCAGTTTTAGGAACATCATCATCGTGAATTCTTAACTGATGATATTCGGATCTTAAATCGATTTTTGAAAAATAAGTAGCACCTTGTAATTGATCAAATAGGTCATCTATTCGTGGCAATGGATAACGGTTTTTTATTGTCAGTTTATTGAGTTCCCTGTAGTCAATGCACATCCTGAATGAACCATCCTTCTTTTTCACAAAAAGAATTGGTGCTCCCAGGTGAGAAACTAGGTCTGATAAAACCTTTGTCTAGAAGTTCCTGTAGTTGACCTGAAAGCTCTTGCATCTTTGAGGGTGCTAAACGATAAGGAGCTTTAGCTACATGTGCTGCACCTGGAATCAAGTCAATACGAAATTCAACATGTCTCTCTGGGGGTAATCCTGATATATCCTCAGGAAAAACTTCAGGAAATTCCTTGACTACTGGAATATCTTTGATACGTTTTTGTAAAGAACAGTTCTCGATCACATGTGCTAGAAAGGCCTGACAACCTTTCCGTAGACATTTCTGAGTTTGCATACAAGAAATGATACCAAGTTTCCTACCAGCTCGTTCTCCTTGAACTATCAGTGTATTACCTAACGGTAATGGAATACGGATCACCTTATTTTGACATACTACTTCACTTGGTTATCAGAAAGCCAGTCCATACCGACAACAACATCATAGCTCCCAAGCTCAATAGGAAGTAAATTGATATTAAACAGGTGATCATTCAGATTCAAGGAACACCCTTGAATGACACTGTTAGTTTTGATCAACTTGCCATTAGCAAGTTCTATGACATAAGGAGTTTCTAGATCTACCGTAGGCAATGAAAGTAATGATGCAAATTCAGGAGAGATAAAACTTTTATCTGCTCCTGTGTCAAACAGAACTGATGACTATAGATTACTAAGAAGGAACGTACCAGTGACAATGTTTGAATCATGCCTAGCCTCGGTTGCACCAATATGAAAAGCTCTCCCCTAGCTTCATTCCCTTGATTAGTGTTGTTGTTCGGACAGTTTCTCATAGGATGGTCAGGACTTCCACACTTGAAGCATGACCAGTTTGTTTGAATGGTTTGTCATGGTGCTTGGTTACAGTTCAGACAAAAAGGACACGGTCCTGTGTGATGGAATGGACACTTATTGCATTTAGGCGCCTGCCCAGTATAAATTTTCCTCTCAGGAACAGTTGCACCATAGTTCTTCCCTATTGGTTTGCTCTGTCAAGTCTCAGCCGGAGCCTTTGTTTTGGTTTTGCCAAACCACTTCCGTTTGGTAACTTTAGAAACATTTGAGGTACCGACATCACTACCGCTCACCGCCGTTTGAGTTTTTGTAGACAAAGTACCACTCCTTACCGCCTCATCGGTAAGCTTAGTGGTCAAAAGAATTGTATGTTTAAGAGTTGTGGGTTCAGTTGCCGTCACCATTCCCCGAATCTGGGGAACCAGACCCTTGATATACTTCTCAATCAAAGCTGCTTCCGTAGGAAACATATTGGGAAGTAAGGAAGTAAGTTCATGAAACCGATCGGTATACGCTAAACAATCAGCATCGATCATCGAATGATTCCAGAATTCCTCCTTGAGCTTTTGGATTTCAGTGATTGGGCAGTACTCTGACATAATCAGAGTTTTAAATTCGTTCCAGCCCATAGAATCAACTTTAGCTGAGCCCAAAGTTTTAGCCTGGGTATTCCACCAGGTTAGAGCTGATTCTTTCAAAGAACAGGCAGCATAAGACACCTTATGCTCCGCCAAACGTTGGCTGATTTTGAGTTTTGTTTCCATCTCCTCAATCCACCTTATAAGTCCAGCCGCTCCTTCTTTGCCCGTAAAAGTAGGAGGGTTGCATGAAGCAAAGTACTTATAAGTACATCCTTGTTGTGGTGGATCAGGAGCAGTTGCTTTTGTGGTTGTACCGGTAGTATTATGAGTTTCCACATGGCCACCGGTGGATCATGATCCCCACCAGAACCCATGGTGACATGTGGCTGGTGTTGTATTAAAACACCACAAGCTGATAGCTGTTCTCTTACAATTCGTGCTATCATCGTTTCATTTGATTCTGATCCACTTGCACCAGCAGGTGGAACAGTGTTCACTTCTGGGTTCACAGGTGGAACAATATTTGTCTCCAGATTTCCAGGTGGAACCATGTTCGCTTCTGGATTTGATTCTATGTTCACAGGCAGGACTTGTTCCGGTTCAGGGTTAGTATTATTCTTGCCAGCTTTCTTGGCTGGTCGACCTCGGTTTGGAGCCATCATTCTGCTCACATGCAGACAAACTTAGGTCAGTTCAAGAATAACAAAAATACAACCCTTGTTCAATCACATTAGTTCAACCATATTCAGTCATACTGAAACTTTTATGTCGAAATGTGATTATAATAAGTATAGTATAACTACATTGTTATAGTTCAGACATGTTCTCAGTACACATAAATCACACAAATGTTCGTAGTTATACTCAGTCCTGTTAATTCAAAAACATGTCAAAATATTACACATCTCATAGTACTGTGATATAGATATGTTATTACACATGTTTTTGATATATTATCATACAGGACACTGATAAGTTCTCACACCGAAATGTTCTCACATAAAAATGTTCACATACAGTTCTTTGATACGTTGCCACACCGGCAATAGATATGTTCTCGTTCAAAAATGTTCTCATAGTTCTGTGACACATTGCCATACAGGCAATAGATATGTTCTCACACAAAATGTTCTTATAATTCTGTGATACATTGTCATACAGACAATAGATATGTTCTCACACAAAATGTTCTCATAGTTCTGTGATACATTGTCATACAGACAATAGATATGTTCTCACACCAAATGTTTTCATAGTTCTGTTTATAGTTCATACATCACATACATAACACATTACACAGATAAATGTACAAAAATAACCATTTTATTACTATAATATAAGTTTTATACAACCACAACGTTTTGTTACATAGACTACCAGAAAACCATGACATTACCACTAGATACCGGGGATCTATTTTACATCAAAAATATCCCCCAAAGATCCAACTCTCAATCTATCCGTTTGGTACTGATGGTATATACAATGATGATCCCAAAACATGCACACCCATATAAGACCTTACCGTAGAAAGTACGGTAAACATGCCATCAGGATAGCTATAGTGGCTAACACTATAGCCAAACATAGTAGCCCCGCCTCTAAACTCATCCTCTCCAATATCCCCCTCACTACCTCTCTCATCCTCACCCATCTCTCCCTCATCAGTGCCACTTGCTGCCAGAATGCAGCAGTCACAATCTGTCCCCAAGTCCTCCTCAGTCTGTCCTCAACCACTATTCTCCACGCTCTAGTGTCAGTATCTAAAGCCTTCACTTGATCCATAAGGGTCAAGTGGGAAGTAAGGATCTCCAATACAGTCATGCGAGTATCCTCTACTGTAGCTTGACACTGCTGCAGGCTCTGATGTGTCCCCTGAAGATCTATAGTCACCTGGCGAAGCTGCGCCCTAAGCTCCGCCTGCTGTGAAAACTCTCCTACCTCGTGTATAGTGTTAGGCTAGGCTCATCCCTAGGAGCTATCTGTCGCCATAGAGGTAACCCTGTAGTCTTGGGGGCTTGACCCCGCATATGTCTTAATCCGTCCCAAGCCGGCACCCTCTGAGGTGAGGGGCTCTGTCTCCTCTGTGCTGATGCATCCTCAAGCGGAACCTGAGAATGTCTAGGTGAAACAGATGGTACTGATGGTGGTGGTGGCGTAGCTGATATAGGTGATGGTGTGTGTGGCAGCAGTGGTGCCACCTGTTATGCAGACAAAGTCGCCTCCGTACTATCTGAATCAGAACCCGAGCTCGATCTAGGTGTGTCATCAAGTACAACATATGGAAACCTCTGGTAAATATAACACTCAAGTGGATTGGCCATCGCTGTACAAACAAAATTTCTGGATAAGTACCATGAAATAAATATCGAATAATAATATTCAACATAAACATGATATGATATATCTTCCTATCTCAAAGAAACAACTCATCCTTATAGTTATTAATGTTCTGCTTGAATTAAATCAAACTAGAACGCACACGTGTTGCGAATTTCAGTTATGCTGGCCAGTCATAACTGGAATTCGCACCACCTGATTATCCTGGCTTAATTCAAAACAAGTTTTGTTCATTAGTTATGTTCGGTGCTCTCTGTGTCACTATTCGAGCCTATGGTTATAGTCTAGGTCACTAAGTCAACCTAATTCTTCATAACCTGTGTCTCTGATACCACCCTGTCACACCCCCACCTCTCGTCACCTAAGATGATGTCATTCGTTACTCTGAGATGGTTGCGGAAGCATAGTGGTGATGTCTTAGAGATGAAGTATAACTTAATTGATCCGATATCATAGCACACATATTAACTTAAAGTAAATATATATTACAAGGATTGTTATTACAATCAACAGTACCGTTTACAAACTAAGTTTATTACATGACTAACTTATTTAATTACAAGCGTTTAGAGTGCTGCCTCACCCGGTGGGTCACTGTCTCCCTGCAAAAATGTTTAGATTTAAAACGTCAGCACAAAGCTGGTGAGTTCGTAAAGTTCATGTTCAACAATATGATATGCAATACAAGTTCTCACAATGTTCAGTTCAAGATAACCATGGGACCCGTATCTAGTTCCTTTCGGACTTTCTATTCTTCTTCTATAAGATACTACCCGTTGGTAACATCTTAATGCCTCATTGTCTTAATGTCTATCACAACATTAAGAAGTTCTAAAAACAGATAACAAACATTTACACCAAGGGGAGTTGCGGCTCCCGGCAAATGGGTTGTCAGCCGATAGTACTATCATTGTTTTCTGTTCGGCCCCACATGGGTTCACTAGATACAGTTCAGAAATGAGGACTTATAAGTTCCGTGATAGTGTCCTGTTCTACTGGCAAAATCCCATGAAATCCACAAGTTCTCAACAATCACATGAAATCAAGCAGATAATAGTGATACATATCATATAGTTCTGAAAAGTTCCACAGTGCTACCCCGATGTTTATAAAAGATTAAAAAGAAAAGGGGTTGTACGAAACTCACCTGAAGTCTCAAGAAAGCAGAATGTCACACAACTGATAGTAACAAAGTGATTCTGCATTTATTTATGTTAAATTAGTTATTTATGGTTTAACTTACTGATTAGATCTTTCTGAATGTCCAATGTCAAAGACATTGCTTTCAAAGTCATCAAACCGATATTGAGTATTTAATTGATTAATTTAATGTTATTTCATACAATGTATGATAATGTAGGAACCTACACTAAATTAGACTCCTAATACAAGATTGATGACGCCCTTGATTAATCAGAATAATCTCGGATTAATCAAATGGTTATTGTTGTTGATTATATTGCTAAAACAGTTTCAAAACAGATTAATGTCTTAGGAATGATCAATCCTTGTTATTGATTACCCAAATATCATGAAATATCACAATGTAGCAATAGAATAGGTTTAATAACCATGTTTAACATACTAATCTAACTGTTATCATAAACATTAGATAATCATTCCAATAAGTATGTTAATGATTGTGATTAGTTTGAAACACTTGGATTTAACCTTGCATTTCAAAGATTTATCAAACTAATCACCTACATTGTCACAATCAAATGGTTTAAACCATTATAATTATGGGTATGCTTTCATGCAAACCGGGCATTACAACAGATCAAAACAAGGATTTACCCGTTAAAACATCGTGTTCTTTGTTTATAATCAATCATAGCCATCATCTAGGCAATAATCAACAACCCTAACTATATCATTATGTTCAAAATCAAGATCTAATCAATCATTATCAAGCTAGAAGGTTAAAACGAACCATTACCTGATCTGACGGATTTTTGAGCGTAAAACAACGATCTAGGCTTGTAGCTACAATCCCTGGGATGATTTGAACGTTTAGAAGCCTTCAAAATGAGGTTTTGATGGTAGAAATATGAATTTCTTCGTCTGGAAGTCTAATATGTGCGAGATAGTTGAAAATTATGAATTCTGCATGAAAATGGACTTTTCAATCTGATCCTCTCCACCGCCTCACCCGTCGCGTACCGCCAAGAGGCCAAAAAGAGGCTCACGTACCGCCAAGAAATCCAGAGAAGTTTCAGATATTTTGATCTATCGCCTACCGCCAAGAGCCTTCAACCTATCCTTGGCGTACAGCGACGACCCTCGAAGTTCAATACTTTGAGAGTTTTCTTCGTTTTTCGATTCCGGACAATCCGGAACTCCGTTTTGTGCACAGTTTTCGCCTACGTTCATCATTTCTCTCATTCTATCAACCTGCAATAATTTCGATTGTCAAATATACATGGATTTTAAGCACGACCCAATGCGCTCTCGTCATTAATGACGTTATTCTCAATTACAATTGTCACACTATTTTTTCTAGTAATGGGACCGTAACCGGCCGGTTCATCTTAGAGTGGTTTAGAGAGTAGATACAACAAACTAAACGGCTTTAGTGATGGTTCTCGATCCATGGAGTCGGTCTTGTTTAATCATGAAAATAGTGGTATTTGAGTTTTTTTTTGTTTTCTATGGTTTTTTTGCTCTCTTCTATCGTATTTAATATTTCGGTTTCTTATGAACTTTTTTCTACTATTTTAGTTTTAGTTAGCGACTACATTTCCATTTAAAATTGGATATAAAACCAGCCCACTTTCTTCTACTCTATCATGTTTTTTAAAGTCATTTTTACTACCGGTTGACAACAGTTGTGACGTCTTTTTTATGTACGTTTGGATCGAGCCACTACCGCACAATACACAACATATATTCAATTACTTGTTCTTTAACAATTGAAATGAACTCTATTTGAATTCATGTTTAGTGTTTTCATGCCATCATTATTAATCTTTATACTAACAAATGAAAATAAAAATAGATAAATGTCACTATCGAATAAGTTCTCACTTTTAATTTTCTACATGTCTCTTCTATTAAATAACTATATTAAAACAATTTTTTAATCTCATATTAATAATAATAATATGTATTATATAAGACATTATATTTTTAGCAATTAAATAATCTTTTATTATTTTCTTTATTAAATATTTTTTTTATGAATTCTCATTTACATTATACATGTTTTTTTTCAATTATTTTCTTTACTTTTTTCCTTATGTTAACTATCTAATATTTTATTAATCCAATCTCGTTTAATTCAGAAGTATGTAACCTAGTCAATTAATGTGTTTACGTGTGGAAAACCTAGTCATGGTCAATAACTCGTTTTGGTATGTTCGTACGACCTTTAAAAACTTTGACTAGTGGATTGAAATTCATTTATTTAAGCATGTACACATCCTTTAAAGAACATGTCCTCAATACCGATCATCCAGAAACCAATTATGAACATGGTTGGTTTTGAATTTTAGAATGACTAAAGTAAATAAGTATAATCTAAATACGACATACCGGCAATTCATGATTTATTTATGGGATAATATCATATAAACACTTATTAAACATCCAAATTACCCATATCCTCAATGTTAAAGTAAAATTACAAATATCCCTATATTCCAAAATTGTCCCTTAGTAAGGATAAATATGTAAATTGTTTTTAGTTAATTCATTAAGAGTAAATGAGAAAATTAATACATAATTTTTTTTAATGAAATGGATAAATATGTAATATATTTGGTTTATTATACAATTAAACTTTTTAATATAAGATATTATATGAAATTTTATATATTTTTAAAATAAATACAGTTAGAATGCTTTATTTTATTATATATTTTTCTTTGTTGATAAAAAATATAAAAAAATATATCTGTAAAATATAAATAAAGTAGTTAAATGAGTTGTTTTTTACATTTGATACATGTAATAATCATGTTGTCTCTAATTTTTTAAACATAATTAGATTTGATAGGAGTAATGTCTATCCAGTAAATTTGCCTCCGTCCTTGTATAACTAGTTTATGCCAGTCCGGTGGCCGGGTTGTTTCGGGTAAATATTAAAAAGCTTAACTTTTAGCAAAACCGAATTAGAAAAGTGGGGCATTGTGTTTTACAAGCAAATATACTGAATATACCAAATATATGTTCGGGATATCCCCAAATATCCCTGGGGATATTTGAATATATCAAACAGAAAAATAACAATATACACTAGATTTATACGAGGAAAAACCCTTAATCCCTTAGGATTGCCGGCATAAAAACCTCGAGAGGTGACAATTGTCACTCTGCCTAGTTTTATTAATAATCAAACGATTAGATACAAACAAAGAGCACAAGTTGATCGATTCTAAGCTGCCAAAGAGGTTTCAATGAGTTTTTGTGTGTATATTTCAATAATTAGTGTCCTATATCGATCAACCACCTCGGTATTTATACAAAAAATCTACAAAAAGACGTTCAATAACGTTCACATGGTAGCTCCGATTATTCCGACACTTTTTCCAAACGTGGGAGACTCATTCCAATCCTCCGCATAAATCTTCCTTAGATTGCGCATTCAAGTTTGGCTAGTTGATAAAGCTTCCATGATATTAGGGTCAGCTGTAGGACAACCTGTCAATCCCTGAAATCTCGCAATTGATGTTAAGCAATAGAGATAATTGTTAGTAATATGACATATTCTTAAAATATTCCCGATCCTGAAATATCCCTGATCCTGGATCTTGAAATATCCTGAGTGAGAATATTTTGCGCCTACCAATTGCCCCCAATTTTACAGTTGGTTGTTTACAGCTGTAAAATTAATTAAAAAAGAAATCTAAAGTTTAAAATTTGAATTTTTGAATTGACAGTTTCACGATTAAATGGACGGTTAGATGGGGATAGCGGTTACTGATTTTGTGTCAGAATACTACGCATATAATGATCACGCCTCTCCTCTTTCAAATCACTTATCTTCTTCGATCATCTTCTTCGGTAAGTTTTCTATTCCGAATCCTCTGTTTTTTTTTCTGTTTTTTATTAAGTGAAAATGTCAAATTCCCCTTCTTCATCCGAAGCTAGCGATTTCTTTGATCAGAACATTCTTCCATATACTGACTAGAATGCCTGCACTTTCGATGATGATCACATTGAAGCCATGCATCTTTCTCAAGCGTTCCCCAAGGAAACTGTTTTCCGTAGATATGATCCTGCTCTTAAAGCTGATCATAGTTCTACCAAATGGGTTTGTTTTCCTGAATACCCATTTTCTTTGGGTCTATCTTTCCCCTTTCCTACTCTGATTTCTGATTTTTTTTGAATTACTCGTCTCTGCTATCCTCAACTGATGCCCATGGGTTGGCGATTGCTTGTTACCCTTCATAGGTTGAACCATAAGTATGGTCTTAAGATCGGCATTCCCGAAATATCTTTTGTTTACCAACTTCGAACCCATGGATATTCTCGTATTTTGCTTCAAAGACGACCTGGTGCTCTGTTTTGGTTCATGGGGTGACCATGAATGAAGAAGAATGGAGAGATAATTTGTTGAGCGAAGTTCCATTTCTGGGGGAATTTCTCTACCTGTTAGTTGGTTGTTAAAGGGTAGGATATTTTTTTATTCTTTATCTTTATATTTTGAATTTTTGCTAATCAATTTTTGTTTATACTTGTTTTTCAACACCAAAATTCGAGTCATTGATAAGTGAGAATCAAGATACTGAACATAGGGTACAATCCTTGTTGTCGATTGGAGAGATAGAGCGAAAATTTGTGGCGACCTCCAAAGAAGATATCCCTATTTCTTCTTCATCCCACAACGCTTCATCACAACATTCTCATGCTCAGATGACATCAGGTATCCTGAAATTGATTTAATTTTAATTGATTTTAGGTTTTAATGTTTTTGTTCGTGAGTTCTTTTAGAATCAGCCTTTGATCTTGAAGACCTTACTGATTTCTTGACTATAAAGAAAGAAAAGGTTAAGCATGTCGCTCCTAAGGCAAGAATCATGCATACTCGCTCAACTAAACTTCAAAGAAACGTAAGGGTGCTCATATAGTCAACGTGGATGATGTTCCTGACCTCCCTGTCGTCGATCTTCTACAAAAGGTAAATTTTATTATTATCTTAGTTCATTTATTCTGGCGTAATTATATCCTCATAATATCTTTATTTTGTAGGCTATCCTTCAAATTTCTGGTGACAAGGAGGCCTATGAAAAGCAAATAGAAGATCTTGAAGATCAAAAGAAGATCGCTTTTGCCAAGGCTGATCATTATGAGAAGGAGGCTTTGAAGTTTAAGAAACTTGCTAAGGATAATGATACTGCCCACAAACTAAAGGTGAAGGAAATTATTGAAGGGACCAAGAAGTCTTCAGCCTCTGCCATCCTTAAAGCAAAGATTCAAATGGCAGAAAAGTCAAAACAGGAGGGCTCAGACTTGTGGGACAAGGACCTTGCCGACTGGGTTAAGGTTTTGGCTAAGCTGACTGGGGATATGGCAGAGACTTCTGATGCAGCAGCGAAGACGACGAGTGTAGTGGAGACCAATAAGGTGGTAGGAGGTGAGGATATTGGAGCCGGTGGAGGCGAAGGTGGTGCGGTGATGGGCGATGAAGATATAATTGATAAGGTTTGAGCCCATTGTGTTTGTGGTTCTGTTATGGTGTCATGTAGTTTTTAAACAATATTCTAATGTTAAGTCCCTAGATGTGCAGACAATTTATGGAATTTTAGGTGGAGGGACCATGTGTTTACATGGCGAAGCCTAAAATATCCTTATTTCTTTTGTTTTGACATTTCCAGTAAGTTGGGTGGAGGGACCATGTGTTTTCATGGCGAAGCCCAATATACTGATCTTAATATAGTTGATCTTTTGACTTAGTACTTGATATCTTATTACGTTGTTTCTTGTGTGGTTGGAATATTCTAGAAATATTCTTAATGTATATTAGATTTCCAACTTATTAGATAATTATATCGTAATGGATTTGTTATATGAAGTATTTATGTTTAATAGACATTCTTATTATTTCCCCTGATTTTCTTCGGAATATTATTGTTAATTGGAAATAAATAATTAGGAGGAGGTTCGGCTGTTAGTATGCTGTTTAAAAATATCCCCGTGTAGTTTTGATTTTTCAAAAACATTTGTGCAAGGCCTTATTTCAGGATCGAATATTTCCAAAAGGTAATCGTAATAAAGATGTTTAATAAGTTAAGAAATAAATACCAATTCCTTGAAAGGATAGACTTATTTTCGAAGCTTTTCTTATCCCTGTCAGGATAATGTGTAAATTACATACCTTTGTATCCTTGGACATAATAGGAATATACAAGTATGACATCCTGAAATAGTCTTGAGAGTTGATCTTGTCTTTTCAATATCCCTAGGCATGTTTCGAGTAGAAGTTATATCCTTAAGTATTGAGAGTTAGTTCCTGTACATATTCAAGAAACAAGAAAAATTGGGACAAGCCCAATATTCTGGCGACAAAGGCCGGTTAGACTGGAGACAAGGCCGAAAATGCTGGTGACTATGGCCTGAATACTAGCTGCAAGGCCAATTATACTGGCGACTGAGGCCGAAAATACCGGCGACAAGGCCGAAAGATACTGGCGACTAAGGCCGGAATGCTGGCGACTAAGGCCGGGATACTGACGACTAGGCCGGAATTCAGTGGATCCTTGGTTATAGTCTTTGAAAATGAAATTGTCAGCCACTCATGCGTGTACTGGTCCCAAAATCTCCAACTATATCGGGATATTAAGGAGGATCCATAGTTATAACCCTCGATAATGAAATTGTCAGCCACTCATGCGTGTACTGGTCCCATTATCTTGGATTATAGCAGGATATACGTGCGCTAGTGGCGAGGGTATGAACCCTAAGTCTTCATGAGAGACAAATGTCTCTTGAGTTTTGATTTCAAGTCAAAACTTTGCAGCTAGACATAACGTCAGTGCGGGGTCTTCAACAGGTTTTGATTTCAGGTCAAAACTTGGGCTGAGACATTTATCCTCATATCTTCTCCAGCTATTCCAGCAAAAACATAAAATATTTATGCAAAGGTAGGCATTAGGGATCCCTAAGCCTCTCCAATGCTTGAGTTAGTATAAAGATATAAATGTAGGGATATTTAAAGAATATAAGCATATAATCATGCGGATAAAAATAACTGTCAAATAAAATATATTTTAGGATGAATGGTGTTCCATGCCCTTGGGAGAGGTTCACCGTTCATAGTAACTAATCTATATGCCCCCTTTCCTGCTTCAGAATCAATTTTATAGGGCCCTTCCCATTTTGGGGCAAGCTTTCCATATGTTGGGTTAGTAGTATTCTGGAATGCTTTTCTTAAACTAAATCTCCTACTTGGAATCTTCTGATCCTTATGTTTTTATTGTAAGATTTAGCTATCTTTTGCTGATATCTTCGTAATATCCCTGGATTCGTCAATAGTGTCTATATCCTGAGATAATACTTTGTTATTAGTTTCTATAGTCTGTAAACTTGTTCTTGCAGTAGGGATAATCATCTCATTTGGGAGTACAACTTCTGAGCCAAATACTATTGAGAATGGGGATAGGACATTGCATCTTTCCTCATAGTAGGCCAGAAATATCTTGTTCTAAGGATTTTCGAAAGCAATGCTCTTCCCCCAGTGTGATTTCCACAATCTCCTTCGTGGATATCCTTCATCACTTCTAAGGTTTCTGGTTTTTCTAAGCATTTTAAGTATGGACCAGCTACCGATTTCCTATACAGGACATCCCTAACGATTATGTACCTGGATATCCTTGTTTTAAAGGCTCTATGGTTTGTTTCTCCATCGGGTATTTTTCCTGTTTGGAGATACTCCTTGATAGGTGTGATCCAAGATATCTCATGTACATCAATAGTTTTTGTTTTAATGATCTGATTTGAACTTTCTATATCTATAGCTGGATTCAGGATATGTAGGATAGGAATATTGATATCCTCAAAATTTTTTAGAGATGATGCGAGGTTTGCTAATGCATCCGCTTCATCATTCTCTTCTCTAGGAACCTATGTGATATCAAAAGTGTAGAAAAATCCTACTATTTCTTTAACTATCTCTAAGTATTTTGCTAACTTATCTCCTTTAACCATATAGGAACCATTAAATTGGTTTGCTATTAGTAAGGAATCAACAAATACATGGAGATTTCTTATGTTCATATCCCTAGCTAATTGGAGTCCCGCTATCAAAGGTTCATATTCAGCTTCATTATTAGTTGCTTGGAACTCACAACTGATCGATTGGGGTATTATGTCCCCCTGTGGAGATTTTAGTATTATCCCTAGACCTGTCCCTCTTACATTCGAGGCACCATCAGTGCGTAGAGTCCATTCACCGATATCCTCATCCAGGAGTTTAACTTCTGAATCTGCTTCTAGTTGAATATCACTACTAAAATCTGCCACAAAGTCGCTAGTGCTTGAGACTTAATTGTTGTTCTTGGTTCATAGATTAGATCATAAGTGCTAAGTTTTACTGACCACTTAGCCATGCTTCCTGATAGCTCAGGTTTTCTCAACACCGATTTAGTTAGGTAGTTTGTTTTAATATCTATTCTATGTGTCTCAAAGTAGTGCCTAAGTTTTGATGCCATGATCAAAGCTAAGATTAATTTTTCTAGGTGGGAATACCTAGTTTCAGCATCTAATAGGCTTTTACTTACATAGTATATTGGGTGTTGTGATCCTTGGTAATCTTTAACTAACACAGCACTTACAGTTGTTCGGGATACTGCTAAGTACAGTGATAGTGGATCACCATCTTCTGGTTTCATGAGCAATGGTTCTGAGGATAAGTACTCTTTAAAATCCTGTAGTGCTATCTCATGCTCTTCATCCCATTGAAATTTCTTATTCTTTTTAAGAATATCATAGAATCCTTTGAATTTTTAAGAAGATCTTGAGATGAACCTATTAAGAGCGGCTATTCTTCCTGGTAACATTTGTACTTCTTTTACGTTTGTTGGGGATTTAAGATTTAGGATATCTTTGATTTGTTCTGGGCTGGCCTCTATTCCTCTTTTAGTGACCATATATCCCAAGAATTTTCCTGATCTTAGTCCAAAATGACACTTAGAAGGGTTAAGTTTCATATTGTATCGATCAAAGATGTCGAATGATTCTTCGAGATCCCGAAGATGATCTTTGGTAATCTTAGATTTGACTACCATATCATCAACGTATACTTCCATAGTGTCCCCCAGCTTATCCTTAAACATCATGTTTACAAGCCTTTGATATGTAGCTCCCGCGTTCTTCAAACCAAACGACATTGTTGTATAGCAATATATCCCTGTTGGCGTCATGAAAGCAGTATCTTCTTGGTCCGAAGGCTCCATTTGGATTTGCTGGAATCCGGCCGATGCATCCATAAAGGTTAACATTTCATGGCCTGCTGTAGCATCTACTATTGAGTCTATGTGTGGTAATGGAAAGGGGTCTTTAGGACAAGCTTTCTTTAGATCTGTGTAATCTACACAAACTCTCCACTTTCCATTCTTCTTTTGAGCCACAACTACATTAGCCAGCCACCTTGGAAATTTTACTTCTCTAATCATTTTGGCTTTAAGAAGTTTTTCTACTTCCCCTTGTATGATTGCATTCCTTTCAGGAGCAAATTTTCTTCTCTTTTGGTGGATTGGTTTGTAGCTTCTATCTATTCCTAGCTTATATGTGATTACATCTGAGGATATCCCCGTCATATCCTCATGCTTCCAAGCAAGGTAGAAATTTTTGATTTCAGGAAAGAAATCAGTTTCTCCTCGATATCCTTGGGAATATCAGTTCCTATGAGAACTTTAGTTTCGGGATCCTTGGGATTAAGTAGTACTTCTTTTAATTATTTTTCCCGGGATTCCTAATTATTCCCAAGGTTATTCTTTGATTGCTATGTCGATGGTGGTTTCATTGTTGCTTTCATCGAAGATGAATAACACTCCTTAGCTTCCTGCTGATCGCTATCAATCTTCACAACTCCCCATGGTGTAGGTAGTTTGACGCATTGATGATATGTCGAGGGAACTGCCTTCATATCGTGTATCCATGGTCTACCTAATATGATATTATAACAAGATAATGAATCTATAATACAAAAACGTTGCATAGAGTTTAGCCCCTCGATATACACTCGTAACTTAATTTCTCCAATTGTAGCCTTAGCTTCTCCGCTGAATCCAACCTGAACCAAAGACTTAGTAGTTATTTCGGATTCAGGGATATTCATTTTCTTGAGTGTCTCTAACTAGATAATGTTTACTGAACTTCCTCCATCGATGAGTATCCTGCGTACATAGTGGTTAGCAACATATAAAATAATTACTAACCCATCGTGATGAGGATCTATGATGTTTTCTCGATCCTGTTCTTCGAAGGATATAACAGTATCCTTGTTTATTGTTGAAGTCTTTGTGGGTCTTTCTCCATTCTCCATCTTAGCCTCTTTAGCATGTCTTCTGGCTGCAGAATAAGAAGTACCACATATGTCAGATCCACCAGAGATAAAGTTTATTACCTTGGCATCCTTTGGTGGGGATGCAACTCTTTTTGGGAATCCGTCAGGATCCTGTCACCTTTCTTTCTTTCTTTCTTTCTTTCTTTTTACCAAGCAGTTCCTTGAGATGGCCTTTGCTAAGTAAGTAGCTTATTTCTTTTCTCAAGGCAATGCAATCTTCGGTCATATGTCCAAAATCTTCATGGAATGCACACAATTTGGATTTATCTTTTGTAGCAAACTTCTTGTCCTTAGGAGGCCATCTAGCCTTTTCACCTAAATCCTGCATGGCACACATTAGTTCAAGGATATTTACAAAAAAAAACAGTAATCAGATATCCTGGGATAGTCTTCATCATCCTTGCCTTCATCCACAGACTTGATCTTGTGGTTGTCAGACTTGTAGTATGGCTTGGGTTTGAATGACTTGTTGGTGGGTGAATCGAACTTCCTTTTGCCTTGGTCATTGGGAGGAGTTGTAGTAATCCTCTTCTTGATCTCTTTATCATCTTCCAACCTTATGAACCTCAATGCTCGATTCCAGACCTCGTCCATGTTCCTACAAGGATTCATAACCAAATCATCATAAAAGGGTGAGTTTTTCTGTAATCCCATCTTGAAAGCTTGAACGGCTGTAGTGATATCAAGATTAGGGATATCCAAAGATTCTCTGCCAAACTTGTTCACATAACTCCTTAGAGTCTCATCCGATCCCTGTGTTATCCTGTAGAGATCACTAGTTAATCTTTCAAATGTCCTGCTACATGAAAATTGATTATTTAATAAGTTAATCAAATGAGCAAAAGAAGTAATCGAGTAAGGAGGAACATTGAGTAGCCATTTTAAGGCTGCTCCTGTCAAAGTTGAGCTGAATCCTTTGCATAAGCAAGCCTCTTTCAAGTGTGGGGGAATAGGATTTGTCTCCATTCTTTCCCTATATTGGGCTACATGCTCTTCGGGATCTGTGGTCCCATCATACAACTTCATGGTGGGAGTTTGGAATCTCTTTAAGATTTCAGCATCACATATCGGTGGAGCGAATCTGGATATCCTGTGGGTGATTGCTGGTACTTCCGGGATAGGCTTGACTATTCCTGGTACACTTGAGATCATGTCCCGAAGTTTCTGGATTTCCTTGGCCACTTCAGGAGATATTCCTGTTTCCTGTGATGAACCAAGGTTAGTAGTGTCTAATGGAGAATAATTATAAGTGTTACCAGTAAATGGTGTAGGAAGCGATGTTCTAGGGATAAGGATATTATCCCGGGATATTCCTAGATCTTGGGATCCTGAGGAGGTTCCGATAGTGGTTTGCATAGGGATAAAGTCTCCAGAATGATTCTCGGATATCCCTGATGTCTCGAAATCAAGGATCCTCGGATCTATTAGTGTAGTAACTTCAACTTGCTTGCTCTTCTCAGCTTTCAAGTTTTCCATTTCCCTGAGAAGTCTTTGGTTCATTCGTTGTTGATCCATCATTTGTTGTTGTACCTGTTGAAACATACTCAAAATATTGTTATTAGAGATGAGTACGGGAGTAGAAGTGGTCATCTTTGTTGATGGAGTACTATCAGTGTCACACCCCACGCCGCGTGCGGAATCCACTGCGCGTGACGTATTGATTACATAGCCATAGTTGAAGATCTCCCTTGACTTCTGATTTACATAGATACTTGCTCCACCGTTCTTAAGCTGGTGGGTGATTTGTAACCTGGAACATGTAGCATAAAGGTCAACTACGAATAGTTGAGTGAGAATCATAGGTTTTGTTGATGTAAAATGATTGTTCAAACAATGATTTTCAAGATATAATAATCACAAGTGATCAAATAGGTACTTTGAAATTGAATCTACTTGAGCAGCAATTATAGCACAAGCTCATAATATAAATGTATTGAAATACAAATCCAATGAACATGCAAATTTCAAACCTATTGCAATAGCTTTCATGTGCAGTACACCACGTGTACCCAGTTCGTGTGGTGTCCAACCCGCAGTTGGAGCACGCGTTTTTGTGTTCGCGGTTTCTCGCATATGGACCATACCAGTACTACCGGGGGCTTGACGAATCAAGTTAATGATATTGCATAAGAATAGCATCATTCAACATTTGTATAACCAAAACATTTAAATGATTTGCATTGTATCAATAGTTGTTTCCACAATAGTTTAAAATGTTTGAGTTATCAATAGTTTACATGTTCCACCCCGCGGTTTTAGTAAAAGAAAAGAAAAGGGGTTATGAGTCTCACTATAGTTGATAAAATATGTTTCTAAATGTATCTACATGTTCCACCCCGAGTTTTGATAAATATTTAAAGAGAGAAGATAAAGGACTATGATCTCACTGTTATATGCTGATGATCTTGATGTTCTGCTGATAGGAAATCCTATATGGTTCCTATAACAATTTATGACTAACTGAATTAATCACGACATTTTTGGATTAATCAAATAGATGTTTATTGTTGATTATTTTACTAAACAATTTCTAGATGAATTTCTGGCTTAGGAATAGTCAATCCTTGTAATTGATCATTTAGGCATCATAAAACATGAGAATGTGATATTAAAATAGGTTTAATAATCATGCTCAATGTGCTAATCTGACTGTTATCATAACATCATATCATTATTCCGGTGATTATCTTTATGCTTGTCATTAGTTTGAAACACTTGGATTTTAAACATAGCATTTCAAGAAATGATCAAGACAATCACAATCGTTCTTACAATCAAATGATTTAAACCATTTTAATCATAGTTATGGTTTCATGAAAACCGGGCATTATAATGGCTCAAAACAAGGATATACCAGTTAGATCATCGTGTTCTTCGTTTATAATCAATCCTAGCCATCATCTAGGCAATAATCAACAACCCTAACTATCTAGTTACGTTCAAAATCAAGATCTAATCAATCAAAATCAAGCTAGAAGGCTAAAACGAACCGTTACCTTATCTGATGGATTTCTGCGGTTAAAACAACGATTGGGACTTGAAAACAGAATCCTTGGTGAGTTTGGGATGTTTAGACACCTTCAATCTTGAGTTTGGAGGCCAAAAATTGAAGAATTTTCGTTGGGAGGTCGAACAGAAGCGAGTAGAAGAAAAAATTTAAGTTTCTGGATGCCAATCTGATCTTTTAAGCGATTTTGCTGACATATGGACTCCGGGCGCATCGCCCCAACTGGGTGCGTAGCCCGGGGCGTACCTCCTGGCGGCTATTTCGTCAATTTTTAATTATATCTTCGTTTCGCGATTCCGGGAGCATACGAACTCCGTTTTGCGCACGGTTTTCGCCTACGTTCACGATTTTTCGAGCTCTTTCCAATGGTTGTAATTTCAAGACTTAAATTGTTCAAAATATTTGACCTCTTATTTAACGCTATATTCGATTCGGTGAATCTTGAAATCGGAGCCTCATTTCGAAATTTCGCTTCCACTCATTCTCTTCATTTTCGAGTTATGATTCTAAACATGAACTCAGTTGGTCATCTATTTAAATAAGCATTAAGTGATGAATGTTTCTTTGAGATCTACTAACACCAAATTTTAGAGTAACTACAAGTCATGAACTGATATGATATGATATGGTCCTTCTGACACATACGTAATAATGAATGTGGATTTCAAACACGACCAAATGTGCTCACGTCATTGATGACGTAATTATCAAATGAAATTGTCTTATGTTAATTTGCCTTGGCTTCGAATACTTTAGTTGAGCCTAGAAATATGATCGAATCCTTGTTGGGCCTTATTGGGCCTAACTCTTATTGGGCCTTACCGGGTCTCGCGTGTCTGGTCCGGTGTTGACGGATGTTACAGTCTCCCCCCGTTGAATAAATTTTGTCCCGAAATTTGGCTATCAGTACTTATGATAGTTTGTTTGGGAAAAACAATTGCATTACGCGTACAATCTACATGCTCATTCGTGAATTTGAGTTCATGTCTAGAGCTCCATTTGACTTATTCTATAAGTGACTGACTTAGTTTTTGTTTCTTGTCTTCGTGTCTTAAGATCTCAGCTAGTTTTCTTATATGTTTAAATTCATAATCCTCATTAATTTGCTTAGAAGGAAACTGCCAGTGTTCTATTAGCTAAACACTTTCCAATGTTTTATACATGAAGCACATCATGTAGGTTGTTATGTTTAAGAGATGATCCCAATCTTTATGCTGCTTATCCAAATTTTTTTAGAATCTTGAAAGGACCATGTTTTCTGATGTTAGTTTATCTTGTTACTCATATCTAATTGTATTTGATCATAATGTCATCTCCAGCATTACCCTGGTAGTAACCTGGAGTCTCATAAGTTCTTCTGTTTTCCTTCACATGGTTCCTTGCTCAACTATGATCAGTTTATTTATGTCCAAGGAAACAGTAATTTCCATTGATAGTTCCTTTTATCCATTTTAGGCTTACTCACCTCAGTTCAAAGTACAAAAGCTCTATCTTCCGGTTTATGTGAGCTTTGGGTTGTACACCCCAATGCCTATGTAGTGACTATTGTTACAATGGATTGCAACAAGTAAGAAGTGCGTATATATTTCAACTATCATTAAAGTTGTAAACACCGCTTCTTATTGTGTTTCCTAAGATCTTGAGGGTTCATTTAGTTTGGCCATCGACTTGAGGCAGGTAAGATGTGTTTAGATTAAGTGATGTTACCAATGCCTTCTGAAAGGTTTGTCAGACTCATGAGGTGAAGTTGACTATCTCATTTGCAAATGATTGTGACCGGCACCTCATGTCGACTCACAGTTTCATCTAGGCATATTTGGTTACCATGATAATTGTTGTAATCCTCCCAAAATTCAAGAATAACTATAGACATAGCCCAACTGTGCCCGAATCAAATTGCTAGAGAGTTTTCAAGAATCTTAAAGGACATATAGCTGACATCATAGAGTATTTCAAAGAATGACAGGATGATAGTGATGGCTGAAAGGAATACGTACCAAATATACGTAAATAACTTCCTTTCTGTGCATATATTCATGTCAATCCCAGTTTAATTTATTAGTTTCATTTTAGATTCCATGTTTTGATATGTGATCCCATTTTCATGATTTGATCACGTACCTCAAGTATGTTATTCGTTCTTGTTTCAAGATCGCACGATGCTTGATTGTGCTCATTGTGTTTCTCATGTTCTTATGAGTGTTAATGATATTAGGAGTAATAGTTGTTTGTTTACCTTGAACTTCCCAGAACTCCCATGTACTACAATTTACAATTACGCCGGCCGGTCGCAGCTGGAATTTGTACTGCATGTTTGTTCTAGCTCTGCTCAAGTCAGATTTCACTTGTTATTACCATGGTTTTCATTGCGACTTTTTTCCAATGTTTTGAGTTCTGTTCACAAGTTCTATGTTTGACTGGGATAAGTTCCCTATCCCTTCTTGTTCTAATATGTTCATGATATGTGATCCTAAGAGGATCCATGAGTTTTGATAGTTCTGATAGTTGATCAACCATTGATTTCGTCTCAAAGTTTACAGTTTAGCTCGATAGTTTGATAGACCGACGATGTCATGCATCGAGGTTCACTGATAGTTTCATGATCTCATTATGATTTATGATCTATGATCAACAGTTTGAGTTTTCTGATAGAACTATGAAATAGTTTCTAGTAGCATGAAGTTCAAAAAGTTACATGGTGCACGTACATCCTTATGTAACAGACCCAACACGTATTCGTTTATCGCTCGAATACATTGTAGAATATGTTCACAGCAGAACGTATTCCAAGTGGGTACAAGATGTAACATTGGTGTTTGATGACAATCAAGATTTCATGAGACCGTTCTTTCAACAGCTCACTCTTATGATTCTGATGCACCAACAAGTAGGACAGGAGAAGGTGCATTTTGAGCATAGGGGTTAAGATTAAAATGTTGGCTTTTGATGTAGGCACTTGAGTTGCAGGCATAACAGGTTCTATCCTTGGTACTAGTTGGCATAGTGTATTTGTTCTAGGTGGGTTTCGAGCTAACCGGCAAGTTGTCGTTGGATGATCTAATTGTTCACATCGAGCGCATAACTGACATATGCCTCTAATGGAATGATGGTAGTTGCATGTGTCTCCTAAAGGTTGAGATTCCATATATAGGTTTCTCACATAGGTATGAGTTTAAGAACTTAGTTGAATAGTATGTCAAAGATATACTCAACAAGGTTCTTAGCTTTCTTTTGTTTCCTTCATAGAGGTTTTGATTTCACCTTTTGATCTGTTGTACCCAAACTGTTGTCCTTTTGTGGGAAGTAGTTTGCTTTCACATGTTTGTTAGTTCCGATGTTCTAGAGTGAGTAGCTGACTTGAGAGTAGTAGGTTGCCTCCTAATTTTCCTTTACTGTACTTATCAATGTTTGTGATGAAGTGAAATAACCATTGGGACTAGTATACTCAGTTCGTGAAATCGAATAGAGTAAGTTTTATTGTCCCATTCAATATGGACTAGGTTCTAGAGTTTATTTTCAAGTTTCCTGATCCCATGCTTAAAATAGTAGTAATCGATTAATAGAACTCTAAAGTCTTCCAATGACATACTTGGAATAACTTCTCATTCTCTAGTTAGCTTTTTTTTGTCATCCCATTAGATCAATGTTCCTTGTTGAAAGAGTATTTACAGCCGTTTAGGCATTCTGGTCTATAGAGCAATTAGGGTATCCAAAGGTGTATCTAACAGACTCACTCCATTGTATGATTCCTAATGTACCTTCTGTGCCTGTAGAAGATTGGATTTGGCATCCGAAATCAATTCAAAAAGAACGAAGTCAAATTTTCAACAGAGTGATCGTGATTATGCTTAAAGTACTACTTAAACACCAAAGGGCACAATAGGATCAAATGACAATTTGACTTATACAACAATCATCTGTCATGTAGAGATAATAGCCAAACGAATGATTTCATGATTGTTGCTAATCATTCTAAGAACGAAAAGCAAAAGATTTAGTAAACCAGAAAGTTCCAAGAATCAAGGGAGATAGAGTTTAGACACGATGTCGAAACGTATAAGAGATTCTTAGGTTGTAGTCTAGGTAATCCATTAAAGGGTTATCCTAAATCTCTACAACCATGGCTTTGATACCAACATGTCACACCCCACGCCGCGTGCGGAATCCACTGCGCGTGACGTAATGATTACATAGCCATAGTTGAAGATCTCCCTTGACTTCTGATTTACATAGATACTTGCTCCACCGTTCTTGAGCTGGTGGGTGATTTGTAACCTGGAACATGTAGCATAAAGGTCAACTACGAATAGTTGTGTGAGAATCATAGGTTTTGTTGATGTAAAATGATTGTTCAAACAATGATTTTCAAGATATAATAATCACAAGTGATCAAACAGGTACTTTGAAATTGAATCTACTTGAGCAGCAATTATAGCACAAGCACATCATATAAATGTATTGAAATACAAATCCAATGAACATGTAAATATCAAACCTATTGCAATAGCTTTCATGTGCAGTACACCACATGTACACAGTTCGAGAGGTGTCCAACCCGCAGTTGGAGCACGCGTTTTTGTGTTCGCGGTTTCTCGCATATGGACTATACCAGTACTACCGGGGGCTTGACGAATCAAGTTAATGATATTGCATAAGAATAGCATCATTCAACATTTGTATAACCGAAACATGTAAATGATTTGCATTGTATCAATAGTTGTTTCCACAATAGTTTAAAATGTTTGAGTTATCAATAGTTTACATGTTCCACCCCGCGGTTTTAGTAAAAGAAAAGAAAAGGGGTTATGAGTCTCACTATAGTTGATAAAATATGTTTTTAAATGTATCTACATGTCCCACCCCGAGTTTTGATAAATATTTAAAGAGAGAAGAGAAGGGACTATGATCTCACTGTTATATGTTGATGATCTTGATGTTCTGCTGATAGGAAATCCTATATGGTTCCTATAACAATTTATGACTAACTGAATTAATCACGACATTTTCTGATTAATCAAATAGATGTTGATTGTTGATTATTTTACTAAACAATTTCTAGATGAATTTCTGGCTTAGGAATAGTCAATCCTTGTAATTGATCATTTAGGCATCATAAAACATGAGAATGTGATATTAAAATAGGTTTAATAATCATGCTCAATGTGCTAATCTGACTGTTATCATAACATCAGATCATTATTCCGGTGATTATCGTTATGCTTGTCATTAGTTTGAAACACTTGGATTTTAAACATAGCATTTCAAGAAATGATCAAGACAATCACAATCATTGTTACAATCAAATGATTTAAACCATTTTAATCATAGTTATGGTTTCATGAAAACCGGGCATTATAACGGCTCAAAACAAGGATTTACCAGTTAGATCATCGGGTTCTTCGTTTATAATCAATCCTAGCCATCATCTAGGCAATAATCAACAACCCTAACTATCTCATTACGTTAAAAATCAAGATCTAATCAATCAAAATCAAGCTAGAAGGCTAAAACGAACCGTTACCTGATCTGATGGATTTCTGCGGTTAAAACAATGATTGGGACTTGAAAACACGATCCTTGGTGAGTTTGGGATGTTTAGACACCTTCAATCTTGAGTTTGGAGGCCAAAAATTGAAAAATTTTCGTTGGGAGGTCGAACAGAAGCGAGTAGAAGAAAAAAATTAAGTTTCTGGATGCCAATCTGATCTTTTAAGCGATTTTGCCGACATATGGACTCCAGGCGCACCGCCCCAACTGGGTGCGTAGCCCGGGGCGTATCTCCTGGCGGCTATTTCGTCAATTTTTAATTATATCTTCGTTTTGCGATTCCGGGAGCATACGAACTCCGTTTTGCGCACGGTTTTCGCCTACGTTCACGATTTTTCGAGCTCTTTCCAGTGGTTATAAATTCAAGACTTAAAGTTTTCAAAATATTTGACCTCTTATTTAACGCTATATTCGATTCGGTGTATCTTGAAATCGGAGCCTCGTTTCGAAATTTCGCTTGCACTCATTCTCTTCATTTTCGAGTTATGATTCTAAACATGAACTCAGTTGGTCGTCTATTTAAATAAGCATTAAGTGATGAATGTTTCTTTGAGATCTACTAACACCAAATTTTAGAGTAACTACAAGTCATGAACTGATATGATATGATATGGTCCTTCTAACACATACGTAATAATGAATGTGGATTTCAAACACGACCAAATGTGCTCACGTCATTGATGACGTAATTCTCAAATGAAATTGTCTTCTGTTAATTTGTCTTGGCTTCGAATACTTTAGTTGAGCCTAAAAATATGATCGAATCCTTGTTGGGCCTTATTGGGCCTAACTCTTATTGGGCCTTACTGGGTCTCGCGTGTCTGGTCCAATATTGACGGATGTTACAATCAGCAACAAATGTGGTCTTTTAACCAGAATTGTCAGGTTTCTTCATGAAAACAGGAATCTGTAAAGGTACATTAGTAGTAGCAGAAATAGTAGAAGAAGTGGATCTCGGTTGCGAACCCATTTTTCGATATATTCTCTCAGAAAACGCCTTTAAACAAGGTTTTGATTATAAAACACAAGTTTGCCCCACGGTGGGCGCCAAATTGTTTCGGGTAAAAATTAACAAGCTTAACTTTTAGCAAAACCGAATTAGAAAAGTGGGGTATTGTGTTTTACAAGTAAATATACTGAATATACCAAATATATGTTCGGGATATCCCCAAATATCCCTGGAGATATATGAATATATCAAACAGAAAAATAGCAATACACACGAGATTTATATGAGGAAAAGCCCTTAATCCCTTAGGATTGCCGGCATAAAAACCTCGGGAGGTGACAATTGTCACTCTGCCTAGTTTTATTAATAATCAAACGAGTAGATACAAACAAAGAGCGCAAGTTGATCGATTCTAAGCTGCCAAAGAGGTTTCAGTGAGTTTTTGTGTGTATATTTCAATAATTAGTGTCCTATATCGATCAACCACCTCGGTATTTATACAAAAAATCTACAAAAAGAAGTTCAATAAAGTTCACATGGTAGCTCCGATTATTCCGGCACTTTCCAAACATGGGAGACTCATTCCAATCCTCCGCATAAATCTTCCTTAGATTGCGCATTCAAGTTTGGCTAGTTGATAAAGCTTCCATGATATTAGGGCCAGCTGTAGGACAACCTGTCAATCCCTGAAATCTCGCAATTGATGTTAAGCAATAGAGATAATTGTTAGAAATATGACATATTCTTAAAATATCCCCGATCCCGAAATATCCTGATCCTGGATCCTGAAATATCCTGAGTGAGAATATTTTGCGCCTAACACGGGTACAATGCTATAATCGCATCAATTTAGTAAAATTCATTCTAAACCACTTTTAGGGAGTTTTGATTTACTAATTATTTTCGATTTGTTAGTTTATATGATGAAAATGTAGTCGATATGTTTGCTATTTTTCTAATCCTTGGTTTATTCGTTTTACTGGTCCTTGGTTGCAGGAATTGTTACCAGATTAGTGTGTTCTTGAAGAATTTGGAAGAAAGAGTGGCAGTGTGTTCACGAGAAAGGTGGGGTAAGTGGGCTAGTGGGGATAAATTGTTTTCATTACTACCACATAAGTTGAATTTACACGATTGAGATTTATTCTCAGTCATTTTAAACGGATAAGATCTTCTCTCAACCAGGAACCATATATATACAATTCCATGTGTTTGGTGTTTTTTGGCATGTTGATAAGCCTTATCAATACCGTGCACAAGATGACTTATTAAATGTTTCTAGACATTAGTTACTGTCTAAATACAAAAGGGGCTTTGCCCTGCTGGTACACCACTATTTTTCAAATAGTAAGTCATGGGTTCAAATCTATCTCAAAGCATATTAGGGCTAAGGAGAGTTATGGGGTTTTCTCAAAATAGTTTTCTTCCTAAGGTGGGACAACATGGGTTCAGATGTTGCCATATAATTCGGGTCCGAGTCTTTGGTGATATCCTAGGTTCACATCTGGTTAAAAAATAAGTTGTCTTAAATGTAAACGTAAATTCCTATATTTTATTTTGGTGTCCATAATGTATTTAGAGACTGTTAATCTCAACAACGAAGATGAACAATGTCGCACCCCAAGAAATCTCGTCCCAAACGGGGCGCAAGCACCAACAGATTGTCAGGATCGCAGTCTCAGGTCACACAACTTGTGAGACCTACATGACTGGTTGTATACGTACATCAAATTTCTTGGATAAAATAGTTTGAAAAATCAGAGTTGCGGAAGTTTAATAAGATCAAAACAGATTCAAATTATAAATGACGGAAGCGTTGTCAAAACAGTTTTCAAAACATTACAGAGTAATAGTTTGCGAAAGCGATTTAAGTTGTCTAACAATACAATAAGTAACATAACAAAATGATAACAAATGTTTAATAGTCTAAGACACATAATCAGATGCATGCGACTCCATCCTAGCATCCTAATCCTTGTGCGCGTGCCTTAGCTACCTGAGAAAACATGCGGTAAAAAGGTCAACACAAAGGTTGGTGAGAGCACATGTTTTTCATAAGCAATAAACATCCAATGTTTAAAGTAACAGTTGTGATTTACATATCATTACAATGCAGTATCGATTGATAGCTAGTCAATACAGTTATATTATATACGGGGTCGTACCGAAGCTGACAGTTGTGCCTCCCACCATGTCCATCACAAGACAATGGCAAAGTATTGGTCAATATTGCACCCATTCCAACCTCCAGTCGGGTTGGCCTCCCAGGCGCGATGGGTGGGGCTTGTCAGGCCCAAATAGTACTATTCAAGATTACCACGCTAGGCGCTACTAATGGTCTGTGGAGTATCGCGAGGTCTTTTAGTTGTGATGTGGTCCACACATATACATATATGATAAAGCATGTCCATACGTAAATGAAATGAGTTGTTGTTTGTAAAACAGTTTAGCATGCAATGTTTTCTCCCCCAAAGGTAGAAAAGTAAAAGGGGCCGTGAACTCACCTGTTACAGCAGTCCCGGTGTGTTTGTGTGTTCGCGTCTGCGAAAGCTAGCAATCCAGCTAGTAGGCACCTATAACCATATAGGTGTGAGTATGTGTTTTGTGGTGTGCTGTATCCCATACAACTCCAAGTGTCGGTGTGCTCAACCGAGTGTGTGTGTGTTAACTAGTGGGACTCGACGAATCGTTGGTGACACGATTGTTGTGTTTATGTGCCTTGATGCACATAAGACACCACAATGCATTCTATGACCCTAATCGCACAAGTTACCATTTATAGAAGGTTTCCAATTTAGGAAAATATGGTTATGAAATCCCATTTCATAAAGTTAACACTCCCAACGTGTTTGTAAAATACGTTTGTTTATACCCTTAAAACATGTCGTTTGCGCATAAATCACCGTTTATGTCGTTTTGCCCAAATAAAGTTTCCTTATTTGGAAAGTATTCGTTTTAAAACTCGTTTTCACAAATCAAGGTTTCCAAATATGTTAGAAATCATTTCTAAGCATATTCCAATGCTCAAAGTTCATCAAAACGTTATAAAACATCAAAAGCCCTCTTTTGATTTTTAAAAGTTTCCATAAATAGCAAGTTTATTCAAACCCATGTTTTTGACAAAATCAAACATCCAAATGTGTTTCTAAACACTTCAATATACATTTAACCGCATCTAGACATGTCTAACATGTCTAAATCATTACCAATCCAAGACTTGCACATAAAAGTTTCCTTTTATGGCAAGTTTGCCCAAATCATCATCAAATCAAACTAACTTAACCAAAACTCAATTCTAACATTTCTAAACTATAAAATCAGTAAATCCACAACAAATACTCATCAAGTCACCAACAAATTTAAGCGCAATAATCGTATGGAGTTGCATGTGGGTTTTTACCCATTGCATGTACCATCTAACACAAGGAAAACGTTTAAAACTACCTTAGAGCTCCTTGATGATGAGATTTGATCTGGACAGAAGCTACAAGGGGCTGATGATGGATTTTTCACTTGTGGATGGCTTCCAAGAGCTCCCTTTGAGCTTCAATGGCTTCAAGATGCTCCAAGACGATCTCAATGATGATTCCAGAGGCTTGGATGGTTGGTTTCTAGTGTTTTTGGTCGAGAGAATATGAATGGGGTTGGTATTTAAAAGAAATTTGATCTGCATGGCCTTCGCGGATCAAAATCTATCTTCGCGTATCGCGATGGGATTCGGGAGTCTCGACTCCCGGTTTGCTTCGCGTATCGCGGAGCCTTTCGCGATGGGTTGTAGCGTACCGCGACGGGTCCATTTCCTTGTTTTTCGATTTCGATGATTCGATTTCACTCGTACTCGATTCCTAACGTTTATCTTAAACATTTAACGCATGTTTAGCACATAATCATATAATAGCACATAAGTTTGACTGATCACCAACGTTCGTGAGACTCGTGTGTGTGTTTCGATAATCCTCGAATTATCTTCGATAGTTTGTGCTTGTGTCTAACGAAGTGTTTGCACGCTTGATTAATCCTAATCAACGTGTGATGCACAATTCAATAATTCCCCGAATTATTGTTTTGTGTTAGTGTTGTGTTTGCCACACTTGGTTTCCAAAACCAATGTGCAATGTACGATTCGATAGTTCCTCGAACTTTCGTTTCGTAGTCGTTTGTGTTCAACTCATCTAATTAACATAATTAAATGAAATGCAACAAGTATGAATGTGAAATGTAAAGAATGTAAGAGTTGCAATTTATCTGAAATTGCCGGGTGTCATAAACAAATGTACTATATTCTTTTAGTTGTCTCAACAATGTTGGAATTTTTTGTGAAAAGAAAAAAAGAAATTAGAAATCTTTTAACTACCAATTCATTTGTCATGAATTCGTTATTAACTAAGTCATGATTTGGTTTGTTATTTGTCATGAATTGGTTGTTAACTAAGCCATGAATTGTCTTGTTAATGGACATGATGGCAACCTTTGATATGACATGACTACATGTATAAATAGAAAATTTGATTTCTTGTTTTCTTGGCTAGTTTTTGAGAAATCTCTACATCGTTAGAAACACACACACAAGCTCCAAAGCTTCACAACACAAGCATAAACTTTGCTGAGTTCTCAACAACCTACAACAATCGATTTCTCGTGTTAACACTCTTGTTTCAGGTAACGTTTCGGGTTTTCGGTTAACTCCGCAGTGCATACTGCTTCGGCTGTTGTACCCTGGGAAACAGTCGGGTTTACCTGAGTGGCCCGAAATCTGTTTTAAGGGACCTCTGTTGAACAGAAATGCTCAGCCACCGAACTCGTTTTAATTCGTTTCATCTTATGTTATACTTCTTATTTTAATTTAACTTTTAGAATTTGTTTCATCTTGTACTACATTTCTTTCTTGTAATTTAAATTTTAGCACTTTTATGTTTATTGTAATAATGTATTTTTCATTGTGTATTTTCTGAATTGTAATTCGAGTATTTGAATAATAAAAGTATTTGTTTATTTTGTGAACAGTTTTCCTACAAGTTTAAAACACATTTTAAAATCACCGTTCATAAGTTTGTGTCTTTAAAAATTATCGGATTACGAAACATAAATATAAACTATTAAGTTTCGTACAATTATTTGTTTATCAAGAAATTTAAAATGTGTTTTTAAATTTTGTTTTTGGTAAACAAGTATTGTTTTCTTATTAATAGGAAAATTCAAACATTTTGTTTTGGTTTTTTACAAACCATAACTGATTATTTTCTGTTTTGATAATTGTTAACAAAGTTTGGTTTTATATAATTCAATTTGTTTTTGTGTAAACCAAAAGTTTTACAAACTATTTTGTTAACGCTTATTTAACGAACATATTGGAATCAATTTTTTTCCTCAAGTTTTATAAACGATAGTTATAATCGTTTATTTCTAACGAGCGTGTTAGAAAAAAAAAGGATTTTATGATATAAAAACTGAAAATTATAAAACGCTAAATAAAAATTAATTCGATTTTGGGTTCGGTTTTGTGTAAACCATAATTCCTCAAATACTTGTTTGATTTTGGTTTTGTGTATAAACCGTATGGTTTTTCGTAAACCACGAAATATTTTGATAAATTAAGCTTATCAAAGTTTAAGTTCTAAGTGACGGACTTGTAGTAACTCTAAGGGTGGACATCGTTATCTGAGTTTCCTGTCTAGGAAAGCAATTCACATATATCCCAAACAGCCGAAGGATATACCTTGCTTTCCTGGGGATTCTTAGAGAGAGTGTCTTAACCTATTAGGCCAAAACAAGTCATGCAAATGTCACATGAACTCAAATAACTTTGTTTGAGTTAAAAAGTTTAGTTTAAACATTGGTTTTGTGTCCACCTTATTTCTGAAAATCTGGCATGCTTAGTTTGCATTTCCACTTTTGTTTCAGAAATGACACCTATATCTGCTCAAACTTCAACACATATGGGACCATTAGTTGGTACCCAAGCTACCCAGACTGTGGCAAATCATGCTAAAAGACCTGAAAAGTTTTCGGGTTTGAACTTTAAGAGGTGGCAACAAAAGATGTTGTTTTACTTGACCACTTTGAACCTTGCAAAGTTCCTGACTGAATCCCCTCTTGCAATTACTGATGGGGATGTCCAATCCATAAGCGCTTTGGAAGCGTGGAAACACTCGGAATATCTATGTCGCAACTATGTGTTGAACGGTTTAGTGGATGCATTGTATAATGTTCACTACAAGATAAAAACTACCAAAGAGTTGGGAGTCATTAGACAAAAAGTATAGAACGGAGGATGCTAGCACAGAGATGTTTGTGGTAGCTCGTTTCTTGGACTATAAAATGGTTGATAATAAAACAACGTTGAACCAAGTTCAAGAGTTGCAAATTATATTAAGCGACATACATTCTGAGGGAATGACTCTTAGTGAGACATTTCAAGTTGCAGCCATGATTGAAAAATTGCCTCCAAGTTGGGTGGATTTCAAAAACTAACTAGAGCATAAGTGAAAGGAAATGACTGTGGAGGACCTTGTGGTACGTCTTCGAATTGAGGAAGACAACATGTTGGCATTGAAAATAACACAACAACAATTTGCTACAAAAGCCAATATGGTTGAGCATGGTCAATCTTCCCATGGGTACAAAAAGAAAATTGACAACTACAATGGTAAGGGCAAAGGAAAAGGCACGGTTGTGGACCTTGGGCCGAAAAAAGGTGGTGTGAAGAAGCAGGTTTTCCCATTTAAAGAGAAATGCTACAATTGCGGTGAACATGGTCACCGTGCTGATAAGTGCAAGGCTCCTAAACAGGACCGAGTACATATGATGGAGGACAATATGCCTCTTGTTGCTATGGTTTCTGATATCACTACTATGATGGAGGAGATCAACTTGGTGTCAAACGACCTTAAGGGGTGGTGGGTTGACACTAGTGCTACCCACCATGTGTGTCCTGATCAGGCCCTCTTTAATACGTTTAAATAGGTTGCGGGTGACTCGAAGCTATACATGGGATATACAGCAACTGCCGATGTCAAGGGTGAAGGTAGTGTGATCTTAAAGTTGACTTCAGGGATGGAGCTCACTTTGAGCAATTTGCTCTATGTTCCAAACATACGCAAGAGCCTCGTGTCAGGATGGTTGCTTAACAAACATGGTTTTCGTTTAGTCTTTGAATCTGATAATTTTTTTTAACTAAGCGTGGAATTTTTGTTCGTAAGGGTTATGCCCAAAATGTAATGTTTAAAGTCAATGTAATAGCTAAGGTTGAGAACATGAATGAAAATGCTTATACTTCTGCTTATTTGATTGAGTCATCTAATGTTTGACATGGTCATTTAGGTCATGTTAATTTTAATTCGATGCGTCATTTGATTAAATTAGATTGCATTCCAAAGATTGCCATTGATTTAAAATACAAATGTACAACTTGTGTTGAAGTAAAACAAACAAGATCATCTTTTAAGTCGGTTGAAAGAATAACCGAACCCCTTGATATAATTCACATTGATGTGTGTGATTTCAAATTAATTCCCACAAGAGGTGAAAATAAGTATTTCATCACATTTATTGATGATAGTACACGATATTGCTATGTCTACTTACTTAAGAGCAAGGATAAAGCAATTGACAACTTTGTCTTGTATAAAACTGAGGTTGAGAATCAAATCAACAAAAAGATTAAAGTTCTAAGGAGTGACAGAGGCGGAGAATAGGTTTCACCATTTGCTGATATTTGTGCACAAAGTGGAATTATCCATGAGTGTACTACTCCTTATTCCCCACAACAAAATGGCATTGTTGAAAGAAAGAATAGAACCTTAAAAGAGATGATGAATGCTATGTTAATTAGTTTTGGAATGAGCCAGGACATGTGGGGGGAAGCCATTTTGTCGGCTACTTATCTTTTAAATAAAATACCTTTCATGAAAAACGATGTAACTCCTTATAAGTTGTGGATGGGAAGAAAGTCATCTTACAAATACTTGAAAGTGTGGGGGTGCCTAGCAAAAGTGGTGGTTCCACCACCAAAGGTTCAGGAATAGGACCCAAAACCATGGATTGTGTATTCATTGGTTATGCCCATCATAGTAGTGCATATCGTTTTCTTGTTTATGATTTAAAGAATCCTGAAATACACAAGAATACTATAATAGGCATCATTTTTTGAATAAGTGTTTCTTTGTTTAAAAAAGGAACTCCAAGTTCATCAACACCAGTTGATAAGATTGTTCATGATGAAGACCAAGAACAATTAGTGGCTGAAGAGGTTGAGCCAAGAAGAAGTAAGAGGCAAAGGATTAAAAAATCTTTTGGACCTGATTTTCTTACTTATATGGTTGAGGGAGAGCCCCAAACCTATCGTGAAGCAGTCATCTCTTCGGAAGGACCTCAATGGAAAGAGGCGATCAAGAATGAAGTTGATTCGATCTTACAAAACCATACTTGGTAGCTAGTAATCTTCCACCAGGGTGTAAACTACTTGGATATCGATGGATATATAAAAGGAATATGAAAGCTGATGGTTCCATTGATAAGTACAAGGCAAGGTTATTGATCAAAGGATTTAGACAAAAAGAAGGAGTAGATTACTTTGACACTTACTCGCCTGTGACTAGAATAACCTCGATAAGTTTGGTGCTTGCAATAGCGGCTTTAAGAAATTTGGAAGTCCACCAAATGGATGTTAAAATCTCTTTTCTAAATGGGAATTTAGAAGAGGATATTTACATGGAGCAACCTGAGGGTTTCTCAACTTCAGGCGAAGAAGGGAAAGTGTGTAAATTAGTCAAGGTATTGTATGGCTTGAAGCAAGCTCCAAAACAATGGCATCAAAAGTTTGACCAAGTTATGCTTAACAATGGTTTCAAAATTAATGAATGCGACAAGTGTCTTTATGTGAAAAACACAACGAGAGGTTATATGATATTATGTCTTTATGTAGATGATATGCTTATCGTTGGGAGTGATTATAAGATGATTAAATCTACTAAAGACATGTTAAAAGCTAGATTTGACATGAAAGATATGGGTCTAGCTGATTTGATTCTCGGTATAAAGATCAATAGAACCCAAAATGGTCTTGTGTTGAGTAAATCTTACTATGTGGACAAAATCCTTGAAAAGTTCAATGCGGGGGACACGAGTGAGGTTCAAACTCCTGTAGATACAACCCAACATCTATCAAAAAATAGAGGTGAGGGTGTTGCTCAGTTAGAGTATTCAAGGATTATTGGCAGTCTGATGTATCTGATGACATGTACACGGCTAGACTTAGCATATGTTGTGAGCAGGCTAAGTAGATATACTAGTAATCTAAGCTCTGAACATTGGAAGAGCATGACAAAATTACTAAGGTACTTAAGATACATAAGAAACTATGGGCTGCATTATGGCCGAGATCCAGCTGTTATAGAAGGATGCAGTGATGCGAACTGGATATCGGATATGAAAGATTCCAAATCCACAAGTGGTTATGTGTTCACCCTTGGTGGAGCAGCTATAGCCTCAAAGTCGTTCAAGCAAACTCTTATAGCTAGATCAACGATGGAATCTGAGTTTATCGCGTTAGATAAAGCTGGAGAAGAAGCAGAATGACTACGTCAATTTGTGGAAGACGTTCCAGGATGGCCAAAGCCTATGTCGGCTATTTGCATACATTGTGATTGCCAATCGGCTATTGGTAGAGATCAAAGTGCAATGTATAATGGCAAATCATGGCACATTAGACGTAGACACAATACGATACAACAACTACTCTCAATGGGGGTTATCTCAATTGACTATGTGAGGTCAAAAGACAACATAGCAGATCCGTTTACAAAAGGCTTAAGCAGAGAGTTAGTATATAATTCGTCAAGAGGAATGAGACTAAAGCTCTTCGAACAAGTTTGTACAAAGGAAAACCTATCCTAGAAGATTGGAGATCCCATGACCTAGGCTCAATAGGACAACTTAATTGTATGAATTAAGGTCACTGTGGGGGAGTACCTCAAATATAAAAAGGGAGTTGAATACTTCCTAGTTCATTCCTTTATCAAATCAGAGATAACAATGGAGGATAAGCATACAACTTTTAATGATTTTTTTGAAATCACCTATGTGGGAGAGAAGTGGGGTCACTTCGAATGGATTTGTGGGGGCGTAAATCCTAGAGCTCTTGCAGAACCAGGCTAGTGTTCCATGACCATAACAGATATGAAAATGAGGGGTTAACCATACCAGGAAGAGTATTGTGTGACATGTAATAACGTCTACGTAAACTATGATTGGTTCAAGGAAATCGCGCATACTAATCGCTAGGAGACAAAGTGCATATCACAAAGGAGGGTTCAAAGGGAACACCTACTTCTCCTGCAATACTCAACCGCTGAAATTTTATCGTGATACTTGAGTGTAAGGATCGATTTCTTTTCATGTGGGGGATTGTTGGAATTTTGTGTGAAAAGAAAAAAATGGAAAAAAAATTAGAAATCTTTTAACTACCAATTCATTTGTCATGAATTGGTTTGTTATTTGTCATGAATTGGTTATTAACTAAGCCTTGAATTGGCTTGTTAATGGACATGATTGCAACCTTTGATATGCCATGACTACATGTATAAATAGAGACATTTGGTCTCTTGTTTTCTTGGCTAATTTTTGAGAAATCTATACACCATTTGAAACACACACACAAGCTCCAAAGGTTCTCAACACAAGAATATACTTTGTTGAGTTCTGAACAACCTACAACAATCGATTCCTCGTGTTAACACTCTTGTTTCAGGTAATGTTTCGGATTTTCGGTTAACTCCGGCAGTATATACTGCTTCAGCTGTTGTACCTTGGGAAATAGTTGGGTTCACCTGGGTTGCCCGAAATCTGTTTTAAGGGACCTTCTGTTGAACAGAAATCCTCAGCCACTGAACTCGTTTTAATTCGTTTCATCTTATGCTATACTTCTTATTTTAATTTAACTTTTAGAATTTGTTTCATCTTGTACTAAATTCCTTTCTTGTAATTTTAATTAGCACTTTTATGTTTATTGTAATAATGTATTTTTCATTGTGTATTTTCTGAATTTTAATTCGAGTAATTGAATAATAAAAGTATTTGTTTATTTTGTGAACGGTATTCCTACAAGCAACACGATATTATTTATATCTATTATATATGTTTAGATGAGTAGAAGAGTCTTCTACCTTCTATATGTTTATGTGGTTTGTACTAGCCACTAACTGAGCATGCCACCGCATCTAGGGACGTAGAATGATGCAAATCATTGTACGTGACACGAGTCGCAGTGATATAGACAAGATCACAACGTCTTCTTCTCTATGCTTTGATGGCATTATGCTATTATATTAATTAGAGTAAATTTCTCTTTTGCTTCCTGTGGTTTGACAATATTAACCATTTTGCTCCAAAACTTTCAAAATGATCATTATGCTTCCTGTGGTTTGACATTTTAATTATTTTGCTCCAAACTTTTCCAATATATCTCCATTATACTGCATTTTTTTCGAAATCACAGGGAGCAAAAATGTTATAATTGTCAAACCATTGGGAGCAAAATGATTAAAATGTCAAACCACAGAGAGCGTAATGATCATTTTGAAAGTTTTGGAGCAAAATGGTTAATATTGTCAAACCACAGGGAGCAAAAGAGAAGTTTACTTTATTAATTAGGAAGCATACACACACACATATGTGTGTACTAAATAATTCATTTTGAACATTCAATGTGACAAATTAAAAGAAAGAAATTATGGTTAACAGAAGATCTTCACTTAGATGTTTATTGTGTAAGGATAGTTTATTGTGATAACGTGTCTTGTTTTTTTTGTTTTTTTTTGCAAAATCCCATTCAACAAAATCTAACTAAATACAAGGTATATTTGGGTGTAACTAGGGTTCTTCATATGCTTACTAGCTCTTAGTATGCATACATTTTCACCAAGGTTATTACCTCCGACTTTTAGTTATTATTGGTTCGGTTACGGTGGCTAAACTCATTCCTCTTGAGCTTATAGTGTGCGATAAACGTAAATGCTTTTAAGAAATTGGTATATCTATAGTCCCTTCCATTAGGTAATTAAAGCATATATTTATTAATATATTTTACTTGTTACAAGAATATGTGTAATACCTTAATGATACTGATTAAAAATTAACATCACGTAGGCATGGTGTGATTTGCACTCACTATGGCTATATGGTGTGATCCAGTCTCTTTTGATTTGTGATATGTCAGTAACATATCACACTTTATTTTTTATTTCATTCTATCCCACTCACACAAAAAAATGGATCTATATAAGCTTCTCTTCATTTTTAAAAACGAATAATGATTTTAACTTGTAAATGAATTAAAATTGATTTAATAATAATTAAAAACATTACATAATGATATTTAAGATATAAAAGAAACTAATTAAACATTACATAAAAAATTACTAGCAATCACTTTTTCGTTTTAGCAACCCTTTTCAACGTTGCGGCGGCTAGTTTGGTCGATCCCTCAACATTGTTGGTTTTTGTCAACATTTTGAAATCCTCTTGCTTTGTTGGGTCCCCTAACAATTTTTTCTCTCAACCGAATTTTTCATCTTTAATCTTTGAATATGAGGTGTTAAAATTGTTTTATTTTCTGGCCATCAAATTACGAATTCTCCCTTTGATCATTTGCTTAATCCCTACCAAATTACTTGATTTGATATTAATATTTACAGATTACAGTTTAATTAAAATTTTAGATGGTACGTGTTGATAACTATAACAAAAGACTTTTTTGTAAACAACGGGGGGGCTTGATTCTGAAATCTCAACAACGTTGCTCACCGAACCAACACAACGGTGAGCGATGGGGATGGTGTTTTACGCCGGCGTCATTGCCAATCTCACCTACCCAACAGTGGGTGTGGTGCACACGTACCCACCAGCCTAAGGGGTGCTATATCATGTTAGGAAGTTTAGCAATCGTGAATCGGGCCATAGCCTCCCTCAACACACCCCTCTTACGCCCAATGTGCAGTGTTTATCCACTGTTATTTATGATTTTGTTGTCATAATGTTTGTTTCTATGTATGATTCCGTCATACCAAATCTCTATATGTCAGTTTATTAGAAACAAATAATCAATGTTTATCTTGTGAATCAGAGATCACCATCACAAAAATATATATACGTGTGTTTATCGAAACCTTTATTAAATGTACTATCGTACAAGTTTAAGCAATGAAAAATTGGGGACAAGAAGATTATAACTTCAGAACACCGATACAGCAAACATAAGTTGTGTGAACAAACAACAAAAATAATATATATTTAGATATTGAAATAGATCAATAGATTAAATGGTATACGTATGAAACTAACAACGGTTTTATCGAACTATACATAACTTGGATCATCATTATAACATAATAGGTATAGCCCGGTGATCAAACCATGCAAATCATAATCAGCAATCCGTGCCACACCAACCGCGCCATCCTCCCCAACGTGGTGGTGGTGGAGTCGGATTTAGGATCTGTGATGGTGTTGGTGTTGGTGATTGGGCTTGAACTATAGTCTTCATAGAAGAGATGAGTATAATAACAAAGAAAATAGTGGAGAGAAAAGCAATAACTCCTCCTAGTCTCATCTTCACAATCTGTATAAAGTCATCTAAGGTGTTACATATATATAGGGTATTCTTCTATATGTAGCTCTTGGATTGGGTAATAATCCAATACCTCTCATCAATTCATTGATCATTTGAATTGGATTATAATCCAATGGTTGAGATTTTAGAAGAATAAAATGTTATTCTTTTGTTAGAAAAGTTGACCATAGAACTGAAGCTAATTAAAGGAGTCTTTTGAATTGTGGTTATAAATTTTTAAATGTGAACTTGTGTTTTATACAACTTGCAACAGACTTCCAAGAAGGCATGTTAATGTTTAAGTTTTGCATTATATATAATATAAAAGTCAATTGTTTGGTTATAAATTCTTGACTAGCTATAGAAAAATCTATGCCCAATGCAGGTAAACCTAATTCATATGAATTATAATACAAGTTGGTATCAAACTTCCAAGAAAGTAAACATTAATAAAATGTATGCATGATAATTAGTTTTTTTTTTTTTTGAACGGCTAAGCTTACTCTCCACCTAAATTACACCATAATTACACCTTTGCATGGGATTGAACCCACGACCTCCCATTCTAAGAGGCAAGCCTCTACCAAGTGGGCTAGCCCCACTTGGCACATGATACTTAGTTGAATGACAAAATAATCAGGCATGATGATTTTCCTTATAGGCCACCGACCCGGTTATTTTGTAGTTGCGCTTTACATGTTTCTCACAGGTTAGTCAGGTATTGGAGGACCCAAGAGTTTACCAAGTAAATTGGTTCCCACTGTCATTAAAACAAAAAAAGAAGAAGAATACCCTATATATATATTTTGACTAACTAGAAATTGTGTTAATGGTAATTTAAGGGTTAAATGAAACCAACCAAATTTTCATTATTTTGGGATTTAAATCTTTAAAAGAGCTTACACATGTATCTTGGTCTAGGGGCTGTGAAAGTTTCTGGTGTTGGCCCCTCGAAAACCCAACTAAGAAATATGGTCGGCAGTTGGTAAGGTCCTTAATCTCATGAATCAATTGAATTGGTTTCGGGTTGGGCAGGTGTAAACCTTCATAGACATTTGGGCATCGGGAAATATGAATAAAAAAGAAACCTAATCATATATATAAACCAAGGGCTTCTAGCCTAATGGTTACTCCTTTGGCTTCCCTGTGGGAGGTCACGGGTTCAAATCCCTCCCAAGGCGAAATAGGAGTCTCTGGGAGGTCAGGAGGTTTTCCGGTGCGGTTTCCTCCTGGGGTGGTGGTGGGGTCTCAACGGAGGTCATGGTAACTAGACCTTGGTAACGTGGTCTGGAAATCAGTGGTTCACACGTTGAGATCAAATGCCGTTCAAATATATATATATATATATATATATATATATATATATATATACTAGTCGGAAACTCGCGCGATGCGGCGGCGGATACGATTATATAGAATGCGATGTTCGTTTTACCTAATTTATCACTATTTTCGTGAAACAGATAGTTCTCACGATATTTTACTTTTGTTTATACATTTTGGTGTGGTCTATCTATGCCATGAATTTTATATAACTCCTCTAAATTAATATACATAAATATAAAAATCGTTATAAACACAATGATCTTGAAAAATAAAAAAACCCACCACACAAATAACAAATGTTAGTTAGAAACATAGATGTCTAGTGTTTAAAATCCAATTGTCAACTATATAGTTCGAGCACATATCTTCGATGACTGTCAATATCTTCAACCTTTTTCTTCATTACATCCAAGGCATAATCCTAATTTATGTAAGAGAGAAAATGAATAAGCCAATATATTATAAATAAATAGTATAATATTATTAAATTCTATTATTAAATTACCTTAATTTAATAAGAAATGCATTTCATTCATCGCGCAGCACTTCACGAAAACACAACATTTGAGGTGTACACACCATCTCGGCTAAACTCTTTCGCAGGATGCACTAATACCTTGGTATTTTCACGTGAGATCCTCCTTGACAATGCCACATAAATTTGTCCATGTGAGAATACAGAATTTGGTAGATAATAAACACCAACATGTGGAATTGTTTGTCCTTAAGCTTTATTGATTGTCATTGAAAAGCTAAGTTGAATCGGAAATTGTTTCCTTTTAAGCTTGAATGGAAACATGTCGTCCTCAGAAGGACATAGAGGGATTCTTGGCAAAAATACTCTTTTTCCAGTGTGTTGACCAATGGCAATTTCTGCATCAATAACATTATGTTGGAAGCCTTTACAAATCAATCGTGTTCCATTACATAACCCATGTGACGGATCGATTTTTCGTAACAAAATAATAGGGCAACCAAGTTTTAATCGAAGTTTATGAGGAGGCGAGCCACTAACAGTAAGTGAGTTTAAGAACTAGATTGGATAAATGTTGTTATGATCATCTTCAACTTCATCAAAAATGTAGTAACCTTGTTCCTCGCCTTGAAAAATATCAATCATTTGATCATGAATCTCATTCACACTATCATTGGTTGTAGATAATATTGTTCTAGAGATGATATGATCAGAAGAATACAAACTGGTTTGAACAGATAGAAAGATGGCATTAATCAACTCTTTGATAAAGTTCTCTGGGATGGTGAATGGAAAGGTCATATCATCATGTATGCGAATAAAACTTCCTTCAATAGTCTCTTCGTTTCCATAACTCTTAAAAGGAAAATCAGAAAACCAAGGATCACTAAGTGCTCTCATATTTGTGGTCAACTGCATTTTTTTCGTCACCAACCAAAGAGGCGACATTCGTAGGCTCGCGTCTACAATCTGTGCTCTAGTGCCTCGTTTAATAACTAGTAGAACCTGTCTGAAATCACCTCCCATAACCATTATCTTTCCACCAAAAGGAAGACTAACACCTGTAATGTCTTGGAATGTTCGATCGACTGCCTCAATTGCTTGTCGCTTTGCCATCGATGCTTCATCCCAAATGATTATTTTGGAACACCTGATCAATGCAGCGGCTCCACTTTGTTTCTTAATGTTACATACAGAATTATTATCAAGATTAATGGGAATCTTAAACCTTGAGTGATCCGTTCTCCCTCCAGGCATATTATTAGCTGCAGCACCTGATGAAGCTGTAGGAAGAGCAATAAGACCCCGTGAACAAACTTCAGCAAGCAAAGCTTTGTACAAAAATGTTTTCCCCGTCCCACCTGGACCATCAATAAAAAACACGCTTAGTAAATTATTATCCACATGCATCATTATTTCAGAAAACACGTTTTTTTTTGTACAAAATTAAGCAAATCTTTGGCATGTAAGTGTTCAGCATCAACGACTATCTCATACTCCTCCTGTACCTCACGATGACTTATATGTTGTAATTAACATCTGCTGTTATCTTTGGAAGATCAAAATCATGGAGATTTTTACCCATAGATCGTAGAAAGACCTCAATATCAGTAAGGACCATATTGCAAACTCGTTTGGCACTGTGACAATGTAACCGATGATCCTCTGATAGTGAATAAAAATGGTCATTCCATAATTTCCGAACATCTCCAGGCTCACAAAAAATCAATGTGGTTGCGAATAACCTTCTTAAGGCATTCTGAAATTGAAAAAGGGAGCCTTCTGTGAGACATTGCGATAAACTATCATCGTTCTCTATTAAGCCCAGCTCTAGAGCAGCTATTCGAAATGTGGCGTGCCTTACACCGTTAACTGTGCAAAGATCATCAAAAGAAGTAGGACCTTTGACATTTGACAAAAGTAGGCGTAAGTAGTACTTTTCTCCTTCAGCTGGATTTGCTAAAACAATACGGCCCCTTTGTGCTTTAAGTAAACGGGGATTCCAACGATGTGTGCTTTCATTCCACGTGAAGTGTTTTGGAAAATCATTATACAAATATTGTCTTGTTGATTCGTCTACTCGGTTTTTATCAAAAAATGCAGTCAACATGGTTCTCTTATCTCTTTCCCTATCAACAATTTCAGACATTATATCATTAGCACTAAATCTAACCATTTGATTATTAGGGAGATGAAGTTGTAAGGCTAAACAGCTGGATAAATATGGGAAAGAGAGAAGGAAAAAATGCGCCACATAGCCTCCAGGGGCGAAACATAGCGTGCATCTTGAAATTTCTTAATTTCATTGATAACAAGTTCTTGCTCCTCTTGTTCTTGATCAATTTGAATAACCTGTTTGTCATGTCCTTTGTAAACGTACTTGAATAAATATTTCATGGATTTTATACTTGAGCAAACCTCGACATTAATGTGGCAATTGAACATCATCAATAGCCTTGGGCTATATAGGACAACCCATCTTTTATCAAGATTTTTTCCTCGCACGTCCACTTTTATTCCATTATCTCTCCTTCTATATAATGGGTATGCATCATCTCCTTTGGTTGTCTGTTCATTAAATTGTCTAGGATAGCGAAAAGGACAAATTGGAGGATCACCCTGCATACAAGGACTGTTTGAACGTAAACGTCCACAAGGACCATGAATCATGTGCTTGACCATAAGCTCGTGCAGTTTGGGATGCCTTACTCTGTCAGGGATTTCAGCACACACGATCGTATCATAATGGTCTGGATTACTCATTTTGTTTTCAGGGTACATAATAAGAAGAAAATGTGCATGCGACAACCCATGCTTTTGAAACTCGATGACGTAAACATATGCCTTAACTTTTCAGAGGACATGCTTCTTGAAGAGTTGTTCCTTAAGATCCTCTAATTTAGCACGAAACACTCTTGAATCAAGATCTGGTCGATCTTGTGCAGTTTGGCCAGGTTTTAAATTATCACTTATCTCAGGCCATCGAGGATTACATGTTATCATGAGGAATAAATCAGGTTTCCCATCGTCTTGAACTAAACACATCGCATCTAGATATCGACGACGCATATCTCGAGGCCCTTCGATGAAAGAAGCAGGCAACACAATCCGTTGTCAGATTTTGTTTGCATTAATCTCACCAGCATTAACCGAATCCACAATTCCTTGATACAAATCTGCTCTAATCTTAGCTTGGTTTAGCTCACAAAATTGTAAACGTGATTTCTCAAGTTTTATATAAACATCGACAACAAACTGTTGTAGAAATCTACCACCAAACAAAAGCACGTTCTCAGTAGATCGAATTTGGAACTTGTAACAGTAATATTCTCGCATAGCCATAGTTTTTCGGCCGCGTCGTACGCTACACTCTGAATAAAAGCAACGTTAAAGAAAATAATACTTGTTACTCATTAACGTATTATATTTATGCACTTCACTAAAAAAAAGTAAAGTAAAATTTTGGTACCTTCCATTTCCTCATCTATATTGTCTTGACTATTTTGAACTTCATTCATCGATACTCCTCGCGCGGTATGTTAGGATGCCAACCCGACTCACCGTTAAAGAAATATAGAGGATATGACAATGGATCATAACAACTAAAGTATGGTTGAATAGTTTGACAATAATCAGATCTACCATACACAACAATACTTCTTTTGTAGGAAGTTATATTGTCGTTACCTTCAACCCAAATACGAGCAACCTATATAATCGTGCATTATAAATAATTAAAATATATTATACTATACGCATTCTAATTTGATATAATCCAAAAATAAAATAATAGTATTCAAACCTCAGATGTCGTTGGTCGGTTATACACTCTTTGGTCAAGTTCCATCGAAGCATTGAAAGTTACTCTGTAGTTGTCTAGAGGTCCTAATTCTCCAAGACTTCGAAATGTGTTGACGTATGGGTTTGTAGAAAGAGCACGTCTCAACATCTCGGTAATACTTCGATCAAGATTTGGCCATTGGAGTCTATGATCTAACTCAGCATCGGGATCATATAAATACAACTGTAAATACTTCGGTTTTCCATCCCTTGGAACTAATTGATCTATTATGTGATATATTCCTTTATGAGCACGAAAAGTATACACGTCGTCTCTCATATTGTTCATTGTATTATCCAACGTCACTCCCATTGAGGCAAAAGAAAAATTCGTGTTATAAGCACGTATATTTTGCCTAAATATTTTCCCAATTTCTTCTTGCGAAGTGAATAGACAAAACAATTCATTAGGAATTTCTGAATTTGCTAACTTTGTTTTCCCACTCATACAACAAAAGGTAGCAAATTCAAATGTAAATAATTTTGCACCACAATGAGGACATAGACTCCGCTCCTTTAAAACATGATGGTCTCTAGGTATACCATCGTAAACAAAACTATATGGATCATCTTCATTGTTCTCCTCTATAATACATAACAATTTCATTGAATTAAATACCACACTTTGTAAAACATGTGACATTAGTAAATAAAGCATTGTCAAATTGAGAAAAACCTTGTGCTATTATAGTCGGGGCTTCATTTAAGAGACGATCTCTTTCTATATTCTCATCACGAACGAAAGGTTGACCAAAAACGTTACGAAATTGAGGTAATAGTGTGCGTGGTTGAATTCTATTACCTAAGAATTTAATTGCAATAAGTGACGTAAATGACCAAATATGTCAACTTAAATAATGAAACCATTGACAAATAAAAAAAACCTCGTGATATTTGCATGACTTGGTCAATCCCATAAGGGAGTGTACTTGCTGGCATACTAATGTCTGTCAGAGTTTGTGTACATGACACATCCTCTCTTGTCAATTGATTAATTTGAGCGCTATTAATTTGTAAGGTTCTTCGCGGTATATTATATATTGATCTACTCCTTTGAGAGTTATCTCCAACACCAAGTTTAGAGACTTTGCAACTCTCTTTACATGAAGCATAATATCGCGCGTTGTATTCTTTTCTTTTTTCACGTGTAATAGATACACTTGAGCTACAAACAACATTAGGTTCTTGTGGTTGTCTATTCTCTTTAAGTGAAGCATAATAATGTGCATTATATTCTCTCTTTTTTTTAGCTCGCGTAGATGCACTTGAGGTAGAAGCACCATTAACATATTTTGGTCATCCGTTAGTCATTATAATTTAATAAACACCTTGTAAATTAAATAAAGAAGCTTAGCATAAAAGGTTCATTTTCCATAAACAAAATAATCAATTATAATTGAAGATACATTCTTAAATATTCATAGAACATAAATAACTTGAGACGTTAAAATAGACAATGAAACATTAAGTGAAATTCAAATTAAAGAGTTGGTGAAAGAACGGTTTCCACAAACATTGCCCCCTGAAAATAACGAAACCTATTAGAAGCATAAAAACATTCTAAGGGCTTTCTATTACATAAGGTTCCCCACGGTTAGTCACTAAAAAGAAATTGCCATTGGTCATAAAATGTGTTATTTCACAAAATAATTCCAATGGAATAGGGGGGATTGGAGGAAATGACAAACTCTTAATCCAGTGGTCATCTTTTAGCATCCACAATTCAAGCCACATAAACTGTATGCCCATGCTAACAAACATGTAAAGTTCATTTTCAATATTCACTAAGTCTCCGAAAGTCATTCATGCTAAAGCAACTGGTGGAAAGTTTATTTCCTTAAACTGCTCTTAATTAACTTCTAAACAAATCAACACGGTTTCCCCACCGAGCCAACAATCACAAAGCGTGAAATATAAGGTATGACCACAGAAAGTACCGGACGACAAAGAGAAAGACGAATTAAGAAACTCTGGTCTTTATATGAATGGTATATTTCTCCAAGATTCTAGTTTCCTAGAATACACATTAACAATAAATACACCACACCTACGTTTTATATACAAGACCTTGTAATCATCATACGCATAGACGTACAACCAATAGCATCAGCATTATATTCAAAAAAGCCATCAGGATCATGTGTAGACAATAGTTTTTATGCACCAGTAACTGGATTCTAGAGAAGCAACTCAGAAGTATGGTCCAAGCAAACACACAACAATCCATCCAAATACGAATAAATCTTGAAATTATTAAATGGAAAATAGACGATGGTGCCTCGCCCATAGCCACCGGATTGAAAGTTGATTGGATGAGCAAAATATGTTTGGTCATCAACTAAGAGTGCTCGCTTATTAGAAGCAATTAATGATTGGGAAAAATGTAGCATAACAAATTGTTTTGTTAACAATAACGCCATCCATTTGTTACATACACACTTAGAACGACCTAGAGTCCTCGCTGGTACCCTTGTTAGAATCTCAAATACAATTAGTTCATCAGATAGGTGATCCATGGTGATACCTTCATTTTCAACAATTAATAATGAATTAGCTTCAAAATAAAATATAGTTAATGATTAATGACGAACATGCGTTAAAAAAACCACATGTAAATGAAATATGACACATATTAAAGAATACTAATGATCATACTTAAAGCATAATTCTAATACATCGATAAGAAAAGTTAATTCATAATAAAATATATGAAAAAGTTACATATCATGATACACCAATTTTAATACATGTCAATTATAATTCTAGTATATTGATTTGTGCTTTATAAATTCTTAGCATGAAAACGGACTTTGATAACGGTCTTTAATTTTAATATTTCTTGCTTTGCTCATGTCTGGTTCGAACATAATCCTACTAAATTTCGTAGACCTCAAAATATTCTCTGAAGTAACAAAAAAAATAATAGAAATTAAAATAAATGAGCTATTAAATGAAACTAACTTTTAGAAAGTTTGTGGTAAAGAATAACGTACCATCTGGTAAACGAACTAACTTGACGCGGGAAACATATATGACAGACTTTCTTGAGATGGCTCGAACAATGCATATAGCATCAGTAAACTCCAAATCGTAAAAAAACAATTTTATTATGTGACCGCTGTAAATAACAAATTTGTCTTATAATAGTTTAAAAAAAAGTGCACTTGAATAGAAGTGAATACTATAAAAGAAGTGAATACTTACGTCATATCTTGAAGAAAAAGTTCAAAATTGTATTGAGACCGTTCACCTGCTATTATTCTACCAACCACATCTATAGTAAAATAATAAAATTGATTATATTTTTATAATTAGTATTTATTTTATATAAAACACATAATTTAAAATTGTATCCACTTATACTTACCAATAATTAGTTTCAAAGATCGTCTATCATGCGTAAGAGTCATTATTGAAGGCACTAACGGAAACAAACGAAACCCTCTTGGAACATCACTTGTAAATGGGAGAAGTTTAGTGTGCTCGATAATCACAATCTTGAACTCGCCACATATCAAGATGTACTTTTCATGTTTTGGCCACTCGTTGTATTCGAAACTCTCTATTTGGAAACGATGTTATACAAACATCTTGTCCACCAGATTCATATTGGTGTAAAATTGCATTAAAATTATTGGGATGAAAGCAGCTACCCTATGTCTCTAAAAACCAATGTGTATAAAATAAATAAACCAAAATGAACTATAAATATCATAATAGTATTTTTGTTTAAAAATAAAAAAAAGGATCTTACGTTTTGATCGAGAAAAATAACCAATGTTTTATTTTCACAAAGTGGTAAAACGAACTCAACCCAAACAAAAGACAATGTATACCACACTCCGTACTATGTGAGTGGTGAAATCGAGTCAACAATGGAATGCGTGTCCATGATTAATTATACCTTCAATTACAAACCAAATTAAACATAATATGAATTGTGATTTTATATCGATTAGTAAAGATTAGTCATCTTCCTCTGACAACATTGGGTGTAATTTAAATTTGTCATGACTTTTATATACATAAATAACAAACACGAAATGATCTTAACACAATAGTTATTAGTATGGTTATTTTACATGTTTATGTGTTCATGGTATGCACATAAAGAGATTTAGGAAGCATAACATTGTAATAACCTAGAGGATAAAATGTTGTAAATACCTTTGGTACCAATAAAAAACAGAGCAGAACGCCAAAAATGAATCTACAAAGAAAAAAAACACATTACTAAACACATCCAAAAAAACATAAGTATACAAAAAGATTCTCATACATAGAGATTATATATAAAAAATGCATAAATACATATAATAAAAGCTTATTTTGAAGAACCAAAATCATCAATTTATTTGTAAAACAAAAATTACATAAATGTATACACACAACACATTAAATACACATACTTATTCCTTGTTAAATAGTGTCATGAAATCCGGCAAAACACCAAATTACACAACGAATCAGATATTGCAACATAATACAATTTAAACGGTTTTAAGTAACCTTCTTTGTGTATATAACCTCCTCAAAACTACCAAGTTCTATCATTTATTGACAAAAGTTAGTGATAAAAAATAACATACAATACATACAAATACATCATTTATTGACAAAAGTTAGTGATGCTTCTAAATTTATTGACAATACATATGGTTGGGGTTTTACCCTCCCTAATCACAAGTCAGGATTGGTTTAATTTGGCTTGAGGGATTTGAGGTGTGTGGGCTGGACTTCGGTTCTGTATTAAACGTGGGTCGCCTGGTAGTTTTACCTCCCAAATCACTGGTTGTTCACCACCTGGTGGGTTTTGACCGAGGGGCTGGTTGGGGGGGGGGGCAGCACATGTGCAAGGCTCCTGTTGTGGGGTTGCATACTGGGTGGAATGGTGTGTGGGCTGGACTATTTTGGGGCTCACCAACATGGTCTCAAGTGTCGGATATTTCTACAGGCTGCGGGCTTGGAGGTTTTCCTATGTTTGGGCTTTGAGGTCTTAGTGATGTGGGCTGCTATAGAGTTGGGATGACTTTGGGGCTCTTTTGACATGCTTTCTTGTGTTATTAGGTCCCCTTGGATCTTTGTGGGAATGGGCTATTCTCACCAAATTCGTTTGTTGGGGTGGCTTTGCTGTCATTTTTGTTGATTTGGCAATATGGAGCCTCAGGTGGTCTCCTAGATGGTTTTTTGGATGGATAATTTTGAGTATTGGGGCTGCCATGGTGTAGCTTGGAGATACAATGGTGTGCTTGGGGCTGTGGCCAGCCAATTGGGTCTGCGACCAGCTAGCATGGGGCTATGGCCAGGCCATTGGCCCTATGGCTTGTCCAGGTCTTGATAGATAATTCGCTTGGTTCTGTTGGCAAATCGACTTGGCCTCTGCCCCGGCAATTTGGCATGGCTGGATGGGGCTAGGTGGGGGGTACTGGTGCCTTTGGCCCATGGCTGATGTGTTGTTGTGAGGGTTCATGCCTTGTTTTTTTGGTGGATGGATGTGTTGCATGCTAGGATGGCTTCACACTTCTACCTCCTTTAGATGTGGATCTTATATGGCTCTACTTGGGTTGAGCTCCCAGCGTACAGTGGGGTTACCTACCAGTGTTGAAGATTATACCATTTGGGATGGAACATCACTTCATGGGTTGTAGCTGCCCTGTTTCTTGGTGTAATTCTTCTGTTGGGGCCGTACATGATAGATTTCCTTCAGGGGGTGGTTGGGGTGGTCCTCCTACTAATTTTGTGGCTGTTTGTTGGGGCCTAGCCCTGTGTTGTGTACTCTAGAACTAATTGCATTGATAATTAGTATTAGTTGTACTTATTTCGTCTAGTATGTTGTCTTGGTTTCCTTTTTGCAGTCTTTCCCCTGCCTTTGGGAAAATGTCCAAGGCTGGGGGAGACGTGCTTGTTTGTATGATTTTATTTCATTTATATATTTTTCTGGGCGAGGCCCTTTATCCAAAGAAATGCATCATAAAGGTTATACATACAATACATACTAATACATACACAAGACATTGTATGTATTAGTGTTAAAGTATACATACAGTACAAACAAATACATCACAGCATAAAAGCCATACCTAAGTATAAATTACCAACTTAAACATACACACATATACATAGAACATGCATATTACCATTTTTTTTAAAAAGAACTGCACACATACCTAATCATACATATAAACCTTTAAAAAGTGAGTCTTTTAACATACAAAACCTTTAAAATGTGAGTCTTTTAGGCAAGTCCATCTGTTTCCGTGACATTAGTGTTTGATTGGATTAATTTATCATATTCGTTGTTTACTTTATTTTTTAGTTCTTTAAAGTTAATTAAATGCATGCAGATTTTCATGTTTTTAAATTTGAGAATCTGTTTTTGTATGCAGTTTAGAATTGAAACTATTTTGGACTTAAAGAAATTCATTACCTCAAATCTGTTCGTTTAATCATAAACTTACAAATCAAACACTTTTTAAGTTATCTTTAATTTAGGTTACTTATGATACACACACATCACACAACACATTAAATACACATACCTATTCCTTGTTAAATAGTGTCATGAAATCCTGCAAAACACCAAATTACACAACGAATCAGATATTGCAACATACACACAACATACATGCATATATTATTATGTTCTTTTATTAATCCTGGTTAACACAGAACATTTAACCAACCAATTCAGAAACAATTTAGCATTTGTTTATGAGTGGGATTTTAAAAATCTTCTTGAAGTGCATGCCATAAGTTTAATACTGATATATTTGCATACGTTTGTTTTCTTTCCCTTGGTATGTTCTATAAAAGTATTATGAGTTCATACAGATTGCATACATACATACAGACTAAAAATATATAATAACATACATACATGCAGATTGTATACAAAATTGATGTGCAAACATATAAATCATTTTGTTTGCTATTGGATACATATAAAACATAAAACATAGAACTATACAAACATACCTTTTAAAATACCCTTTGTCTGTTGACTAAATCACATAAAACAATGATTCATAAACACATTTGTCCTTTCAAAAATAAGTCTACAAAACTTTATAAGTTTTGAATCATGTTTGAAAAATCCTTTACATACAGAATATACGTATATACTGAACATGCATATAGAACATACATAAACATCTAAAATGGGAAAAGCTGCAAGTTATTATGTTCTTTTATTAAACCTGGTTAACACTGAACATTTAACCAACCCATTCAGAAACAATTTAGCAATTGTTTGTGAGTGGGATTTTAAAAATCTTCTTGAAGTGCATGCCATAAGTTTAATGCTGATATATTTGCAAAAAAAAAAAAAGAAATATTGCACGGAAACAAAAAAGAAAGCAGGAAACAAAAAAAAAAGCATCTTCTTGATCTCATGTAGAATTAACCATATCAGATCTTTAAGAAAAAACAAAACTTCAACTAAGCATAAAAGCCATACCTAAGTATAAATTACCAACTTAAACATACATACATATACACAGAACATACATATAACCATTTTTTTAACTTTAAAAAAAAAACTTTGTACATACCTATCCATACATATAAACCTTTATAAAATGAGTCTTTTAACATACAGAACTGTTAATTATAATAGTATTTAAACCTTGATGTCGAAAAATACTAAATTTACAATCTAAAACACACCAAATATTAGGATTATAGGAATAAGATCATGCTAAAAGAAGATCCTGATCTTATACAGCCAATCTTTTAATATTTAATAATCCTTAATATCAAACAAGAACCCAAAAATATAATAACTGCTGTAGTTTAATCTATAGAACAGATTATGATGCAAGAAAATCTAGATCTGGTCGAACAAACAAGAACACAAAAATACAATAACCGCAATTTAATCAAAATATAAGCAAGAGCTGGTATGAATTTAGTCAAAAAATCAAGCATAGTATCGTCAAACTTACAGCAGTTGTAGGTTGATTTCTAACAGCTACAGATGAGCCTCTGGTCAAACAAGAAATTACGTTAATCTGAAACTAAAATAAAACACGATATTTAGCATAAAACCTAGTAATAAGAAACAATATACATTGATAAAAAATCCATCGCATACATTCCCCCAATTAAGAAATTAGGTTAAGAATTTTCAGCGCACCATAGTAGAGCCAAGACGATTGAATTGATGTGGAGCTGTGGTGTTTCGATTGTTGCCTGCAATTTCAAATGCGAGGGATATTCAATTTAAAGAAGATATCTACGATTTTAAAATTTGAATTTGGAGCCAAGAATTGATGATACCTAATAGTGCATTTGTGATTCAGAAGCGAAATCTCCAAGATTAGATGCCTACCTCTTTCGTATGTCTGGTTATCCTCCTCGTTCGGAAGCATTGACTCCATTGAGTTTGATACCGATTATGGAAACGGGAGAGGAGAGCTGAAAACACTAGAAGAAACTTGTTTCTTCTTTCGTGCGTGGCCGGTTGGATTAGAAGAAGAGAAGGGGATATCTTGCATTAGTTGTTGTACATCAAGCTATCAACTGTGTACATTTCTTAAGTTTAAGAACTTCCCATTTTCTCTTCCATATATGCTTTATATAATAGTAAAGATATATACTATGTAAATTAATGCCTAAACAATGTTCATCAAGCCATGGTTAAAGAAGGAGAAGGTGTAATTCACACCTAGTCACAATCAATTTTCTCTTTCTCATTAATGTGCACACACACAAGTTGTAATCCATGAAATACACCCTACGGTCACCCGTACTTTTACCCAAAGAACACACATTTTCACACCTCCCTTGATACACACACCACATATCTTATACACTTGCACAACTTTTTCATACACGCGCACACATGCACGTACATTCACATGTGTATTGTATACCCATATATTATTTCCAACTAGACAATGTGTATACTCGTAACCATTTCATATAACTTTAGATGCAACTTGTACGAGACAAGTCATTTTAAACTGTAAACCTGTAACACCCCGTCTGGAATTGGAACAGGAGGTCAGTTCAAATGTAAATAGAAAATTAAAGTCCAAAAACATATACTAAAACTACTAAAATGCAAAACCAAATTAAACGATCAGTTCCCCATGTCTAAGTTTCTTAACTAAAATAAACTTAATGATATAAAACTAGATAAATTATTTAAAGAAATAAAACTAAATGAAATTTCCAATGCATAGGTTTCAGTCTATAGTAGCTCTCTTCACACAATCCCGATATCCCTGATTACGTGCCGCGAAAACATAGAAAGCGGCTGAGCTGCAAGCTCAGTGCACGGATGCAGCTGTCACACCTCCAAATTCTCACGTGTGGTGTCAGTCCACATGGGTGTGACGTGGCCAGAATCACGGCTCATGGTCATACAAAACGACTCTATATGCGTTTAAAATACAATGCTTGTCATAATCACAATCATATAGTTTTAAAACATAGTAGCGGAAATTAAGTTACAAAGCAGCGGAATAAAATATGTTTGGTTATGCAGCGGAAAATAAATTGTCAGACACTACATTGTTTGATAAAACATAACAAAGTAAATATTGTATATTTCAAAAGACATAATATATATGCAATGCAAGTCCTGTGCTCTTTCTCTAAGTGCACTCCTATTCCATGTGCCATTCCGCTAGTTACCTGAGAATACATGTTTAAGAAAAATTGTCAACACATAGGTTGGTGAGTTCACAGGTTTTGGATATACATAAATAATAAGCAAAATGTTTGTCACGTGTCATGGTGTTTATCAAATGTTAGTCCTGAGCCCTAGGCTCCAAGTGTCAGTTGCGTCTCTACCGAACTAGACTTGTTAGTCCTTGCCTCCGCCATGTCTAGTAATAACAATGGAGCGATGGGTCGAGATTACACGTGTCCCGACCTCCCGTCAGTATTGTGTCACGTGGGGTTCGTCACACCCAATAGATCTATCCAAACTCACCTCGTTGTTTGTACATTAACGGTTAGACTTTGCCAGGGCTTTGTTACGATGCAACACTTATTGTTTGTCTAATAAACCAGCATACACAATATGTTTGTACAAGTAGTAAATGTTTGACATGATTCAACAAGTATTCTCCCCTATTTTAAAAGTTTGTAAATGAGTTAAAGAGGGGCCGTAAACTCACCTTAGTGATAATCGCGTAAGCTCCTGCTTTGTAGATGAGTCGGTCACCGGCTACCTATATCGTATAGTGTATGTGAGTTTGTGTATGTGACCGTGTTTCGTTTTCGTGCTCGTGTTTGTGCTCAACAATCCCCGGTTGTTATGTTTGTCCATGTCGGTCCACATTGACCGTGTTTTTCCGTATTTGATCGTGTTTGATCATGTTTGACCGTGTCAAGTCAACGATCCGTTGGTGAACCATGTGTCGGTTATAACTCGTGTAACATTCGTGATCATGCTCATTGTGTGCAAAACACGTAAATCGCGTTTATGGACTACTTACTATTTATAGTTAGTTTCCATTTTTAGCAAATTTCACAACACGTTTCCTTTTAATGATTCTAACATGCTCATTAACCTTACGTGATCATGTTATCACTTAGCACATTGTTACATATAGTCAAATCTATACTTTCTAATAAAAGAGTAAATATTTTGCCACATGTCAATTTATTAGGCTATTATTGCCACATGTCATTTTTTTAAAAGAATTATTGTCACATGTCATTTTTTAATCTTTACAATCATTCTCTCTCATATTAAATGATAATTATAATTATATTCTTTAATTTATTAAAGAATTTTAAATCTAATGACTAATGACTTTATATACATTTTTTCATATTAGAAAATAGTTTTAACAAACAAAAAATGAAATTTTTTTTTATTAAAAAGCACACTTAAACAAAGTTTACAAAAAATGAAAATTTTCTAAAAATGAATTTTTTAAAAAAATAAGAATTATTTTAAATTTGTAGTTTTAGAAAAATAAAAGTTCTGTAAAAATAAGTTTTCTTAAAAAACAAGTTGTTTTTTAAAACAAGTTTTCTTTCAAAGTATATAACATTTTAGTTTTCAATCCCTGTAATACACGGGATTTTACCTAGTGAACATATAAACCATTTTCATTCGTCAAAGTTTCCTAAAATGGAAAGTTTCTAGTTTTGACATGTTCAACAACAAAAATCACATAACTTATCTACACAATAATCATATTACATCATGTTTAGCCATTTAGCATGTACAAATCATGTCGACGCTTTTTGATTTAGAACCGGAGGTGATGACAGTGGCGATTTTGTAGGGTTTTTAAATAAAAGGGTAAGGATCAAATAAAAAATATATTTTGCCTAACAAGGCTAAAAAGGATTTTAAAAATCTCTAAAACCATCCAAACGAACTCCGATTGAACTTATTTCGATGTTATTGGAACCGTCTCATTGAACCCTACAATATTTTCTTTTTGGTTTTGTCTATAACAACTAGGTTTAGAATTTGGATTTTAGGGCATGTTTTTTTAGCTTTTAAGTTTTATCTTTAGGTTTAGGGTTTGTTTTTATAATTTTAGTTTCATTAATAGGGTTTATTGTTTATGATTTAAGGTTTAGGTTTTAGATAATTACAAGCCGGTTTCAATAATCTAAAAATGATTTCAATCGGAGTTTGTTTGGGTCGGTTTTCGAGTTTTTAAACATCCTTCTTAGCCTTCTTAAGCAAAAAATACTTTTTAGGGGAACCTTCCCCTTAAATAAAAAAGGGTAATTTTTTTATTTTTCATTCAGACATGGTACCAAACAGTCTTAACTGGTTTAGCACTTAATGCTTCAGATCATTCTAGCCATTTAGACATCTTAATCATTCAGCACTTAATACTTTAGACGTTACCAAACGGCCCCTAAGTTAACAACAAACAAACATCGCGTTGTATATCGTTCTAGCCATTTTAGGTTTTATCTTTAGGTTTAGGGTTTGTTTTTATAATTTTAGTTTCATTAATAGGGTTTATTGTTTATGATTTAAGGTTTAGGTTTTAGAGAATTACAAGCCGGTTTCAATAATGTAAAAATGAATTCAATCGGAGTTTGTTTGGGTCGGTTTTCGAGTTTTTAAACATCATTCTTAGCCTTCTTAAGCAAAAAATACTTTTTAGGGGAACCTTCCCCTTAAATAAAAAAGGGTAATTTTTTTATTTTTCATTCAGACATGGTACCAAACAGTCTTAACTGGTTTAGCACTTAATGCTTCAGATCATTCTAGCCATTTAGACATCTTAATCATTCAGCACTTAATACTTTAGACGTTACCAAACGGCCCCTAAGTTAACAACAAACAAACATCGCGTTGTATATCGTCTTTGGCTTAGCCGCCGCATCGCGCGAGTTTTCTACTAGTACTATATAATGCATATATGAGAGAGAAAGTGAGATCTCTTAATTTGAAGAAATGTACAAGTGTATAAAGATTTCTCAAAATAAAGTTACTAAAATAGTAACTATGCCTAAATGTTCATCAAATGACCATTCTATCATCCCTAATCCTTCCTTATGCATAAATCATCATAGCATATCATAAATCATCACGTAAGCATGTCCATTTCACAATAATCATCCTCTAGCAATATTTGAGTTATAAAAGTTATCATAAATAACAAGAACTCTTAATAATCCATTTTTGACCATTTTAATCATAACAATTCATATAGCACATCTCAAACATCATCAATAATCATTTGTCGTCACCAAAATTATCTAAAACAACTTAGATCATACATGCATGTAGGTATTATTGATCATTTCATAGTTTCATGGCTCAAAGAGCCCAAACATCAACATATCTCTACATAGATCTTCATAGATCATCAAAATTCCTCATTTCATCAATAAACCCAGATTCAAAACATTTAAAATTCGTGCATGTTGAAATCTAGTGTGTGCATGCAAGCATCTTGGCTTGCATGTGGTTTTTCAAGACTTTCATGTGTGTTTTAAGGTGTGTAGTGTGCATAGTTGCCATATGATTACCTTCTATGGCTCTAAGAATGCTAATGTGATGATAAATCAGCTTCCAAACTCCTGGGATTGTCCTTCTAACAGTGTAGATGATGGTGGTAGTGGTGGCAAGTTCCCAAACTCCTCCCTTCTTGCTCCCAAAGCTTCAATCTCCAAGTTGAGCTTCAAAAATGGAGATTATGGGGTTCTAAGATGGCTAGCAGATGGTTTGGGGTGGATTATCTCGTGATAATGGTGTCTGAACTCGATTATAATGATTATATTAGTCTAGCAATGATGTTTGTGGTAACCAAGAATATTTTTCGGAGATTTTGCTGGTATGCGTACCGCCTGACGAGAGACAATGAACTCGGGCGTAGCACGCGGATGACTCGCATCCGGCTTCGCTTCCCTGTCTCACGAGCAACGCCAAGGGTCGGGGATTGGGTCTGGGCGTAGCCCTTGCACTCTGGATAAGCCCAATTGGACCACTTTCATAGCTTGAGCTCGTTTTCGTTCGATTTACGACTATAACACGTTGTTCTGTCATCGTTTGAATTCTAATCATCAATTATTAGTCATAATTGACTTGTGCAGTGACCTTGTGCTTAACTGTTATGACGTTCACCAATGTTCGTGATTTCTGACACGTGTGTGCGGTTTTTCGATAATTCCTCAAATTATCCTGTTGTGTGACTGTGTTTGTACTGTTGTGCCACGTGTCACACTAAATTAAGCTAATTCTAGTGCCATGTATGCAGGTGCCAATTAAATAAACATATAATTAAAATGAAATCTGACCTGGAATTTGCGGGGTGTCACAACAGCGTACAATAAAATATATGTAATGATGATAAAACATGGAAGATATTTACAAAATAGATAAAGTTTTAAATCATGAAATTTCCCCACTGAATAATACCTCCACACCAGAGTAAGAAATGAAATAAGGTTGAATCAACAAAAGGGTTAGGGTAATTTGATACCGAGTGACCTAAAACAAATATATCCAAATGCACACTCATTGTGCCAACATATCATATCTCATCATCACAATCACAATGATACACTGGTCTCGAATCCAGTGCCTCCAAAATCGGAAGGTGTGTATGGCACTACACAACTCGACCGCAAAAATAAACACATATCAAATCAAATCCTAGGTTGCATCAATACGCCTCCCAAGATAATCCAAAGACTCTCCCACAAGCAAATAATCAAAACTGGAGACTCCGTGAACTGATCGCTTCGTCATGGATAGTCTCATGTTATTGGTCGCCTCAATAACATGCCTATAGTACCTCTACATGCAATTGACCCGGGATCCCTATCTCCTATATACAAATCTAGGGTTCTATGGTCGCATAATTGAACATATACCCAAGCGGTTTCATAATGTTTTCAAAAGTATATCATAACCAAAGTTTTCTTAAAAGTCTTAATAATGGTTCAAGAGCTTATAATAAATTCAACAAAATAATAAGAAACGGATCGTATGATCAGAACATAGACCAGCTGATCAAACTTTCAAAAAGAGCATAATTTTAGCAAGTACTAAAATATAGAACATCCGTATTTGAATGAGTGTCTTATGCTCTTAATGTCTCAAGGTTCCATCGACTTGTTCAACGGATCTACGAGTAATTTGAACTACTTATTAGAATCATTATCTAACACTTAACATCCTTGCTCAATGTAAACCCTGTTACTATTTAACATATTAAACAAAATATCAGAGTTGGTCGAGAAAATTTCCTCATTTTCAAACCTTTGTTTAACCTACTAACCTTCTTTATAACATTTAAAGCAAAGTTTTAACCAAAACATACCATATCACAACATTACAAAACATATTTACAAAAGTAAGTATAAACAAAATGTAAACCTTTGGAGTTCAAGGTTCGTTCGATTCAATTTTTGATTTGCTTCGATCATTACCGCCATATCCGTCATGTTTGACCTGTATATACACATCACATAATAACGCCAATTAGTCCATAAGAACTAAGTAAATTAATCCCCAATGGTTTCCCAAGTCAAAAATGGCGAAATATATCAAATTTGGTCAAGCTCGTAAGGAAGGCAGTAACCTACTCCCTCAAGGCCGTAAAACAGAGGACCCAAACATCCAGCCGTAGCTTATGGTCCTCAGGCCGTAAGCTTATGGTCTCCTGCACCAGACTTGCAGATTTCCAAATTTTGCAACTTTTTTTTCAAATTTTTACTTCATATTTTCATGCAACACCCTGTCCAAAATTGTTTCAACATATCCGAAGGGTCTAATAACATATTATGCAATGATTTACACCATGCAATAATCACTCCCTACAAATTATCATGTTCTAGTTTAGGAATTTTGCTAACATGTCAATACAATCTTATAAGATTCTAACTGTAATTCCAAAGCCACCAATTTATGCAAATCAACCCAATAGGATTCCTAGACAAAACATGGCTACAATCAATCAACAAAGTAAAAAATCTTAAATCAAATGGTTTCCACAAAACCATTATATAACATTAACTTTCAAAGTTGTCAAACTTCAATTGGTTTAACCTATTTAATTACTATGATGTCCACCCACCAGTATTTCCATCATAATTACTGCCAACATCCCTGGCTATCCACACACCTGTGGTTTCACATAAGTTTTAAAGTCTTAGGATGTTCACCTACCGGTCCTTCCATCTAAGACACTTGCTAGCACCTCTAGCTATCCACACACAAGTGGTTTATATTTCAATCAATTCTCTATGATGTTCACCCACCAGGTCTTCCATCACAAAATATCACTACTTAATTTCACCATGAGTATTGGGTTTATCATAGTTTGTTGAACTTTTACTATTCAACTATTGTGACAACCGGCATCCGAGCAACCATGAGTCGGAAATCCAAGGCTGTACACAATCACAGTGTAAGACATAATATTATGGGAGAGAAGACAACAATAATAAACAACATTAAAAATACACGGGTTTTCCTAAAACATTCAAGAAAATCCACTTAATCATATGAAAATGAATCAGAAGAAAAGAAAACAACCTGTGAGGGAAAACAATGAACAAAACCTCAAGGGATAACATTTGGAGTATCGATCCAACGAGATGTCGACATGGGTGACGATCCATGTGGATATGTTGTTAGATTAGGAAACCCTTAATGAAATCCTTACAGTATCGAACAATGTCAGCAGTTAAATACATCACGGTGTTTGTATGGGTGATGATTCATACAGATGTCAGTGTTAGTCTTTAATGTTGACGTAAAATAATAACAATTTTAAATAAAATCTCACCAAAACAATTTAATAAACAATCCAAATTTTAAAACACACGACCGTTCGTACGAATGGGCTCTCATTCGTATGAACCGGTCTAATTTGTGTAGCTTTATAGTCTGAGTTCGTTCGCACGAATGGGAGCCATTCGTACGAACGGCTGATTCGTGTGACAGCACAGCTATAAACGCAACACTTACGTTTTTCAAACCCATTTTCACCCAACTCTCTCAACCGAACCCCCTTTCGCCCCTCTCGATTTTCGGTCGTTTCCTCACGAAATCGGATCATTCCACCGTCCAAATCATACATATTTCAACTCCAACATTTCCATTTCAAGATTTCAACCTTTTCATCTCATTTCAGTCAAATACGAGCTCTACAGTGAGTATTAGCACCGATCCATAGCACCAAAACATTCCAAAACGTTTTGCCATCAATTTCGACAATAAAAACACCAAAAGCAACCACCGATTTCAAAAATGGCATTCTTGGTGAACTTGCAGGTGAATGAGCCGTACGAAGGGCTCATTCGTGCAAACAGGAAGCCTCATTCGTGAAGAAAAGTCACACGAATGAGCTGCTAGACAAACGAGCCACCGCACGAATGAATTGGGTTCATTCGTGCGGGACAACCATACGAACGAAGGCCCATTCGCAGGAACGGATGACAAGAAGGAGAACACGAATTCGTATCACTCCATTCGTGTGAATGAGGGCCATTCGTACGAACCACTCGTTCGCACCAAGAACAGCCCAAAACGGCTAAGTGTTGAAAGTTCTATCTTACACCGTTTGTATCGATAGAATGGAACATTAGGCTCGATTTTAAATCTAATAAAAATAAAACCAATGAAAACACATTTTCCAAAATCACATCAAAGAAACAGAGCACATAATCACCTAACACCTAACTAACTAATATTTAACACAAGATTCAAACCGAGAGAGCATACCGAGTGAGTGCATCGACAACCCCCTCATGTGAGTTCACAGACCCCTTTGTTTTCAATTTTCTTCCTTTCAAATCATTTGGGGCTGAGAACATGAAACCTCTTATTCGAGTGATCAATGAATAAGAGTTATTTTCAAATAATTTCAATAAAAGGATCAACCCTCAACCACTTATACGAATGTTATACGTATAAGTGTCTTTTCAATTACTTTTACTGAGCGTTCATCGCTCCATTTAACTTTTCATCAAACAACAGCAACAAACCAGTTTCGAGGGGTCAAAACACAAATCATCGAGGAGATGTCCGTTGACCACAACAGTTCGAGGCTTTGTGCCCAACCAAGTGGTGAACGGACACAAGTCGTGGAATTGTGTAGTGCACAATCGAATACCATCATTTTCATGGGAATCCCCCATCAAACAAACAACATTTTTGTATGGTATCTGTCTAGGGTAATTCACTAGGACATGCGTCCACACAACAACACATCGGGAATTCGCTGAGGAATTCTAGAACAACACTCATCAGAGTCATTTACCATTAGTTGATGCGGGTCAACCGACGGTAACGTAGATGGTACCATAGGTTTAACAAACCTCCAGCGCTGAGGCTGGTACATTACATGCAAGCACACATACAACAACAACTCAGATCAGTTAGGGTTGCTCAATGTTCACAAGGGTGATATTACAGACAGACCACCAAACAAAAACAAGAGTTTTCAAATCAAATAAATGTTCAAGACCTGGTCTTGAACGAGTTTCAAACGAGTACACAGTAAACAATGTTTCACTAAAAGAAAGAAGCGTCACTTGTGTGATTTTCAAAACAAACAAAACATGTCTCCTATATCAGGAGACAGAGCATATGCTTCTTCCTCATCAATTCATTTACAATCATCTGTCGTGTCGAGTAGAGTGGAGATACACAAGTGACAAGGTCCGATTTCCGTTAAGGACACCCTCGTAGACCATCGAAGGGGTGGTGGGCTGGCAGCTGGGCAGGCGATAAGCTTGACCCTACGTATGCCCTATACATAAACTACCTTCGGTGGCATGGGATGCTGCCAGTAAGGATGGTTAGGCCGACGCACTTGTGTAGTTCATTTGTGTATTCAACACCATTCACACATCATATTTCAAATCGACGTGAATGGAAAGACTTTTACTAAACCTTTTACAAAACCTAATATTTTCAAAACAAATGTGAGTCACCAACCTAGTGTTGACAGATTTTACTTGTTCTCAGGTGAAGAACAGGTGAAAGCAGGATGACTTTAGAGAGAGAAAGATAGGATCCCTTAGAGGAACCTACAACTCCTGCATGGAATCACTCCGGTTAGCCCGGATACAAGATTCAAGACTTGCGTGTGTGCAAGTAACCCTTGTGGGACATCTGGTCCTCATTCCAGGTGTCCAAGTCAAGGTGTAATAGAATTAAATTATGAATCATTTGTCATATTATTATGTGCAATGTAACAATCTGATCACTCCGATTACAATCACGCCTTGGGACTATTCCACCCGACGGGTCTTCGATCCGGCCCGCCGGCCCGGGGTGTGACAACTATCAACTAGTACCAATACTCTACTTATCATATAATTGATTTAACAAGTTTAACATACATTATGTGATGTCAAAGTGGGGGATTACTTACCTTGATCAAATAATGGATTAGCATATACAGGCTCCTTCCGATATCTATGACTACTTGCTTGAATTCTACTACCACAACCTAGTTGCAAAGCATATATACAACTAGTTTCAATACATATAACACATATTCACATTAACTCAAACCAATTTGACATGTTTGAACCAATTTTTCAATAATATAAGTTAATTGGAAGTCAATTTATCAATATTCAATCTATGACCAATGTTACCATAGAATTTCAATTTCTAGCATTTCATTGAACACCTTACATGCATAGTTTAATTGACTAATATTCTCTAATGTTTAAACATTAAACAATCCTACCTATGATTCTCAAATCATCAAAACATATAACTTTTACAAAGATTTAGTCAAATTATGAACAATTTCAACAATATCAAGATATAAACAATCTTAGAAGTTTTTAACACCCATTTATATGGGTTTCAAAATAGTCTACAAATCAACCTCATCACAAACATAACAACTTCAACATAATTTCATGAAGACTATATTCAGATGGTTTATAGGTATTACAAACCATAGTTTCGTGGTTACTAACATATATAATCATCCAGTTTCAATTTTTGAGCAAGAACCTTACTAGCCTCAATCAGAAACTCATGAAACAGATCAAAGAAGAACTCTAGAACACTTACAAGTTGTTTGTAATCACTAATCAAGTGATTTAATCTTTCAATTTCAAATTTAGCAGCTTGAGCTTCACAAATTGAGATTAGGTTATCGTCTCCTTCTTTGTTCTTCTCTGGCTCACGTTGTGTACAGAACTTCTCAAAGAAGTTCTAGAACTACAAACCATCTTTATATAATTTCCATTTATGTTTGGCCAATTGACAACATTGACCCCTCAAGCATTTTGAGTTGTTAACTTACTTAACCCATCTTATCTGATTAGTTACTAGTTAACTTTAACACCCCAAAGTTAAAAACATAACATAATCTAAAAATACTTAAACATTTGCATTATTTTATTGCAAAACTTATGATCGCTAAAACCAAAGTTACAAATTCTCCCCCCACAAAGGTTTCGTATCCGAAACCGATTAAACATTAGAAAGGAAATATTAAAACTTTCTCATGTCATCTTCTGATTCCCACGTTGCATCAGAACCTTCTCTGTTTCTCCACTAAACCTTCACCTGACTCAGTGATTTGTTTCTGAGTTGCTTGACTTTTCTATCAAGTATTGCCACCGGCCTTTCCACATAGTTTAACATGTCATCAATTTCCAGGTCTTCTAGTGGTACATAAGCCTATTCATCTGCTAAACATTTTCGCAAATAAGAAACATGGAATGTGTTATGAATTCCACTTAACTCCTCAGGTAGCTCCAGGCGATAGGCAACTCACCAACACGAGCTATTATTTTAAATGGCCCAATAAAATGTGGACGTAGCTTTCCTCACTTACGAAAACGTGTAACACATTTCCACGACGAGACTTTAACAACACAAAATCTCCTACATGGAATTCAATGGGCCTTATACGCATATCAACATATGATTTTGATGGTCTTGAGTCGCGTTTAGTTGGGCATGGATATGATCTATCCTTTCATTGGTAGCTTTCACTACCTTTTAATGCATGAGTTCATGTTGCCCCACTTCTCCCCAATAGACAGGAGTTCAGCATTTTCTCCCATAAATCATTTCATAAGGAGGCATTCCAATACTGGAATCATAACTATTATTATATGAGAACTCTGCTAAAGGTAGGTAATCATCCCAACTACCCCCAAAGTCAATAATGAACTCCTGTAACATATCCTTCAAATTCTGAATATTCCTTTCAATTTGTGCATCAGTCTGAGGATGATACGCCATGCTTTACAACTGTGTTGTTCCTAATTCTTCTTGAAAATTTTTCTAGAATCGGGAAGTAAATATAGTATCCCGATTAGGGATAATGGTTACAAGCACACCATGACGAGACACACTTCTCGTACATATATTTCTGCCATTTTATCAGAATAATAGGTTTCACGAATGGGCAAGAAATGAGCACTCTTAGTCAACCTATCCACAATGACCCAAATTGTACCAAATCCCTTCTTACTCTTTGGAAGCTTAGTTATCAAGTCCATTGTGATATGTTCCCATTTCCATATCTAGATTTCCAATGGGTTGCAACTTACCATAAGGTTTCTGGTGCTCCGCCTTTACCTACATACAAGTCAAACACTTCTCCATATGTTTAACAACATCTCGTTTCATACCTGGCCACCAATAGTTTACCCGTAGGTCACGATACATTTTAGTAGCCCCAGGATGAATTGATTTCATGGTTTTTCAGTTTTCTTGAGGCATAAGCAATCACCTTGCCTCGTTGCATAAGAACACAACCTAGACCAAGATAAGAAGCATCGGAATATACCACAAAATCATTAAGGCCATCTAGTAATGTTAATACCGGTGTCTGTGTTAATTTTGACTTTAACTCATGGAATGCTTTCTCTTGGTCATCACGCCACACAAACTTTACATTCCTTATTGTAAGTTTGGTTAAAGAAGAAGCAATCCTGGCAAAGTCTTTAACGAATCTACGCTAATAACGGCTAAGCCAAGAAAACTGCGGACATCAGTAGGATTTTTGGGTGGACTCCGATTAGTCACCACTTGAATTTTAGAAGGATCAACAAGAATTCCATCTGCATTTATCACCTGCCCAAGAAATTGGACTTCATGCAGCCAGAAGGCGCATTTGGAGAATTCGGCCTATAACTTCTCCCTACAGAGAGTTTCAGGTACCTCACGTAAGTGACATGCATGATCAGATTCATTTTTGGAATAGAATATCATCAATAAAGATGATAACAGATCGATCTAACATGGGACGACACACTCGATTCATCAAGTCCATGAATGCAGCCGGTTCATTAGTCAGTCCAAAATACACCACAAGAAATTCATAATGACCATATCGGGATCGAAATCTTGTTTTAGGAACATCTTCTTTCCTAACTTTAATTTGATGATAACTCGACCGAAGGTCAATTTTAGAGAACCAAGAAGCCCCATGTAACTGATCAAAAAGATCATTAATACAAGGCAAAGGATATTTTTTCATCGTCGCTTTATTAAGTTCTCGATAATCAATACACATATTAATACTTCCATCCTTCTTTTTAACAAAAACGAACAGGAGCACCCCAAGGCCAGATGCTTCCGCAGTTGAGTCATCAACTCATGCAATTCAGACGGTGTTAAACTATAAGAAGCTTTTGCTATAGGCTTGGCTCCTGGAATAATATCAATTATAAACTCAACATATATATCATATGGGATTCTTGGTAAATCATCTAGAAAGACATCAGGAAAATCCATAACAATAGGGACATCCTTTAGTTTCTTTACTGTCTTCTCAGCATCGATGACATAAGCCAAGAAAGATTGCCAACCCCCCCCCCCATGATTCATATATTTCATAGCCTTCACCAAATAACACAAAAAGACACCTCCACGTTTTTCGCCTTGGATGGGAAATTCATAACCACTCGGGGTTATCAATTGTATAACTTTGCAATTGCAAATAATATTGGCTTGATAAGAAGATAGCCAATCCATTCCAATAACAACATCAAACTCCCCTAAGATCATGGGAATTAAATCAACAGCATAATCTTCGCTGTAAATCGTAAGCTTACAATTTTGATAAATATCAAACACAAGAAAACTCTTAGAATTAGTAACCTCTACTTCTAAAGGTACATGCAACTTTTCTTGGACAAAAGATTGATGATTCACAAATTTCATACACACAAAAGATCGGTCGGCTTCGGAATCAAATAACACATAAGTAGGTATTGAATTAAGAAAGAATGTATTTGTCACTACCTCAGACGTGACTCTACAAAAATCTGGAAAGCTCTCCCCTTTGATTTGGGCACTTCCGATTTCTTTCCTGAGCCTTGAGGTTTAAAAGATCGACTATCAGCACTACTCGTGGCTGCCCATTTAAGTTCAGGGCACTCACTCCTCCTATGCCCTGGCTTGTAGAAATTGTGGCACAGATTAGGAGGACTTGATCACTGGGTAGCCAAATGTCCCGGCTTCCCACATTTATAATAGACAACAGGTCTTCTCGACATTCACCTGCGTGCATCTTCCCATAATTAGGACAAGGTTTTGTAAGAAAAAACATTTTAGGTGAATTAACAAACTTCGCCTTTTTAGATGAACCCGTGTCAATTTCCGCCTTTTATTTATCTCCCTGCCTTCTTGCCTTTTGAACTCCAATTCCCATTTATGAACACAATTAATCAGCTCATTTAGTGTCTCACACTTAAAAGGAATGAGAAATTCCCTATACTTTGTATTCAACATGTTATGATACAAGTTTATCCACATTCTTTCAGTTTGAAGATGATCCAAACAAAATTTAGCTTTATCGAAGAAAATGGCAGTGATGGTATCGATACTTTCATCTTTCTGCTGTAGATGAAGAAACTCGTGAGTGATATGATCAATAGCGACATGAGGACAAAACCACTTCAAGAAGAGATCTTTAAACTAGGCCCACGTCACCCCTTTCTGTCTATCTTTGCCCCTTTCATTCCTTAGAAACTCCTACCAGTCTTTGGCTCGATCATTCAACTGGTTTATAGCAAACATGACCTCATCAGCCGGGACATAATGACTAGTATCAAATGTTCCTTCGATATCAGATATCCAGCGATGACTAATCAAAGGATCTACCTCTCCTTTAAACTCTGCTGGCTTACAAACAATAAACTCTTTAAAAGTAATTTTCTTAGAAGGTTGTTCCATCTCTACCCCGGCTTTATACACTTCCAACTCCTAACGAAGGAACTCTTTTAGTGAACACTGAATTCCTTCAATATACTTGGGCAAGGCAGCTTCAAGAGCCTTTGCCACTTCCTCCCTCATCATTATTTGACTTTTGGTGAGTTTCTCCTTCTCAATACCTCTCCCACCAGAGGTATGCTCATCAGCCATTCTTGGCTGAAATCATGTTATTAGAATGTCAGTATTAGAAAATTAATGTACCAATCAACACTTGTACTTATTAAGAATCCCATATTGTGTAACATCAGGTACGAAACCGATAGGGGACTGTATGGTACAACAGTTACAGACCTTAGTATAAATACTGTAGCGTACTTATGAAATAAACTAAGGACAAAGTACAAAATAGAGAAACTATAGCAAGATCATATAACAAGATGAACAGATTCAGTACAAATAACAAAGGGTGCAGAAAACAAAATACAACAGTCTTCATACAGATCTTTCGGTAACGAGGATCAGACAACTGAAAACTCAAAGGGAAAATACAAACGAATGAAAAGTATCATGATGAAAATTACAAACAACTGTGAGGAAATCAATATTCAATAATAAACCGATATTATTACGAAAGTTTTAAATAAATAGCGCATTCGTTAGGGTGACGATTCGAATGAATATAACTGTTGATTTAATATTTTAAATGATATCTGGTAATAGAAAACCAAATTAGAAAATAAAACGAATGATCGTATTCGTACAGTTAGCGCTCTGTACGAAAACAGCGTAAGTTACGTTTTCTGACGAAATGACGAAAATTAAACGATTTCGAACTCTAAAATAATAAAAATTAAATAAAATAATATTTACTAGGAATAATCACCTAAGAAGAATTTAAATAAACTATTTTTACAAGAATATACGTAATTAACGTTGCGTTACGAAACAACGTAATTTAACGGAACCGATCAAAACCGAACACGCGAATAAACGATCGGGGTATAAAAACCCATTTCTTCCTCCTTCTTCTTCATTTCATCTGGTCACTTTCTCTATCTACTTTCAAGTTCTCGTCCCTCTCTCTTTAGTCTCTCTAAGCTTCTTCAACACTCCACCATAGTAAACCACCACCAAATTTCGTGTTCTTGGTGTTCAAACGACCCTCTCAAGGAGTAGAACACAGAAGTACAAGGGATCTAGTCCAAAACGATCTCAATCGGGAGAGAATCTAGAGAGAAGTTCCGGCCATAATAGGGTTTTCACTATTTCAGTGGTATGAACAACAAAACTGGTTTCATTCTTTCAAAACACTTTGGTTATGCATGAAAAAGAGATTAGGACTTAAGGAACATGATAGGTTTATGATTTGGAAGGGTCTGGGTCGGTTGAATAAAGCAAAAAACTAGTATCGATGGATGAAACCCCCTTAACTCTTAGTATCGACGAGGTGCTCTTTTCCCTCCACTTTTTGGCCCCGACATTGGTAAGTTCAATGATTATGGTTGCTGGGACTTCATCGACATTGCTAGTGTCTACATATCCAAGTGTAATAAATCTAGAATTCATCGATATTAGGAACCAGGGGCTACATATGGTCGACACTAAAGCTGCTACCGATACTATTAGTATCGTCAGCCAGCTCTTGAGTTTTTCTAAGTGGCTCACCCATCATAGGCAATCGATACTAGATAACTTTCATCGATATTAATACTCCAGACTAGTCCAAGTAACTGGGTAACAATTTCCATCAAGATTAGTTGCAGGACAAAGCCTCCATTGACATTAAAGGGCTGCTGTCGATACTAGCAGTATCGGAAGCCCCCTCTTTGAAATTCCTAAGCGAAGATCGAATCTACCATCGATACTAAGTAGCTGGCCTTCAATATTATTATGGGAGTGTCGATACTAATGTTGGAGGTGACACAAGAGTGCTTACATAGAACATAACCAATAACAAGGGAACATAAGATCACAGATTGGGTTTTAGAGACAAGGTAGTAACAATAGATGTCTCATTAGGGTTTTCTAGAGGTTAACCTTATGATGGGACCATCAATACGATCTATGATCATTATAAACACATATGACATATGAAATGGATGTTTTATTAAACAAGACATGAGTTCACAATAACATATAGACAACGAGAAAGTGATCAAGAAGATTCAAACAAGCTAGAAGCACTTAAGACTTGTTAAGTGTTAAAAAGAAATACTATAATTTAAACTTAGTTTTTATAAATTAAACATAAGCTTTTATTGAAGTATTTTAACCAACATTATATAAATAAAATTCTTTTACAAGGTAAACATAAGTTTATTAATGAAACATCTTATATATAAAATAAGTGTAACACTTTTATGTGAACATGAAATCTTGAAAACTTAAGGTTTTCTAATGATTTAAAACATGTTTTATTTGCAAACCCCATTTAGATATAATGAGTTAAACGATTAAGGGTAAGGGCTTATTAGAAATAATATCATAAAACCATGTAGTTACAACCCTAGTAACTCATTAGAGAAGTCTTTAGGACAATTAGTTGAATCGCACAATTCTCATCACAACTCTTAAACACATCCTAATGTTAGCAATGTTGAACATGAACAAATTAAACACAGGTTGAAAACACTTCATCTACAAACAACGAGCGCGTACATTCTCAAAGTAAGTCAAGGGTTCAACACAACACATGTGAGTTCATTGCCCCTTTTCTAAACGTTTTGTTTTATATTACAGGGCTGAGAAGCATGCATATATATATATATATATTATTTTATAAATGTATATCATGTTTTCACATTATAATATTATGCCATCATATCAAGTGTGTACGTGAGTTCAGAAACTAATATGCCAACTATCCAGGAACGCTCAGGTTATCCTAAAGGTTCGTATACTGGATTATCAATATCAATCTAAAATAACGTTTGATATCAAGGATGTGAGAACAAAGTTATTTTCATGAGACTATTATTGAGAAAATGACAATTACAAAACATGGTGAAATAGCTGAGAAATATCAAAGACCACGTGTGCACATAAGACAAAACTATTGAGACAAAACATGACTAGTGAGTCAAATGCGAGGGAAACTCACGATCAAAATATAAAGTCCTATAACTCCAAATGTCCTAGCTAGATGTTTGGTATAGGCCACACGTGTGATGATATTTCCAGATTTCCCAACTCAGCATTGAATTCAGTGGAATTCAAAACAAACAACAGTTACTCCATAATACCTAAGTATAACTTGTTTTAAATTTCTAAAATGGGTTAATGGGTAAATTATAACATTGTGTGCATATTACATAGAGACAATTACAAGAGATAACAAGAATGATATTCATGATAACATAATTTCATGATGATATCATTCACTACATATATTAACATCGTGTAATAAGACAAGTTCTTATGATACTTTGTTAATGTCATTGAGAACACATAACATTCAGAACAAATGACAATTATGGTATTGATAACATGTACTTGGTTTCTAGTGAAACTGTTCAATTATATCACTGTATTCACGTGCCCAGTATTCATGTACAGTCGTAACTCCCTTAAGTTGTTCGTTTACCATTAAGTGGCTTCGGCCAGGACCGACGGTAACGTAGTGGTACCATAGGGTTTGACAAACCTCCGGTGAGTGAGGCCGGTACGTTATTTGCAATTAAGAAATTTATCATTTGGCAGAACACGTACGACCGGTAATAGGGCGGCATCAGTCAGGTTTGGTAAACGACCACATGAGTGATATTAAATTGACAGCCCTTTACTATTAACTATCACACTGTTATGTGCACTAACAATAAGTTGGTTGATTGATACTCAGCTTATGTTTTGAACAGTGGCACAGAGTGCAAAGGCAATGTGAGAACAAATATAAAAACAAATGAAGGGTAGATTAGTGGTCTAGTGGCTCAACTGACATTGACCACAAAGACGGTCAAGAAGTTTACATTTATTTAATGGGTTAAGTGTCACCTCCAGTTGGAGGTGAGAAACCATAAAATCATTCAATCTGAACAAGGTGAGATCAATGAGACATAAATGGGTATCCATAATTGCAATACATGTGGCATTGAGTTCAGTTAAGTGTGTGGTGGGCTGCCGGCTTCATTCGTGGTACGTATGCCCTATATATAAGCGTGCTTAATTTGGACGATATTCTATCTGTGTATGTAACTATGGAAAGGACATTTCTGTGAGATAAGATTGTGTAAATCATTTCAAGAAAAATTCCTAAATCTATATATATTTGACTAATCTAGAGTTATACGGCTAACTCTGGTAATTAGTCATAATAAATTTTGTGAACTATAACAATCAACTGGGGGCAAACTATATCTTGTGATGTGTATAAACATTCGTGAATCTTTAATAATGTCTGACTTAATAAACGTTTTCATAAAACATTTTCAAATCAAATAAACAAGTGAACTCACCAACCTAGTGTTGACCCGTTTTCGCATGATTCTTCTCAGGTGACGGACATGTTTAGTCACTAGGATCAAGGAGTTAGCTAGGCGGCATAATAGAAGGACCTAGCACATTTTGTGCATTTTTTGTAGGATTCACATATGATCAAAAAACATTTGGCAGTTCAAGACAGGTTTGCATCATATGTCTTTTGTTAAGTTTGCAGGGTTAAGTTATGGAACGCAAACTGATGTAATTTAACTCTGTAATTTTTAATGCATGTATGTTTAGTTTTCTCATTTTATATATCATGTTCTATACAAACAATATGATCATCTCGATTATCACACGATATCGCCCTGAGACCTTTCTGCAGGACAGTCAATCCAGACCGCCGGCTCGGGGTGTGACATGTTATCCAAATTTGTAACACTTTACCTACTATTCCAAATCATGACACAATTTAATTCAGTTAAGGAAATGTTCATGTCATAAGCATATTATTATACTGGCCAGGCATAATAGTAGGTTTATCACACCCTCATGCCTTTAACTTCATCATTTCACATCATAATAAAGAAGTTTGGTTCACACAATCAGATCATAGACCAGTCGATCAAACTTTCAAAAAGAGCATAAGTTTAGCAAGCACTAAAATATAGGAGAACATCTATACTTGAATGAGTGTCTTATGCTCATAATGTCTCCAGGTTCCACCGACTTGTTCAATGGATCTATGAGTAATTTGAACTACTTATTATAATCATTATCTAACAAATAACAACCTTACTCAATGTAACCCCCTGTTACTATTTGTCACACCCTGAGCCGGCGGGCTGGACCGACTTTCCCACTAGGCGTAATGGTCCTGAGGTGCGATAATATGTGATAATCGGGATGATCAGATTGTATACATAGCACAACATTTGAGAATGACTAAGGCATAATAACATTAAACTAGAATTACAAAGTTAAATTACAATTTTCATGTTTTATAATTTAACTAAGTAAACCTAATCAAAAGAATCAAGAGTTTCCTGTCTTGTAACTGTACAAGATATCAAAGATGATTCACAAGTAACAAACAAAATATGCACTTCCAAAAACTACTAGGTCCTCTATCTGGGCATCCTAGTATGCTTCCTGAAATCTTAATCTTAATCATGTCCTTCACCTAAGAAAAAACTGTAAGAAAACAAAGTCAACACATGGTTGGTGAGTTAATAAAATTTTGTATTTGAAAATGAGTTTTAACAAACCGTTTACAGTGACAGCCTCAACCTCATTACCAACACTTATCCTATCGAGTCAAGTATGCTTGTATATAGGGCATACGTAGGGTCAAGCCCAGCCGCCAGCCCACCACAAACCGGAAAGCATATGAGATTGTTATTACTGACAATTAAGTGTTTCACTCCTTACCAATTCAACATTCAACATAGTTTTAAGTATTCTAGTTATCCGATTCCAATTCATTAGAGTTCGAAAACTAAGTTTGAGACCAGAACTGTAAGCTACTGAAATCTAATTGTGGTGACTCATCTAGTTACCCACGTGGATTAACGATACAAACTTAGAGTGATGTATCGGGTGTAACGGTCTGCATCGGTGCATAGTTAGAGGATACCAATCAGAAGGCACTAGGGCTGCTGATTGGGATCATAATCATCCTAGCCACACATTACAAAACATAAGAATTGACAACGAAGAATACTGAATGACTAGTAGGGGTTCACCACATGTCAACGCGCGAACGGACAATCAGTCTATCTTACGAAGTCCTTGTGAGTATTACGTATTAAGTCTTTTCGTTCCATGTGCACATGTGCATGTTTACCAACCCGGTTCCCATCCTCGTAAGAATATAAGTATTGTAAGGATTGTATGAGTTTGTGTATGAGGAAGTATATTTTTGAGAAAGTATGTGTTAGAGAAAGTATTCGTATACAAAAGTATTTGTATGAGAAAGTATATGTTTCAGAAAGAATTTGTATGAAAAGTATATGTTTGAGAAAGTATCAGTTAATAATAGTTTATAAATGAAATCATAGTGTTTCAAGCATAAACATAGAATCATTGTAAACCCTTAATGTAAACAAGTATAACATCACATTAGTAAACAATTTATAAAACATGACAAACATTTATATAAAACATTTCACATGTTTCTCAGTCCCGCTGTAAAACAAAATAGTTTGAAAAGGGACAAATGAACTCACCTGTGTTGTAGATTACTTGAATGACCTAAGAATGTGCACTGTCGTTTGTTGTATTGGAGGTAACAAATACCTGATTTCATTGATTATGGTTTTGAAATGACCTAAGAAAGCGCATTCTCGTTTGTTGTATTGGAGGTAACAAACACCTGATTTCATTGATTATGGTTTTGCATTGTAAGTAATTATAGTTGTTTGATATTGTCTTTAGGTCCAAGTGTGTGACTAAGTGTCCTATTAATCTCTATAGTGAGTTACAAAGTGTTAAGTCTATATTGCCTTATTAGCTTATATTCTAGACCCTAACCCAAAAGTAAATAGAACTTAACTTATTTAAAAAAAGTTTATGTTTAAAAGACATGTTCTAGGTTATAAAAAGGAAGTTTGTTGCAAAATTGTACTTAATTAAAAGAAAGTTAATTTATTTTATAAAACCTTGTTCTCTTGGTTATAACACTTTTGCAAAAACAGTTAATATTATATTATAAACGCTAATTATGTATAATTAAGTAGTACAAATTAATCAAATCTAACTTTAATCATGAAAATATAAAGTGTAAAATGTTGGAACTTGGGTTTAGCTAGTCAAGTATAACCCAAGTCCCTATATTTTTCTTTGATACTTGCTTTCTTAACTTCACCATTTTATATGTTTAAAATTGATCTTTTGACACTAATCTCATTGGGTTTGATGATCCAAGAGTAGTATCGATGGTGGTCATGGTAATATCAAAGACTTAGAATCATGTAACACATGCTTACATCCAATAGTCCTCTACCGACCCTATTACCCATAACTCCATCATTTTGTTATTGAATATCATTGTTATTGACCTTCAGTAGTTTGTAAATCACTTGTTTATAAGTTAATAGGTTGTAAAATGTTTGTTTTTGTCTAAAAACCTTAGTCTCTATGGGGTTCTTGATCGGATAACACTTTCCAAAACCCTAATGTTTCTATACGATGCTATCATCTTTAACCCGACTCTATCAGCTCATTTCGAGTTGACATTGTCTAGTTTATGGTTTAAAGTTCTTGGGCTACACAAAATTATTAGTATTGATGGTTCCAAGAGCTAAAATGGGGCGTCACACTTAGTAATGTCGACAACATGGTTGAGATCCTCCTCTCGACGCTACTAATGTTGACAGGTTATTAGTATCGATACTCAAGTCTTTGAAACTATTAATATCGACATAACCTTTTCTCAATATTCTTGGATTAGATTATGGTTTTAGTATTGAAGGATTTAAGATTAATATTGATGGCCATAATTCAGCTAATATCAATGAAACTTAGAAATTGTTCTGCCGATACTATATGTTCGATGGGTCCAGTTGATCCAGCCCCTAGGCCATCGATACTAGCAGTATGGATGGTCCCTTAAGCCTAAACCTTTGGAGAATGTTGATATTAGCAATCTGGACTGGAAACCATCGAATGTGGCTCGTCGAACCTAATGAGTTCTATGGTTTTGTGAGCTACATGTGCCATGTTCCATCAATACTAATCCTTCTTGTGTCGATACTGATTTTTCTAGAAACCCAACCATATTCGAGCATTCTAGACTTTAATCTAAGATGTTCCTAAAGTTCCTAAGTCATTTTCGTGCACAACCTATCGATTTTGAAGTGTCAAAACCAGTTTTGAAGTTCATAAGCTGAAAAAGAAGAAACCCTAAACAGTACCGAAACTTCCCTCTAAAATCTGGAGTTGTTAAACTCGTTTTGACTCCGATCCTTTTTACTTTCTTGTTCTCCATGTTCCAATGATCGTTTTGACTACTAGATCATCGAATTTGGTGGACATTTGAGTGGGTAGAGTGTCAAATTTAGTGTAGAGAGAGTAGAGAGAGATGAATGAAAATTGAGGTGTGTGTGTGAGAGAGAGAGAGAGAGAGAGAGAGAGGGATCTGCATTTAAGGAAGAAGAAGTAGGTGTTTTAGGGCTGTTATAGCCGGGGTGTGTTCGGGTGTGTTTGGTTTCGTTCGGTTTCGTTTTAACGCGTTGTTTACGTAATTTTGCGTAACGTTACATAAATTTATAAAAATAGAAGTTTTTAAATTATTTTAGGTTTTAATTCCTAATAAACATTCTAATTATCCTTTTAGCATTTTTAAAATTTCGAAATCGTTTATTTTTTATCGTTTCATCGGATTGTATCGTTTTTGCGCGTATTCGTATTGATCGTCACCCATACGAACACGACGATAACTTTACTTTCCGATTTGATTTTCTAATTATAAGATATCATTCAGAACATTAAACTTACAAATATATTCGTGCAGATGTTGACTTGAAATCTCTCTTGCATCCACCATAGTCCGAGTTACTATAAGCAGTAAGTTCAAAATTATCAACATTAGGATACCATAAGCCTAAATCCGGTGTACCCTTCAGATAACAAAAAAATCGTCTTCACAGCAATGAAATGAGATACTCTTGGTTTAGATTGGTAGCGTGCACACAAGAAAGTAGCAAACATGATGTCTAGCCGAGAAGCTGTGAGATACATGAGAGATACGATCATTCCTCGATACAGTGTAGCATCAATTACCTCCCCCTTTTCATCTAGAGTAATCCCATGATTAAAAGCCAGTGGGGTATCAGCAGGTTTTGCATCTAACATACTGAACCGGCTTAGAATGTCACTAAATATTTGGTTTGATGAATAAAAATCCATGCCTCAGACTAATCCACCTGCAATCTAAGAAAGAACTCCATCTCTCCCATGGAGCTCCACTCAAACTTATCTTTCTTAACCTTTTCAAAATCTTTGTACAGATAATCATTTGTGGTTCCAAAGATGATATCATCCACATCTACTTGCGCCAGAGCAAATCACCATCCTTTTCTTCAATGAAAAACGTGCAGTCAATGACACCTCTTTTGAACTCGTTGTTTAGAAAGTGAGTAGAAAGTGTCTTATACCACGCTTGCGGAGTTTGGCGCAATCCATATAAAGCCTTCTCCAACTTGTAAAATTGGTCATGATGTAATGGATCTTCAAACCAGGGAGGTTGATTGACATACACCGTTTTATTATTCACACCATGAAGGAATGCACTCTTGACATCCAACTGATAAACTTTGAATTTCTTGTAGGATGCATAAGCCATGAAAATTTTGATTGCTTCAAGACGAGCAACCGGTGCAAACACTTCATTATAGTCAATCCCTTCAATCCATATAAAGCCTCAATTAATGTTCTGTTCTTTCACTCAGCAACACCATTCATCTAAGGGACATACGAAGCACTAAACTATTCTACAATTCCACGTTGATGGGAGAAAGTCTCAATGTTGTGATTCTTAAATTCTGTTCCATTGTCTGTTCTGAGCATGCGAACCTTGAGCTTATAAAGTGATTCAAGTTTTGTTACCAAAACTTGAATACACTCAAAAGGTTTCACTTAATTACTGTTCCACTTGAGTATCTGGAGAACTCATCAGTGACGAATAGACAATATTGATCTGTAGCAATGCTCTTGCGGTTGACCAGACCATACAGATCCATGTGAAGAAGCTCAAGTGGAACAGTAATTGAGTGAAACCTTTTGAGTTTGTGAGACTGCTTGGTTTGCTTTCCCTTTTTCCATGAGATGCAGACAACAGACAGATTGAAATTCTTTAAACTCACTCCTTCAACCAGATCGTGATGAACTAGATGATTCATCTTACGTAAACAAAAATGACCCATCTTCTTATGCCAAAGGATAGAATCTTTCTCGGTTGCCTTAGACATAAAACATGAAGCTGTAGAAGATGTAGTTGAAGCTGTGGCCATATTGAGAACATACCGATCCTGCTTTCTTGGAGCCGACATCAATATCCAGTCATCATGAATTGTGATACCTTGCTTGAGAATGTAGTGGTTTGAATCATCAAATAGCACTATGTATTTCTTGTCACAGATTTGTGACAATGAGAGAAGATTATTCTAAAGCTGCTTCACACACCTTGTCAAATGAAACTTGACCATTTGAATGAATTCATTCTCTAGTAATAAATCCTCCTTTATCTCCAGCAAAAGCTACATATCCTCCTCAAATTGGGTTGACATCTGTAAGAAGAGATATGTCTCCAGTTATGTGCCTTGATGTCCCACTATCAACAATCCAGGTGCTGTTAAGAGCAGCATTTGGGGAAACTTGAACAAACACAAATCATTAGTTGAAATTGGGAACCCAAGCCTTTACAGTCTTGGGTTGACGCAATGAGTCTAGGATCTTAATCTCAATCCATTGTCCATCCAAAGTCATTTTAGCTGAAAGATTTGAAATTTTTTCAATGTTTGGAATTGAATGTTGAACTACAAGAACCTCAAGTAGTACCTGTTTAACCAGGAACAATGCTTTAGACACTTAGTCAAAGCTTAGGTTTAAGCTCCCTCTATAGTTTTGCACAAGTTATTTTTGTTGTTTTAGTTTTCTTGCCTAGAAAGAGAGAAGATGAAAGATAAAAAGCACAAGGAAATTTGGGGAAGTAATCCTTAATTATTCAGAGAATGTTGGGACTTAAATACCCAAACATTATGTGATACAAAACAAGAAATAATCAGACAAATAGCTGACATTATTACGGAAACTGATACAACAGACTAGTACAAATACAAAGTCAACAACAACGGAAACAAAAGTCTTCAGTAGTCTTCAGGTCTTCCGATGTTAAAGTAGATGTACTGGAGTTCAGCGTTTCTTCTTTCGGAAGATGTTCATCAGAAGCTGATTAAGTAATCAGTTATTTGGGAAGAGAGGACTGTCTTCCGAGTCATTTGACTTCTTTCTATGCAGATGTTGTCTTTCGATGATGTCTGGAACAGCTAGTGTCTTCCGAGGGAAACAAGTTCAGCGGCACTTCTTTTTGGTGAAGCTTCCGCTGATTGCCTTCCGATACTGAAGCAATTCTTCAATCGGAAGAGGAGCATTTGCGGCTTGTCTTTCTACGGTTTTATTCAAGTGTCTGCCTTCAGTGGTTTTGCTCATCAGTCCTTAGTTTTCAACAATCTCCCTCTGGACTGATGAAGCCAAAACCTACTTATTTTGTTTAAAGCCAGACCAATTTTATTTCTAAGAGTTTGATCAAAGTTCAGAACTTCATACTCTGTATCAGCATTGTCTAGAGTTTTGTGCTGCAGCTCCTTCAGATCATCAGATGGTAGGGTGAGAATCTCATCCCAATTTGAGAAGAAGGTTCTTGAGCCATTGAATATTTCTATGGCCATACTCTTGGAGTTAGAGTCATAGAACCATCTCTTTATTCTTATTCTTGAGTTTTTGATCTGAGGAGGCTAACTTTTAGTAGATGGATGTTCGGCAGACCCAGCACCTAGAGTTCCCAAAGGTGCATTTAGAAAGTGATCAATCAATGTGCTTGGGTTGGCATCCTTGAGCTGAGTCACTGTAGAAGGATAGGGAGTGACATCTTTCCAAAGCTCAGGATGGTCTTTGTTCTCTCTTTTGAATTTAGACCATACAGAACTTCATCTTTCCATCTTGTTATTTTGTTCTTTGGTCCCCATTGATTTTGGATGAGGATGTGCTTTATTCTTTTCCGTTGCTCAAGGATCCTTTTCTTCCTTACTTCATCTTTTATTCTTTCAGATAAAAATTTAGCTTCATTTCTAAGGCTAGTGATATCCCAGTTGCTGAAGTTTTCAACCTTCTATTTCCCTTCATCCAGCAGGTACTTGATCAGCTGCTCCCTCTCAGCCTGATAGGCTTTATGTTGCTGCTGATCCAATCTGGCTATTTGTTCTTGATAGGTCCTTACCAATTCAACACCTGAGAGACCAGTGGCTTCAAGACTAGCCAAAATCAGGTTTTCCTTCTCCGTTTCTTTATTCTTTATCTTCCGAAGGTCGTCATCGGAAGGGAAGGTCCTAATAGGTGAGTAGGATTCCTTTACTAGAGAGGTTTGTGGTTTCTCAGCACCTGCTGATCTTATTGGAGAGGGAACTTTGGTGATCTATGGAGGATCAGACTCATCAATATCAGTCAATAGAAGCCTTCTCTTTCTTGAAACACGAGAGGCAATGGGCTGATCATCATTTGAGTCTGAGGAGGGTTTTTGAGCAGAGGTTGAAGGTTTATGAGGTAGGTTATTGAGGGTTTTGGTTTTTCTGATCACACTCTTTTGTCTTCTTGAGAAGGACTGAGTGATTATTGGGGTTGGTTTTTGGCCAATGTTGGAGGCATTGAGAGTAACAGGAAGAGAAGAAAGTTCAAGGAGGTTTTGAGAAGCAGAGTTTGGAGAGAGTGTGGGTAAACTTTCCTTATTTGGTTGTGTGGAAGAATGTGGGGCAGTATTTATTGGCTTGGTTTGCTCAGTGGAAGCTGATTTGGAAGGTCTGGGTTTTCTGGATACTCCAGATGTCCTAGTGTTTATTTGAGCCTCGGCTTCCCTTTGCTTTTGCTCTGAGCTGGCTTTGGCAGCTTGAGTTTGGAACTGTTGATCCAATGCTACTTTGAGAAGTGCTTCTTGGTTCTGCAGCCTTATTTGTTTCATCCTCCTTTGCTCAGTCTTGTCCTCTGCCCTTTTTGCAGCTTGGGCAGCAGACAAGAAGGGCAGAAGACAAGAGCCTTTCATTCCCCCTCTTTTTGGCTTCATCAGCCTGTTCTTTGAACAGGGAGAAGGAGGAGCAATCCCAGTAAGGGACTCAAGAAATCTGGTGTGATAAGTGATTTCATATTGTAAGGAGGAGACTTTGGTATCTACTAAGATTTTCAGCAGATCTAGTTGAAGCTTTTGGGTGGTGAGAAATTGGTCGGTAAAGGATTGAAGCAGGGTAGTAAGTTGGGTAGTAAGAAGTGGGTTTAACACTTCTTGAAGAACCTGATGTGAGAAGGTGGTAGCAGTGGAAGTAGGTGATGTGGTGGAAGTACCTTCAAGTGAAGGTGCCTGCATGGGGATGGATTTGGGTTGCAGGGCTTGGTTACTCAAGACTGTTGAGAAAAACCTCAGTGACCTTAGTCACATCAGCCTGAATGTGAGCAACAGAATCTATCAATTCCTTTATTTTAGAATCTGATTCGTCCATCTGTTTAAGGATATCATCTGAATCCCTGACTAATAAGTCACTTTTATCATGACTTGGGTCCATCTCAGGAATGTCATGGACCCATTTTTCTTGGTTTTGGGGATTTCCAGCCTCAGTTTCAAGAACTTCATGGGCTGTTTCCATATTAGGAGTCTTATTGCCTGATCCAGTCAAATGAGAGCCCAGTGGATTCTCAAGTGAGCTGGATGCTCCAGATATACGATCAAGATGTCTAGATGGACTGGTCATCCTGATCTCATCCTCTTCTCCATGGGTAGGAGATTGATTAGTGTGAGCAAAGGTTTGATGGGTAGTTCTTATGTTGGAGAAAGGGGAGGAGAACCAAGATGCTCAAACACAGCATCAATCTCATGGAGAACATGGGTAGGAGAGTTAAGGGCTGCATGTGGGGAAGAAACAGAAATTTCCTTGGGAGAGTGGACTGCCGACTGAGTGTCAAGTGATACTTCAGTGGCTAGAGAGGGTTCCCTTTGAAGTACAACATCATCCTGTTGAGAAGATTGATGAGGAGCCAAGTGGGGTGGAGATCCTTGATGCATCTGTGAGGATGGAACAGATGTATCCAACTGTCCAGTGGGGACAGAGACATGCTCAGGGATCTCAACTTCCTGAACAGTCCTTTTAAGCTTCTTAAGATTAGGGGCTTTGGTAGAAGCTTTCCTATTGGTCGGTACCTTTACAGGTGCAGAAGAAGAGGTGGATGTGGGTTCACCAAGGATGGGTGGTTCCTCAGTGTCATCCGTTTGTTTTGGATCAGTGTTCAACCTAGTAAGTTTGTCAATGCTCTTGACGGTGGAAAGAGGAGCAATGTAACAAACCTTATTAAGTTCAGCAAAGAGGCGGGCCATTATGAACCTTGGATAGAGCAGAAACTTGGGACTTTTCTGGTGATTCACCAGATGGTCAAAAATTATTTTAGAAAGATTGAGCATTTCGTTGGAAAGAACTGCATACATGACATATTGCATGTCATATGGCATTTCTTCCCAACTTGTCGACTTCTGAGACAAACACTGGAGAATAGTGTGATACAGGAGCTTATACTTAGGGTAAAAGAAGGCTTCGTACAAAGTCTTGTTTATCAGGTCACCCTGATAATCACACTGGATAAAAGTATTATGAAGCAGTTTTAGAGAAACAGTGGAGGGAGCCTCAATGTCGTTCAAGTTTAGGGCAACACTTATTTTTGTGGGAGTGATGGTGACTTGTTGTCCAGCGACCACCGAAGCTTTCAACAGAGCAACTTCAGAAATAGAAGGGTTTAGAATGAACGAAACTGGTTTAGAGCATCGAAGCTTTCAACAGAGTCGTCCTTCATCACCAAGGATGAGTTTGCCCAAAACTGGTTTAGAGCAACTTCAGAAATAGAAGGGTTTAGTATGAGAGCAGTATGAATGAAAGAGTTTACCAGAGTGTCGATAGCTTCGTTGTAGTGAGGATACTCAAAAGATTTGACAAGGTAAGCTCCGAGGTTATGGATCAGTTTGATTTTCAAAGCCATTGTTATTTTGTGACGATGAACACCGAACAGTTATGAATGCAAAGTGGGAGAACAAACTTTGCTTTAAAGAAAAAGAGATGAGGAAGACTAACCGTTCACACACAAGAGTGGTTTCAAAAATGAAAAACTGCCACTACTTATAACATATCAAAAACTTTACTTAGGGTTTTTACCCGTTGGACAAAACTCTAAACATGAGAGAGAAGAACCAAACGACAAAGGAGTACGTTCATGCACACCCTAAAGTATAGACAAAGCTTTGTCGGGGATGAAGCCTGGTCCGATGCCGTTACACCACTATCATGAGCATGAAGCTCAGACGGAAGCAGTGGAAATGCATCGTTCCAGCGACATGCCTGACAAACAGTGGTCCGTCGCCATGAGTAGCAGCCTGATGAAACAAGGTAGAAGAAAGAGTGTTCTTGATCAAGAGATGACCAAGCAACTGTTATGAAAGAACTGATGGTTTAAAGAATGACAACTACTGATATAAATAAGGAAAGAAATATCAGTGGTTATTTAAAGTAAAAGGGACAAAAATGGAAAGAAATATAGCATCGAGCCATGAAAACAATTAATGAGTGTCAATTCTATTAACTGTGAGAGGTCTAATCTTGCAGAGTGATTAGTGAGGGCCGAATCGGGCGTAATTATCAAGAGTTATGATAACCACTTGGGCAAGGAATATTTTAAATATGAAAGATTATTTAACTTCGGAAGAGGCTTATCTTCGGAAGAGGTTTAACCATGGATAAACGACACGGTTAGAAGTCTCGAAAGGAGAGACTTCGGAAGAAGAAGGGACGTCTGAAGAAGGAAAGACGTCTGAAGAGTAGTAAACCATAGAAGGTTTAAATTGTAACAACGGAAGCTGTAACAACGGAAGATGTAACCACAGATAGATATGAAGCAATTGTTATAACAACCACTGATCCTATCCGAGTTATGGGATAACCACTGAGAGAGACCAAGGTTTCTTCATCAGCGGTTTATTAATTATCCGTTGTTAGGATAATCAATAAAGATTATCCTTTTATTTTTTTATTTACAGGTTTAAGAAACAAATTCTTAACCACATTTGTTAGCTCATATTTATCATACCCAATTTAACTACAAACTTAGAAAAAGTTGAAGAGTCCAAGGGTTTCGTAAATATGTCTGCTATTTGGTCACTTGTAGAGACATGTTCTGGGACAATTAGTCCCTTTTCAAAATAGTCTCTAATGAAGTGATGCCTTATTTCTATATGTTTGGTTTTTGAATAGTAGACACGATTCTTTATTATATTTTTGGCTGCTTTGCTATCTATTAGGAGAGGTGTTTTTCGTTCAGTTATTCCAAAATCCAGTAGTTGATATTGCAACCAAAGGATTTGGGCAGTGCAATGAGATGCTGCAATGTACTCCGTTTCAACAGTTGAATTTGACACCAATGTTTTCGTTTTGCTTTGCCATGACACTAAGCAATTTGCAAAGAACTGACATCCTCCCGAAGTAGACTTTCTTGTAAGCGAGCATCCTGCATAATCACTGTCTGAAAAACCAACAAGCTTACAAGTTTGGTTAGCAAGATACCAAATACCTAGCACAGGAGTGCCTTTCAAATATCTTAGTATCCTCTTCACAAATGATAAATGGGATTGTTTGGGAGCTGATTGGTATCTTGCACAGACACATGTTGCATACATGATGTCTGGCATTGATGCAGTAAGATACATCAAAGATCCAATCATGCACCTGTAGAGGGTTTAATCTACAGGTTCACCATTTTCATCTGGACGTATTCCAGGACTTATAGCCATGGGGGTAGAAATAATTTTTTAATCATTCATATCAAATTTATTCAAAAAGTCTTTTACATATTTTGATTGATGAATGAAAGTCCTATTGGGGGTTTGTTTTACTTGGAGTCCTAAAAATGTTTTTAGTTCACTTAAAGCACTCATTTCAAACTTTGAAGACATTAATTTTGAAAATTGTTCAAACAAGGAACGTTTTGTTGATCCAAAAATGATATCATCGACATAGATTTAGACCAGCAAAAGCTCCTTGTCTAACCTCTTGATGAACAAAGTCTTATCAATGGTTCCCCGAGAAAATTTATTAGAAAGAAGAAATTTAGAGAGAGTATCATACCATGCTCTGGGTGCCTGTTTAAGACCATAAAGTGCTTTGTCTAGTCTGTACACCCAGTCAGGATGATGAACATCATCGAATCCTGGAGATTGACACACATAGACTTCCTCCTTTATTGTCCCATACAGGAATGCACTTTTTATATCCATTTGATATACCTTGATGTTATGGGATATGGCAAATTCTAGGAAGAGTATAATGGCTTCCAGTCTGGCCATAGGAGGAAAGGTTTCATCATAATCGATGCCTTCCTCTTGGCAGTAACCTTGTACTACCAATCGGGCTTTATTTTTTATCACAATCCCTCTGTCATCTGTTTTATTTCGGAATACCCATCTAGTTCCGATAGGGTATTTTCCTACTGGCAAGGGGCAGAGAGTCCAAACGTTTTGACTTTTGAACTGTAACAGTTCATCTTGCATAGCCACTACCCAATTATTATTGTCACCCCTCGAGCCGGCGGGCTGGATTGACTTTCCCGTCGGGCGGAAAGTTCTCGGGGCGCGATATCGTTTGATAATCGAAATGATCAGATTGTTTGCATAGCACATGATATATAAATGAGAAATGGTAACATGACAATGAAATAGAATTACAAAGTTAAATTACATTGTTTCTTAATAATTTAACTAAGTAAATCTAATCAAGAGAATCAATGAGTTTATATCTTGTAACTGTACAAGATTCACAAAAGATGATTTATTGTTTTGTCACTCCAAAATATGCACGACACAAAATGTAGCTAGGTCTTCAAAAAGTCCACTAGCTATATCCCAGAATGACTGATGACTACACCTGTTCGTCACCTGAGAAAACATGCATTTAAACAAAGTCAACACTAGGTTGGTGAGTTCATAAGTTTGGTAGTTGAAAACCTTGAATTGTTCACATACACAATCACAATATCATAAATGTTACTTGTAAGTTGTTTGATTCACCCTTTCACACAATGGCCTCTCCATAGTTATATTTACAAGTGATATCTCATCCTATTAGCTATGCTTATATATAAGGCATATGTAGGGGAACAAGCCCCAGCCACCGTCCCACCACATACCTATTAGGACTTAACACCACTTGCAATACAACTATAGATCCCCATTTTCATTTCACCATTCTGTTTTTGTTCATCACCCATTGAATCATATGTAGAATAATATAATAAGAGGGGTTTAGTTATCAAACCGAAGTATTGATAAACCCTCGATGTGTAAAGGAGAATAGATTACTCTAATCTGATCCTTATTATTATTCCATTGCTTGTGGGGTTAACTGTTAATCACTTTTAAAGATAAAAGTGTTAGTTAACCAATTATTATATGTTCTCAACTTGGAGTGCATAGAGCCTAAAAGGAATCCATTGCAATCCTCACATAATCAGATTACAATGCATCCGATTTACCTCTACCACTTCGTATTATCGTAGGCCTCATCGAAACGGTTACTAGTAATATGACATGAAAGAAAATAAATTCCTCAGTCTACTAGTCAACAGGAAACGATGGATTAATTACAATTATAACTACAGATTAATATCACCATGTGTCGCTTACCAGACCCTGACTGTTCGTCGCCCTGTCACTGGTCATACGTTACCGGCCAATGATGATTACGATCAACATACTAGCCCTACAAGCTAGAGGTTTGTCAAACCTATGGTACCACTATTCTATCGTCGGTTTAGTCACGTCAAACTAACTGGTCAGCGATTTGTGAAGGGACTTACAATGATCAACTTGAATACATGGCATATGATTGAAATGATATAATGCAGACAGTTCAATAGTAATCAATTGTATTGTGTGTTCACCAATGTTGTTTGTTGTCAATGTTGTGTGTTCTCGTTGTTGCAAACAAAGTTGTATAAGATCTTGTCATATTATACAATATTAGTTGTTGTGTGAATGATGTTGTTATCATCAAGGGACATTATCATGATTATCATTCTTGTTGTTCCATATAGTCACCCTGTTGCCACTACAGTGTTGTAAGAGCTAGTCTTACTACACTTAGTCGACTCAGGTGGTTGATGATACTTGTTTCATGTTATCTTGTAATATGCACCATGTTACAAACTAAGGGTTATAAGAACTTGTCTTATTACACTTAGCCAACTCCGGTGTTGAATGATATTATGAAGATATATTATCTTCATATCATTCATGTGTGTTGTTGTCATCATGTTCACCTGTGATAATTCAATGTCTGTTCTTGTAAAAATAATTAAGTGTTGTAAGATATAATCTTACAATTATGTTATTCTATTGTGTTGATGAGTTATGAAGTAATATAATCATATTCATCTTAGTTTTCCCTTTCATATCATAATCATACAAGCATGCATACAATGATAAGGGATAAAAAGTCAAGCAGTATTATCTAATCAAAGTATAAGCAATATGTTAACTAAAACTTTTAAATAAATAAAAGTTAAGCATGTTTCTCAGCCCCGAGAGTCAAAATCAGTTAAGATTAGAAAAGGGGCGTATGAACTCACCTTGCTGTTGAAGTGGTTGACTAAGTATAAACAAAAATGCATGCGCTCTTGATTGTACTTGTTGTTGTATTCACAATCCTGTATTGATTTCACGTTGTTGTAACCTATAAGTATAAGTTGTAGTGCTTTGTGTACGTGTATATGTTAGTCCTATAGTTGGCTAACACTTAGTGGTGTTGGCCACCATTCGGCCTCGTTTGCTGGTTAAGGATTGTACTCCCACTTAACCACTTAAGTTGTCATTGTGACAAGCCTTTATGTTGTATGTTTAGCTTTATATCATTATTGAAATCTCAAAACTTTGCCATTATGTGCTATTTGTTTTGATATGAGACTTAGCATGTAAACCCAAGTCTAACTTAGTTTTACGGTTCAAACCCCACATATTAGTCTCATCATGTTTTGAAGAAATTGTTACGTAGAAGTAAATTAACTAGGACACAACCCTTGTAAGCTTGATGTTTTAAATTTGTGAATTCTTTAAATTAGAATTCACCACCTTTGTGTTATTATCTAAAACATTCCCATGCATGATATTAAAAATCCATTTGACTATGAATGTAGCTTACAACCCTTGGGTTAAGTGGGCCGACTTCCTAACATTGGGCCGATTGAGATTTAACTTGGGCCGAAGGATTTGGGCAGATACAGTTCGTGAGCCAAATGAGATATATCACATGGACCGATTAAGATTTCTTGGGTCAAATGAGGTGTTGGGCTAGGTTAATCAACATAGGCCAAGCAATTGGACTTAAACCGATCGAAGGGGAGCGTGGCGTCAATTCCAGCGAACCTTGGGGTTCTCTTGGTGTGACATTTCGTTCTTTACTACAAGGTAATTTCCTATATTCATGAATTAACATTTTAATTAATTACATCATGATTGAATAAGTATATACATGGGAATTTGTGTATATATGTAAGGAAATTACAAGATGAAACAAATCACAAATGACGTTACGCAGAATTGCTAAATTACGCGAAATTTCTATAACAAGGACCAAAAACCAAATTCAAAGACCCAAAACTAAATTAATATCAATTCTATGATAAATTGAAGCGAAATAAATGATAACATAACTAAATCAAAGAAACTCTAGGTTCAATTAGTCGAATTGCGAAAATCTGCAAAAAGGCAATTTGGCATACGTAATTGCCAAATTCATGACAACTCGAACTTCCTAATCACATTATATTCGTAATAGAATGTAAATGGAAGTATGACGATGATAGTTGATCATTATTAGAAATTTCTGAAACAATACGCGAAAAGCCGAACAAACGATTGCGGGAATGGAAAAAATCTAACAAACCCTTGATGGCTTCATGTTGATCCTATATTATCTGATAAAATCCAAATAAATATGAAATAAATAAACTATCTAAACTTGGAGCAAGGGTCTTGGCCATATAAATCCAAAATCTTGACTTTGGTCAATATTTCTACACTTTTCTTTCTTCCCCACTTCACAATTTCGACCAAGAGCCTTCTCACAACTTCTGGAACTCAAAACCCATCTCTAACATCAGCTCCAAGTGGTATCTAAGCTCAAGAATAAGGGAAACCAAGAATCAAGCTTTCAAAGTAGGATTTTTGGTGGTTTTTCAGGCAAATCTCTCACCAAGTAAGTCTCAAACTCAATCTTTGGTTTTAATAGTCTCATATGACTTAAACTAACATATTATAATGGTTGGTGAAGTTTGAAAATCATCTGAATTCAAAAACCCATTAAAAGGGTGATTTTGTTTAAAACACGGATTTTTAAAAGTTGTCCGAATTGAGATTTTTCTTCACCAAACACTAGATATATGTAAAAAAAATAGGATCTGGATATTTTGGTCCGGAAAAAGTGCAAGGAAATTTGATTTGGCTCACAAAAACCTGGAATGCCTCACTGTTGGCCGCAGCGACCCGGACGCGGCCCATGCGCGGCCCCAACGATGCACGGGACGCGGCCCCTATTCCCTGCCATTCTCGGCCATTGCCAAGGAAATCCAAGTCGCGGCCAGGCCAGGGCCAGGGCCAGGGCCCAGGGCCAGGCCAGGCCATGGCCAAGGCCACCAAGCCACAACCTCAGGCCACCGAGCCACCGCCGCCAACCCCGGACGCCGCCGCCGCACCGCCGCCGCCGATTGCTCGCCCCCCTGGATTCTGGCCAATTTCCGGCCAAAAAATTCCGGCCAGAGTTGCCGCCGACGGAATATTCCGGCCAAAAGGAATATTCCAACAAAAATCCTGATTTTGTCCGTTTTGCGTTATGAACTGCGTTTCGTGCTCCGGTTCGCAATCCGATTATCCGTTGATAAAAAGGACATATTTTGAATCGATTTCGCGTTCCGGACTCGATTTGGTGAACCATTTTGCAATCCGGGTACCTAATTTTTATCTTATTTTTGATTAACACTTCGGTTTCAATACAGAACTCAATTTTAGCATTAGTTTGCAATACGAAAACATATTCTCGATCGATTTCGCGTTCCGGACTCGATTTCGCAAACTATTTTGCAATCCGATGATCCGATTTTTATCTGATTTTTTATTAAAACTCCAGTTTCAGTACAGGACTTAATTTAATCATTGAAATTCAATACGAAAACATATTCTCAATTGATTTCGCATTCCGAACTCGATTTTGCAATCAATTTCGTAATCTGGAAACCCGATTTTCGATCTAAAAGTCGATTAAGATTCTGGATTTAACGACGGGATGCAATTATCATTAATTTACAAACAAATGAGTATAAGAACTCAATTACTAAACAGAATCAATGACTTTAACATTTCAAGTTAACTGATAACCTTATTACATTGATTCTGAATAAATAAGTGATTCCGAATCAGTTTGATGACTCGAATTACATTATCCTTGATATTTAATATGAAGGAATGATCTGGTAATCCAAATTGGATACAAAGAACTTATAAAACCTTAACTATATGCAGAATTCAATTGAAGCTGTGTGTAACATTGCAACAACACCGGTGAGTTTCATATACCCCTTTTTTAAATATTTTGATTTCTAAACTCGGGGTTGGTATTACAATAACATTATGGTTACATATTTCAATTACAATGATATGCTTGCATGTTACTTATGCATTTCAACTCTTGTCTGATGATTACATGAAAATTGTGCCATGCTATCGTAAAAGTCCTTACATAACAACTGTAACCAATAAACTCATGGATGAGCCGGATGATAACAATGATAGTACTATCGGGCTGATAACCCCATTCACGGGTAGATAGCGTCTACCCTTGTGTGAATGCATGTTACCATTTATTACATTACAAGATAACAACTTAATGCAACGATAGGCATTAAGAGTGAGGCTAAGGTCTTACCTTCGGGTATTACCGCCAATTACATTACAGTCACATAGGCTTTGGTTATGGGTTTTCATGGTGAATCATATTCATAAAGTTGTGTGTGCCTACATATTCAACATGTCATAGAATATCATATCACGTTATCATATCTATGAACTCACCAGCATCCTTGCTGATCTTTTATATTACAAAAACTTTTTCAGGAAGAAGGTAACAAGTGCGAAAGTGAGGATGCACGATCACAAGACATGTTTAGTAACTCATAACTGGTTAATGTTGTTTAATGATTTTGAAACTTAATGTATAATATTCTAGTTATGATGTAATATATAGTGTGTATGGTTTGCCATGGATGTATGATACCAAGGTAACAATCAGTCACACCCATCTCTGAGACCTCACCATCAAGCTTCCGCGACACGTTACAACAGTTACCGATTTCATACGTCATTCAGTGATTATATCAGGTAAAGTGAGAGATGGTGGTGTGACACTTGGCTAGGGGTTCGGCCCTGTGATGATTCGGTGATCTAAGGTTCGTGGTCGTCCGGTTCGGGGTCCCTAGGTTCATCCTCCCATCTGGTTCGTGGCTTCCTAATAGGTTCGGTCGATAGAAGGGCTCGGGACTTGCATGCAGGGTTCGTGGATGATGGTTCGTGAGCATGGAAGGTTCGGCCATGTACAAGGTTCGCAAGAGAACAGGTTCGCAGCTCCTTCATAGGTTCGGTAATAGTGGTTGCCAGCAGGAGGTTCGGTGGATGCAGGGTTCGGCCAAGTACCAGGTTCGTGGCTCCTTGGTTCATGAACATGAAAGGTTCGTGGTGACTGCTTCGTGGCTGCAGGGTTCGGTTGGCAGGAAGGTTCGGCCCCAGATGGTCCTTCACGAACCCTGGTTCACCATCATCATCTTCATCAAACCAACTGTTCCAATTTGTTCCCACCCTCCTGCTGGTTGGTTCTAACCTTCTTAATGTTCGAATGAAATCCTAAGGTCGGGTATATCGTGGTTTTAAACCGTTTTCAAGGGTGGTCGACCAAGAAAAAAGGAAAACCCTAATTTTCGTGGATTTCATAGCTCCATACCTCGAATTTCAGTGGCTAACTTCTCCGATCTGTTGTACTTTTTTGTAGAGGGGGTCGAGAGCTTCGTTTAGACACCAAGAACACTCGATTTCGTCCACAAACGAGCAAGATATGGAGGTTTGAAGTTGGAATTCTAGTGAGAGAGAGAAGGTTCGGGAAATGGTGTTTAGAGAGAGAGAAAGATGAGAGAAATGAGGTAGTTTCCCTCATTTAGCCTTTATATACCCCGAGGGTGTTCGGGTTCATTTTCGTTGCTCGGTTCACGTCTCCGTTGAGTTTCCGGAACGTAACGCCCGTATTTACGTATTTTAAATAAAATGAATTTATTTTTAAGTTTTAAAAGGTTGTGATTCCTAATAATTGTTTTATATTTTATTTTCTTGAATTATTTTATCGAAACCGATTATTTTGAACGTTTCGTCAGATCGCGTCACCTTCGCGCGTATTCGTTCGAATCATCACCCGAACAAACACGACGATGGTTTGGCTTTCTGGCTTTTGTTTTCTACTTTTCAGTCATTATTTCAGAACGTTAAACTCACAGATATGTTTGTGTGAGTCGTCACTCACGTAAACACACTGTCAGTTCATTATTCTGAAATAACACTGCATTTGTGTCTTGAATTGTGTTTCCTCACTGACAGACTCAACTAAACTTTCTGTTTTCACATTGTTTTCGTACTGATTTATCGGCCATCTGATTCCTGTCATCGATGGATATCAGATCGCAACCGACATGTTCTTGTTGTTTACTTGTACACTGTTGTTTCTCTTGATTCGTTGTATCAATTGTACTTAGGTTTTCACCTAGATACATACAACTATTGTTTATCATGAGTTGTTGTACAAACGGTATTTAAGTTTTCACATAAATACGTACAACTGTTTCTTGTATTTTCAATTATGTTATCACAAACACTATTCATACGTTGTATTTACACACAGTAAATAGTGAAAGTACACATACCGTACGGACTTGCCGAACAATCAGGTACTGGATGTCACAATTATCCTTAAGAGCTTCCTGATATTTGGAAGGCTCAACTTGGGACAGGAAGGCTGCATGGAGGCAAAAGTTCGAAATCTGGCTCCTAGTTTGAACACCTTTATGTAGATCACCTAAGATTTGTTCTATAGGATGATTTCTACTGAAGGGAATGATGTCCAAACAGTTATTCAAGGAGGCAGCATCGGAAGAAGGTGAGTTTTCAGTGGGGCCAGGAGAATTTTCTGAAGGGTAAGCATGACCATTTTCAGGAACATCTATAGGTATGTTATCCAAGGCTGGGGATAAAGGAATAAAAATTTAATCATTTTGGTCTTGAGAATTTATTTGATGAGAAGGAAGAGAGGTAAAGAATTTAGAAACAGAACACTCTTCAAGAGAGGATAGGTCTTCAGAAGTCTAACAAGATTCTGAAGAAGAAGAGAGGGAAGGGTAGAAGAGATGTAGGTGAAGCTTTCAAGATCGAAGAGGTCATCAGGAGCAGAAGGGAAAGAAGAGGTTGATGCAGATTCATTGAATTTGGCATCAATAGTTTCCTCAACATTTTTGGTCCTGAGATTGAAAGCTCGGTAAGCCTTAGAGGTCTGAGAATATCCAACAAAATATCCAGAGTCGACTTTAGCAGCAAACCTGGATAAAGTGTCTTTTGTGTTCAAGATGAAACACGGAAACCCAAAGACTTTAAAGAAAGAGATGAGAGGCTTTATGTTATGAAGGACTTCATAGGCAGTCTTGTTATGTATTATCACAATGTGAACTCTGTTCAAGACATAGCAAGCAGTGTTTACGGCCTCAGCCCAGAAGAATAAAGGTAATCCTGAATCTGCAAGCATAGTTCTTGCGGCTTCAATAAGTGTCCTATTCTTCCTTTCCACAACTCCATTTTGAGCAGGAGTTCTAGGAACACTGTATTGTCTAAGGATTCCTTTACAGATGCAGAACTTATAAGAACCTGGTTCTTGAATTTCAGTCCCATTATCACTCCTTATCGTTTTAACTGGAAGACCAAATTGTCTTTCAAGTTGAGTGGTAAGTGCAATTATTTTATTAGAAGTCTCATCTTTGCTGAAGAGAAAGAAGGTCCAGCAAAATTTTGAGTAGTCATCCACAACAACTAGACAGTATTTATTTCTTGCCAAACTGGCTACCTTCACTGGACCAAAAAGATCCATGTGAAGTAGATTGAGACAATTAGTTGTTTTGGACTCCTCAATAGACTTATGTGATGTTTTATGTTACTTTCCCTTTAAGCAAGACTCACATTGACCTTCAAAGTGAAATTCTTTGGAAGGTAATCCTCTTACTAACAAAAGGGTAGAAAGCTTATGAAGAGATTGATGATTGAGGTGACTAAATCTTCTGTGCCAAAGAGCGGTTTCAGAAGATGATGCTTTGGCTATCAAACAGGTAGGAGAGGATGTTTGAGAGTTAGTGGACATGTCTACAACATAGACATTTCCACTTCTTTTAGTCGTAAGCAAGGTGTGTTGATCAATTAAGATCTTTATTTTTGAATTTATTTCAGGAGAAAGAATTTTACAACTGTCCTTGGTGAAAATGAACTAAAGTCTTTGTCAGCTAGTTGAGAAACACTCAAGATTAAACTTGAGATTTTCAACCAAGCTAACATCCTTAGAGTGCAGTTTTCCACTCTGGACAGAACCAGACCCTACTATCCAACCTTTTGCATTATTTCTAAAGGAAAGAGATCCTCCATTCTTTGAAATGAAGTTATTTAAAATGGATCTGCATCCTATCATGTGCGTAGAGCCTCCACTGTCCACATACCATAGATGACTTTGGTTTGAAGAAGGTCTCTACACATGACAATTTAATTGCAATAGGTTAGATATGAGTCTTATTTTATTTTTCGAAGAAGGATAAGATGTTTATTTGTTTTGCTGAGATTTATTCATCAATTTATGCATCATCAATTTCAGCTGTTGCTGATTTTGATGCAAGATATTTATTTGTGAATCCACGGAAGGAGAGTTCACATCAGCAGAAGAATGAGCAGCAGGAGTCACCATGGGATAAGAAGGTTGCGTTCCAAGGATAGAAGGCCCGGGTGAAGCAAATGAAGGAGAAGAAGAGTTAGGTGAAGAATGAGAAGGTGCTGAAAATCTACTAGCCTTCTTTAATTTCTTCATTTTATTAGGAAATTTTCCTTTAGTTAGAGAACCCTGTTCGGCTTTCAATCTTTCAGCATTTAGTTCTTCTCTTGCTTTCTCTAGAAGAGTTTTTGTCCAACAGTTTTCAGTAGTGTGATTATACTTAAAAACATTTTAGACAAGCAGGGACAAAGAGGAGTAGTTGGGGATGAAAGGCTTATTTTCCTTCATTATTGGATAAGGGAGGTGAGGATGAGAAGGAGGAAATCTTATGTCAACCATGGGCCTCTTTCCTTTGTGAAGGCGGGCAGCATGATTATCAGAGATCTTATGAAGACTTGTACCTTCTGAACTTTGAGTAGAGCTCATGGTTGGAGCAATCTCAGTTTGTTCAAAAGAATTTTTATTTTGATCACTTTCCAAGGGTGTTTCCTCCTGTTTCTCCATGTTAATTTGAGCGGGATACACAAACGTGGGAAACTGTGGAGGTTGGTACACTCTTGGAGGTGTGATTGTAATGGATGGAATTTCATCACGAAGAAAGGTAGGGGAAATGGGCTCGGAATCAGTCTCATTTATTTTATTGTCAATCGGGGTGTAGTCCTCTTGAGGACTAGTATGATTAAACCCGATTCCAAATTTGGCCTTGCTATGAACTTGCTTACTTAAAAGCATTTTGAACCCTTTGTAGGATTCAACCCACTTGTCACATCTAACCTTGGTCTCAGACAATTCATCTCTACAAGCTGCATATTTTTCATTTTGCAAATCGAATAGTGCTTGTAGGTTGGCCTTTTCAGTTGTTAGGACAGAAATTTGACTGTCTTTATTCTTTATTAGTTTTTCTATTTCAGAATTTTTATTGTCAAGCAGTTGCTCCAACTCCTGATTTTGTTGTTGAAGCAACACATTGGCTTTCTTTATTTTTGCAAAAGCCTCTATTCACGCATCGGTACATAGTTTTTCTAGAGTGGAAGAAGATACTTGTGTATCAGGAAGGTCTGGAGCTGGTTGTTTCGAAGAAGAAGAGTCATCACCAACAGCCATAAGAGCGAAATATGTTGGTTCGGAGGAGATGAGGGCATAACCTACATCTTCATGCAAACTGCTCCAGTCGACATACTCTTGGGTAAAGAGAGCCGGTTGACTGGAAGAAGAAGATTGAACAGCAGAGATTGGTATATTTATTTGAGAAGAGGGTGGAGCAACAATTTGAAGAGGTGCCGGAGTAAGTTGATACATGCTACCATTTGCAGCCTTTACAAATTGTACATTGGTAGGAGAAGGGGTTTGTACAATATGTGCTGACTCCTGGGGATTGTTGTGCCTTCTGAAAGGAGAAGAAGAAGAAGAAGAAGAAGAAGAAGAAGAAGAAGAAGAAGAAGAAGAAGAAGAAGAAGAAGAAGAAGAAGAAGAAGAAGAAGAAGAAGAAGAAGAAGAAGGTGCAAAAGAAGTATGTGATTGTGAGTTAGGGAAAGTCACATACGGTGAAGAATTTGAGTTGGGAACATTTTTGCACTCCCTAGCGAAGTGTCCAGTGCCATGACATCTATAGCACTGAACTTTAGCCTTATTTAGACTGAACATGGTTTTCCCTTGAATACCAGGAAATTTCCTTCCGGTTCTCTTGTAGAACTTGTTTGTTCTAATGCTCAAGAGTGCCAGTTGGTGAAGAATGTCCATCTATTCCAAGTCATCACTTGGAACTTGATGGAGATCATCCATAATTAAGCATATATGATCAGAGATAGGAGTATGTTCATCATAGGAAGAAGAATAAGTGATGCCAATGGTTATGTCAATATATTCATCATAACCCTGATCATTTGATTCAGAGTTATGACTCAGAAGAGATGTGTTCCCTTGCACATACTCTTCAGTTGATTTACCAGACTTTATGAGTCTTCTCTTCTGGTCAATCTCTCGCTCAAATGTGAGCAACTTACCATGAAGTTGAGTGAGCGAGAGCTTTCCAAAGTCTGGAGAGGATCTCATGACAATGGAATAGGTTTCCCATTTTTCAGGTAGAGATCTCAAGAAGCGGTTCAAGACAGAGACAGGGGGTATACTTGACCAGCAAGTTTTAATTCACTTAAGAGAGAAGTGAATCGTTCAAACTGCTGAGTCAGTGACTCATTATTTAGTTGGGAGAATGTCTCATATTAGCCACAACATCTTTGGTACCATCGAATTGCTCTTTTAGAGCATCCCACGAGTCTTTAGCAGACTCATGGTGAAGAAGACCAGAGCATATTTCATTGGGAAGGGCCATAGCCAACTGAGCATGTGCCTTTGCATCAAGCTCCAACTTCTGGTAATCCTCTTTGGTGTAGTTCCGAGGATCTTTAGGGACATCGTCTCCGGTCTCCGTGTCCAGGACCATTGGTTTATGCGATCCGAACATGACAGACTTCCAACATCCTGTATGATTATTAGACAGGAAGTGTGACATCCGCCTCTGCCAAATGTTATATTGATGCCTAACCAAGATTGGTGGCTTTGTGGCAGAACCAGTGTTATGGGGGTCGAGAGTGAATTTCTCTGCTATTGGTTCACAAATGGTTATGAGCAAATCAACAAGTGATGAGTTCTCAAAGTGATTTGTTAGAATGATTTTTGAACACAGTTTAGTTCAAAAATCAATCACCTACAGATTTAAAGAAAATAGAAAGACAGAAGAGATAGATTGCAGAAAACTAAAACAACCAGATATCAGTGAGAGCTTTGAGTTTTAGTCTTGATGGTTAAACCAAGACTAAGGACAAGGCTCTGATACCAATTGTTGAACTACAAGAACCTCATGTAGTAGCTGTTTAACCAGGAACAATGCTTTAGACACTTAGTCAAAGCTTAGGTTTCAAATCCCTCTAAAGTTTGGCACAAGTTATTTTCGTTGTTTTAGTTTTCTTGCCTAGAAAGAGAGAAGATGAAAGATAGAAAGCACAAGGAAATTTGGGGAAGTAATCCTTAATTATTCAGAGAATGTTGGGACTTAAATACCCAAACATTCTGTGATACAAGACAAGAAATAATAAAACAAATAGCTGACATTATTACAGACATTGATACAACAGACTAGTACAAATACAAAGTCAACAACAATGGAAACAAGAGTCTTCAGTAGTCTTCAGGTCTTCCGATGTTAAAGTAGATGTACTGGAGTTCAACGTTTATTCTTTCGGAAGATGTTCATCGGAAGCTGATTAAGTAATCAGTTATTTGGGAAGAGAGGAATGTCTTCCGAGTCATTTGACTTCTTCCGATGCAGAGTTTGTCTTCCGATGATGTCTGGAACAGCTAGTGTCTTCTGACGGAAACAAGTTCAGCGGCACTTATTTTTGGCGAAGCTTCCGCTGATAGCCTTCCGATCTTGAAGCAGTTCTTCAATCGGAAGAGAAGCATCCGTGGCTTGTCTTTCCGCGGTTTTATTCAAGTGTCTGACTTCAGTGGTTTTGCTCATCAGTCCTTATTTTTCAACATTGAAGTCTTAGAAGACTTTGCCTTCCAAGTAGTATTTTTACTGAGAGAATTTTTTTAAGTAGACTGAGGATGGCTTGGATTGTTTGACAGAAACAATCTTGGGTGTATCCTGATCAACAATTACCCTTTCTCCCTTATCCTGAGACTTGATGGGGTTGGTTGCTTGGGTTTGACTTGAGGTGAATGTTTAACTGATTTGACCTCATTAGCAAAAGACTGATTTGTTTTTCGATTTGGTGCATGATTTGGTCTACTCATGTGGGGAACATTCAAAACAAGCTCTCCTATCTTTAGAAGAAAACGGTTTGGTTTTGGTTGGAAACTTCTTGTTTTGAAATTTTGAAACATTGTTTCTATGCAAATCATTTGGTTTTGTTTTGTCAGTTTTAAAACCCAAACCCTTTGTCCCATTGAAAACAAGATTGTCAGTCTTGTTGGACACACTTTCTTCACCCTTGTGTGAAGCCTTCACAAATCCTATAGCCTTAGAAAATTTTGAAGTCAAAGAAGGTAATTTTTACTTTGATGGAATTGGGTCAACCTTTTTGACACAAATTGTATGATTCTCAATGGATCGATTACCAAGGTAGTTATAACTTGAAAATCTTTAATTTCTTTATCATTTGGTGAATTGACAAAACAATTTAAAACTGTTGGGGGACAATGATTGTACTTCACTTCTTTACCCTTCCCTTTCAGATCAGTCCCATCACTGATCATGTGCTCAATGATATAAGAGGAACTCTCATAACTCATGAGCTTGCGACTCAAGGTCTCATAGTCGCACTCAACAATCACTAACTTCTTCTTTGTCTCATTAATTGTGTTGAGATAAGAATTAATGGCATCTTGCTTCTTAAGCATAGTGATCTTAATCTCATGCATTTGTTTGTTTAAAGATTCAATTTTTGCCTGAAAATCCTTTTCATTTGATTTTAAGATGCAATTTGCTTCAATACACTGATTGAGATATCTATAAGAGAGCATTATGCTCTTGATATGCCAATACCATACTTTCAAGATCAACACATTCAAAACATCTGGAATTAATTAATGGACAGTCATCATATGCCTGATGTACCTGAGATTAGGAAGCAGTATCAACCATCAAAGCAAATTGTGCGATGTGTTGATCTTCAGAATCAGAATATGTTCCTCCTTGAGTTTCTGAGTCTGAAGAGCTTTCATCCTCTGAACTTGAAGACTCATCCAATCCTAAGTTTCATTCTTCTAAATCATTCTCCACACTAGTTTCAGTTTCTTCCTTGATCTTAGCAATGCAGACTTTCTCATTTATTCCTTTATTAGAATTGAATCTGAATTCCCAATTCTCCCCTTCATCATTCTGAACCATGAGGGCTTTGTTTGCATTTGAATAACTTGCGTGAAAAGGTGTTTCAATTGGAACTAAACTTCTCTCAAAATTTGAAGAAGACGATCTATGATTTTAAAATGGATTTTTATTCCACATCTTCTTAGGCTTGTTACACTGTCTTGCAAAATGTCCCTTGTCACCACAGTTGTAGCATGTAACCGAGGACATATCAAATCCAAACTTTGAATCCTTGTTGAGCTTTATGTCCTTCCCTGTTCTTCTGACAAAATCTTTAGCCCTTCTAACTGCACTAGCCAAAGCCCACATAATGTCAATTCCTTCCATGTCATCTGGATCAATCTGTGAGTAATATTCATTGCTCAAGTGAGGATTTTCAATTTGTCCTGCAAGCAATCCATCATATGAACTCACAAGAGTTGATAAGAGACCCATGTGCTCTTTAGCTACTTCCACTATCACTTTGTCAAAATTGTCTATCTTCAAATTGAAAACAGGATGGCTATCCTCTGAGTGAAATGTAGAAGTGGCAGTAGGCTAATTGAATTGAAAATGGCTTGAACTGGGAACCTCTTTGGTCTGAGATACAAAGTCAGTATTCAATGGAGCATGTGATGTGGTTCTGTCTACAGTAGGAGTAGAGTAATAGATAGAAGGATCTTGGACGTGAGCTACTTGTCACACCCCGAGCCGGCGGACCGGATCGAATTTCTCGTCGGGCGGAAAGGTTTCGGGGCACGATATCGGGTGATAATTGGAGTGATCAGATTGTTTACATTGCACATGATATAAAATGAGAGAACACTAAATGAAATAGAATTACAAAATTAAATTACATCAGTATCGTTTATAATTTAACGATGTAAATCTACTAATAACATCATAAATCTTCCATCTTGTATCTACACAAGATGTACAAAATAATATGTATAATGATGTTCAAAATATGCACATCCAAAATGCTAGGTCCGCTATCTGGGCATCTAAGTCAAAAACACGAACTTCCTAGTTAACATGTTCGTCACATGAGAAGTCATGCAAAAAGATCAAGTTAACACATGGTTGGTGAGTTCATATAGTTTTGTTTAAAAATGAATGTGTACAAACCTGACTGAATAACAACCTTAACCTCATTAACAACCACCTATACTATCCAGTCAAGCATGCTTATATATAGGGCATATGTAGGGTCAAGCTTACCGCCAGCCTAGCACATACCAAACTGCATAACATATTTTTGTTAATGATAATTAAGCGTTTCATTTCTCATCATCAACACACTAGTTCTTGTTAGTTTCAACAAAATGTGGAAGTTCTCCTGATTCCTTAGGCTCATCACACACACATGAACAACCATGACAAATGTAGAAACAATTAATTAAAATGCTTAAATAAGTGAATAAGTAAACATTTAATCAAAAACTAAGACCTAATGATTGGGCCTTGGTCAAACTCGAGTAGACTAGTCTAGCAATCAAGGTTCTTAGTAGTTGATGAATTCGGTAAAAATCATCAAACATGCAACCTATAATCAGTCAGTCTAGCTAGGACTTCATGAAGTATAGGATTTTATAGTTCGTTCTAGATCATCCTTGTTCGTTCTCGTTAGTATAGATCGTTAGTTCTTTGGCACATGCTATCTTTGAATATTTCCTAGATGTTCCTCTAAAAATAGATCGTTGAAAATAGTTCTTTGAAATAGATCTTTAGTTCTTTGAAAATAGATCGTTGCAAACAGTTCGTTGAGATAGATCTTTAGTTCTTTGAAAATAGATCGTTACAAACAGTTGTTTGAAATAGATCTTTAGTTCTTTGAAAATGAAACAATTATCTACTTATAATGAGTAAATAATTTTTTTCGAAACTGTAAATAGTTTACCTAGACTGAATCTAGGATAACAATTATACATATAAAACATATATGATGAAAAAGCTGTTAAGTAAAATATAGTCCGAGGAAAATAATTTATGCATGCTTCTCAGCCTTGCGTTTATAAAACAACAATATTTAGAAAAAAGGCAATGAACTCAGCTGTGTTGCTATGCAAATTAACCACAAAAGATATGCACGCTCTTTGATTGTAGACTATGTATCTTCAGCACTTTAGTTGATTTATTACGATTCGAATACTATAAGTATTTATAGTTGACGTATATAGGGTTTCGGTCTCGGTGAGCAACTAAGTGTCCTATATACTTGCTAGTGTATTACTAAGGTTTTCTCTAATTATCGTATGTTACATACCCTCTATGAACCCGTATCCCTTAGTTAATAATAACTAAACCTTATTTACATAAGGTTTATACTAACATGATACACGAATTTTAAATAAATCGTCATTTATAAAATCTTATATATGTTTTAAAAGTTTAAGTTTATAAATCATTTTAAGTTACATTAAAAAATTTAGTAACACAACTTATGAGGATTTTTATAAAATTATGTTTACATATTAAAAATCATTACATGTTAATAAAACATAAATTATTTTTATGAAAAAAAATACAAGTTAACTTGCTAGAACTTAAGTCAATCTTACTAGATTAACTTCAAGTCCTTCATTAGTTCTTTGTGAACATTCTTGTTCTTGTTCACTTTTGAATTTTGTTATTACTAAGATTATTCATTTAGAACAACCTTTATTAATCCCCATGAATGAAATAAACTAAGTGTTGGATGTTCGTAACACAAGGTCATACACCCACACTTACTAGTTCTTTGAATCCATAGTTATCCCTCATGTTATCCTTTAATGTATCCTAATACTTAGAAAATTGTTTATTAATCTCAATGTTGCTAACTTAACACTCATGAACCATAGACTTTTGCTTAGTACTTGTTTAACCACCCAAGTCTATCATTGATAATATCCTTGGGTTCTATGGTTTTCCTTAATAAAACTTTAACATTTCAAACTCAAATCCATGTTAAAACATATGTTTATGTGTTGTGATATTTTATAAGAGCCTTTGTGTTGGAAAATCTTAGTGTGGATAGCCAAAAAATTGATTAACACCTTAAAGTGACCACAATGACCCACATCCGGTGTTATGCATTTCACTTAAAATTTCATCAATCAAACTCAGGTGTTTTGAACTCAATTGATCAAATAAAACACCTGTTTAAGTGTTAAGTTAGTTTAGAAAAGGTTTTAGTTTGAAAACCTTAGTTTCGAAGGAATGCAAAACCGGTTTATCCTCTTGAAAAACTCTAATAGCTTCAAACTCGACTAACTACTGTTCAAACAGCTCCTATGCATTCAACTCTTGATGATTTTAGTTGGTTCCAAATCCTAAATTACGTGAAAGTCATGAACTCAGCTACTTTCCATATTCATCAGCAATATCAAGGGCCATTTTTTCTGTAGTATCGATGAGACAACAACCCTTATCCTCCCGATATTGTAATTTCGACATTGCTTGTTCTTGACTTTCATATGTTGAATAATGTTGTCACCAGCTTCAAAACGATTTCCAACTAACCCAAACATCAATCTAACATGTTCCTTAGATTCCTAAGTCAATTTGGTGCAAGTCCTAGGGGTTTTGCAGCTCTAAAATCAGCTGAAATGAGATGGTGTTCGAGAGAAACTCACAGAAACAGTAGCAGCCAAAGAATCAGCTCGTTTGAGCTTGTTTTTGCCCCATTTTTGATGATTCAAAGCTTGATTTCTTCCTCTTAACACAATATACACATTTCTATGGTCTTTTTAGTGTTTATCCTAACTGATTTGAAGTGATAAAAACGATTTAGAAGCTTACCTTACCGGAATAGTAGAAAACCCTCAAAATCAGCAACTTCTCTCAAAAACAGCGACCAAATCAGTCCGTTTCAGCTTCGATCGGTTGTACTAATGTGTTTCTCTTGTTCTTATGGTCGCTTCGACTACTAGATCATCGAATTTGGTGGAGAAACGAAGAAGTTATGATGATTTGAAGTTGGAAATGGGTGGTGAGGTGTGGTGGCCGGATTTTTGGAGAAGAGAGAGATGTGTGGCTGCAAAAATGAGGAGAAAAAGAAAAGTTAAAGGCTTCTATAGCCCAGGTATGTTCGGGTGTGTTCGGTCTCGCTCGGTTTCGGTTTTGAGCGTCTTTTTTCGTAGTTTTCGTAATATTATGTAACTTAATAAAGATAGAAGTTTTTAACCTTTTTAAAATGGTAATTCCTAATAAATTAACTAAATATCTTTTATTTATTTTTAAAATTTCAGAAACGTTTATTTTTATTGTTTCATCATATCGTATCATTTTCGCGCGTATTCGTACGAATCGTCACTCGTTCGAACATGACGACAACTTTACTTTCCAATAAGGTTTTTCAATTATTAGATATCGTCTAGAACGTTAAACTTACAAATATATTCGTGTGAATCGTCACTCACATGAATACTCCGTCGGTTTAATATTCACATAAAGACATCCATTATTGTTTTGTTCTATACAATCTCACATACGTGTATACATAATAGCATCCTAACTAATATTCACATAACAGTTCTGTGTTGTTAGATATGATTCTGACTGTTAAACCATGGATTCATGATATGATTCTAAAATAGATCTGTAATAGTTTTGTATTAAAGATCAAATGATAATAATACACGTGTAATATACATAGTTCGTACCTGATTTACTGTACAAGTCACTGTTCCGGCACTGATGTTACACTACTCTCTTGGCTTTCAATTTGTTCTCTATCTCCTGGTCATCAGCTTGTGACAATCCGACCATCCGGATTAACTCCGTTAACCGAAAAGTTAACAGAAGTTATACGAAATCAGATAATATCAAACTAAAAGGATTAGAATTGAACAAAATAAGTTCAAACACACTTAAACTATAAGAAATTGACTTGTAATTAGTTAAATGGTTCAATTTTGACTTTAGAAGTCAAAAATTCGGCCAAATGAATGATGAAATTCGAAATTCCCATTAAACCTCTATAATTAACAGAATAAATTAGTCAATCAACACACAATGATGATGAATAATCGTTATCTTCAGTTATTGAAGTCATTAAACGTCGAACTAAACCCAAAACGAACCCAAAAGATGAAACCGTCATTTGTAAAGGTAAAATTCATACAATTCGAGCAATATCTCCACAATCAAACTTACAGAACACCCAATCGGCATTATTAGAAGCTATTACAAACAACAATTCAATCTTAGAAGCTACGGTGAGAAGGATCGATCAATGGGTTAGCTGAACTCAAGCCTAAAGTTGATCTTCATCAATTGGGCATCAAACAAGGTAAAAATCGAATCCTACACTACCTAAAACAACCGACTAAGAGTAAACAATCTCAACTTTGGCTTTAAACATCAAGATTGACTTTTACTCAAGAGATTCTAGGGTTCGATTTGGGGAACTCAAACATGAGAGTTTGGAAAACATCAATAAAATGAAATCCCTATGTTGAACTCCCCTGTACATAAGGAACCATAGCCCTATGGTTTGAAGGTCGTTTTGGTTTGAATTGAGGCCCAAATGGGTGGTGTTGTGTTCGGTTGAGAGAAACAAAAGGGAACCCAAGTGGTTATTGGTTTAAAAAAAAATAAACAAAATGTGTTACAAATGTGGGGCTGGATCAACTAGTTTAGATGGGTGTACATTGTCTTGGAGGTCAAGGGTTAGATCCTTGCCTTCACTGGTTTTTGAGATTTAAACAAATTTTTAGTATTTTAATCATAACTTTCTCGTTGTAAATCCGATGTAATCCGTTCAAGTTGCGTTGGAACCGTAACTGAATCCTGAACAAAATAAATTAATAAAATTTATATTTTGAACAAAAAGTCTAGTCACGTATAATTACGTGGCGTTAAATGAAATCGTATATGTTGATGCGATTTAATCGAACGAACCTAGATTTGTACACGATTTCATATGGACGTTTCAAACAAACTAATGTACGTGTGTTGACACGTAAGTAATCACAAAAACAATATGGATATTACGAATAACACAACGTTATTGTTAAAACACAGATTCTTCATAGAAGCTTATCTACGTGATTTCGCGAACACGTGATCATTCTGTTTACTATCAAAGGTGCGTACACGGCCCCTTTTTACTTTTACTGTTTTGGGGGAGAAAACATGTGCAAAAAAATACTTTAGATACATATCACTTGCATGAGTTAGCTATTTACGATAAGTGCGAACATAGCATTACAAGTCCTTACATATCGAACCGTTTAGTTTGCCGGAATGCAAAGCGTGGTAGTTGAAAATAGATCTATTGGGTTTGACAAACCTCACTTGGTAGATTGTAGGTCTACGCAAGTGTGTAACTAGCCAATTCAACATTACTATTGTTTGTGCTAGACAATAATGGAAAGGCAACCAACATTCTAACAGTCAGCTTCGGTGTCGACCGCTTATGTAAATAGTACAAATGACTAGCTATCATGACTATGCATGTGTGATTATGTTATCTGCAAACAGTTCATTTCAAGCAGTTGTTTCAAACATTTATGATCATTCAAACCTGTGTATGCACCAACCTTTGTGTTGACTTGATTTACATGTTTTCTCAGGACACTAAAGCACAAGTAAGGACAAGCATGGACTAGGATATGGAGTCTCATGCATACATTTTAATTCATGTTTTTTGAATTTGATTATTTAAGACTTTGAACTGGTAATTTATGTTTTACAAACCGTTGCGTTTTGTTATTTGTTTTAAAACGCTTCCGCAAACTTTGAAACTTTGATATTACAGTTTAGACCAAATTTATGTTTGAAAATCATATAGAGGTCTTTCGCTGTGTCTAATGACTGAGATCCTGGTTTGTCACGCCCTAAAGGTATGATTCCGTTAGTTGAAATTTGGGGGTGTGACAGATTGGTATCAGAGACATTAATATAGCGAACTAGGTTTGCATTAGTAGACTTAGACTATAACTGTTAGACATTAGAAACTTGTTTACACATATGAGTTTTGCATAGTATTTACATATGGTATTTTTAATAGATATGGCAGCACCATCACCACCGCACGTGATTGTACTTGATGATGAGGAGCCGATAGCTCCAGCATTGCATGATTACGAGGAGGATCCGGAGGAGGATCGGGAGGACGACCCAGAGGAGACCCAGAGGAGGATCCGGATGAGGAGTCTTCTGATCGTATGCCACCTACACTACGTGCCCCTAAGAGGCCGCGATTTGAGTCTGATAATATTGCCCGACTGACCTGGGAGGCAAAGTGGGCTAATGACAGGATCGACCAGATTGCGCAGGAGCTCAGGGATGTGAACGCTCGATACGCAGAGCTCCGTAGCATAGTCAACGGGATGGAGACTGACATCACTCAGTTGGCTGCATGAGTACAGGAGGAAGAGCACCGAGCGGAGATAGTGGAGGGGAGACTTATAGAGTTGGAGGAGTTGGAGGAGTTGGTTGCATCGAAGTCTGAGGAGGAAGAGGAGTTAGAGGAGTTACCAGCATAGGATGTTGATTCCGATGCTGATTCTACGATTAAGGATGCTTGATTTATTTAGTTTAAACCTAGAAAGGGCGGGTTGTGTCCTTGTATTAGATGTTTGGAAACTTATGTTTTGATATTAAAAGCATTGTAACCATTTCAACTTATTATCTATTGAAAACTATTACCTATTGCTAACAGTTGTGTTCATTCATACAGTTACATGTTTGTTTGTTGTATCACCTGCACATTTCACATTCGATTTTGATAACACTCTAACACTTATCCTAACTATGAAGATAATGGTCGGGGAAAACATAAACATGATCGTTGCTGAACTCAACGAACTGATCAATAATAGGGTCGTGGAGGCCATCGTGAACTATGCTCAAACACACACGACAGTACCTCATGGACCAATGGGAGGATTGTTAAACCCACAGGTGTGTACGTTCAAGACGTTCTTGGACTGCAAACCACATAACTTCAAAGGATCGGAAGGAGCCATTGGACTTCTTCGATGGATTGACAAAAATCAGAATCAGTGTTTGAGATGTGCAACTGTCCTGAAGAGAACAAGGTTAAGTACGCTACGGGTACTTTGTAGGGTCCAGCATTGACATGGTGGAACTCCAATGTTCAAGCATTGGGATTGGGTGAGGCCAATGCCCTAACTTGGAATGAGTACAAGACATTACTGCAAGAGGAGTATTGCCCTCGCAATGAGGAGCAAAAGCTAGAGGATGAGTACTGGCACCTTAAAATGGAAGGGTCTGATATCGAGAAGTTCACCACTCGATCACATGAATTGGCCAGACTTCTACCTCACAAGCAAACTCCACCAAGCAAGTGGATTGAGAGGTACATTGGGGGACTGGTACCTCAGATTCAAGGGCTGGTCACTTCTGCTAATCCCACAACTGTTCAACAAGTTGTCCGGTTGGCGCACCAACTCACTGATCAGGCAGTGCTACAAGGAACTCTGCCTAAACGGACAGCAACAACTAAAGTAGGAGACCACAAGAGAAAGTGGGAGAGAAGCAACTCCAAGAGTTCCAACCAACAATCATTTCATCAGAACCGCAAGCATGAGTCAAACAAGACTCATCACAATTTGAACAGCAGTCAGCAATCATCTAGGGGGTATATTGGTAAATACCCAAAGTGCAACAAATGTGGATTCCATCATCTAGGGAGTCAATGTGACAAGCACCGATGCCAATGGTGCGGTAAGATGAGTCATGTAGCCAAAGACTGTCGTGGGGAGTTGCAGACAAATCCTACTAATCAGAACAACACACAAAGGGGTTGTTATGAGTGTGGAAAGCCGGGGCATTTCAAAAAGGATTGTCCACAACTCAAGAAAGGGGGGGACTAATGATACAAACGACATTGGTAATGGCACCAACAACAATAACAACAATAATAACAACAACAATGGTGCTAAGGGCAGGGCATTCGTGATTGGAGGACGTCAAGCACGGGAGGATCCCAACATTGTTATAGGTACGTTCCTCTTGAATAATCACTATGCCTCTATGCTATTTGACACTGGTGCAGACCAGAGTTTTGTATCTAGTACATTTTCTAAGTTGCTAAATGTTAGTCCTACTACTCTAGAAGACCCTTACACTGTAGAACTTGCTAATGGCAAGTTAATTGTAGTAGAACATATTCTCAAAGACTGTGTCCGTGATTTGATGGGTCAAACACTGGACATTGACCTTATGCCTATCGCTTTAGGCAGTTTTGAAGTAGTCATTGGCATGGACTGGTTGTCCAAACACCAGGCTGAAATAGTATGCCAGGAAAAGATTGTTCGTATACCTCTTCCACGTGGAGAGACACTGTTTGTACAAGGCGAGAAGAGCAGTATGCCATTGCGTCTCATATCTTGTATGAAGGCACACAAATGTCTGCGTAAAGGTCATACAGCATTTATAGCACTTATAACTGAAAAGCCGGTAGCTGAAAAGAAAATCGAAGACATCCCAGTGGTTCGTAAATTTCCTAAAGTATTTCCAGAAGACCTACCAGGATTACCTCCTATCAGACAAGTGGAATTCCGATTCGACCTTACACCAAACGCATCACCGATAGCTAGAGCGCCTTATCGACTTGCACCATCTGAAATGCAAGAGTTATCTACATAACTGCAATAGTTGTTGGATAAGGGCTTTATACGACCTAGTTTTTCACCGTGGGAACTCCAGTCTTATTTGTTAAGAAAAAGGACGGGACTTTCCGTATGTGTATTGATTACCGGGAACTTAACAAGGTTACCATCAAAAACCGGTATCCATTACCACAAATCGACAATCTGTTCGATCAATTGCAAGGTTCGAGTTACTACTCGAAGATTGATCTCAGATCGGGTTACCATCAACTCAGAGTCCAAGAGGAAGATATTCCAAAGACAGCATTCAGAACGCGTTATGGCCATTACGAATTCTTGGTCATGCCATTTGGGTTGACAAACGTTCCAGCAGTATTCATGGACCTCATGAACCTAGTCTGCAAACCTTATCTTGATAACTTTGTCATTGTTTTCATTGATGACATTCTCATCTATTCTCAGACTGAGGAGGAGCATGCTGAACATCTTCGATTGATGTTAGAATTACTGAAACAAGAACAATTGTACGCTAAGTTCCCGAAATGTGACTTCTGGATGCGAGAAGTTCAATTCTTTGGTCATATAATCAATGAAAAGGGCATACATGTTGATCTAGCAAAAATTGAGGCGATTAAGAATTGGGAAGCACCAAAGACCCCTACCGAGGTAAGACAATTCCTAGGTTTGGCGGGTTACTACCGACGATTTATTGAGGGTTTTTCAAAAATAGATCAACCGCTTACATCTCTTACTCACAAAGGGACGAAGTATGATTGGACGGATAAACAGGAAGTTGCATTTCAGCTATTGAAACAAAAACTTTGCAGTGCACCGATTCTATCCTTACCGGAAGGAACGGAAGACTTTGTGGTGTATTGTGATGCATCTGCCCAAGGTTTGGGATGTGTGTTGATGCAACGTGATAAAGTGATTGCTTACGCTTCACGACAACTGCGACCATATGAAAAGAATTACACTACTCATGACTTGGAGTTGGGAGCAGTGGTTTTTGCTTTGAAGATTTGGAGACATTATTAATATGGAATCAAGTGTACCATTTACACTGATCACAAGAGTCTGCAACATATCTTTGATCAGAAGGAGCTCAATATGAGACAGCGACGATGGGTCGAGTTGTTGAATGACTACGAATGCGTAATCAAGTATCATCCAGGAAAAGCTAATGTGGTAGCTGATGCTTTAAGCAGAAAAGATACAACATCAACAAGACGGGTTCGCGCACTTATGTTAACGATAGATACTGACTTACTTGACAAGGTACGCAGTGCTCAGTTTGAAGCCTTAGAAAAGGATAACTTGGAACATGAATCCTTACGAGGAATGGAAAAAAATTGGATGTCATGACTGATGGAACTCGTTGTTTCATGAATCGACTTTGGATACCTTTGCATGGTGGTCTAAGGGAACTCGTGATGGATGAAGGGCACAAGTCTAGATATTCAGTCCATCCCGGGTCAGACAAGATGTATCATGACTTAAAGGCACTTTATTGGTGGCCTCACATGAAAGCCGATATTGCTAAGTACGTTAGCAAATGTTTGACTTGTTCTAAAGTCAAAGTTGAATATCAAAAACCATCTGGTTTATTGCAACAACCAGAAATATCTATGTGGAAATGGGAAGAGATTTGGATGGATTTCATTACTAAGTTACCCCATACACCAAGTGGTTGTGATACGATATGGGTAATTGTTGATCGATTAATGAAATCTGCACATTTCTTGGCAATTAAGGAAACCGAAAAATGGAGAAATTGACTCGCATTTACATCAAGGAAGTGGTATCGCGACATGGCATACCAATTTCCATCATATCAGATCGAGACGCTCGATTTACTTCAAATTTTTGGAAATCACTCCATAAGTCATTGGGAATTCGTTTAGACATGAGTACTGCCTATCATCCACAAACCGACGGTCAGAGTGAACGTACGATTCAGACACTCGAGGATATGTTACGAGAGTGTGTAATTGACTTTGGTGATAGCTGGGAAAACCACTTACCGTTAGTGGAATTCTCTTACAACAACAGTTATCATACAAGTATTCAGGCAGCACCGTTTGAAGCTTTATACGGTCGTAAATGTCGTTCATCGGTTTGTTGAGCTGAAATTGGTGACAGTCAAATAACAGGACCTGAAATAGTACACGAAACGACTGAGAAGATTGTACAAATCCGGAACCGTATGGCAGCGGCTCGGGATCGACAAAAGAGTTACGCTGACAAACGTCATAAACCGTTGGAATTTCAAGTAGGAGACCGAGTTCTTCTGAAAGTATCGCCATGGAAAGGTGTGATACGATTTGGTAAGCATGGGAAGCTTAGCCCACGCTACGTAGGACCTTTTGAAATCCTAAAGAGGATTGGTCCGGTAGCGTATCAACTCAAATTACCATATGAACTCAGCGAAGTTCATGATATCTTTCATGTTTCGAATTTAAAGAAATGTCTTTCTGATGAGACATTGGTTGTACCACTTGAAGAAATACAAGTGGACGAACAGTTACGGTTCATCGAGGAACCAGTTGAAATCAAGGACCGAGAGGTCAAACAGCTCAAACAAAGCAAGATTCCGATAGTCAAGGTTCGATGAATTCAAGACGTGGGCCGAAATTCACATGGGAAAGGGAAGATGAAATGATGAAGAAGTATCCCCATCTGTTCAAAACAAAACCTACAAACACGGAGAAGGCACGTTAAATTTCGGGATGAAATTTCCTTCAACAAGGAGATGACGTGATACTTCACACTTCAACACTTCAGATTTCAAACTGTAAGCACAAACATTTTATACAATTGGTTTTGTTACAAACATTTGTGCTACATTACATTTTATGTGCTACTTTCATATGTTACATGGCATGGTAGTACAGACATGATTAGTGTCAAACAATTGCTATGTGCAAAGTTACATAGTACAAACAGTGGCGAACATTCACTATGTGACATTCACTATGTGCAAGGTTACATAGCACACTATGATCAAACACAAACACTCATAGTTAGGTGTGCTAACTAGAGTGCATGCAAACATTTACATAGAACGATCACACTTAGGTGTGATGTTGCAAACATTGAACTTAGGACGATAACACCTGTGTGTGAGAATACACAAGTACAAAAAATGATCAACTATCGCACTAACACGTACAATTTGAACTCACAAGTAGGGTCCTAACTACTTCTAACATTTAACAAATTTCTGGACAAAAATTTCTTCAACAAGGGGATAATGTGACAATTCGACATTCCGGATTAACTCCGTTAACCGAAAAGTTAACAGAAGTTATACGAAATAAGATAATATCAAACCAAAAGGATTAGAATTGAACAAAATAAGTTCAAACACACTTAAACTATAAGAAATTGACATGTAATTAGTTAAATGGTTCAATTTTGACTTTAGAAGTCAAAAATTCGGCCAAATGAATGATGAAATTCGAAATTCCCATTAAACCTCTATAATTAACGGAATTAATTAGTCAATCAACACACAATGATGATGAATAACCGTTATCATCAGTTATTGAAATCATTAAACATCGAATTAAACCCAAACCGAAACCAAAAGATGAAACCGTCATTTGTAAAGGTAAAATTCATACAATTCGAGCAATATCCCCACAATCAAACTTATAGAACACCCAATCGGCATTATTAGAAGCTATTACAAACAACAATTCAATCTTAGAAGCTACAGTGAGAAGGATCGATCAAGGGGTTAGCTGAACTCAAGCCTAAAGTTGATCTTCATCAATTGGGCATCAAACAAGGTAAAAATTAATCCTACACAACCTAAAACAACCGACTAAGAGTAAACCTATCTCAATTTTGGCTTTAAATATCGAAATAAAGGATTTCGAGTTCTAGGGTTCATCATTTAAACCGGTTTGGGGATTTTTACTCAAACGAGCTTAAAAACCAAATTAATCTATACAGAGAGTTTCGAAAACATCAATAAAATGAAATCCCTATGTTAGTTTTAACAAACAATAACGAATTAAACGAGTTCGAATTCTAGGGTTTATCATATGAACGAAATTGGGGGTTTTGATTCAAATGAATGCAAAAATGAAATTAAAAGGTACCCACAGTTTCAGAGAATCTCGATTAACATAAACCCTATGTTAATTGTAACAATCAACATCGAATAGTATGAGATTGGGTTTTAGGGTTCTTGAGTTAAAACGAATTGGGGATTACGAGTTGATAGAACTTGATATTCGAATTAAATCTTTCAAAAAGTTTCGAAATTCATTTTTGAATGAAAACCCCATGAAATTACAATTTAAAACAATCTAATTTAACTAATTTGAATTGTCAGTTTGGTAATCACGTTTGAAGCCTTGCACATGTCATTTTGTTGATTTTTATTGATCAATAATTGAATTAGATCCATGGTTGAACTCGCCTGTACATAAAGAACCATAGCCCTATGGTTTGAAGGTCGTTTTGGTTCGAATTGAGGCCCAAATAGGTGGTGTTGTGTTCGGTTGAAAGAAACAAAATGGAACCCAAGTGGTTATTGGTTTAAAAGATCAAGAAGCAAAATCTGTTACAAATGTGGGGCTAGGTCGACTGGTTTAGATGGGTGTACGTTGTCTTGGAGGTCAAGGGTAAGATCCTTGCCTTCACTGGTTTTTGAGATTTAAACAAATTTTTAGTATTTTAATCATAACTTTCTCGTTATAAATCTGATGTAATCCGTTCAAGTTGCGTTGGAATCTTAACGGAATCCTGAACAAAATAAATTAATAAAATTTATATTTTGAACAAAAAGTCTAGTCGCGTATAATTACGTGGCGTGAAATGAAATCGTATATGTTTATCCGATTTAATCGAACGAGCCTAGATTCGTACACGATTTCATATGCACGTTTTAAACAACCTAATGTACGTATGTTGACACGTATGTAAACACAAAAACGATATGGATATTACGAATAACACAACATTATTGTTAAAACATAGATTCTTCGTAGAAGCTTATCTACGTGATTTCGCGTACATGTGATCATTCTGTTTACTATCAAAGGTGCGTACACGGCCCCTTTTTACTTTTACTGTTTTGGGGGAGAAAACATGTGCAAACAAACACTTTAGATACATATCACTTGCATGAGTTAGCTGTTAACGATAAGTGCGAACATAGCATTACAAGTCCTACATATCGAACCGTTTAGTTTGCCGGAGTGTAAAGCGTGGTAGTTGAAGATAGGTATATTGGGTTTGACAAACCTCACTTGGTAGATTTTAGGTCTACGCAAGTGTTTAACTAGCCAATTCAACATTACTATTGTTTGTGCTAGACAATAGTGGAAAGGCAATCAACATTCTAACAGTCAGCTTCGGTGTCGACCGCTTATGTAAATAGTACAAATGACTAGCTATCATGACTATGCATGTGTGATTTTGTTATCTGCAAATAGTTCATTTCAAAAAGTTGTTTCAAACATTTATGATCATTCAAACATGTGTATGCACCAACCTTTGTGTTGACTTGATTTACATGTTTTCTCAGGACACTAAAGCACAAGTAAAGACAAGCATGGACTAGGATGTGGAGTCTCATGCATACATTTTAATTCATGTGTTTTGAATTTGATTATTTAAGACTTTGAACTTGTAATTTATGTTTTACAAACCGTTACGTTTTGTCATTTGTTTTAAAACGCTTCCGCAAACTTTGAAACTTTGATATTATAGTTTAGACCAAATTTATGTTTGAAAATCATATAGAGGTCTTTCGCTGTGTCTAATGACTGAGATCCTGGTTTGTCACACCCTAAACGGTATGATTCCGTTAGTTGAAATTTGGGGGTGTGACACAGCTTTTGAATGAACTCATTGATATCCATGGTGGCAAGCATCTCACTCTGCTTTAGTACCATAAGAAAGGATTCCCATTTGGGAGGTAATGTATCAGCCAGACTTTGAATCTTCTCCTGAGTTGTTGTCTTGACTTGATGATTAAACATCTCACTAAGAAGATGATAAAATCTAGCAATAAGTTCATCCAGTGACTCATTTCCCACATGCATAAAGCTATTGAAATCCTTTCTCAAATCTTTAGACTTGATATTCTTCAGTGCATCATTGCCTTCATATCATTGTTGCAATGCATCCCATAACAATTTAGAAGAATAAACTGTCTGAACTGATGGAATATGTCAGTGGCAATGGAATGAGACAGTATTGCATAAGCCTTCTTCTCAAAATCATATGATTTTCATTGAGGTTCAGTCATCCAAGTAAAAAGCACTGGAGTTCCATCTTCATTGACTGGTCTCAAATACCCATATTCAATCATCATCCACAGATTAGTGTCCACCTCATTGATGTGTATCTCGAACCTATACTTCCAATGTGGATAATCATCCAAAAAAAGAAACTTTGGAGCTTTGTTGGAATTCCCTGTCTCCGTCTCTGTAAGTGGAAGGTTCTAGATCCTTATCTTAGTAGAAATAGGCTGATTTGAAACTTAGACAAATTTCTGCTCCTTGGGACGAATAAGGCTAATTGATGTGAATGACGGGTACGAATGTAACTATTTTATGCGAACGAGAGGACGAATGTGTTCTTGAGACGAATGAAAAAACTGACATGAGTGATTCTGGGACGAATGAAAAATCGCATGTGAATAAGGGTTATTCATGAAAGACTCTGAAGGACGAATGGACTAATGAAGTGAATGAGTGATCTGAAAAACGAATGAAGAGCCAGACGTGCGAATGAGTGACCTAGTCGTGTGAGAATCTAACGAATAAGAAGCTATTCGCCCAAGATGCCTATTCGCCTGATTTTCTATTCTCCTGGAATGCCTATTCGTATGATCTGGGTTTTTGACAGCACGAAAATCCCTCAAACTCGAGTTTTAGATCGATTTCTACCACCAAAATTGGTATACACTTCAAGACAACATTCCTAAGGTTCGTGAATCAATGGATTAGCAAAGGAGACTCAAAAACACAAGTTTCACCATAGAAAAATAAACTTGTTGAGAGGAGAAAAGAGGTTTTTGCAGAAACTCAATGAAAACAAGATGAAATTCACTGAATTCAATTGAAACCAAACAGAATCAAGAGCCAAAGCTCTGATACCACTTTGTAGGACCCTGGAAGCGCGACATGCACTCACTAAAACATACATGCAACATCAATCCAGCCACATGCATGAACCTTGGTGTATATAAATATGTATTTGGGTGCCTTGATGATTGATTTAAGCTATTAGAATGATCTATTTTGAGTATGGAGGTCATTTGGTTCTATTTGGTGATGATTTGTGCATGTTACTAAAAATAGTAACTTTTGTTGAGGCAAATGATGATAAATGATGTTTTAGACATATGATGCTAATAAGATGATTCTTACATAGGAATAATGATATAAACAAGTTAGATAGGTAGATTAGATGAAATGGGTGATTATGATACATGTTACTATAAATAGTAACTATTAATGTACAAAATGTTGCTATTTGATGATTTTAATAAAATACATATGTTTAATGCGAATTTATGACTAATGTGGAGTTTATTGAGGTATTAGTTTAGCTAGATTTAATGAAAATGATGATTTTCTCATATGTTTCTATAAATAGAAACTTTTATTCAAGAACTTGCTATGCATGTTGATTTTTGTTAAGTCTAAGTGGTTTTGGTGATAATCATGGTCTCTTGAACATATTTGTATAGTTTGATTTTGATTAAAATGAGTATTATAGAAAGCTTACTATTAATATAAACTTTGAATTGGGGATTTTGTGAAAATACAGACTAGGACCATGTAGATGATGAAATGTGTCCTTAAATGCCTTGTATTATAATAATATGAAAGTTGTTGCGTGATCACTAGTGTTAAAACTTGATAAATTTATAAACTTACTATACTTAGTAACTTTAGGTGCCAAGAATGGATTATGTGCTTATTTGATGACATGTGACAACGTGTTATTTGGCAACATGATCACTTAGGAAAAACAAGCATGCTAGAATGATAAAATATGATTTTTATAAAAACTTACTAAAAATAAAAACTTGCCTAAAATAGAAACCTGCTAAAATTGGAAACTTACAATAAATAGTAAGTTGTCGATTGAACGTGATTTACATGTTTACAAGCAATACGTGATAAATGACGAACATTTAACGAACGATAACAAACTAACGAGTCACCAACGGGCCGACGATTTGACACGGTCAAACATGGTCATACTCGAACATACATGGTCAAACGTAAGCAAACACAACAACCTAGAGTTGTTGGGCACGAACACGAATACTAACACGTACACGAACATGAACTTATATATCCTACGTGATATAGGTAACAAGTAAAATTCGAGCAAGCAAGCTTAGAATTTACGCGCATAACTCAGGTGGGTTTATGGCCCCTTTTCTCTTTTCTATTTTTTTTTTCAAACTTTAAACTAGGGGAGAATACATGTTGTATTAAAACTTTTGTACGAACATTTGTGTGTATGCTGGTTTGTTAGGAACAAACTCGTAAGTGGTTGTGTATCGTATAAAGTCCTCGTACAGTCATACCGTTAATGTGTATACAATAAGGTCAGTTTAGATAGTACTATTGGGATTGACGAACCCCACGCGGCGCCAATACTGACGGGAGGTCAGGACGCGTGTAATCTCTACCCATTGCCATTATTTTTATGATAGACATGGCTGAGGCACGACAAACAGTCTAGTTCGGTAGTGACGCAACTAACACTTAGAGCCTCAAGCTCGGCAAACATTAATAAACCGCATGACACACCGCAAACTTTGTTTTTGATTACCTCTTTCTTATCAAAACCTGTGAACTCGCCAACTTTATGTTGACACGTTTCTTAACATGTATTCTCAGGTAATTGACTTACACATGGCTAGGAATGCACCTAAGGATGTCGAGCACAAGAGTCCTACATGCATTCATTATATTTTGAAACTCTATGTTTATTTGTATAATGTGTAAACAGTTTACTATTTGAACAAGCTTCTGCACTATTTAAATTTCCGCTGTGTAAGTTTTGAAAACTATTTGGGGATATTTATGACATATCCATGTGTTTTAAACTGCATATAGAGCCGCTCTATATGACCAGTGCTTCTGATACTGCCACGTCACACCCAACGTCACATGTCGTCGATATAGGTAAAAAGAACCTATAGCGACGAAAGGTTTCTATGTTTTGTTACCTTAGGCGCCGATTGGTGTAGTGAAATATTAGTACTTAATTAATTTGATAAGCAAACTTACAGACTACTTATTAGGCTTTGTAGGTGTAATGTCTCTTGGAACATACGTTGATACAATAGACATAAAGGAATAAATGTTTCATTTATTGCTTTTTACGTGGAAGTTTCAATAGAAACATTAAATACAATAGGTCTTGTTCCAATGGTATCTTTATCTCCCCCCGCCCCACTTCATCAACATCATCATAGTCATTATCCTCAACACCTTCCCTAACTTCTTCAACATCATTGTCATCAGTGTTTTCAGCTTTTTCAACATCATTTTCATCATTTTCTTGAACAACTCCCTTAGACTCCACATCATTTTCATCACTATTTTGAACAACTCCTTGAGATTCATCGCGATCATTATCATCATAGTCTTGATCGTTTTCATTATATTCTTCAAAATCATTATTAATAGCAGTTTTATCATCAATTGCATAATCATCTTACTTGTTGTCTGTCAAAGGACCATTCTCATATAGATGAGCTCTATGAGGTAATATCTTGTAATGCTTCCAATGGGTTTTACAATTGGTGGTGTTGATTGATATGATTGATAACTTTTACGTTTATCATGAACGTATAGCAACTGTAATTTAAAAAATTAAAGAAACATATAACGTACAGCATGAAACAACAACGAACCATTAAAAGATTATGTACCATTCCATTCCTTTTTTGTTCTTTTTAAACATTTAATTATATATTCACACCCATTCATATTTAATATGATAGATACCTTTGCTATAAAATTTGAAAAACCTTTTGTTGACTATTGTGCATTTTGTTGTCCATTTTACCATCTTTTTTCGTTTCTTTATAAGCATATTAAATGATTATCCTTGATTTTCTTGGATATTTTTCTTTCCATGACTTAAACGTATCTGATGTTCCTGTTCTAGGCTTATTTTTCTTATTGACAGTTAACCTTCCAATTAAGCGGTACTCCCCAAACATCTTTAACTGTAGTAGATGTAATTTTTATAATACGGTTTCTTGCTTTTAGCTCATCTTTGTCATTGTCATAGTTTGACACTAACCAGTGCGCAAGTCTTGCTGGAATCGGTTTTACATCCAATTAGGTCTGTAAATGAACCAAGCGTTCAGCGAACAATTCGTGAACCGTTCGGCTTGAAGTTCGTTTATGTTTGTTTGTTTAATAAATGAACAAACACAAACAAACAATTATGTTCATTTAGTTAAATGAACGAACATGAACATGGGTCGTGTTCGTTTATTTGTGTTCGTGAACGTTCGGCAACATGTTCGTTTACGTTCATTTATGTTTAGTTTAGTTCATTTATTATATTTATTCATTAAATGACTTATATATTTTTAATTTTTTATTTTTAGTTTAATACCATAATATTTAAGTTATTTTTAGTTTAATATTATAATATTTTAATTTATATATCTATAAATGATTATCTCCAATGCTTGAGATTGTAAATGTTGATTTTTATTGTTTAAATAATATGTGTTCGTTAACGTTTGTGAACAAACTAATTTCCTTAATGAACGAACACAAACAAGAATTTTCGTTCGGTTAGCGTTCGTGAACCATTCGTGAACAAGTTAAAAGTTAAACGAATGAACACGAACAAGGGCTCGTTCGTGTTCGTTTGGTTCTTTTACAACCTACATCCAACGAATAAAATGGTTTGAAACCCATGGGAATCACAACCTTCTTTTGTTGTTTGACAAGTCCTTCACCTTGTGTTTTAAATTTAGTATTCTTCAAATTTTTATACTATGTATTCAACAAATAATTTTTGAGAAGTCTCCACTGTTTTTTTAATGATTAGGGTTGATTGTTTTTGATGTTTTTGTGGAACCACAATAACAACAACATCATCATGATCATCATCATAATAACTTTAAATAGCTACCAGAGAGATTAGATACAAAAAAAAAACAAAAAGAAACAAATGGCACTCAAAAAGTAAATTACGTACCAACTAAAATATAATTAAGAGTTAAATGTCATTTTAATCCTTGTGTTTTGACAACTTTTGTCATTTTAGTCCCTGTGGTTTGAATTTTGCCATTTTGGTCACTATGGTTTCATTTTATTGCCATTTCATCCTTATCGTTTGATAAATTTTGCCATTTTAGTCCAAAATTTTAAATTTAATTGGACTAAAATGGCAATAAAATGGAAACCATAGGGATGAAAATGACAATAAAATGAAACCATAGTGACTAAAATGGCAAAATTCAAACCACAGGGACTAAAATGGCAAAAGTTGTCAAACCATAAGGACTAAAATGACATTTAGCTCTATAATTAAATACAAGCAGTTGTTTAATCTATCACATCAAATAACACACCAAGAAAATTTAAGCTGATAGTTATAAAATTATGTACAAAATAAAATTACACATTAAAGAAAATTACATAAACTCATATATAATAAATTGCTAGTACAAATAAAATTACAAACTTCAGTGCAACTTTTAGGGTTTTTCGTAATTAAATTTGTCATGTAGTCGTGTCAAATTTGTAATAAACAAAAAACAATTGTCTGGATTTCATACGTGATTTTGCGTATATACATATATCCATACATAAAGATATATACATATAAATATATACATGTATATTTATGTAGGTAATATTTAATAAACTAATTAAAATTTTAAATTAAAAACAATTTGATGAAATTTGTGGGTAATAATATGATGTAAATACAATTCAATTAAAAAACAATTTAAAGTTTTATAAAACAAATTCAATAGCGCTTTTAAAAAAATTTCATAATTTTATAAAAAGTTAAAAAATAAATATATAAGTATTTTAAAAAATTTTGCTTAAAACATTTCAACATTAAGAAAGAAAGTCGAAGGACAAGAATTGTAATTATCAAAAACTTAAATTCTGAATAATTTAAAACATAAATTGCAAACATCAGAAAGTTCAAGGGTTGTTCTTGTACAAAAAGAAATTATAATTCAAGAAACCAGATCCTAGGCTCAAACCCCTTTGGATCATGTTCTATCACAAAGCCGACTATAAAAGTGTTTCTAAATTTAATCTAGCAACGATAATGTGTTTCCCCAATAGTAGCGATTGTGAATGCATCATTAATTTTATAAATTATACTATTAAAAGCAATGTTTTCATAACCGGACCAGACGTCGAACCGGTCGGACCAATGAACCGGATTTAAGAACTCGATGATTTTATATACATTTTATAAATATATATATATATATATATATATATATATATAATAAATCAAAAAAAATTATAAAAAAAATATAAAAATATTAAAAAAACGGTTCAACCACCGGTCCGACCACCGGTTTGCCGGTTCGACTGAACCGGCCCAGAACCTCTAACCGGACCGGTCCGACCACCGGTTCCCGGTTCGACCGGTCCGGCCGACAGGTCCGGTTTTCAAAACATTGATTAAAAGTGCTTGACCATGACCGATTGACCTCATTCAAATATTAATTCGAAATTGGTTAAAACCATGGTGGTATAAGTCGCTACGCGCTAGTCAGTCGGCGAGGTAACGCATATGGATCAATCAGCACTAAGCGGATTGGAATTTTTATATGTAATTTTACAAATATATACTATGTTGAATATTAAACACTATAATAATTATCAAACAAATATATAAAATCACTAACCGGATATAATCTTGAGATTGATTGAACTTCAGAAAATCACAATTGTAAACCTTGAAGAAATGCAACTTGGATAATCTATAAGAATCGTGAATCACTATCAGATCAAACTATTTGATGGTACGAATCAAATGTTTGAACGGATTAGACTGAGAGATCTTGAGATTGAAATTGAACTTTGTTGTTTGTTAAGAGAAAACCGTACGCTTCTTTTTCTTGTGATCGAGAGTTATATATCAAATATAAACCCAAATTGCTTTATATCTCAAAGGATGTTGGGATAACCGTTCCAATTATTAGAGCTCACATTCTCAATTTATTTACTTTATTTATAATAATATTAATAAATTATAAAATACAATTATATTAATATAAGAAACATATATATAATATTAATGTCAAACGAGTCCGCACTCCCGCGTCACCTAACTCGATTAATCATTAATATTATTATCTCGATCACCAAGTTAACCCAATACACTAAAATAGTTGATAACACTAAAATTACCAACATTCCTCCCCTATTTTAGTGATATCCATGATTAACTTACATATCTTTTACACAAAATCAAACTTATGCATAAATGAAAATGTCCTATGGATTGAATTTTCATCTTAGTATATTACACGTTACAAATATTAGAATATCGGGGTGTCACTAAGGATTGAACCCTTGCTATCCATTTAAATACATGTAGGTAACATACACATAAGTTTACAAATTCAAATTTCACTTGACACAATGTTTTACTAGCCTGTGTCCTAATCCTTCAAAGAATATATCAAAGCTCAAGTCCAAAGCTTCTTAAAGCAGCTAAAACTTCATATTCTTATAGGTAGTTCATTACTCTTGCACCTGCACTGCAATTTATCAATGAACTATTAAGAAATTAAATTTCAACCTTCTTAATCTTGCAGTCTGAACACATACCGTGGGATGATTATGCTAATGTGTTCCAATATCTTCATGACAAGCTTGCCACATTGAATTCAAGATCTAACATTGTATTAGATGTGAATTGGGTGTCTTGACACGAGATATTAAATGGACTTTAAACTCATCCCTATAGCTGATTTGTTCACGAGATCTCTTCCTAACCCTTTGGTTAGATGATCAGCTATATTGAGCTCTGATCTTACAAATTCAACAGATATCACTCCATTTATGATTAATTCTCTAATCATGCTATGTTTAACACCTAAGTGTCTAGACTTCCTATTATACATGTGACTATATGCCTTTGCTAAGGTAGCTGCACTATCACATCTTATAGAGATTGGTGATATTGGTTTTGACCACAATGGAATCTCAAAGATCAGATTTCTTAACCATTCAGCCTCTTTACCAGCTGCTGCTAAAGCTACAAACTCAGATTCCATAGTTGAGTTAGTGATGCAAGTTTGTTTCTTAGATGCCCAGGAAATAGCACCACCACCAAGTAGAAACACCCATCCACTTGTAGAAGAATGATCTTCCATATTTGTTATCCAACTTGCATCAGAGTATCCTTCTAAGACAGAAGGAGACCCTGAATAAAACAAACCATAGTTCATGGTCCCTTTCAAGTATTTAAATAGCCTATTCACAGCTTGCCAATGCTGTGTATTTGGATTACTGGTAAACCTACTCAGTTTTCCCACAGCATAGGCTATGTCAGGCCTTGTGCTTATCATAGCATACATCAAGCATCCAATTGCTTTGGAATACTCCAATTGTGAGATAGAATTACCTTGATTAGGCATCAGTCTGATATTAGGATCTATAGGGGTGCCAATAGGAGAACAATTAAAGTGATTGAACTTCTTCAATACTTTCTCAATAAGTCAATATAATGAGACTAAGTCATGGTTATACCATTGTTACTCCGTTTAATCCTTATTCCAAGGATCACATCTACCTCCCCCATATCCTTCATATCAAAACTAGAAGATAACAAATTCTTTGTCTTATCAATCTGATCTTGGTCGAAACCAAAGATCAACATATCATCTACATATAAGCAAATAATAACTCCTTTACCAGAAGGATCAAATCTACTGTATACACATTTATCTGCTTGGTTTAGAAGAAACCCATGAGATAAGATCACATCATCAAATTTTTGATGCCATTGTTTAGGTGCTTGTTTCAAACCATACAATGATTTGATAAGTTTACACACCTTGTTTTCTTGTCCAGGTAATACAAAACCCTCAGGTTGTTTCATGTATATCTCTTCCTCCAATTCACCATTTAAGAATGCCGTTTTCACATCCATTTGATGAATTAACAATTTATGAATTGAAGCAAGAGCTATAAGAAGCCTTATAGTGGAAATCCTTGCAACTGGAGCATATGTATCAAAGAAATCAATGCCTTCCTTTTGTCTAAAGCCTTGGATAACCAATCTAGCTTTATACTTATCTATGCTTCCATCAACTTTCATCTTTCTTTTAAAGATCCATTTGCAACCCAATGGTTTGCAACCAGGAGGCAAATCAGTCAACTTCCAAGTATTATTATGCATGATAGAGTCCATCTCATCTTGGATGGCCTCTTTCCAGAAAGCCACATCTCTAGATGTCATTGCCTCATTATATGTCTTTGGATCCTCTTCAATATTGAAGCAATATTGATATTGATATTCAACCACATTCATGGTTCCTTCCACTAAATAAAGATGAAAGTCAGGGCCAAAAGACTTAGCTTTTCTGGCTCTATTACTTTTCCTAGGTTCAGCAGGAACATCTGTACTACCATTACTTCCAGATAAAACATTCTCAGCAGGATTAGAATTTCCATTTTGAGAATTCTAAATGGCATCCTTAGGTCTAGGCATGGAAGTAAACCTATCTTCATCAAAGATAGCATCCCTAGACTCTATAACAGTGTTTATGGAAACATAGTCATTAGGTTCTAATACATAGAACCTATAAGCTTTTGAGTTTTCAGCATAGCCTATAAAAATACAGTCTATTCCTCTTTCGCCCAAGTTCTTTCTCTTATGATCAGTAAGGCGTACAACAGCCCTACAACCCCAAACTTTCAAATAGTTTAGATTTGGAGGTTTCTTTTTCCATAACTCATAAGGAGTTATCTAATTCTTTTTATTTGGAGTTCTATTCAATAGATAACATGCAGTTAGCATAGCTTCTCCCCAGAATCCATCATTCAACCCTGAATAAGATAACAAAGAATTGACAATTTCCTTCAAGGTTCTATTCTTTCTTTCAGCCACACCATTCTGTTGTGGAGTGTATGGTGCTGTGGTCTGATGTATTATTCCAGTAGATTGAAAGTATACTGGATCATAATACTCCCCTCCCCGATCAGTGTGAAGAGTTTTAATCAGATCACCATGAAGCAATTCAACTTCTTGTTTATATACCTTGAATTTATCAAGTGCTTCATCCTTAGTATGAACAAGATATACATAACAATACCTTGTTACATCATCTATGTAAGTTACTACATATTTCTTATTACCAAGAGATGGTGTGCTATGAAAGTCACATAAATCAGAATGAATAAGTTCTAATACCTTCGAATCTCTTTTAACATCTTTAAATGCTTTTCTTGTAATCTTAGTTAGTTTACAAGTATGACATTTATTATCATGCATATCAAAAGCAGGTATTAAGCTCATTTTAGACATATCTTTCATTCTAACAGAATTAACATGACCTAATCTAGCATGACATAACTTAGAAACATGATCCACTTTGCTAGAAGAAGAAGATGCAATACACACAGATTCACTAGCAAATGGACATGAATATTAAGTTTAAACATACCATTAGATAAATATCCAAATCCAACAAAGGTTCCATGTCTAGATAAGATAAACTTATTACTCGATGACCTGCTTAAAACCATAACTGTTTAACACAATTCCAGACAAGAGGTTCTTTCGAATCCCCGGTACATACAATACACAATCTAACAATAATTGGTTTCCAGAAGTAAATACAAGTTTAACTTTCCCTATTCCTTTGATAGGCTCGGTTGCCACGTTTCCCATTCTCAACACAGATCCATCTTCAATTGGTTTAAATTCCTCAAACCATCTTATATCCTTGCACACGTGACTGGTAGCACCCGAGTCTACCCACCATGCCATTTCATCATCCAGATTTCACATTTGGGTCCTTAGACCCACTTGGACCGGCTGCATCAGCCTTGTTTCCTTCTGACAATTTCACCCGACAATCTTTCTTGAGATGTCCTGGTTTTCCACATCTCCAACAAGCCTTTTTAACTTTCTTGTTGGAATGATTATTTTCATTGTTAAACTTGCGCTTTTTGTCTTTCAGTTTGTTAAACTTTTTGAATTTTCCATCATCTTCAGCAACATTAACCGATGATGAAGCTTGGTTTTTACCTTTGGTTTTATCAACTTCTTGAGACCGAAGTGATTCCTCAATTCTGAGATGACTCCCCAATTGAACCAAATTCAGATCCTCCTTTTGATGTTTAAGAGTATGTTTAAAGTCCTTCCAAGATGGTGAAAGCTTATCAATGATGCTAGAGACAGATATTGACTCGTCCATTTTCATGTCATGTTGTGAGAATTGACCCAATGTGTGCAATAACTCATTGTATTTGCTCCATTACCGGCCTGGAATTTGACATCTTGTAATTCATGAAATTACTAACAAGGAATTTCTTACTTGAAGTATCATCTGCCATGTACTTAGATTCCAAAGCATCCCACAATTGCCTAGCCGATTCATCATTTTGATGAACATCAAACAAGGCATCCGACATCCCATTCAAGATATGTCCACGACATATATAGTCATCATTTTCCCACTTGAGACGTCTTCTAGTTTGTTCTAGAGTTTCATCCTCCACTATTTCAGGACACGGCGTGGATAACACATAAACAACTGTTAAAGTTGTTAACAAAAAATGCATCTTTTTCTTCCAACGCCTAAAGTCTTGTCCGTTAAACTTTTCAAGTTTAGCAAACTTACTAGTCATGTCACGAACAGATTCACCACTAGCCATTCGCTATTTCTTTTTCTTCAAATTGTCAAACAATTAATAACTTATATTTAGAAATCAATTCAATATCAATCTAAACTATACAGTAGCATATTCCTATTACAAAATCCAAACCTTGAATTCAATTAAACGTAATCACAGATAATTGATTCTTAAAATCAAGATTACCAATTTTGATATTATACATTCAATTATAATATTAGTCTTATTATCCACTTAATAGACAATAGTGGTTATTTTCAAATTCCAATTACCAAAATTCAAGTCAATCGAAATTATGTTATTAAAACAGTGAAAGAATTCCAAATTAATTATCACAGTAACTATGAAGTCAAATTGCATGATTCGAATTTCAATTCAATTAGTTGACTAAATTCAAATTCTAATTTCACATAATATCAAATCAACATTATATAATATGAAATACTATTAAATCTTGGTGACACAATAATCGATGACTGCCAACAATTCAATCACTTTGATTATATATTTGCAGTGGATAGAGTCAATACGTAAATAATACTATTCCAACCAAATTCGTGATTCTATGTTCATGGTTTCCAAACAAAATTCATGAAATCCAAAATTTTGTTTCAGTGGTTTCCGAACCATATTCACAAATTTGCAGAATTAGGATTATTAAATAAATAGTTTGATCTTTGTTGAATATTAAACACTATAATAATTATCAAACAAATATATAAAATCACTAACCGGATATAATCTTGAGATTGATTGAACTTCAGAAAATCACAATTGTAAACCTTGAAGAAATGCAACTTGGATAATCTCTAAGAATCGTGAATCACTATCAGATCAAACTATTTGATGGTACGAATCAAATGTTTGAACGGATTAGACTTAGAGATCTTGAGATTGAAATTGAACTTTGTTGTTTGTTAAGAGAAAACCGTACGCTTCTTTTTCTTGTGATCGAGAGTTATCTTCAAATATAAACCCAAATTGCTTTATATCTCAAAGGATATTGGGATAACCGTTCCAATTATAAGAGCTCACATTCTCAATTTATTTACTTTATTTATAATAATATTAATAAATTATAAAATACAATTATATTAATATAAGGAACATATATATAATATTAATGTCAAACGAGCCCGCACTCCCACGTCACCTAACTCGATTAATCATTAATATTATTATCTCGATCACCAAGTTAACCCAATACACTAAAATAGTTGATAACACTAAAATTACCAACATACTATATACACGAACATCAATATTAATAATTTAATATAATAATTGAAATAATTTAAAAATAAACTTAAACATAATAAGGTAAGTACTTCAAAGTTCAAACTTAAACACTAATTTCAAAGTTTTGAGATTAATTTCGATGTTTCGTAGTTATATTTGATGTTTTAGATGTTAGATTCGATGTTTTAAAGACATATTAATAATTTTGAATTGAAAACGGTCTTAAATAATCATTGATTTGGGTTCTTTTTACCCGAAAAAAGTAAAAAAATAAAATAAAATTAGCCGTCTAGAGTAAAATCAACAAGGTTGAAGGGCACCTAGCCGATTTTTACAACACTAGTTAAAAGAACATTAACAAAACAAATTGAACACACAAACATTGCGACATCTCTCTGGTTGAATAACGGTGAAATCTCCTTCGGAAATACTCTAAAATTTCGAATTGAAGTCAAGTCTTCAATTGGGACTTTTCCTCAATTAATTTCATCGGATTCGAATCAATTCAAGTTAACAGTTATGTGCATTGCAATCGGTTTTTGATATAGAACAAGTTCCTAAACATTATTTGAACTCACATTCAACCGATCAATCGAATTTGTTTTGAAGGTTCATACGCAAAAAAGGTTAATTCAATATATAGATTACAAAACAATTATGTTCCAACCATGTTCTGTGAACCACCCGCTAGTCCAGCGGTAAAGACCTGCTGAGCCAAGGAGGTGGCTTGGGTTCAAAACATGACCAAGTCGGTTTCTGTTTCCTTGATTTTTATATTTCACTTACTTTACCATTAAAATTAACTCTGAAAGCTTCTAAAAATTCCTAAAAATTATCTTTAATATTTGGGAATTTTTAAATAATTTTTCAATAAGGATAAAACTGTTTTTTTTATTATTATTAGAGTTTAAAAACTAATGTAAACTAATATAGATTATAAATTTCCAAAAAAAATAATTTTCTAATTCTGAAAACGTTATTAAATATGCTTTCACTATAATTTGGAGATTTTATAAAACATATTTTATATATAATATTATATTAAACTCAATAATTTTTTATTTAAACTATGTAAAAATATTCATAATATTCTTTATAAATAAATTCAGAATATTAATTAATATTCAGATATTATTTTTAAAATAGAAAATAACTTTTATTCAAATAAAATGTTTAGTTTTGTTTATTTCAAAATACATAAAAGAATACAATTTTATGTAAATAATAAAGAATAATTTCATGTAATTATTCAAAATAATTGTTTATGAATTTTTACGTGTATTTCATTTAATGTATTTATATAAAATGTTATTAGTCATGATTTTATACATATAACTAATGGAACATCACAAAATTTTGGTTTTAAAACAATAAGAATAATAAATCGTAATAAACAAAAATATAATAGTTAATATAAATATCTAAAAAACTATTTTATGATACATTTATTTAAAATATTAGATAAGTATTTTCAAACTGTTATTTCAAAGAAATACTATATTTCTTTAAATTCAAAATTATATTCTTTAAATGAAATCTAAAGCCTCTAGACTAGAACAAAAAACTTCGAAAACTTAGAGAATACTAAGTTTATTTATGTAATTTATAAACTAGGGTGAAGTGAAAGTTTTTCTCAAACTATGTCAAGAACATTTGTAACATACACTGTAAACCAATGAGTTTTCTCATAGTTCTATCTTTTACATTTTTTTGGTAAATTTTATGGATGTTGCACATGTCTTATTTCAAGCTTGTTGAATCTAGAGTCAAAACAAAATATGATGCAAACATTTAGATCTAAGTTCGTTTTAGTTCGAACTTCGAATGTTGTGTGTTGACTCATGTTGAATGCTTCTGTTGCTTGGTATGCTATTGTTAGGATAAAAATCGTATCATACATAAACATACTAATACTTTAGTAGCATGGGAATGGTTGGATACCTTCCTTGCATTGAGTTATCGTTGTGTAAAAAAATGTAAAAATGTACACATTGGAAGACTTATTGAGACATGCTTATTTATTATGATATCTTAGTAGCTTAAGGATGGTCGGATACCTTATTCGCATTGACTTGTGGATATACATGCTTTAATCCAAGCCCTAGCTAGTCTTGATTGTAAAAGCTACATATTGGTACTTGTTTGGAGACGATACATACTAATGCAGATTTGTTGAAATATATGTTTTAGGGGCTTTTACATATTTCCCTCAGCTAACTTGTAAAATTACATATTTTCCCAAATCATAATTTAAGAACATTGTACATTATGCATTAAAAAATTGTACATTGGGGAAATATGTAATTTTTCAAGTTAGGAAGGAGAAATATGCAATTATCCCTATGTTTTAATTTAAGACACAGCTAGTCTGAATTAAACATTATATATTGATACTTGTTGTGGACTATTAATGATGCCTATGCATACTTGTATTTGTAGAAATGCATCACTTTAACTCAATTCTATTTAGACTGATGTTTCAAAACTATTCTTATACGTATATAAAACTTATGAGACTCACAAAATACGCAAATTGTTTATAAACTCCTATTTTACATGTGTAACAAATTATATAAAGACTTTGATGAAAATTTAAGAAATATGGACCTAGATAAATAGAACAAGACTTTACTTTGTATTTGGGTTTTTGTGTAATTGAATATCGTATGATTGTTTGTGTTAATAAATGACTTCGTATAATATATTTTAACTTCAATAAGAGCACCATGTGCTTTTAAACAATTACAAATCACATCTTGACCTATCCCATCATTGATTGAGGTATGACATTTATAAAATTACAGACAAGATAGAATTACAAATTAGTACGTACCATATAAAATTACGGACCATATAAAATCTAACATTGAGAAAAGGTTACAAAGCCCAATAAAATATAAACCAAGGTGGCTTTCCCTGACTTAACACTTAAGATTGTATCAAAATACAGTAAACAAGATTACATATAAAAAACGTGATTTTTGAAATGTAGAAACGACAGAACATTGTGCTTACGTTTTTTTAATGATGTTCTCCATGTGCCCCATCTTCTTTGTAATTTTGTTTTTGCTCATAATTCGAATTGAAAGAGATTCAAGATTTAGTAGATTAATTCATAATTACACAAAGATAGTTAAAATCCCTTGTTTTAAGGATTAGGTTTATTTGGTTCAAAAAATAAAAATTGTGTTTGTTCTTTTTGTATATTTCGGACTCTCTAAATAGTTTAGTTAACATAATCAATTACCAAAATGCCGCCATGTTAATCTAGCCATTTAAAATCACATATCTATGGATAGAATTGCTTCCTACAATAAATCCTACGCTCCTTACGAACTAACCACTATATATGTGTGAATGTGTGTGTACAAAGGGGGAAAATGGTACGAATGTATCAAGGAACTAGAACGCGCCTCGTGTAATCTAAGTAAGGGTATTATCATTCATGTAAAATTACGAACCGCAATAAAATTACATACCGTCATTTGGCACCCATAATCAAGGAACTGCCATGATATAATCTTGGACCAATAATCACACACCACGTTATATAAAAATCATGCACAGTAATTTAACACACATGATCAAAGACTAGCTGCATAATCACAGACCAAATAATCACGAATCGTGTTACATAAAAATCACGAACCGTCATTTAACATATATAATCATTTACCACCAGCATAATTACGGACCAATAATCACGAAACAAACTTAAAAATCACGAACCATGTAAAATATTTGAAAAAAGACTATAGCAATGTCATACTCAAATTAAAAGATAATAAAATTTTGGTGAAATTTTTTAAAAAAATGATTAAACATTTAAAAGTTATTCGATTTTAAAAAAGTTGTGAAACTTGATTTACCCATAAAAAATCAACAAATGTATATTATTCATGTATTGTCATTTCAGGTTTATTCACGCAACTTTTAGTGAAAAATATGGACCATATGATCTTAACCATTGATAATTTGATCAAAGGTCCAAAATTCTTCCTATCATTCTTACGTAAAAAAAAAATAAAAAACCTTTATATTTCGTCATTTTCCGATATATTTTTCCAATTTACATATAGTATCATAACTAAACCTAAACTACATTTATATATAATATAAATCCTTCTTATTTCTAAACAAGCACTATATGCATGCATGTATAAACGTAGACGTCAATGTCATTTGTAAAACATACACATATATGTGATGTCAATAAGAAGCTAGATGCATATAAATTGAATAGTGTTTGTATATATCTCCATTATAATCATACGAAATCTCTTAAACTAATTCGATCATTTACATTTATCTATTGTCAATGACATGTGATACAATGGCAAGACTTGATGAATCACATATGATGGTCTTACGCATTATAAGCTTTATGTTGTTGGTGTGTCATGGATGTAAGTAAGTTCGTGCACGCCGTCTAATATAATTAATCATGTCATTTTTTTTCTTTTTAGGGTAAATTACGGTTTTCGCTCATGTCGTTTAAGTATTTTAACTATTTCAACTTAAAATAAAATCATTTATCAATTCAGCCCATATGGTTTAAACAACTAATGTTTTTACCCCCAACCATAGTTAAGCTTGGAGGCCAAAACCGTTGTAATAGTTAGGTTTGAGAGCCAAAACTGTTAATAATTTAAGAAAAAGGGGTTGCATTTATATAACATTCTATTTTGGGTTGAAACTGTTAAAACTTTTAAACCACATAGGCTCGATCAACTGTAATTTACTCTTAGTTTTATTTAAAAGTCATGAATTGTATATAACCTTATTTGCAAAGTACGGTGGAAACCACCTGTTTTAGCTATAGTCTCGTTGGTTTTTTTTTCCTTAACAAAAATCGTGTAGTTGAAATGTATTGATTTTCGAAAAGTTAATATTTGCTGTCCACCAGAGATGATTTAGTGTGTATTTTTGGTGAAAAAGGTGATGGTTCAATATCCCACCTTTTTTTTCTTTGTGTTTTATTTCTTTTAATATTTACTAGGTTAAATCTCGTGTGTTACACGGGTTGAAAATTGAAATGTTATGTATTTTATAAGAAAAACTTGTTTTAAAAAAAAGTTGTTTAATAAAACTTATTTTTACAAAATTTTTATTTTTCCTATAACTACAAATTTATAACAATTTTTGTAAATAAAAATTGATTTTTAGAAAAATTCATATTTTGTAAACTTTTTTTAAGTATTTTTTTGATTAAAAAATACTTCACTTTTAGTTTATTAAAATTAATTTTTAATATATAAAAGCATATAATATCATTATCATTATTTTTATAATTATTTGATAAATTATAAAATTTAATTATAATTATTATTTAATATAAGAGAGAATGAATGAGAGGAAAAAAAAAAGACAAGTGACAATGATAGTTTAATAAAATGATAAGTGGAATTAATAGTCTAATAACTTGACATGTGACAAAAAAGATGTTTATTTATTGTAATAGTAAGATAAGATAAGATTAACTTTTTTTATTACTTTTAATATATTCTTTTTAAAGGGATAATCAAAGTTAGATGGTGGTAAGTGATTAGTCATTTGGCATTTAAAGATATTGTTTTAGTTTCAAATCTTACGTGTGGTTTTTTTCCTTCTAGTTTACTTTTATTAGGTTTTATTTACGTTTAACACGTAATAGAAGTTTATACATTCTTTATATTTAACTACTTTTACCCCCGGCGAGTTTTTCTAGATTTCTATTTTTTTTTAATTTCTTACATGTTCACTTAGTGTACTTGTTAGAATAAATTCGACTAGCTTAATGTTTTTTATGTGAACTTTATTCGAAAAGGATTGGGTAAAATAAAATAAATATTCGTATTTATTTTATATATGTTTTTAGGTTGTCTACGTTTAAACATTAATTTTGTTTGTAAACAAGTTTAGTCAAATATAACATGATTTTATTTGATAGTATAAGCTAGAATTATTATACATTTTGACACCGCTAGATCGCTAAACTTAGTAGTTATAATCCTTTTTGGATTTATAGGTGGAAAAAAGATAGTGATGACGTAACATCATTTGGGATTCCATCACCACAAAAATGTAAGTATTGTGTAAAATACAACGGTACCGAACTATTAAAGTATAAATACTGTTGTTGTGGGGATATGAACGGGTGTTTCTATGCTGAAGGTACGTGTGATACCTATTGCAGCATTCGGAAAACTTGTTGTAATAAACAGAATTCTTAACTAAAGAATATTTGTATTTTGTTACTTGCCGAGTTAAAATTCCACTCTGAGTGGTTTGAGGAAGGAGAGATGAAGGCACGAAAATGACTATATCTGCAAAAGATAAAGAGGCTATTTTGTAGCCCCATCTCATATTAAGAATATTTATTATTTATATAATAAATACAAATATATCTTTAGTTCAGGCAAATGTTCCGACTCATGTGTTTGTCTTTCACCTCATAGTTTATATACAGCGGTTTGTTTACACGTGTGTGCCTTAAAAGTGAGCAAACCGGTTTTTTTTGGAACTGATTCCATTTGCAAATCGGTTTGTTTCTGGTTTCGATTCATGTAGTCGATTTTAGAACCAGTTTTTTTTCCATCTCAATGTGTGCATGTGTTTCTATGAGCGGGGATATTTGATTTTATTTATGAACATGTATTTCTAGCACAAGAACCATGTAAAAAGTATATTTGAATCATTTAATGCTTAAAGTAAAACCCATATTCACATGTGCGCATAGATTCACGCTATAAATGGTATGATTGCAGAGTTGTATTGTACAATCAATTGCACATTTAAAAAAAATATAATATTTTTAAAATATGGCAATAACGTACCAAAAGGAGAATACAATTCTAAATTATTTACGTCTCGCCCTCTTTCTACACCACTTCCGGTTAACCATACATCACCGTACTTTTTTACGAGTTGTATAGCACTGTTATGTCATAATGTTGTCATGTTTGTTAACGATATGGCCGTATAGCACTATACGGGCCGTAAAAAAAAATATTTTTTTAGCGTTTTTCCAGAGAATCTAAGAGGAAATAGTTGAAGAAAATTTGAGTCTCTGCGGGCCGTATAGTAGCTAAACAACCGTATATATTCATATTATACGTCCGTAGCGGGCGACAACAATGTATCTCTATGGGTAGTATAGACCTAATACTGTGGTATAAATAGAACATATTCAAAATTATCGTTTTTTTAATCCAAATGTAATCGAGATATTTCAAATAAAATATATATCAATACAAGGCTTGTGGCTCGATTAACATACCTTTATCGAAGAAAGACGCGTACAAATAGATGGCTCTCCAGAGAATCTAAGAGGAAATAGTTTGGCTATTTGCTCAAATGAGCCCTATACGCCCGTTTTATAGCATCTATCGGGTCGTACAAAGCTATATGGTCGTGTAAACAATGTTAATCTTTTTTATTGTTACTCTTAATCATTCATGTATACAAATGTAAATTAATGAATAAAAATTAATTATATCATTCATAGAATACAAAGATTAATGAAAACATTTCATTTTTAGAAATTTAATCTACAATACCATGTTGTACAGTATGAATAAAATTTTTCGACTTATTATAGAGTTGTATACGATCCATGTATATATGTTCCCAAGCTAAGACGTTGTAGCGTCCAAAATGTTTGTAGTAATAACAAAACGTTGGAATTGAAAATCCTCCTCTTAGTTGTAGCATGATATAATGAGTAACATTAACATAAGATATTGTAACGACCCGATATGAAATATTAGTGGTCGTTATGGAATATTAGTTACATTCTTCCATAGTGGGAACAATGTTGTGCTATGTTGTTTGTCTAGTGATAATGAATGGACTACATGAAACTTGTTTGGAATCAGTATACATGTTTCCGGCATCAACATCTAGTGATCTACTCGAGCAATTTCAGGTTTACTCTAATATAAGGGATGAAGTAAATGAGTAAATGTTTGGTTTCCAAATCAAAGTGAATAATATGCTTGATTTCGGATAAGATTTCAAAAAGTTGAGTTTTGATAAACGACCACTGATCTTCACCATAACCAAGGCTATGTGTCACATGCCCAAATACACAGTTCCCATCAAACATAACATTTTCAACATGTTAAAAATAAGAATGAAACATTAATGGAATTTGTGGCATATAATGGTGAAATTTCGGTAATGTACTATAACAAATGGTTGTTCGTTCAAGTCTGGAATTGTTGATGCAGTCGAATAGCTATGTTTAAGAGTTTCTTTAGAAACCACAAGAGCTATATGTCATGCAGTTTCTAGCTCCCTATGTTGACTTTGTTGGATTTATATGTACGGACCCGATAAGTTAACGTAACTAACCAAGCTGTGACCCGTAAGAGTTACACCTTGGTCAACGAACATTAAATCCACTTAATTTGATTAACTGGTATTCACGAACGAATTTATAATTTATAATTGTTATAAATTATATAAGTTTAATTACTTAATTTTAATTAAACTAATGGAATTGGGCTTGATGCCGTGTATTGGACCTAAACTAATTATCTTAGGCTTTAGGGCCCGAAAGTAATTAATATAAGATTAATAGAGATTAATCTTGAACTAACTCTACCCTAATTTTTCCTGCCGTAAGTGAAAGGAAAAACAAAAACCATAAATTGTTTTTTTTTTTGTTTTCTTGGTGAAAAAGAGCTGCCGTCGGAAAAAAAAATCCAAGGGAAGCAAAATAGTTTTTTGTCTTTTCTGTTTTGAAAATCAAGAGATCCAAACAAGGATTATTGATTTTATAAGTTTTACTATCATACAACAAGAATCAAAAGTAATATCCGATTGGTGATTTCAGGTCTATAAACTCAAATCATCTCCTGCTTCCACGGTGAACCAGGAACTCGTTCGTGTTCGTGTTCTAGCATCCGTTCGTTGAACCTCGGTGTGTCAAACGGTTAATCATTAATTGAAAGGGTATAATATTTTCTCATCGGTATATTAGATTAGTTAATATTACATCCGTGTTTGTATGTTTGTAACCATGATCCTGACTGGGAATTTTAAAAGTGTTAAAGTTTGAAACCCTAATTCTGCTGTGTATAATTAAATATGGATTTAATATAAAAATTGGTCAAACTTGTTTTTACCTAAAAGTCAAACCGAATACCACCATGATTCCCAACAGTGGTATCAGAGCCACGCTTACAACATGCAAATCGGATCCGGTCAGCTTAACCGGTTACAGATCACAAACTCTAATTTAATATTTTGAGTTTCTGATCCAGATATAGATCTGAATAATTATTTGGGTAAAAATAATTATTTGGTCAAAGTTGTAATTGACCAAAAGGAATTACCCAGTTTAATTATAAAATTATGATTGAATATGTAAATCAGGCCCAACCTTGTGATTGTTTGGTTGTTTAATTTTTCAGTTTTGGTTTATTATGGTTTGGCCCATTTTGATGGCTCAAAGTTGTAATAGAGTAGGGTTTGTATTTTCTTGTTATGTATTTCAATTTATTGTAAATATTGTAATGACAAAAGACCTGAAGACAAAACTGAAGAATCAAGATCAAGAAGCACGGATCTGGAGGTCAGTGGGAGCAGCTCAAGATCACAAGATGCACTATTCATCATTGTGGTTGATTGTGTGTTGTGACCCCGTGACCTATTTTGTTTTTGCTACTTGGCTCTAGCAAAATCAAACGCATTTTGGCCTTATGATTTACATATTTATTTAATTTGATATTGTGGTTGCTTTATCTTATAAATGTTATAACATACCAACCAAATACCAAAATGGTTTTAAAAGGAGTTTTAAAACATAATCGCAATAAAATGTAACAAGTTCAAAAACTAATCAATTTTGCAACCTGTAAAAGTTTTATAAAAACAAATGGTTTGTTTTAAAATATATAACCAATGAGTTTCTACAATCTAAAATTGTTTTAAAACTCAGAAACTTAATAGATTAACTATTAACTTTTGAATGGTTATACAAGTCGCGACAAACTTAGTTTTAATAGGTTATTTAAAATTAAGTGTCCTGAGAGATGAAAGGGTTCATCACAAAGTCACGACATTAAATATAGTAAAACTGGTTTTTACAACGCACGTATGATTAGATCATTCGTTGTGTTTGACCCTTATTCGGTAAACACTAAAATTGGATCCCATATATATAAAATCAATAGTCTATGCTATCCTATTATAAGGGACACTTGGAGCATAATGTGAAACACCAGTGTTTGGAGCCACAGCACCGCACTTGGTGCGTAGTTTGTCCTCCAAGGTGCAAGAGTTTCGTTGACACATCCGGCTCTTCCACATGTACCTGTTTTAGGATGACTATTACTTTCATATCTTGTTACGTGCCACAGCTGTCTGGAAATGAAAGTGAGCATAGATGAGGCTAAACGTATCACTAAATAGACAAGTTGTCTTAGTGGCCTCATACTTGAGAGTTGTGCATTTTTCACAATTGACAAACGTTGTCAGTCTACCTAGTATCACTTACTAATGTTGCGTGCCATAGCTGCCTTTAGTAACTGATACTGCTAGATTCTCAATCCTTATTCTTATTACTGTTAATGGGTCATTGACTAAATAGGGAATTAAACATCAAAAATACTAATTATTTATTTTTGCTTACAATAACATATGTCTCATGAAAACAACTCCTTCGCTCTCAAGTCCATACTTGAGAAAGATAAGCTGAATAACACCAACTTTCTCGAATGGCACCGCAACTTGAAAATTGTTCTCAAGTTTGCGAAAAAGCACTATGTACTGGAAGGTCCAGTTCCTAGCGAGCCTGAGGGTAATACGGCTGATGCCCGTAAATCCTGGGAAAAGCATAACGAGGATGCCATTGAGGTAGCCTGCCTTATGCAAGCCACCATGTCTTCTGATCTTCAGAAGAATATGGAAGACATGAGTGCCTTTGACATGATCCAGCAACTTACAGGCATGTTTCAAAAACAAGCCCGTCAAGAACGCTATGACACCATGAAGCAGCTTATCGGCTGCAAAATGCAAGAAGGCTCGTCAGTTAGTGCTCATGTGCTTACGATGAAAGGGTACATCGACCAACTGAGTAAACTTGGTTACCCCCTGTCAAATGAAATGGCAGCGGATTTCATCTTGAACTCTCTCCCAAAGTCTTACGACCAGTTCGTAATGAATTTCAATATGAATGCTTGGGAGAAGACTGTGCCTGAACTGCATGGGATGCTGAAGACGGCTGAGATGAATGTACCAAGCAAAGTCAATCAGGTATTGACAGTTCGATCTGCTGGTGTTAGGAAGCCCAATCCCAAGAAAAGGGGTTATAACAGCAAGGGCAAGAATAAAGCTGTTGTTGCTGCCAAGCATGCCACCAACAAAGACAAGCCAATTACTAAAGCACCACCCCTGAGGAGCGTCAATGCTTTGAATGCAACAAGATGGGGCATTGGAGGCGTAATTGCCCTGAATATCTGGCTAAGCTGAGGATGAACAAGGCCAACGGTGCAGGCCCTTCAGGTATCTCTATTTATGTTATTGAATTTTTTACTGTTTCCAGCAACACATGGGTGTTTGACACTGGATGTGGTTACCACATTATTAATGTCTTGCAGGAACCTGAAAAGTGGAAGAAGCTGAAACAAGGCGACATGGAGCTCATCGTTGGTGATGGGAAAAGAGTACCAGTTCTTGCAACTGGGACATATCATCTTACATGTCCATCTGGCCTTGTACTTATTTTGAATAATTGTTTGTTTGCACCTGGTTTGACCAGAAATATTATTTCAGTTTCTTTATTGTTTGAACAAGGATTTAAGTACGTTTTTAATGGTATTGCTATATCTACCTACTTAAATGATGTCTTTTCTTTTGAGGCTAAACCTCAAAATGGAATTTATGAAATAGATGTTCAACCAAACAATAACATATACAATCTTTCTAAACGTATCAAGTCATTATTAATGATACATTTCTATGGCATTGTAGACTTGGCCACATAAGCAAATCTCGCATAAAAAGGCTCCAGTATGAAGGGATTCTTGAATCCACTGGACATGACTCCTTTGATGATTGTGAATCTTGCTTAGCTGGCAAACTCACTAAAGATCCCTTCACCCATGTTGGTGAACGAGCAAAAGATCTGTTAGCACTCATACATACTGATGTGTGTGGTCCTTTCAGAACTATGTTTAGAAATCATGAAAGATACTTCGTTTCATTCATTGATGATTATAGTCGATATGCATATGTTTATCTAATGAAACATAAGCATGAAACCTTTGAAAAGTTCAAAGAATTTCAAAACGAAGTAGAGAACCAACTTGGTAAAACGATTAAGGCACTTCGATCAGATCGAGGTGGCGAATATCTCAGCTTAGAGTTCATCAATCATCTGAAAGAACGTGGAATTGTTTCACAGCCCACTCCTCCTGGCACACCCCAACTTAATGGCGTAAGCGAGAGGAGAAATCGCACCCTACTTGATATGGTCCGATCGATGATGTGTAGAACTAACTTGCCTCACTCCTTTTGGAGTTTTGCTCTTATGACCGCCGCCCGCATTGTAAATCTGGCACCGACTAAGAAGGTAAAAAAAACACCATATGAGATATGGTTTGGCACTAAACCCAGTTTGTCTTACCTTAGGGTATGGGGATGCGATGCATATGTCACTAGAGATTCTGATGACAAGCTTGATCCTCGAGGCGAAAAGGTTGTTTTCGTCGGATACCATAACAGAAGCGGATATTATTTCAACCATCCTGATGCAAACTTGATTTCCATCAAAAGGAAGGGCCACTTTCTCGAGAAAAAATTTCTTAATCGAGGAACTGGAAGCAATATTGTGGATCTCGAAGAATTTCGAGAACCGCAAACGACCGCTGACGAATTCGGAACGTCTGATCAACAAGAAGTTGTTGCTAATGAATCAGACATAAACACAAGCATTCGTAGAAGTAGCAGGACTCGCAATGCTCCTGATAGATACCTTTGGCATCTTGATGGTTCTGAAGTCCTGGTAGTAGCTGAGCCTGATGGCGAACCTACTAACTACAAATCTGCTATAACAGATCCAGAATCTACGAAATGGCTCGATGCCATGAATTCCGAGATGCAATCCATGCGTGACAATCAAGTCTGGGACTTGGTTGAGCTACCCCCCGGTTCACGGGCAGTAGAGAGCAAATGGATTTTCAAGAGAAAAACCGACATGCATGGAAATGTTCATACCTACAAAGCACGGCTGGTTGCGAAGGGTTTCACTCAAACTCAAGGTGTTGACTATGATGAAACTTTTTCACCCGTTGCTATGATCAAATCGATTAGGATATTACTTGCCATAGCTGCATATTATGACTATGAGATATGGCAAATGGATGTTAAAACGCTTTTCTGAATGGACATCTTTCTGAAGATGTCTATATGGTTCAGCCTGATGGTTTTATTGATCCAAAATATCCAAGTAAGGTATGTAAACTAAATAAGTCTATTTATGGACTCAAACAGGCATCTCGCTGCTGGAATCTTCGTTTTGATCAAAAGATCAAAGAGTTTGGCTTCATCAAAAATGAAGATGAACCTTGTGTTTACAGAAAGGCAAGTGGGAGCACTATATCATTCCTCATCTTGTATGTGGATGATATACTAATTCTTGGAAACAACATTCCTATGCTTAACGAAGTCAAGCACTGGTTGGGAACTTGTTTTGCAATGAAAGATCTTGGAGAAGCAGCTTACATTCTTGGAATAAAAATCCACAGAGATAGATCTAAGCGGCTTCTAGGGCTGAGTCAAAGTACATACATAGACAAAATGATGACACGCTTCAACATGGAGAACTCCAAGAAAGGGACTATTCCCATGACTAAAGGAACCTTCTTGAACAAATCACAATCTCCTTCAACGGACATTGAAATTAGGCGAATGCAAGCAATTCCATATGCCTCTGCGATTGGTTCTATCATGTATGCTATGTTATGCACTAGACCTGACGTCTCGTATGCTTTGAGCATGACCAGCCGTTTTCAACAAAATCCTGGCATTGCCCATTGGACTGCAGTCAAGAACATTCTGAAGTACTTAAGAAGAACTAAAGAAATGTTCTTGATATTTGGAGGAGTGGAAGAAGAGCTCACTGTAAGGTGTTACACTGATGCTAGCTTCCAGACTGACCGAGATGACTCTCGCTCACAATCAGGTTTCGTATTCACTCTCAATGGAGGAGATGTCTTTTGGAAAACTTCCAAACAGAGTGTAGTGGCGGATTCAACCACCGAATCTGAATATATTGCTGCATCGGATGTTGCAAAGGAAGCTGCTTGGATAAAGAAGTTCATAGCTGACCTCGATGTGGTTCCAAGTATTCGGAAACCTATCGAAATCTTTTGTGATAACATAGGTGCTATAGCTCAAGCCAAAGAGCCCAGGTCTCATCACAAATCCAGGCACATTTTGAGAAAGTTTCACTACATACGGGAAATAGTGGAACGTAGAGACATCATAATAAGCAAAGTGGACACAGATCAAAACCTAGCAGACCTGTTCACTAAGCCCATGACTCAGGACAAGTATGATCAGCACAGGAATGCGATCGAGCTTAGATTTGCTTGTGATATGTTTTGATTTAGTATTTGGATGTACGAACATATAAACAGTTATACTTTTGAATTCACTTTTGATTTACTGGTTTAAATGCAATTCTGAATTTTATAACTGTGTTCGTTTTTTAATACGTTTAATCCATGAATATTGTATTCTTAATTATCCGTAGTCGGTCAGACTCGTGGGAACGACTCTGAATTAAGACTATTCTGGATTTGGTCTCAAGTAGTTGACTACCAAATTCACAGACATTATTATGAATGATGTTGGATGTAACTCGCTTCAAATCATCTCCATGGATCTTAGACATGAGATGTTTTTGAAATTGGTAAACTCATCTTGTATCCTCTGACCTGAGATATATACTAGAACTTTCGTTTACTAAGGGACATTCTTTGATCATTGTCAACCGCTGTCGCGTAACTGCCAGTCATAAAGGCTTTCATTGGGAATGGTTCTGAGGTTCAGTGGGAGTTGTATATAATTAAGATTGAGATTCTGTACTCTTACATATATCATGTAACGGTTAGACATTATGGCGCCCTCGTTGATTCAAACTGGTGAAGTGTAAGGCCTTACCCAAACTGACTGTGTGTTTGATTGGACCACTCTGAATCTAAATCGAGAACAATAATAATTGAACGTCATATGAGAAGGAATTAGATCCATGTCTCATTGTTTCAATTGATGTCTTTTACAGAAAAGATAGATGACAATGATTATCATAAGTCTAGTATCCTGCTATAGTAGCACGGTAATTTGGTTAATGACTTTAAAGTGTCATACCTTGTTAGGAGCAGTTATGTGCAGCTAGAGCACCGCTGACTGTCTATTTTGACCTTTATCGAAATCCGTCCAAGTGGGAGATTGTTGGATTTATATGTACGGACCTGATAAGTTAACGTAACTAACCGAGCTGTGACCCGTAAGAGTTACACCTTGGTCAACGAACATTAAATCCACTTAATTTGATTAACTGGTATTCACGAACGAATTTATAATTTATAATTGTTATAAATTATATAAGTTTAATTACTTAATTTTAATTAAACTAATGGAATTGGGCTTGATGCCGTGTATTGGACCTAAACTAATTATCTTAGGCTTTAGGGCCTGAAAGTAATTAATATAAGATTAATAGATATTAATCTTGAACTATGTCACACCCCCAATTTCCAACTAACGGAATCATACCGTTTGGGAACGTGACAAACCAGGATCTCAGATCATTAGACATAGCGAAGACCTCTATATGAATTTCAAAACATACTTTGGTCTTTAAAACATAACATCAGAGTTTTCAAAAGTTGCGGAAGCGTTTAAAAATCAATAACAGTTGTAATATGTAAATTACAAAACAAAATCCTCAAATGTTCAAATTCAAATATCCAAAATGTTTAAAATGCATGCGACTCTATCTCCTAGTCCATGCCAGCTTTAATGCGCGCCTTAGCGTCCTGAGAAAACATGTAAATCAAGTCAACACAAAGGTTGGTGCATAACACAGGTTTTAGGCATTCACAATGTTCAAAACAGCAGTTTGAATATCAAGTTTGTAGATAACATAATCACACATGCACAGTCATGATAGCTAGTCATATAAACTATTTACATAAGTGTTCGACACCGAAGCTGACGAATTGCCATGCTATAGCATGTTTTTGCCTTGCCACTATTGTCTAGCACAACAATAGTAAAATGTGTTTGGTCAGTCAAACACCTGCGTAGATCCCATCTACCAGGTGAGGTTTGTCAAACCTAATAGATCTATTTCCAACTACCACGCTTTGCATTACAGCAAACTAAACGGTTCGAGGTGTGTAAGGACTTTCAAGTTGCTATGTTGTCACATAATGTAAACAGCTAACTCATGCAAGTGATATGTATCTAAAAACAGTTTGTTGCACATGTTTTCTCCCCCAAAACAGTTTAAAATAAGAAAGGGGCCGTGTACGCACCTTTGAGTATAGCAGAATGATCAATACGCGTGAAATCGTGTAGAGAATCCTCTTACGAAGGATCTGTGTTTAAACAATAACTTAGTGTTATTCGAATAGTCGTTTTGTGCTTGAAATCACATACGTGTCAACACACGTATGTTAAAGTGTGAGAATTTTGCATACGGAAGTACGCGTTCTTTTTGAAATCGTTTAAATAAAATCCTATACGATTTTATTTAATTAAACGTAGTTATACGCGATTTCGTTTTCGGATTAAAATATAAATTTTACCATTCCAATTGGTTCGTATTACCGTTATGGTTCCAACGCAACTCGAACGGATTAAAACGGAGTTCGTATGTGAAAGGTATTTCAAAAATACCAAAAATGTCATTTTTATCAAAAACCGGCCCAAGCCAGGCTCGAACTCGTGACCTTCCACTCCCAACACACACACTCTACCAGTCTCGCCCGCTAGGGTATCGCGATAACAATCAGAAATCAATTCTTTTAAACCCACTCTGATCGGATTCCCCTTGTTCACCTATAGCCGAAGCAACTAACCTCCGATTGATCACCATTTCGAATCTGATTAATCTTATCAACATAGGCTTATGATTCTAGACACTTAGGCGTACCTAATGATGGTTCTAATTCGATCAAAACTTAATCAGTAAGTTCTAATTGATCCAAAACATGCTCGGTTTTCAACCGAACCAACATTCAACTCAAAATCTTCTAATTCATGATTATAACATCAAATTAACTTAGGATTTAGTTTAACCGCAACATTCTGAAACTTCCTATATAATTTAATTCGATTATCAGTCCAATTAAACAAGAAACCCCCAATTCGTTATTATGCTAGAACCCTAGAACTTGAAATCATACAATTAAATGTTGTAGGATAAAATCAACATAATGGTTTCGTTCAATACATCATTCCGAAACTACCCATAACATTTGATTCGATTCTTAAACTCATTTGTGTTGAAACCCCTAAAACCGTTTACACTATGAACCCTAATAATGAAACTTGATCAATTTGTGAACCTTTAAAGAAATTGAAATGTGTTTTAGCATGATCGGAGGTTTCTGAAGCTTACTACATCAATTAATTTGATTCTTAAACCAGTTTGAATCAAAACCCCTAAATCGTTAAACCTTAAAAAAACCTAATTATCAAATTCATAGAATTCGATATTGAATGTTAGAATTCCCATAGGTATTTGTTTAGTCGGTTGTTTTAGAAGATGTAGGATCAATCACTAACCTGTTTTGATATCGAATTGATGTAGTTCCCTTTGTAGCTTGAGATCGGCCGACTCCCGATCAAATTCTTCAATCTGCAGCTTCTGTGATCGAATTGTGATGTTCAACAAATGCTATAAGTTCCGACTAAGAGTCCTGATTGAAAAATTTCACGAATTTGAACCCTTTATGCGACTTTGATGATTCCATTGAACGGTTATAGTCCTTTCAACTTGCCTTGAGTTAATTTCAATTAAACTTACACTAATAACGGATGATTAGCTATTAATCATCATTATAATGAGTCACTAAGGAGTTCAATTCAGTTATAAATCCCGAATTAATACGAATTTCTACTTCTATGTGTAACCATAATCGAATTTTGATTTTCCAAGTCAAAATTGAGACTTTTATAAAATTGCCACAATAATTCTTGAGGTTCTAACATCCTAAGACTGATTTCAATAATTTCCCACTCTTTGATTTGATTCTTAACCATAACCTAACATTTTGGTTTAATCTAGCATTAACGGAGTTAATTCGGATTGCCGAATTGTCACAAATCAAATCAATTAAACTAATTTTGGGCTTGATTTATCCAATTGGCCTCCTAAATACCATTGGGCCTACTTTGGTCTCATTGGGCCTTACTGGGCCTTCCTTGGCCTTGTTGGGCCTTCATTGACCTTATTAGGCCTTCATTGGCCTTATTGGGCCTTCATTGGCCTTATTGGGCCTACGAGGGTTAACGAGGTTAACTCGAAAAGTCGGATTGTCACAAACTAACTCTACCCTAATTTTTCCTGCCGTAAGTGAAAGGAAAAACAAAAACCATAAATTGTTTTTTTTTTGGTTTTCTTGGTGAAAAAGAGCTGCCGTCGAAAAAAAAAATCCAAGGGAAGCAAAATAGTTTTTTGTCTTTTCTGTTTTGAAAATCAAGAGATCCAAACAAGGATTATTGATTTTATAAGTTTTACTATCACACAACAAGAATCAAAAGGAATATCCGATTGGTGATTTCAGGTCTATAAACTCAAATCATCTCCTGCTTCCACGGTGAACCAGGAACTCGTTCGTGTTCGTGTTCTAGCATCCGTTCGTTGAACCTCGGTGTGTCAAACGGTTAATCATTAATTGAAAGGGTATAATCTTTTCTCATCGGTAGATTAGATTAGTTAATATTACATCCGTGTTTGTATGTTTGTAACCATGATCCTGACTGGGAATTTTAAAAGTGTTAAAGTTTGAAACCCTAATTCCGCTGCGTTATATTAAATATGGATTTAATATAAAAATTGGTCAAACTTGTTTTTACCTAAAAGTCAAACCGAATACCACCATGATTCCCAACAGACTTAGCCCTTGCGAGTTCATAAACGACCTATGTCTTGGTGGACCTTGATCTCTTTGTTGTTTCTTCTTTAGTGTTGGGAGACCATGGGTACTTGTTTGAAGAGTCGGCACATGATGGTTTGATGATTTTGAATTTACAAATGATGTTATCTTTCACCACCAATTTCTATTTACCTTTGTAGATTGCACCTTGAATTCACTAGCAAATTTATTCACCTCGACGTCGTAGTCAACGTGATCACATTCGTCAATGTACGTCGGTGAAAAATCAAGCTTTCTCCAAAACACATCTATGGAATCTAGTTGAATAATTTGATGTGTAACTACATATTTATGTAACATACACGCAGATGGTAAACTGCAGTTTCTTTGAAGTAGACATACGTATATGATGTGTCGTAATTTACACATCTGTTTCGTATTTATTTTATATTATTTTATCTTATTTTATTAGTCTTTTATTTAGTTTTTGATAGATTTTAATTAGTTTTACTTATTTTTATTTTTATGTCATTTTTGTAGGTTTCGCGATAATAAGCGTTCGTAATTGGAAGTGGGAAGCTAAAAATATATTTTTTTAGAAGTTTCGGGGTTAAAAAATAGCATTATAGGAAGTTCTGTGGCTTAAAATCGAATTTTAGTAAGTGCAGAGGGTATTTTGCAAATCTAGAAAAGAAGTGGGAGGATCTGGACATGTGGCAGCACCTGGAGCTGCCACCTAGCCCTAAAAAGCACTTGACCCGCGTCTAGAACCGGCGGGTAGCTCCAGACCCGCGTGAAACCCACTTCACCTCACATGCCAACCCGCGCCTAACCCGGAAACCCGCTTCAGATCCGCCCATGACCCGCCCGCCTTTCCTACTTTGACCTACCCTCCCCCGCGTTGACTTGCCCTTTTGACCAGCACTTTGGACCCTTTTTGAACCCTGAACTAGCCAGATGAACCCCTGTCGCGAACCTTTTGCATTTTTTCACCTATTTAAGGCATAGGAAACCCTAATTCACATTTTAATCAACCCTAGACGACTGGAAACGAACAAGAAACTTAATTTTGAAGCTTTTTGGAGGCTTGGGATCAATTCGGATGCTCAGGGGAGGCTCAGAACGCATATGAAAGTGTCCGGAAACGCGTTTTCAGGTTCTTTTACTTGTTTTCTAGGTTATTTCTCGTTTGTTTTTGAATCTATGGATATGTTTCTGAATGTTTTTTGTATTATTACTGTTCTAAACATGTTTCTTGGCTAGACTCATTGTATTACCTAGATTTGGATGACGATTGGTTGACTTTTTTGGTTTTCGGGTTTATTTTTATGGCATTTGGATTGTTTATGATTATGATCCGATTATATATGATTAATATAGGTTATTTATTGCTTTTATAAAGATCCATAAATGCATGATGATGTCCAATTGATAACTCTTGGTTGTTTACTACGTGTTTTGACCGGTTTTATCAGTTTTAGGGATAGATTTCGTATCTAATTCTATTTAGGTTTGCTTTGGCCAATTAAACCTTTGGATATTGTATGTAATTGGATGATAAATAGTAGGATTATCATTCCTGAGACTCATCACGTGAGGGAATTTGGATTATTAGGGTTTTAGGGTTTTTCAGGCAAATTACGTAGCCATCGGGGTTTCATGTTTATTCCTTAAGATTCATTATGATTCAAGGTATTAACTTATATATTTTGACTGATTCCTATACATCCTTACACCTTTGATGTATTGAGGTTGCTGATACTGACCACATGATACGATCTTCTGAATCTTTAAACGATCCGCGTTTGGAGAGGTTGACTAGGTAATCCGTTACACATCCCAGTGATCTTTCACATGACTCTTTGTAACATTCTTTAGCATTAGTGAGATTGACCTTGTGATCTAGTGGTTCTGAGTGTCTCCTTTGTTTTCATATCCTTATTGACCGGATGTCCCGTATCTCATTCCCGAATATGTTAAAGTTACCGTTAGGATTCCAAGTCAAGGTACTACCCTTCCTTATCTGATTTCTTATTTCCTTAATTCGTTTCAGTTGTCGAGGTTATTTTATTTCTTTATTTCTTCGTTATAAAACTCTTTTCTAAAAACACAAAATTTCTTATTTAGTAATTTCTTTCTTTAGTCTTAGCTTTGTCTTTATTTAGGGTTAATTCTTAGATTATGTGCCCTTAGGTTCGCTATCCGGACTTTCCTTAGCTATACTTCATATGTCAGGTACTCTTTCCTGTAGTGTATAGTTTGGTTTAGGTTATTTCGATGTATTACTCGATAGTGTTGAACCATTATTTCTATATATAGAAACCGACACATCAGTATAATAAGATATTTCCATCCATTTCATTGAAACGACTTAGTTCTCATGTGATTAAATCTAAAGCATGTAAAGAATTATTACCTAATAAAAGTTGTAATGTTGGTAATCGGTGGTGTCCCATTCGACGTATTTTGTAATTTTCAAAGCTTTCTTTAATATGAATTTCTTGTTTATCCAAAATTCCATTAATAATATTTACATAACTATCAAGGATAGTGTTGGTAGTTTTGAGATGTCTTTTCAAATTTGAATGTTGATCAACTCTGTTTGTCGTACGATTGCCAAAGTTGTGATGTTGGTTGATCCATGTTCACACAAACATTTCTTCGTACATGTCTAACCATGTTTGACTTAAATAATTAAGCACACTTGTAAAATATCATAGATAGTAACAAAAAAAGAGAGTTAATAATAAACATAATAAATAAGAATATTATTTGAACAATTGTTAATCAATCGTAGGTAAAGTTGTTTGTAGTTATATTGATACATTTCAATGGTGTAAAACTCAATTAGTTTCTTTCACATAAATTCAAATTTTCCCGAGTCATTGCGTAAGAAAGTTTTTCTTGCAATTTTTGTGACAGATGCGAGTATGTGCAGTTGTAAACAAGCAGCATCTGAAATTATCCTTTCACAACCATTAATAAGGGCATGATCTCTATCAGTTACAATTACTTGTGGCTGAATACATTTGTCCAATGTTAACTGAAGTTGGGTCAACATCCAACAAAATCTCTCGTCATTCTCTTGACTAGTAAAATCAAAAGTTATACAAAAAGTCTTCTTAACAGAAATGACACCAACTATCTCAACAAACAACATTTTATACATATTTGTTTTGGCGTCGTGTCTATTAACAAAATATGTGGAAATGCATGCCATAATGGAAAAGATTTTGGATGAAAGAAAAATAAATCTTCTAATGCATTCGTCACATTATTCACACGACACTCGTGAACATAATTCTTAGTTCGTAACAGTGAGAACAGAACTTGCATTGGTGTATGTCCAGATCGACCTTTTTACATGTCTGCTAACGTGTATTATATATGGTTTTGAGCGTAGACAAGTTTTAATGGTTATGTTCACGTAAAGATCGTATTATGTCACGAGGTTCCATGTTGTGCCTTAACAGTTCCATGTTCATGATTATTTCAGCACATGTGAGCCGAAACATCCAACAACTATCTTCGGGAAAGTACATAGCAACCGATTGAAACAAACAGTTAGTCTTCTTTGTTCTAGAACGTCTCACTATGGATGTTCCTGCTGATCACCATGATCACATTTTAGAAAATCTTTTATCACATCACCATTAATGTTTCTCTTGAAGCTTTGTTTGACAATGATAATTTTGGCAGAAAATCTTTAGCAAACAACTCAGGTTTTGATACTGAGCATGTATGACAACTATCATTATATTTGTTTGAAATTAAAGTTTGATAGTTTCAACAAATTATTTGAATATTTCAAATGTTGATGACATTAGAGGATTTACTAAGTTGGGTGCAGAAAACCGGACGTATCAACAGCATTATTGTTGTCAAACAACGTTCCAAGAAAAATGTTAATGGTGATGTGATAAAAGTTTTTTAAAATGTGATCTGGTAGTGAATAGAAAGAAACATCCGTATTTAGACATTCTGGAAAAAAATGGACTAACAGTCCATTTTAGTTTGTTGCAAAATACTTTCCCGAAGATAGTTGTTGAATGTTGTGACTCACATGGGCTGAACATAATCACAAACTTGTTGAACAACTTGAGAGGCATCCATGTGCAATGAGGTTAAGCAATAATGAAAAACATATGGTTGAGGAGCTATCAAGACACAACATAGATACTCTTGACACAACACGATCATTACGTGAACAGAACCCTCAAAACTTGTCCACACTGAAAGCTTTATATAATAGAAGTTAGCATATGTGTAAAGACGATTGGTTATGAAATATTCCAATGCAGATTGTGTTCTCATGTTACGAACTAAGGATTATGTTCATGGGTGTCATGTGAATAATGTGACAAATGCATTAGAAGATTTAATTTTCTTTCATCAAAAATCTTTTCCATTGTGGCTGCATTCCACATATTTTGTTAATAAACACGACATAAAAAAACAATTAAATATAAAATGTTGTTTGTTGAGATTCCACCAAGACTTTTTGTATAGCTTTTGCTTTTATTAATCAAGAGAAGAAAAATTTTTGTTGGATGTTGACCCAACTTCAGTTAACATTGGACAAATACATTTAGCCACGAGTAATTGTAACTGATAGAGATCTTACCCTTATTAATGCTTGTCAAAAGATATTTTTGGATGCAGCTTGTTTACTTTGTAGATGGCACATTCTCATGAACATCACAAAAAATTGCAAGAAAAACTTTCTTACGTAACAAGACTAGGGCAGATTTGAATTTATGTGGAAGAAGTTAATTGACTCTTCCACCATAGGGATGTATCAATACAATTACCAACAACTCTACCTACGATTGATTGACAATTATTCAAGTAATATTCTTATTTAGTATCTTTATTAATACTTTTCTTTTTTGTTAAATATTCATCTATTACCTATGATATTTTTGAGGCGTACTTTATTATTTAAATCAAACATGGTTACACATATATAAAGAAATGTTTGTGTGAGCATGGATCTATCATAATCACGACTTTAGCAACCGTACGACAAACAACGTTGAGAGTCGACATTCTAATTTGAAAAGGCATCTCAAAGCTGCCAACTCTAGCCTTATTACTTTTGTAAATATTGTTGATGCAACTTTGGATAAATAGGAAAGTCATATTAAAAAAAGCTTTGAAAATAGCAAGATACGTCGAAAGGAGCACCACGGATTACCAACATTACTACTATTGTTAGGTAATATTTCTTTACCTACTTTAAATTTAATCACATAAGAAGTTAGTCATTAGAATGAAATGGACGAAAATATATCATTATACGAATGTCAATTTTAAAGAAGTTGTGGTTTACCATATGTGTGTATGTTACACAAATATCTAGTTACACATCAAATTATTTAACTAGATCCCATAGATGTATTTTGGAGAAAACTTGATATTATGCTAGCGTACATTGACGAAAGTGATTACATTGACTACGACATCATTTGTAAATCCAAAGTTATCAAACCATCATGATCAAACTATTCAAACAAATACACATGATCGCCCTACACTAATGAAGAAATAACAAAGAGATCAAGAACCACCAAGACATAGCTCGTTTAAGAACTCATAAGGCTCAAATAACACAGGAAGCTAGAAATTGCAAGACATAGCTCCTTTGTGGTTTCACAAGAAACTCTTAAGCGTAGCAATTCGACCGCATCAAAAAACCCATACTTCAACAAACAACCATTTGGTTATAGTTCATTACCAAAATTTCACCGTTATATGCCAAAAATTGCATTAATGTTTCATCCTGACGATTCACATGTTGAAAATGTTGTCCGATGGTGACGGTGGATTTCGGCTTGTGGCACATAATCTTGGTTATGGTTAAGATCCGTGGTCGTTTATCAGAACTCAACTTTTATAAAAACTCATCCGAAATCAAGCATATTATTCATCAGGATTTGGAAACCAAACATTTCCTCATTTACTTCATTCCTTAGATTGGAGTAAACCTAGATTTGCTCAAGTAGAGCACTGAACGGTGATGCCAGAAACAGGTATACTGATTCCAAATAAGTTTCGTGTGACTGTTCACTCATTATCACTTGACGAATGACATAGCACAACATTGTTCCCATTATGGAATAGTCCAACAGTTGTATACTAATTTGACAAATTCTAGCCATCGTACAACATGTTATCATAGATTAAATTTCCAAAAATGTAATATTTTCATTAATCTTTGTATTTCACAAAAATTTTAATAATTTTTTTTTGCGTTCATTGATTAACGTATGTATTCGTGAATATGATTAAACGAAATAATAAAAAAAATTAACATTTTTATACGGTTGTATAGTCCTATACGACTGTTCAGCCCCTATACGACCTGTAGAGACTCAAATGTTCTTCAATTTTATGTGCTTATACAGTTTGTTCTGGGCTATATTCTCGTTTAGTTTATGCTTTGCTTTACGTAGATGGCCTACACAGCCCATTTAAAATTAATTTTTTAATGTTATGGCTGGTACTTCTCACACGGCCCCGTCAAGACGTCATACTTCACAAGGTTTATCTGAATCGGATGATGGCTCCTCAGGTATTCTCCATCCGCATCTGTTTTTACATTTTCCTCGTAGGACAAACGCTAATCATCGATTAGGTTGACTAATCACTTGTTAAATTTAGATCCCGAGGACGATTAACTTGGATGTGTTGCGCGTACTAGGTGAGCATCAGCGAGCGGTTGATAGTTTTAGCGTCGGCACCCAGTGAAGGCAATTCGTTGATGGAGGGTTTTTTCGGCCTACATAGAGATTACTTTAATATTTCTTTTCGCACCACCTCAGGCCACGTGCACATATCATGGACAAGTGAAGTTTTGTCCCTTTGGAGCAGTTCATAAGATGTTGCGTCCCGATTTTGGCGTATTGTTAGGATTGTACACAACTCATGAGATTGACACTGATCTCTATCACTTAGGTCGCCACAATGAGTTAGATGATATTATTTCATCGTGGTGGCCACATATTAGCGATGCACTATGACTTGGAAAAGCCAGGCTTGGAACCATCTGAGACCCCAGCACACATATATTCATAGCATGTAAGCGTATACTATAGTCGAGCTTTACAAGAGGCGGGAGTGGTGTACGCAGACTGATTTGTTCTATATACACTCCCTTCTTGTACTTGAAAATTGTAACTTGGCTTGTTGTATGGCCGATACTTTTGCTTCCTGCGAAAGAAAGAGTTCAGGAGGACATATATACATCAATGGCTATGAGAACCTTATCGCACGAGCTTCAGAAACTTTAAGTGTTGATGTTGAGGTGACTATGACAACACATTACCAAGAAGAGAGGATCGGTGGTGCAACGCTGACGACCGTGCGTATTGTTGCAGATATCCCTAGGATAGAATTTAATTTTTCTTTGCATATAGGTTTTTTTTGGTACCTTAGGGACGGTCGTAGTCACAATGACAGGGGCAGCTAGTACCTCTAAACCAGCCATTCTAGTCACCTCCACGAGGACGCCGACTCGTTTTAAGAGATCTCGTAATTTAAGATCTTTCTCGACACTTACAGTGGGCCGAGGATTTACTTGTGTGGCAGTCTGACGTCATGATAGCTTTCGCCACACATTTACGTGTTTAGGTTCCACCCCTCCTACAACCTCGACAGGACCTTGATGATGATGTTGCTTTTGATTATGCTTAGTATGTAGTTTTTTCCCTTTTTTATTGTAAAACTTGCGATATCTGTACATATATCTCTTTTGTTATATGGTTGTGTGTTTTATTTATGTGGTTGTGTATATTATTTATGTGGTTTTTTGGTTTATATAATCAATTATTATGATTATTTTGTATCATAAAACGATTATTAAAATTGTAATTAACAGCTTTCTAAAAATTATAATGATGAAACTTATTTTTTAACAAGTTTTGTCGTTACTTTGTTGAAGCAAAGATTATATAAGCTATACCATTTTGTGTTTATCTAACAAAAATAGGCATATAAATATATTTAAATTAAATGAAACTGTAATAAAAACATACAAAAAATTTGCATTAAAATTAATTTTCTGTAATAAAAAAAACGTTGAAAAAAATAAAAAACAATTTTTTACGACCTGTAAAAAAGTACGGTGGTGTATAGTTAACTGGGGATGGTGTACAAACAAGACAGCCCAACTGAATTCTCTTTATTTATAATTTTGTGACACATACATCGAGTAATTTTATTACACATCAAATAATTGGTTCGAATATTGAGAAATTGAGTGGTGTACAAATAATCAATGTATATCGAATCTAAAGAATATTTCGTGCTTTTATTTAGCCTGTATAGCTCTATGAGGCACGTATATATTTGAACTATCCGGTTCGTATAAGGCTATACAACCCGTATAGGAACCTGTGCGTGGTGTATGTATAGTAGGCTACTTTATTATATAATATAATAATAATTCAAAACATGAAAAAGCAATATAAAAGGATGAGTTTGCGTTTTGAACTCTCAATAACTAATAACAAAACTTTCATTGTATTAATCTTAGATATTAAAGTGATTTGACGTGTTGGTGGCAGAAAGGAAAGACAACCTAAATGCGAGGTTAGAGGGATGGAAAAACGCCTTGGAGAATAACTGACTACGCATCAGTACGTCAAAAAACAGAATATCTTTGTTGCAACTTTAGTGGGACCAACGACGAGGAGGACGAGGAGAACCAGGTAACTATTGGAGGTCTAGAGGTGCCACAAACAACAAAGTTTAAATACCTAGGATCCTTCGTACAGAGTGATGGAGATATTGATTGCGACATGGCCCATTAGATACAGATAGGATGGAACAGGTGGAGAGCAGCTACAAGAATTCTATGCAACAAGAGACAGAAAAGTTATGCTGACAAACGCCGCAAACCGTTGGAATTCCAGGTGGGAGACAGAGTGTTGCTCAAGGTCTCGTCCTGGAAGGGAGTCATTCAGTTTGGAAAACAAGGAAAGTTGAACCCTCGTTACATCGGACCTTTCGAGATCACCAAACGAATAGGCCCCGTAGCCTATGAACTAAACCTGCCAAACGAGCCGAGCAGCGTGCACAACGTGTTTCACATCTCGAACCTCAAGAAGTGCTTATCTGATGAAACACTTGTCATTCCTCTTGAGGAGATACAGATTGACGAACAACTAAACTTCGTGGAAGAATCGGTGGAAATTATGGACCGGGAAATCAAGAAGCTCAAGCTCAGCAAGATACGGATTGTGAAAGTGCGATGGAATTCGCGACGCGGACTAGAATTCACGTGGAAACGTGAAGATCAGATGAAACAGAAATACTCACACATGTTCGCGGAACAGACAAACACCGGCAACACAAGCTGAATTTCGAGACAAAATTCTTTCTAACAAGGGGATGATGTGACACCCCGTAAAATCCAGGTCAGTAATTGCTTTATTTAAATGTTTATTTAAATGATTTTTGTACATGTGGCACTAGAATTAGTTTAATTTAATGTGACACGTGGCATGACGGTACGAACACTGACACAAACACGATAATTCGGTGAATTATCACAACATGCACACACGTGTCTAAGGAAAACACGAACGTTGGTGAACGTTTAGCACATCGTGTAACAAAACACTCAAAACCCCACGAAACACTCAAACATTGAACTTGGAAGTTCAAACGAGGCCAAACGATAATTCGTAAGCGTGAAAACAACGACGAACGGATCAAACCGTTGAAATTGGGCCTATTGGGCTCTTCAGGGACCCATCGCGGTACGCGATGGCCCTTAAGAGGTCCCATGGCGATACGCGATGGATGGGCGGGGGATTTGAATCCCGAAATCCATCGCGGTACGTTGAGAGAATCTGGAGCCCTCTCGGCGGTACGCGACGACATCCAGACGCCAAATCTTTATAGAACCAATACCATTATGCCTAATCTACCCATTTTAATCATTTTGCTCGACTCCACACTCAACCTCTCGGCTTATCTCTGCCATTACCACCCTGGTTAAGCTCTGGAAGCCATTAGAGACCACATTTGAGCTTGGGGAACTTGAAGAACTCAAGGAAGAAGAACCTCTAAGCTTGAAGATCACCACCTTCTTCTTGTTCTTGTCCAAACCAACGAACCAGGAGGTCAAAGAGCTGCTTGAGCATCATCTCAGTGATTCAAGGAGCTTTAGAAGGTAGCATTTTATCTCTTGAAGCCTACAAAAGCTCACAAATACACATGCACGCTCACAAACACACATGCAAGTGCATGAGCATCACATGCACGAATTTCTTGACATTTGAATCTGGGTTTATTGTTAAAACTACTGTTATTGATAATCTAGAATGATATAATGATGAATCTTGATGATCCATGATAATGTGTGTTGTTATGATGCATGATTTGTATATAAAATGTTGAAAAACCCACATGCATGTATGATCCATGGCTTGTGGGATGATTTTGAATGTTCAAATGTGTTTCTTGATGATATTGGAAGTATGCTACATGATTTGTTATATTTAAAATGGTTAAAATATGAGTTTATGATGAACTTTCTAATTATAGTAACTTTTTAGTTGCAAAATAATGATATGGATGATATTGCTAACATGCATGTATGTAGATTTGTTATTTGCATGATAATGTGGTGATGTTATGTGCAAGAAATTGATCTAGAGTTGATTTGACGCATTTTTGGCATAATTACTATTTTTAGTAACTTTTATAGTTGAAATATTGCTAGATGATGAATTGGTTTAGACTAACATGATTAGGTGATGTTAAATGACTTATTATGATGATTTGCGACATGAAAATGGCTTAGGTATGTTTAGAATGATCATTTGTATGTAAATTGACAAAGTTACTATCTATAGTAACTTTATTTTATAGAACATTGATTTATGGATGTTATGGGTGTTACATGCTTGCTAGATGACTCAATATGATTTAATATGATGGTTGTATGCTAAGTTAGATGGTTTCCGATATCGCACATGCTAAATTTAGAAACTTTCCTTTTTAGGAAACTTTTGTATGCGAACGTGACCTATATGCTTATTTGACTTTGTATGCTAATGTGCTATGTGTTAACATGACCACGTAGGACTTAACGAGCATGCTTGAACTTTAAAATCGATACATGTTAAGGAAACTTGCCATAAATAGAAACTTACTATATATAGTAAGTTGTCTATGAACGCGATTTGCGCATTTTGCACACGACAAGCACTAACACGAATGTTACACGGTTCACAACCAACACACGGTTCACCAACGGGTCGTTGACTTGACACGGTCAAACACGGTCAATGTGGACCAACATGAGCAAACACGGTCATTGTGGACCGACACGGACAAACATGAACAACCAAGGGTTGTTGAGCACAAACATGAGCACTAGCACGAACACGAGCACAGTCACTTACACGAACTCACGTATGGTATACGATATAGGTAGCCGGTGACCGACTACGCTACGGCAAAGGAGCTTACGCTCACTCCATTTCTTGATCACTAAGGTGAGTTTACGGCCCCTCTTTACTCTTTTCAAACATTTCAAATAGGGGGAGAATACTAGTTGAATCGAGTCAAACAATTATGCTATTACAAACATTTTACGTGTATGCTGGTTTATTAGACGAACATTTAGTGTCGAACTCGTAACAAGCCCTCACAAAGTCTTACCGTTAATGTACGAACAACGTGGTAGGTTTGAATGGATCCGTTTGGGTGTGACTAACCCCACGGGGCATTTTGACTGGAGGTCGTAACCCGTGAAACTCTGACCTAACTTGCTATGTAATTACGAGACATAGCGGAGGCAAGGACAAACAAGTCTAGTTCGGTAGTGACGCGCTGACACTTGGAGCCTAGGGCTCGGTACTAACATTATGATAAACAGCATGACACATGTTTTCAATTACTATGTATATATCAAAACCTGTGAACTCACCAACCATTGTGTTGACACTTTTTCTCAAACTTGTATTCTCAGGTAACTAGCTGCTTATGGATTCAGGAAACGTACTTAAGGGCACGAGCATAGGAACTGCATTTGTTACGTCATGTCGTTTTGATCAAACATTTATAATTTATGTTCTGTATTGAAATAATGTAGTGTCTAACAATTATTTTCCGCTGCATGTATTAAATTTATTATCTTTCTAATGCAATATTTTATATTTTCCGTTGCAAACTATTTTGTTAGCTTTTATGTCAAAACATCGTATTTGAAACGCATATAGAGGTGTTCTATATGACCTTGAGCTGTGATTCTGGCCACGTCACACCCACGTGGACTGACACCACGAGTGGGAATTTGGTGGTGTGACAGAGAACCTGAGTGTGGAGGGGAAGAGGTGCAGGGGCCGACCTAGGCTGATATGGGAGGAGCAGATCCATCAGCACATGATCAGTGATAGGAATTCATGGAGTCGTAGAATAAAGGCTAGAGACTACTAGTATGTTAGGATATAGGCCAACAGCCCTACTTATAGGTAGAATCTTAGATTTTACAAATGCATGTTTGACTGGTTGGTAGTGTTTACTTTGTGTGTTTCGGCTTATTTACGTGGTTTATGTCCTTAAATTATATGTCGCTCCTGTTTTGCATTGGTTGCATGCGTAGTTGGTGTTTATATGCATGCGTAGTCGGTGTTTATATGCGTTGCTTAATCATGCTTTCTTTACATATGATTGTGTATGTGATTACTATATGATTGCTACAGGGTTTATAGTTTTGCTCTTTCTGACTACCATATACTTCTGTAGTTTTGCCCATGCATGATTTACTCTTTTGCCTTAATAAAATATGTCTTTGAAAAAAAATATATAAATAAATAAATAAAATAATAAAAAAATTGAGCCAGGTGTCTCTTCTGAAGCAGTCTCTCTACCTCTTCTTAGGTAGAGGAAATGTTTGTTTTCATCACACCCCTCCCAGACCCTACTTAAAAGTGGGATTTATCTGGGTACGTTTGTTTGTTTGTTTTAAAGTGTTTTGACGAAGCTTGCTTTAACACTTTTCAAGAAAACACAAAGTTGTATTTGATTATGTACGTATATATAGTTATGTTCCTATAATAAGTACTCTTTGTGCAGAATTACCAAGTCATCATGATGCTTCACTTATATTTTAGGCGAACGAGGTGTATATGGGAAGGTTCCTCAAAAATGTCTATTTTGCCTAATAAGACTAAAGAGTTAAAAAAAATAAAAATAAATAAAAAAAAATAAAAAAAAAAACTCAAAATCCAACCCAAACAAAAACTATGATTGAATTCATTTTTGTGTCATTGAATAAACCCCAAACCTCAAAACATAAACAATAAACCTTAACACTAAAACCAAAACTATAAAAACAAACCTTAAACATTAAGATAAAACCTATAAGGTAAAAATCAAACTCTAAAACTTGTTGTTAAAGTTAAAACCTAATAGCAAATATTGCAGGGTTCGATGTGACGGTTCCAATGTTATCGAAATGAGTTTAATCGGAGTTCATTTTGGAGGTTTTAAAGATCATTTTTAACCTTTTTAAACAAAATATACTTTTATTTGATCTTTCCATATATATATATATATATATATATGTCTGTGTGTGTGCGCGCATGTATTTATATATGTGTATATATATATACACATATATATACAGGATGGAAAGTAAAAATAACCAACTCTTTAACATCTAACTTTACAGTTTAAATTTTAGGGTTTGGCATTTAGATTTTAGGTTTTATTTTTAGGATTTAACGTTTCGTTTTAAAATTTAGGATTAGTATTATGATTTATGATTTAAGGTTTGAGGTTTAGAATTTAACAAGTTGATTCCAATGATACGAAAATAAGTTCATTCGTAGTTTAATTGGGTCAATTTTTGAACCTTTGAAAATCATTTTTAGACAAAATGGACTTTAAAAAAAACCTTGAAAAACATGAACTCTTGGAAAACAAAACGAAACGGCGGGTGAATGCGAGAATTAAACAAATTCTAAAAGTATAATCCAACCTAGGGCTGTCCCTAAAGCTCGAAACTCGAATTCAGCTTATAGCTCGTTCAAAAAAAACTCAGATAAAGCTCGACTCGAATATAACTCGTTTGTAACCTAGTCGAGTCCGAGCTGCTCTTCTCATTTGTACAACATGTTATACCAAAATTTAAAAATATAGGGTTAATTTTAATAACTATACTTTAGTATCATATTTGTAATTATGCTAAATTAAAAATAAAAAATAAAAGAAAACGTGGTCTGAAACTAACAGGTCACAAACTCACATCCAAAACTAAATTATGTAAAAACCGAGCCAAGCCGACTCACTGCCAAAATTTCAGGCTCAGTTTACAGTCCGACCTGAGCCGAGCTGAGTCTGAGCATGCCCCTGGCTTGGTTTGGCTAGGCTCGTGAACAACTCTAATCCAACCAAGGGCGGCCCAGAGGAGGGGCAAACTCAAACTCCATCAAGGGCACAAAATTTTTGATATATGTATATATATAGCGATTCATCCAAATAAGAACTAACAAGTTGAAGAAAACTAAAAAGAATCATTTATAAACACATGATTTAAGGGATACAAAAAATAATTTTCATATTAGAAAGTTACTTTCATGCTCTTTTAATTAGGGTGTTTATCGATTTGGTTAACGGTTTATTCGGTTCAGTTTAATCGGTTTTCATTTTTTTCCCTATCCGAAAACTGAACGAAGTTCGGGAAGTAGTTTGTTTTGGTTTAAGTTAAAACCAAACTAACCGAATAAACCGATTAAAAACCAAATAAACATGTTAAAAACTGAGTAAACAGAATAAACCAATTAAAAATCGAATAAACCGGCTAAAAACCAAATAAATCGATCCAAATTATACCGAATAAACCAAATTCAACCTTCTTTATTATTAATAAATTGTTAATAAAATAATAATTTTGATTTTGATTTTTTTGTAATCAATTAACAGAATAAATCGAACAAACTGAATTCGGAAAAAAAATGGAACTAACAACCAAACTAAAAGCCAAAATTCGTAATTCAGGATTCGGATACGGTTAGAAAACGAACCGAAAACATAATTCGGATATATTTAAGAACCTAACCAATAACCGAATTCAGAATTCAGTTCAATTATTTTCAGTTATGAATACTGTTCGTTTTTTGGTTAAAATGATTTTTCAGTTTTTATGAACACCACAATTCTGAATTATGTTTTCGGTTCGTTTTTTGGTTAAAATGATTTTTCAGTTTTCCGGCTCGTCCTGGACACCACAATTCTTGGGATCGCCCCTGAATCCAACCACTGATTCAATTCTTCAGCTCTGTTCATGGTTCTAAGAACGCTACGGTCCCTTAAAAACATTTAAAAATCCTCCAACTCTTGCCTTTAAAAAAAATCTCAAAAAAATGAACGAATTGCCCCAAAGGAAACGTTACTTGTTAAAATATAAATAAATACTTAGATACAACGACACGGTTAAATCCAACCATCTCTATTTGTCCTTTCTTTTTGTCTTTAAACCCCTTATAAATTCATCATCATCATCATCATCATCATCATCATCATCACCACTATACACTTTAACATAAATTCTATGCAGGAGCCTAAAATGAAATACACGAAGCTGCACAAGAGTAAAGTTGATGAAATCCAGCATGATTCCATGACAGGAAATAAGGTGGCATCTCCTAAATTCAAACGATTCTCAGAAGCAATACACAAATTCTTGACCATTTACAAGGAACGGCAACCAGATTCAGGCCGCGATTCTTTGTGGACTGGCTATCGGAATGAAAAGGAGATCGATAAAAAGAGATCTACTCGTGTGAAAAAATACAACTATTTTACATATGTAAAAAAATTCACGTCTTCACAAAATTAATAATTATTATTTATTTTATTTTATTTTTTTTGCGATGATAGATAGTATGAACTCTTTTACATATGCGTAAAAAAGAATTTTCAGCATAAAACACGACTTTATGCATGCTTACACTTGCTTTCTACAATTGTGTCATCTGGCTTTAAAACCACTCCTAGTGGTAGTGGTGCACAAAAAAACCGGTTACCCGAACCGAACCGGTTTGGGAACCGGTTAGAAACCGGTTTGGGAACCGGTTAATGCTACCGGTTTGGGTGAAGTCGAAAAACCGGCGGTTCTAGACCGGTTTGGAATTTTTTGGGCAAAACCGGTTAGGAACCGGTTAAAGTAAAACCGGTTTTTTTGACCGGTTATAAACCGGTTAACCGGTTTCTATTTTTAAAAAAAAAGCCGTTGGAGACTTGGAGCCACAAATATAGCCGTTATATAGCCGTTAAGACCGGTTAACCGGGTATTAACCGGTTAACCGGTTAACCGATCGAGTGAAAAAAAAAATAGCCGTTAATATAGCCGTTTATAGCCGTTTTCAACATTTTTTTGGACCTTTTTGCCCCTAAACGTTAGTATAAATAGATGAGGATTGTTTTGGTTTGATCACACAACATCTTACAATATCTCTTCTTCTTAAACGCTCAAAAACGATCAAAAACGATCAAAAAACGATCACCTACTTCTTCTCGATTCAATCTCTTATTCTTTTACGTTCGTATTTCATAATTCAATCTTTATTTCATCCATGGCAAGCTCACGAAGTGCTCATAGTTCCGTTGGTGTTGGTGCATCCACTTCAACCGAACCAACCGTTGTTAGAATAAAAACTACAACGAGAAACAAAGAGCTATTTCAACATTTCGACTTATGCGAAATGTCGAACGGTGTCGATAAGGCACGGTGCAAAGGTTGCGGTACTTTTCTTAAACCGGAATCTAATTCCACTTTAAGAAGCCATTTGACGAAGCATTGTGTTGTTGTCAAAAATAATCCCGCAAGCGATCAAGCACAAATGTCTCAAGAGTGCGGGGTTTGGAATTTCGATCCCGACATGGTTCGTGAAATGATGGGGAACTTGGTGATTCAAGAAAGTTTGCCATTCAATCATTTTGACAACCCACGCTTGACGAAAATGATTCAAAAGGCGCTACAACCACGCTATCATCAAGTAAGTCGAACTACTATTAGACGTGATTGTTTGAAACGTTGGCGTCAAGCCAAACAAGAATTAATTTTAGGTTTTCAAAACTTAAATACCGGTGTTAACCTAACAACGGACGTTTGGTCGGCGCCTCACGGTTTGCCCGAATCGTACCTTTGCGTTACCGCGCATTGGATTGATCCCGATTCTTGGCAAATGATGAAACGTACGATTGCGTTCGAAATGTTTCCGTATCCTCACACGGGGGATAATTTGTTTTACATGTTAGATGGAATAATACAAACATTCCATTTACAAGATAAAATACTTTCTATAAGTTTTGATAACGCTTCAAATAATACGAATGCTGTTCAAAAATTAAAACTTAAATATAAACCGATATGTAACGGTGCTTTTTTTCATACAAGATGCGTTGCTCACATTATTAACTTGGTTGTGAGTGATGCTCTTGCGGTTGAGGGAATGAATACGTTAAAAGAAAAATTTAAACAAATGTTAAAGGATGTTTTTATGAAAAGCCGTAGAAGATATTTGGAATATCAAAAATTATGTGAGGATACGAACTCCATCTTTTTAGGTCCGTCTTGGGACGTACCAACAAGATGGAATTCGACTTGGCGTATGTTTAACAGCGCCTTACGACAAAGGGAAACCTTGGAAGTATTTCATAACAATTTAGTGGAAGAACGTAAGGCAAAAAGATTTAATCGCCGATGTTGGGACGCCATAGGAGAATTTACTAGTTTATTTGGAGTTTTTAAAAATTCAACAACAATTTTATCGGGAGTTTATTATCCCACGTCTTGTTTGGTTCTTCAACAATTATTTATAATGACAAGAAAAATTAACGAATTTCCATCGACGGGTGAAAATAATGAAATATATACGGGAATGTTACTTCCAATGAAATTAAAACTAAAGAAATACTTTCAAGAAATGCCGCCCGTATTTACTTGTGCGACGGCATTAAACCCATGTTTCAATGGTGCCGGCGTTGAAACATTAGTTGATGAAATAGTCAGTGCTTTGGGTTTGGATTTGGAAGACCCAAACTTTGCAACAAACACTAAAAATAACTTTAACATATATTTTCAAAATATGTTTGATCATTATTTACAAAAATATGGTGAAACATCTAACATACAACAAACAATGTATGCGGCTTCTAGTTCGAGTAGAAGCCAAGATGTTAACTTTGATTTATTTAACACATTAAGACAAAATGTAACTAAACGAGCCCGAGGTACTAGCGCAAGTAGCGAACTAGGAAGGTACCTAGGGACAGATTGGATTTCCGGTCTTACGCCGGAAGAATTTGAAAACTTTGATATTTTGGCCTGGTGGAAACAAAAGGAAACCTACTTTCCGATTCTATCTGCCATGGCCCGTGATTTACTAAGCGTCCAAGCTTCTACGGTAGCTTCGGAGTCTGCTTTTTCTCTTAGTGGCAGGGTTTTATCGATACGAAGGACGAGGCTTACTCCTGCATCATTGGAGATGTGCATTTGCTTGAAAGACCATTTGGACGCAATGGAACGTGTACAAGACCACACACAACTTGAAGGCGAGCTTGAGATAGAAGTGACAATACACGATGTTGAAGTTGAGGAAGGAATGACGTTCCCACTTTCCGACGAAGAACAGGCAATGGATGAATGGATGCGAAACAATAGTCCGGAACTACAATCCGAAGCACCAATCGAAGACTAATTTGTATTTTCGATTTTGTATTTAATTTTGTAACTTTAAATCTTGTGTAATTAATTTATTTTAATGAAATATGCTATTTGAAATCCTTACTAAGTTACTAATATTTGAAATCCTTACTAAGACTAATAAAGTTCATTTTAATATTATTTAATCAAAACCTTAAACATTAATTACTAAACCCTAATAAAACCTTAAACAAATCAAACTAATATTAATCTAATAACTAATAAAACCTTAAAATAATCAACTCATAATTACTAAAACCTAATAAAACCTTAAACTAATCAAACTAATATTAATCTAATAACTAATAAAACCTTAAAATAATCAACTAATGATTACTAAACCCTAATAAAACCTTAAACAAATCAAACTAATATTAATCTAATAACTAATAAACCTTAAAATAATCAACTAATAATTACTAAACCCTAATAAAACCTTAAACTAATCAAACTAATATTAATCTAATAACTAATAAAACCTTAAAATAATCAACTCATAATTACTAAACCCTAATAAAACCTTAAACTAATCAAACTAATATTAATCTAATAACTAATAAAACCTTAAAATAATCAACTCATAATTACTAAAACCTAATAAAACCTTAAACTAATCAAACTAATATTAATCTAATAACTAATAAAACCTTAAAATAATCAACTAATGATTACTAAACCCTAATAAAACCTTAAACAAATCAAACTAATATTAATCTAATAACTAATAAACCTTAAAATAATCAACTCATAATTACTAAACCCTAATAAAACCTTAAAATAATCAACTCATAGTTTGATTAGTTTAAGGTTTATTAGGGTTTAGTAATTATTAGTTTAAGGTTTTAAGGTTTATTAGTTATTAGTTTAATATTAGTTTGATTAGTTTTAGGTTTTATTAGGGTTTAGTAATTATTAGTTTAAGGTTTTAAGGTTTATTAGTTATTAGTTTAATATTAGTTTGATTAGTTTAAGGTTTTATTAGGGTTTAGTAATTATTAGTTTAAGGTTTTAAGGTTTATTAATTATTAGTTATTAGTTTAATATTAGTTTGATTAGTTTAAGATTCATTAGGGTTTAGTAATTATTATTTATTACTTTATTAGTTTTAGATTTGATTTTGTTAAGTTTTTTATTATGATTTTTTTTTATTATGATTTTATTAATTTAACTTTAAGGTTGAAAACGTATAAAAAAAAAAAAAGGTTCAATACGGTTATGGTTCAACACTCTAAGTCTAACGGACGGATCAAACGGATTAACGAAAAAAAAAAAAAGCATTAAAAACGGTTTTTGAACCGGTTTGGCCGGTTAACCGGTCCGGTTTTTAACCGGTTCGGTTCCATAGGTTAGAGATTTTAGGTTTAAATAACCGGTTATTAACCGAACCGGTTTTTAGGAAAAACCGGTAAACCCTTTGTACCGGTTAACCGGTTCGGGTAATACAAAAACCGGTTTGGACCGGTTAACCGATTTGTGCACCTCTACCTAGTGGTAGTGGTGCACAAAAAAAACCGGTTACCCGAACCGAACCGGTTTGGGAACCGGTTAGAAACCGGTTTGGGAACCGGTTAATGCTACCGGTTTGGGTGAAGTCGAAAAACCGGCGGTTCTAGACCGGTTTGGAATTTTTTGGGCAAAACCGGTTAGGAACCGGTTAAAGTAAAACCGGTTTTTTTGACCGGTTATAAACCGGTTAACCGGTTTCTATTTTTAAAAAAAAAGCCGTTGGAGACTTGGAGCCACAAATATAGCCGTTATATAGCCGTTAAGACCGGTTAACCGGGTATTAACCGGTTAACCGGTTAACCGATCGAGTGAAAAAAAAAATAGCCGTTAATATAGCCGTTTATAGCCGTTTTCAACATTTTTTGGACCTTTTTGCCCCTAAACGTTAGTATAAATAGATGAGGATTGTTTTGGTTTGATCACACAACATCTTACAATATCTCTTCTTCTTAAACGCTCAAAAACGATCAAAAACGATCAAAAAACGATCACCTACTTCTTCTCGATTCAATCTCTTATTCTTTTACGTTCGTATTTCATAATTCAATCTTTATTTCATCCATGGCAAGCTCACGAAGTGCTCATAGTTCCGTTGGTGTTGGTGCATCCACTTCAACCGAACCAACCGTTGTTAGAATAAAAACTACAACGAGAAACAAAGAGCTATTTCAACATTTCGACTTATGCGAAATGTCGAACGGTGTCGATAAGGCACGGTGCAAAGGTTGCGGTACTTTTCTTAAACCGGAATCTAATTCCACTTTAAGAAGCCATTTGACGAAGCATTGTGTTGTTGTCAAAAATAATCCCGCAAGCGATCAAGCACAAATGTCTCAAGAGTGCGGGGTTTGGAATTTCGATCCCGACATGGTTCGTGAAATGATGGGGAACTTGGTGATTCAAGAAAGTTTGCCATTCAATCATTTTGACAACCCACGCTTGACGAAAATGATTCAAAAGGCGCTACAACCACGCTATCATCAAGTAAGTCGAACTACTATTAGACGTGATTGTTTGAAACGTTGGCGTCAAGCCAAACAAGAATTAATTTTAGGTTTTCAAAACTTAAATACCGGTGTTAACCTAACAACGGACGTTTGGTCGGCGCCTCACGGTTTGCCCGAATCGTACCTTTGCGTTACCGCGCATTGGATTGATCCCGATTCTTGGCAAATGATGAAACGTACGATTGCGTTCGAAATGTTTCCGTATCCTCACACGGGGGATAATTTGTTTTACATGTTAGATGGAATAATACAAACATTCCATTTACAAGATAAAATACTTTCTATAAGTTTTGATAACGCTTCAAATAATACGAATGCTGTTCAAAAATTAAAACTTAAATATAAACCGATATGTAACGGTGCTTTTTTTCATACAAGATGCGTTGCTCACATTATTAACTTGGTTGTGAGTGATGCTCTTGCGGTTGAGGGAATGAATACGTTAAAAGAAAAATTTAAACAAATGTTAAAGGATGTTTTTATGAAAAGCCGTAGAAGATATTTGGAATATCAAAAATTATGTGAGGATACGAACTCCATCTTTTTAGGTCCGTCTTGGGACGTACCAACAAGATGGAATTCGACTTGGCGTATGTTTAACAGCGCCTTACGACAAAGGGAAACCTTGGAAGTATTTCATAACAATTTAGTGGAAGAACGTAAGGCAAAAAGATTTAATCGCCGATGTTGGGACGCCATAGGAGAATTTACTAGTTTATTTGGAGTTTTTAAAAATTCAACAACAATTTTATCGGGAGTTTATTATCCCACGTCTTGTTTGGTTCTTCAACAATTATTTATAATGACAAGAAAAATTAACGAATTTCCATCGACGGGTGAAAATAATGAAATATATACGGGAATGTTACTTCCAATGAAATTAAAACTAAAGAAATACTTTCAAGAAATGCCGCCCGTATTTACTTGTGCGACGGCATTAAACCCATGTTTCAATGGTGCCGGCGTTGAAACATTAGTTGATGAAATAGTCAGTGCTTTGGGTTTGGATTTGGAAGACCCAAACTTTGCAACAAACACTAAAAATAACTTTAACATATATTTTCAAAATATGTTTGATCATTATTTACAAAAATATGGTGAAACATCTAACATACAACAAACAATGTATGCGGCTTCTAGTTCGAGTAGAAGCCAAGATGTTAACTTTGATTTATTTAACACATTAAGACAAAATGTAACTAAACGAGCCCGAGGTACTAGCGCAAGTAGCGAACTAGGAAGGTACCTAGGGACAGATTGGATTTCCGGTCTTACGCCGGAAGAATTTGAAAACTTTGATATTTTGGCCTGGTGGAAACAAAAGGAAACCTACTTTCCGATTCTATCTGCCATGGCCCGTGATTTACTAAGCGTCCAAGCTTCTACGGTAGCTTCGGAGTCTGCTTTTTCTCTTAGTGGCAGGGTTTTATCGATACGAAGGACGAGGCTTACTCCTGCATCATTGGAGATGTGCATTTGCTTGAAAGACCATTTGGACGCAATGGAACGTGTACAAGACCACACACAACTTGAAGGCGAGCTTGAGATAGAAGTGACAATACACGATGTTGAAGTTGAGGAAGGAATGACGTTCCCACTTTCCGACGAAGAACAGGCAATGGATGAATGGATGCGAAACAATAGTCCGGAACTACAATCCGAAGCACCAATCGAAGACTAATTTGTATTTTCGATTTTGTATTTAATTTTGTAACTTTAAATCTTGTGTAATTAATTTATTTTAATGAAATATGCTATTTGAAATCCTTACTAAGTTACTAATATTTGAAATCCTTACTAAGACTAATAAAGTTCATTTTAATATTATTTAATCAAAACCTTAAACATTAATTACTAAACCCTAATAAAACCTTAAACAAATCAAACTAATATTAATCTAATAACTAATAAAACCTTAAAATAATCAACTCATAATTACTAAAACCTAATAAAACCTTAAACTAATCAAACTAATATTAATCTAATAACTAATAAAACCTTAAAATAATCAACTAATGATTACTAAACCCTAATAAAACCTTAAACAAATCAAACTAATATTAATCTAATAACTAATAAACCTTAAAATAATCAACTAATAATTACTAAACCCTAATAAAACCTTAAACTAATCAAACTAATATTAATCTAATAACTAATAAAACCTTAAAATAATCAACTCATAATTACTAAACCCTAATAAAACCTTAAACTAATCAAACTAATATTAATCTAATAACTAATAAAACCTTAAAATAATCAACTCATAATTACTAAAACCTAATAAAACCTTAAACTAATCAAACTAATATTAATCTAATAACTAATAAAACCTTAAAATAATCAACTAATGATTACTAAACCCTAATAAAACCTTAAACAAATCAAACTAATATTAATCTAATAACTAATAAACCTTAAAATAATCAACTCATAATTACTAAACCCTAATAAAACCTTAAAATAATCAACTCATAGTTTGATTAGTTTAAGGTTTATTAGGGTTTAGTAATTATTAGTTTAAGGTTTTAAGGTTTATTAGTTATTAGTTTAATATTAGTTTGATTAGTTTTAGGTTTTATTAGGGTTTAGTAATTATTAGTTTAAGGTTTTAAGGTTTATTAGTTATTAGTTTAATATTAGTTTGATTAGTTTAAGGTTTTATTAGGGTTTAGTAATTATTAGTTTAAGGTTTTAAGGTTTATTAATTATTAGTTATTAGTTTAATATTAGTTTGATTAGTTTAAGATTCATTAGGGTTTAGTAATTATTATTTATTACTTTATTAGTTTTAGATTTGATTTTGTTAAGTTTTTTATTATGATTTTTTTTATTATGATTTTATTAATTTAACTTTAAGGTTGAAAACGTATAAAAAAAAAAAAAGGTTCAATACGGTTATGGTTCAACACTCTAAGTCTAACGGACGGATCAAACGGATTAACGAAAAAAAAAAAAAGCATTAAAAACCGGTTTTTGAACCGGTTTGGCCGGTTAACCGGTCCGGTTTTTAACCGGTTCGGTTCCATAGGTTAGAGATTTTAGGTTTAAATAACCGGTTATTAACCGAACCGGTTTTTAGGAAAAACCGGTAAACCCTTTGTACCGGTTAACCGGTTCGGGTAATACAAAAACCGGTTTGGACCGGTTAACCGATTTGTGCACCTCTACCTAGTGGTAGTGGTGCACAAAAAAACCGGTTACCCGAACCGAACCGGTTTGGGAACCGGTTAGAAACCGGTTTGGGAACCGGTTAATGCTACCGGTTTGGGTGAAGTCGAAAAACCGGCGGTTCTAGACCGGTTTGGAATTTTTTGGGCAAAACCGGTTAGGAACCGGTTAAAGTAAAACCGGTTTTTTTGACCGGTTATAAACCGGTTAACCGGTTTCTATTTTTAAAAAAAAAGCCGTTGGAGACTTGGAGCCACAAATATAGCCGTTATATAGCCGTTAAGACCGGTTAACCGGGTATTAACCGGTTAACCGGTTAACCGATCGAGTGAAAAAAAAAATAGCCGTTAATATAGCCGTTTATAGCCGTTTTCAACATTTTTTTGGACCTTTTTGCCCCTAAACGTTAGTATAAATAGATGAGGATTGTTTTGGTTTGATCACACAACATCTTACAATATCTCTTCTTCTTAAACGCTCAAAAACGATCAAAAACGATCAAAAAACGATCACCTACTTCTTCTCGATTCAATCTCTTATTCTTTTACGTTCGTATTTCATAATTCAATCTTTATTTCATCCATGGCAAGCTCACGAAGTGCTCATAGTTCCGTTGGTGTTGGTGCATCCACTTCAACCGAACCAACCGTTGTTAGAATAAAAACTACAACGAGAAACAAAGAGCTATTTCAACATTTCGACTTATGCGAAATGTCGAACGGTGTCGATAAGGCACGGTGCAAAGGTTGCGGTACTTTTCTTAAACCGGAATCTAATTCCACTTTAAGAAGCCATTTGACGAAGCATTGTGTTGTTGTCAAAAATAATCCCGCAAGCGATCAAGCACAAATGTCTCAAGAGTGCGGGGTTTGGAATTTCGATCCCGACATGGTTCGTGAAATGATGGGGAACTTGGTGATTCAAGAAAGTTTGCCATTCAATCATTTTGACAACCCACGCTTGACGAAAATGATTCAAAAGGCGCTACAACCACGCTATCATCAAGTAAGTCGAACTACTATTAGACGTGATTGTTTGAAACGTTGGCGTCAAGCCAAACAAGAATTAATTTTAGGTTTTCAAAACTTAAATACCGGTGTTAACCTAACAACGGACGTTTGGTCGGCGCCTCACGGTTTGCCCGAATCGTACCTTTGCGTTACCGCGCATTGGATTGATCCCGATTCTTGGCAAATGATGAAACGTACGATTGCGTTCGAAATGTTTCCGTATCCTCACACGGGGGATAATTTGTTTTACATGTTAGATGGAATAATACAAACATTCCATTTACAAGATAAAATACTTTCTATAAGTTTTGATAACGCTTCAAATAATACGAATGCTGTTCAAAAATTAAAACTTAAATATAAACCGATATGTAACGGTGCTTTTTTTCATACAAGATGCGTTGCTCACATTATTAACTTGGTTGTGAGTGATGCTCTTGCGGTTGAGGGAATGAATACGTTAAAAGAAAAATTTAAACAAATGTTAAAGGATGTTTTTATGAAAAGCCGTAGAAGATATTTGGAATATCAAAAATTATGTGAGGATACGAACTCCATCTTTTTAGGTCCGTCTTGGGACGTACCAACAAGATGGAATTCGACTTGGCGTATGTTTAACAGCGCCTTACGACAAAGGGAAACCTTGGAAGTATTTCATAACAATTTAGTGGAAGAACGTAAGGCAAAAAGATTTAATCGCCGATGTTGGGACGCCATAGGAGAATTTACTAGTTTATTTGGAGTTTTTAAAAATTCAACAACAATTTTATCGGGAGTTTATTATCCCACGTCTTGTTTGGTTCTTCAACAATTATTTATAATGACAAGAAAAATTAACGAATTTCCATCGACGGGTGAAAATAATGAAATATATACGGGAATGTTACTTCCAATGAAATTAAAACTAAAGAAATACTTTCAAGAAATGCCGCCCGTATTTACTTGTGCGACGGCATTAAACCCATGTTTCAATGGTGCCGGCGTTGAAACATTAGTTGATGAAATAGTCAGTGCTTTGGGTTTGGATTTGGAAGACCCAAACTTTGCAACAAACACTAAAAATAACTTTAACATATATTTTCAAAATATGTTTGATCATTATTTACAAAAATATGGTGAAACATCTAACATACAACAAACAATGTATGCGGCTTCTAGTTCGAGTAGAAGCCAAGATGTTAACTTTGATTTATTTAACACATTAAGACAAAATGTAACTAAACGAGCCCGAGGTACTAGCGCAAGTAGCGAACTAGGAAGGTACCTAGGGACAGATTGGATTTCCGGTCTTACGCCGGAAGAATTTGAAAACTTTGATATTTTGGCCTGGTGGAAACAAAAGGAAACCTACTTTCCGATTCTATCTGCCATGGCCCGTGATTTACTAAGCGTCCAAGCTTCTACGGTAGCTTCGGAGTCTGCTTTTTCTCTTAGTGGCAGGGTTTTATCGATACGAAGGACGAGGCTTACTCCTGCATCATTGGAGATGTGCATTTGCTTGAAAGACCATTTGGACGCAATGGAACGTGTACAAGACCACACACAACTTGAAGGCGAGCTTGAGATAGAAGTGACAATACACGATGTTGAAGTTGAGGAAGGAATGACGTTCCCACTTTCCGACGAAGAACAGGCAATGGATGAATGGATGCGAAACAATAGTCCGGAACTACAATCCGAAGCACCAATCGAAGACTAATTTGTATTTTCGATTTTGTATTTAATTTTGTAACTTTAAATCTTGTGTAATTAATTTATTTTAATGAAATATGCTATTTGAAATCCTTACTAAGTTACTAATATTTGAAATCCTTACTAAGACTAATAAAGTTCATTTTAATATTATTTAATCAAAACCTTAAACATTAATTACTAAACCCTAATAAAACCTTAAACAAATCAAACTAATATTAATCTAATAACTAATAAAACCTTAAAATAATCAACTCATAATTACTAAAACCTAATAAAACCTTAAACTAATCAAACTAATATTAATCTAATAACTAATAAAACCTTAAAATAATCAACTAATGATTACTAAACCCTAATAAAACCTTAAACAAATCAAACTAATATTAATCTAATAACTAATAAACCTTAAAATAATCAACTAATAATTACTAAACCCTAATAAAACCTTAAACTAATCAAACTAATATTAATCTAATAACTAATAAAACCTTAAAATAATCAACTCATAATTACTAAACCCTAATAAAACCTTAAACTAATCAAACTAATATTAATCTAATAACTAATAAAACCTTAAAATAATCAACTCATAATTACTAAAACCTAATAAAACCTTAAACTAATCAAACTAATATTAATCTAATAACTAATAAAACCTTAAAATAATCAACTAATGATTACTAAACCCTAATAAAACCTTAAACAAATCAAACTAATATTAATCTAATAACTAATAAACCTTAAAATAATCAACTCATAATTACTAAACCCTAATAAAACCTTAAAATAATCAACTCATAGTTTGATTAGTTTAAGGTTTATTAGGGTTTAGTAATTATTAGTTTAAGGTTTTAAGGTTTATTAGTTATTAGTTTAATATTAGTTTGATTAGTTTTAGGTTTTATTAGGGTTTAGTAATTATTAGTTTAAGGTTTTAAGGTTTATTAGTTATTAGTTTAATATTAGTTTGATTAGTTTAAGGTTTTATTAGGGTTTAGTAATTATTAGTTTAAGGTTTTAAGGTTTATTAATTATTAGTTATTAGTTTAATATTAGTTTGATTAGTTTAAGATTCATTAGGGTTTAGTAATTATTATTTATTACTTTATTAGTTTTAGATTTGATTTTGTTAAGTTTTTTATTATGATTTTTTTTTTATTATGATTTTATTAATTTAACTTTAAGGTTGAAAACGTATAAAAAAAAAAAAAGGTTCAATACGGTTATGGTTCAACACTCTAAGTCTAACGGACGGATCAAACGGATTAACGAAAAAAAAAAAAAGCATTAAAAACCGGTTTTTGAACCGGTTTGGCCGGTTAACCGGTCCGGTTTTTAACCGGTTCGGTTCCATAGGTTAGAGATTTTAGGTTTAAATAACCGGTTATTAACCGAACCGGTTTTTAGGAAAAACCGGTAAACCCTTTGTACCGGTTAACCGGTTCGGGTAATACAAAAACCGGTTTGGACCGGTTAACCGATTTGTGCACCTCTACCTAGTGGTGCACATAAAAAACTAGTTCTAGACCAAAATTGGTAGAAAAATTGAAACCAAAACTGCTTGGGGTAATTATGTAATAGACGTGTAATGATGAAATTTGTAAGTTTAAGTCATAGTCACATGGATCGCGGTTCGCTTCGGATCGGGAATGAGGAACGGGTTCGCGATTCGCTAGTGCCCACAAATTTGGTTCACGGGAGGTAGGTTGATTACGGTACGATCCGGTTCGATGTACCAATAATTTCTTCCGTTCGCTGTACATGTATTTTAAATGAGTAGTGTTCAAAAATAACATAATTGTATTTCTAAAAATCATATAATCCAATTCAAATACATTTTTTTCAAGTGAATAAAACAAGAAATTCGAAACTAAATATTACATATAACAAATTGCAAATTCGAAAATATATATTACATATGACATATGTAAATTGAAAGTTGGAACATCAAAGCCTCACATGCAGCGTTCAAAATTCAAAATTCCAACATAAATCAAAGGCTCAAAGCCTCACATGCAGTTGTTCAAAATTCCAACATAAATCAAAGTCGTTTAATCGTTCAATTACTCAAACTAGGTGGAATTGCAATCTCGAATTTCTTATCCGAGATCAGCTAAGGATTGAATTTGTTACATGAATCGCGATTTAGGGTTTTAAAGATTTCTAGGAAGCATGATTCGTGATTCCAATCGCAAATCAGATGTCACAATCGCAAATTAGGGTCTTAATTGGTTCGATTTCATCTAGATGAAGGATCGATTCGCTTAGCAGGTCGGATTCGCGTTTCCCGACGATCTCAACTTGCGACCCCCGATCAATCGGATCGCTAGCGAATTCGAATGGGGACAAAACGAACCAATTCGCAATTTGTGGCCTTCTAAGAAAATTCTTTGACTATGGTTTAAGTTATGCTTAATTATGTTGGTTGTTGGTGGGCAGATGGATTATATGTTTAATTAGTAAACTAACATACTTAACTTACTTTGTGTTACAAAGTGAATAATGAGACTTGAGGGATTTAATTTGGCAATATGTAAAACTTAATATAAAAGGGGATTAAGGAGTTAGTCAAATCTGATTTCTCTCCCTTGGAACCCTCTAGTCGACGATTTGTAAATACGAATAATTAATGATTTTGGGTTTGGATGGGAATTGGGTAATATGTGAATGAACATGAAAACGTTTAGAATAAATTCCGCACACAAGGTGTTTGATTAAATGCTTGAATGAATATGTAAAACAAGAAACCATAGTTGCAAGGTAGAAACTTGCATGTATTAACTATATCATTATAGTAGGATGAAATGGATGTGAGAATTGCGTCAGATGGTGGGCGTAATAAGAAATTGCTAGTGTATGTAAGTTGAATGGTTGTATGTGTGTATTACAAATAGGAATTAGGAGCAGAAGTGGAAGCCGTCGTTCGGGAAAAGAACAAGTTGAACTAAGCAATCCTACAGGCTAAGGTGAGTAATCACATCTTAGTTGAATGCACACATATATGATATATTATATTCAGTGGCGGATGTTGGTTGAGGGTGGTGGGTTCACAGGAACCCACCGCGCTTCGACTCGTTAATAGAAAAAAATTCGGAAGAGTTAAACAATAGGGTGCGCCCATTAATATTTTATGAGTGAATCCTGAGATGAACCCATTAAGATTTTTAAAAGTGAATTTTTAATGTAATTTTCACGGGAATTAGTCAACTTGATTAAGACAAATGATATTTGTTAGAGAAATCTCGATAATCAATGATTAGATTTCTACATGATCATGTTAAAATCACTTTTGTGTCTTATAAACTTAGCAAGAAAAATGATGGTTATTAGTGGTTAAACCATCAAATAAAGTTAATTTTGGTCATACAAACTTAACATATTTCGTTTAGGTTTCCGGGCGTTGCTCCCTTGACCCATGACTGCTGAATGGCTAGCAGAACCACCACCTTGAACCCTCCAAGGGTGTGTGACCCCCTTGACTCCCAATTGGTCTGGAGCTCAAAAGTCTTAAACGAAAATGCATTATGTATCTTCGAACTCTTTAATGACGACTTTTTTTTAATTTTAATCATTAACTTAATATATTGCACTGTTATTACATGAAGAAAATTACAAGACCCAAACCGCAAACCGACCCGAAAATTTTTATGTCCGGTTATATTTAATTAAAACGTCGGAAAATGGTGAACCTACGGAAAAAAATTCTTCGATCTGCCACTGATTATATTGATTGGTTCCTTTATGCAAGGGGTAGAATTAGTCAAGAAGGCTTAATGATGTATGGGTGGTATACTAGTATGTGGATCGTGTAAACTTGAATGTGAATTATGTAGTTGAGTAGAATAAATGTAACTTCGTGTAATAATTATATGAAATGTGAAGTTATTATAGTAGGAATGATCACACTTGTGTGGAAGGTAGTTGAGAACACTTTATGTGGTATTGAGTATGATTCAAATACGTGTGAAAGATGAGATTGAGATCCACATTTGTGTGGAAGTTGAGTTGTGAACTACATTCATGTGGTGATGCATTTGATCCACATACGTGTGGAAATACTATATAACGTTTGTTTACATGAGTACGTAATATAAAGAGTGAATTTGAAAAGGATTGGGTAGTTTGACCCATTTAAGTAATAGTAAGCATAAAGCTTATGAATTAAATTTGATTAGTAACATGTGTTGTGTTTAATAATGTCACCAAAGTATGTTTAGGACTTGATTATCATATCCACAAGGTGTTTTGGAATGCATTGGGAGGTAAAGGATTGGCTGGAAATGATCGAGAATGGTTTCGGGAGTCAAAAGGAGCGAAAAACTACATGAGATACATGTCTAAGTGCGGTCTAAGTGCGCCTGCCTAGGTGCCCAGTGCGCCTGGAATTCTGAATAATGGGATTTTTGATGACGGTTTTGCTATTATACTCTACCGTAAGGGATGTTTAAGCTTGGTGGGATGATGAGTGGAGTCACTTAGTTCTTATGAACTAATTTTGTTGTTTTATGTGTGTTTTCAGCTAGTGAATAGATATGAAGTGGTGACACGAGTTTGAGATCGGAAGGAATGAATCGAACTAGTTTGTGCAAAACATATGGTTTGTATAATGTGTTGGTAGGTTATGAAAACCTTAAAGCCATATACTGTGAAATTCGTGATGATTAATATGTTTTGTAAATGAAATGTAAATGGAGATTTTGGGACCTAACAGGAGAAATTGCAATTATATTAATCAATGAGTTGTATATGGACATAATTGGATTTTGGGGGTTACACCTTCCAATCATTGGAGGGTGATCAGGCTGAGTTCGTTGAATTCCGTCAAGTGGTTCTTGCCTCAATTAAACATCAGGAGAAGCAAAAGGTGGATGGATCCTTGGGAGCTGGGTTCAGTAGGATTTTCTAGTCTTCATGTACTAAGCCAATGCCGTCTGATTTACGTCTTCGTTTAGCCCAATTGAGTATGGTTAAGGTAGCGCAACATTGGTTCACGGTGATTAATCAGGTTCAGGACTACATCTATTCGGATTCTATTCACGATTATATTGATGATTTCGAATAAGTTTTGTCCCTGGTTTCTCGATTAGATGGATGTATTTAGCAAAGGATGTGGATGGCATGTTGCGACCACATCCGTCGCCGGTAACGTATCCCTCTCTAGTTTCGGTTATCTTAATTGTTCTATGCCTTTTGCTGGTGATGGGCTTCCGGTCCCAATCACAAGTCTATTCTAGAAGGGGTAAAAACGGAAATAAGAAGGTGGTGTGTGTTTTTCTTGGTCTCTTCTGTCTACGTTGCACAGGCTACTAGCAGATATTAGAGTCTGCAATCTGTTTGTTTTTAAGAAGACATTTCATTTAAAAACATTTTCCTGTCCTCTTTTTGGTGCAGACTTGGACCAAATCCTTCTCTACTCTTTCCACCCTCTTCTAGGTTATTAAAATCATGTTCTCTTAAAATCATCCCATCAACAAAAACGTCGTGACCAGCCATCTCCTTCATGCCAAACGTCCACCGCTCTCCCTCCACTGCTGCTCCTCCACGGTTCTAATCGCAACTACACACACCAGTATGTGCTCTATAACCTGCAATCTTTCTTGGTTTAAAAACAACGCTGCCATCTTTTTGGTTGAAGAACATCTTTGGTTAATTTGAGATTTATTTGTTTTAGTAGCTTTACAATCTTGAACAATAATGTTTTAAACAGATCGGTGGTTATCAATATTATGTTTTCAAGTGAATTTAAGATTATCTTTTTAGGGTTTTGTAAGGAATCTGATTTGGATTAATAAGTAATATTTTTGTAACGGTTTGTGAATAAGGAATGTGATGCTTAATGTGTTTGACTATTTCTCAAGTATATATAATAATAATAGCATCAGAGATGGAAATATTAACCCCCCAAATCAATACCTTCAATCAACAAATAAACAATCTAATCTTCAAATCCCTAGGAGGGAGTTGTTGCAGAAAATTTAAAAAGTTTATTTAGGTCCCACAATTCTTTTAAACTCAATTTGATACCTCCTATACTGGTACTCAAATCACCACTGGTAAATGATAAACTAGGAAGAGCTTCTGAGTAAAACTTAAGGGCTTCTTCGTACTTACCATCCTTTTACATCTGATGAGCTCTTTCTATCTTGTTCATTGCTTTCTTGATTCTCTCAAAACAGTTAATCGGTCGACAAATCAAAGAGCAGATTCTCTCAAAACAGTTAATCGGTCGGCAAATCAAAGAGCAGATTATGTACTTCTTTTGTAGACGTATGTATTGTTTTGTTTGCTAGGGAAGCTTTGTTTCCTGGATTATTTTTCAATTGGAATTACTGCAACGATTTAGATATTCATAATCCTTATGAACAACTAGCCACAATTAAACAGATTCCATTCTAGATTATATTGATGATTTTGAGTATTTACCAACAGCCTAACAGGCCACACGGAGTGGGCTTCGGGAAGGAGCCGGGGAGGCTTTTGCCGGATCGGGAAGAAGTGGAAACACCGCCCCCCGGAAATGGGTTGGGGTAAATCGGGGAAGCCTCACCGATTGAAGCCGAGCATAGGAAGAGAAGGGATTCGATCGTTGGGGGGGGGGGGGATTCGACCGTTGAGGTTTTTTTAAAAAAAAATCCAAGTTTTTTCCTATTTAAACAACTTTAAAACAACCACAAATCTCACACTTTTCTCTCACCTTTTACAATCTATACACTAAATTTATAAAATTTTCAAGTAAAATGGAAGGGGGTTCATCACGTAGTGGGTCGTCAACCAAATAATTTACAAAACCACGACAAAAAAATGTTCAAACGGCTCAAATGAACCCGTTCAACACACCCGGGTATCATCCACAAATGCCATCTCCGAATCAACCAACATTCTACTACGATCCAATGAACCCGGCTCCATATTTGCAATATTCACCGGGCACTCAACAACAATTCAAACGGTGGGAGCAATCGTATCAACAAGATCAACAAAGTTACCTACAATTCGATCAACAAACTTTTCAACAACAATCTCCATTTCAAGGTATTTTTTATACGTTTATTTTTATATTTTATTTTTATATTTTATTTTTATATTTTATTTTTTTATGTTTATTTTTATACGTTTATTTTTATACGTTTATTTTTATGTTTAGACTATCGTGACCATAATCAAGATGACTCGGATTCAAGTGAACATAATAAAAGTGTTCAAGTCGAGTCGGAAGAAGAAGAAGAAGAAGAACCGGTTAGGCGAAGGGGAAAGAAACCAATAGGAAAGAAAGCACCGGCCAAGCGTTGGTCCGATGAAGAGGAGGTTGCGTTAGCCAGATCTTAGCTAACTATTTCTGAAAATTCCGATGTTGGTAATGCGCAAAAACGGGATGGTTTTTATATAAAGGTATTTTTTAACATTGTTTAAGTTAACAAAAAAAGTCACGGTTGATGCTTAAATTTATGTTGTTTATATGTAGGTAACCGAACATTTTCACCATCTCGTGAAGGACAAGTCGAGGACTGTTGATCAAATCTATTCCAAATGGAATGATATGAACTCCTCTATGAAGAAATGGAATGGTTTTTATCAACAGGCTTCAATGAATCGCAAAAACGGTGAAGGGGATAAACAAGTTTTGAAAAAGGCCATGAAAGACTACAAAATCATGGTCAAGTCAAAGGGATTCGCTCACATCCAAGCGTGGGAGATGTTTCGCGATAACCCTTTATGGTGCGACATTTCACCAGTAGGTTGTGAGTCACAATCTACAACAAAAAGGCCGAAGCCAAACGAGTCAATGGGTAGTGCGAACGCCCACATCAACATCAACCTTGATGATGACGAAGACATCAACATCAACCTTGATCGTGATGGCCCACGCATTTACTATGAACCGGATAGGCCAACAAGAAAGGGCAAAAGATCGGCCGCGTCCTCCTCGTCGCATGACGAGTTAATTCAACAAATGGCGGAATTCAACTCGTTCAACAAAGAGGAATCCCAACAAAGATTCCGCCTTCGAGAAGAAAAACTCCCTGTTTTGCAAGAGGAGAAAGACGCACGCGTCGCATTAATGCGCCGACAACAATAGGCTTTAGACGAACAGCAAAAGGCTGTAGCTTTAGAGTTCATGATGAAAGACCACACAATTTATCAAGAACCAATGCTACAACAGATTCTCGATCGTAAACGAGAAATTGCTGCTCGTTGGGGATGGCATTGTCCTTTCTAGGTTTTTTAATTTAATTTTTCAGGTTGTATTCTTCTTTTTTTTTTGTTGTATTTTTTTTTATTTTAAAATTAATGAATCTTTTTTTTTTATTAATATTATTATTATTATTATTATTTATTGTTAAATTAATTAATTAAAAATAAGATTTGAAAATGGGGAAAAGTGGGAAAAAGTAGGACGACACCGTGCAAAATGGTGAAAAGTGGAGAAAGCTGATGTGACGCTAATGTGCCAATGGGGAAATGTGGGATGACTCCTTGTCCCCTTATTGGTCTCTCGTTTACCGGAATCTCAAACCTTAGACTATTTCGTTGCGGGATTACGTGATGATGTCAAACAATGGGTTTGCCTTCATTTTCCTCAAACACATTTGGATGCTATTTACTTAGCTTAAGACATTGAATCTATGCTCTGCCCTTCTTCTGGTACTCTTCCGCTCACTTGTTATCGTTATGCTAACCCTCTGCGATTACTCGGTGTTGTTTCTCCCACTGTTTCTTCCAGAGGGAGCTGTGGGGATCCAAAAGGAACCATTATGGGGCACCATGTGCAATCATATAGTTTTTCGAGTTCCAAATTAGATACCGGACCTAAAGCTTCATGTCTGGGCATTTTTTGACTCAATCGACCTTTTCTTGTGACAAAGGGGTCCACTAGTTATCTCGAACCGAATGGGAGGAGCGTCGCAAAAAGGGCCTTTGTTTTCGCTGTGGACAGTTATATGGCCGTTCTCATCGTTGTTTTGAGGGGAAACTTCGCACATCGTTGTCATGAGGGGAAACTTCGCATTTTGTTGTTAGGTGATGATGATGAAGATGATGAGGAGGGTGCCAACTGTGTAATCACTCTATTCCACCTTCTCAACCGGGTTCTAATCCTGATTCTTCTACGGTGGTGCTACACATAACTTCATTTCTAGCACAATCAGGTTTACTACTCTGGTTACAAGACATGACATGGCATGTGTAACATGAATGACATCATGACATGTGCTTAAGTAGTTAAAAATAAATAAATAAAAAAAAAAAAATACTGTCTTCGAATCAAAAAACAAACTTACAATGGGAAGTGGAATTGACTTCCTTTATATTATTACCATAAATGGCTAGGTAATTAAGCAGTTTGTGATGCAAACTATACAGGGATTACAATGTGTGTAATTTGAACATTACCCTAATTTGTTGCAAATACGATTAAGAACTGCCACCAGACTTTGCAGCTTCTGCGCTACTAGTGGTCATAAAAGATTCCCCACAGCCACACTGTCCTTTCGAGTTTGGGTTAATAAATATAAATTCAGATCTGCACCAATCACAATTTATCAAATAATTTTTAGAAGCAAGCTTTAAAGCATTTACATAACTATTTTGGTAATTTATTCTCATTTGGGATTCAGTTTATTACAAGTGTAAACAAGTTAAGTTGGCTCGTTAGTTACTAGGGATTGGCTAGCTAGAAGTGTGAATCAAGCCAGCTTGAGCTTTTTTATTGAAGCTCAATTAATAAAGGAGGCTGAGCCTCAGCCCAAGCTTCATTTATCAAGCTCAAGTAGATTCGCAATCCTAAACAAACATGTTATTTATATAATTTTTTTTAATATATTAAGTATATATTTACATAAAATTATTATTATTCATAAATTATGATAATATATTTTGGTATATAACTATATATGAGTTTTATAACTATCAATACATAAAAAATATTTATAAATATATATAAATAAAATACTTGCATAACTAATAAATAATAAACGAGTCAGCTTTCTATAAGTTAAACGATCCGAGCTCGAGTCTTGATGAGCTAGGGCTCACCTTGGCATGTTTACACCCCTATGACATGTCCACAACAGATACACTACAGAAAAACAAAATAGATCACAAAATCAAGTTTCCTACCTGAGCTTATCGTCAACAAAGTCCATTTTGGTACCAATAACATGCATAAGAGCTTTTGGATCTATTAAAATCTTCACACCCTTGTCCTCGATCAACTCATCAAATTTCCCTTTTTCATCTGTCCATTCAAAATATCAGTGTCAGGAACTGCAAACAATCACTATCTTGAGCTGAGATGGAGGTTCAGATGAGAACCATTAGATAATTAGGAACCAAAGAAACACTGTCATATTCAATGGATGGTTAACATCTGAGACAATTATGTACTTGGCAACATGATCAAAGTAATCAAATGGCAGCAAGATGGTTCATAAATATTAAATGGTTATCATTTGAACCCAAAAGAAAAAAGAGAAATATACATATACATATGTGCGTGTGTGTGTAACATCAATGTAAAGCGAACCAAATATTTTGGGGCTGCACTTCCTTGACTAGTTTACCTAAGGGACCACCTTTCTTGAAATTTTTACAAACAATGCAATCCTTTTCAAGATTTATAAAATCGACTTGCAAAGCAATCAATTTGATGATGCTGAGTAGTCTGTGTTTAGGACTAAAACTTGTTGAGAAATATCATAAGCCCATAAACTACTCACAGCAATAAAACCAGCTCAATGACATTATTTTCGGTTCACTTATGTATCACAAACACCGCATCAGTTACCCCAAAGATGATATCCAAAAGCAATCCCAAAAACTGAGGCACATGAAAATTAGTGTTTTCCAGCATATACATGCCATGTGGCAGCTAAGTGACAAATATAAAGCTTTGAAACGTACTGACACCATTCTTGATAAGTGCAAAACTCATGACATCAAAGGATTGTTGGATGAACTTGATGATTCCCATTTTTCTCAAAGGTGAGATTAAAAAGTCTGAATTTTAACATCCAAGTGGTGTAGTGGTTACTCGTTAGAGTGGAGGAAAGACAACCTAGAGGTCTCAAGTTCAATCCCCACTTAGAGCAATTTTCTTTGGAGGCCACCAACCCACTTGCTTACAGCCGCGCTTTACCTGTTCCTCTCGGTTAGTCGGGTGTTGGAGGGACCCAAGGGTTTACCATGCAAGTGGGCTTCCAAGGTTATAAAAAAAAGGACTAAATTTTAAAAGGTTTGAGAATCAAATATCAAAAAACAGTTTTCCATACTTATAACAAACATACCCAATAAAGTCCCACTATATAGTACGGTCTAGGGGTGGGACGAAGGCAAACCTTACCCATATCCTAATGGGATAAAGAGTGCTTTCCATAATCCATACCCATGAAGAGCATTAAGATTTATGCTCGTCTTTCGGCTTACTAATCTCCCGTCACTTTCCAAGCCCTAACAAATGACATCTTTTGTTCCTTAGCATATAAATGGGTATTTGTTTTCTTCGTCAACATCGTTTTTATGGTTCAACATGTGAATACAATCTACCACTTCTAACTTCTAAGTTCTAACTAAGGTTTCACAAACCCTATAGAAGCAAGGCCTTGTGGTCAACAAAATAAAAACAAGCAACTTCCAACTACAATCTAATGAATTATAGTGTCACATCATATGTAGTCATGGGTTTTCCATAGATCACATCAAAGTACACTACATGATCAATTGGTCACTCCTACAACTATCAACAGTGTACAGCAAGTCTTCGCCTCAACAAATATTTTAGAGAATTCATAACTAGTATGTGAAGATTTCTAACTCATGACAACACTCACCATAATAAGGGGAACTTGAGCTCATACCACTTTCAGATAATTGAAGGAATGGTATTCTTTCCAAAGTTCCTCAAACCATTCAAAATAAAATGTGCTCACTGATCAAAATAGTCTAAAACATCTCTTGGAGCACAGGGTCACCACCATTGACCAACATAGTTGGTAACCAAACTTATGGCTTACTGTTTCTCTGTTTCGTACAAACCACGAAAGCAAGCAAAACACATCATGATGCACATGCCTTGTATTCAAGAAAGTACCACGGTCTCCTACCCATTATGGTTGGACGACACAACCTTGCTTGAGGGTTTTGATCACACTCCCAGTTGCAAAAAGTTGATACAACTCCAATCCGGGTTTATACCCGACGCGGGAAGTACAAGGCTCCAGATGTTAACATGGATTAGCTGAAGATCATAATGGACCAAGTCTTCATCCATTAAGCTTGTTTTCAGGATTTTCACAGATAGTGGGGCGGTTATTTTCAGTTATTTTACTTTGTTTGTTTGTTTATTACGTTAGTAGTCGAGTACTGTGTTTTTTCCTTACGTTGGTTCTTTTATCATTTGACTTTGTAATTGGAGATCATACCCTTCTCGAATTGGGTTAGTAATCGAAATCCTCTAGTTTTCTTAATTAGAGAATCTATCATTTTGGTTCCATTGCCGGGAATCTGAGAGACAACATGGTGCATACCCGGAGTGAAGGAAGTGGCTCGAATCCAGACCCGATCGCGGCTCAACTGGCGGCAATCACATCTTCATTTGAAAGCCTGAAGGCGGAAGTTGTTGCGCTCAAGGCTCACTCGGAATCCAGAGGGAAAGGGACCGGCGGAGGTCGTTATGAAGAAGGAGAGACTTCCTGGCATAATAACCGACCTTTTCGTCCATATAACAAGATCGATTTTCCTTCCTTTAGTGGAGGGGATTCTCTCTGGTGGATACTGAAGGCCGAGAAGTATTTCCGCTATTATCAGATTCCGGAAGAAGAGCAAGTCGATGTGGCCTCTATGCACTTGGATGGTGACGCATTAGATTTGTTCTCTTGGCTGTCCACAGACCAACCCATTCAGTTTTGGGAGGAGTTAGTTCATGCCTTTCAAAAGAATTTTGGGCCCGCAGAGTTTCAGAATCCGGACGAACATCTTTGCAGCATCAAACAGGTGGGTTCCGTGCAAGATTACAGGCAAGATTTCGCATAAAGGTCATCACGAGTAACAAATTGGCTAGACCATTGCCTCTTGGGAGTTTTCATCAACGGTGGTTTAAAGGAGGAATTGAAAGCAGATGTGCGGATACACAAGCCCCAAACCGTTTACATAGTAGTAAGCTTAGCACTTGAATATGAATCCAAGGTCGGCTCTAGCAGAGCTGGAAGAGGACCCACTTGGAATTCTTCTAAACCTCCTCAACCCTCGTCTGCCTATCAACCCAACACCACCAATCCTCAACCAACCCTTCCAAAACCTTCCAACCCTCGACTAACTGACACCGAAAAACAAAACCGTTACCTACGAGGAGAATGTTTCAAGTGTGGGGAGAAGTATGGACCGGGCCATAGATGCAAGGTGGGGACATTCAAGTTGTTAGAAACAAAAAAGGATGGAGAAGAAACTACAGTCATTGCTGAGGGTGATCCGGTTGATAGTAATGATGAGATAGCCGAGATAAGTCTTCATGCTATTTTGGGCAAATCTCACACTACTACGATGAAGGTACATGGAAAACTCGATAATGTAGAAGTTTTGATCTTAATTGATAGTGGGTCAACCCATAATTTCATATCTGACACTTTGGTAAGGGAGTTGAAACTGACTACTCAATTTGTCACTCCATTCGGGGTGCAAATTGGAAACGGAGACATTATCCGTTGTAGTCAGATTTGCCAAGACGTTACCTTACAAATTTCAGATTTGAAGCTGACCCAAGATTACTATCCCTTCTCCATTGGGGGGGTGATGCTGTTTTAGGGATTCAGTGGTTATCTTCCCTGAATACTATACAAGCTAACTGGAACGAAATGTTCCTCATTTTCACTATCGAGGGCCGCAAGTACAAATTACAAGGAGTCTCTTCTGGCCCCCAAAAGTCTGCAGGTTTTCAGCACCTAGCTCTTGATCCGGAACCCAAAGTGAACTTGCCAGCTTCTGTCAAACGAATAATCCAAGAATTCACAGCCATCTTCCAAGAACCAATCTCCCTTCCACCCTTTCGAACCCAATCCCATTCCATACCCTTATTTCCGAACTCACCACCCCCAAACATCTGCCCTTATCGTTACCCTCGCTCACAAAAAACTGAGATTGAAAAGCAGGTTCAAGAGCTGTTAGCATCTGGGTTTATCCGCCCAAGTAACAGCCCGTTTTCGAGCCCGGTATTGTTGGTCAAAAAGAAAGACTCTTCTTGGAGGTTTTGTATTGACTATCGGGCCTTGAATAAAATTACAATCCCAGACAAATATCCCATACCTAACATTGATGAGCTGCTTGATGAGCTTCATGGATCTCAAGTTTTTTCTAAACTTGATTTATGTTCTGGGTATTACCAAGTACGAATGAATGACTCCGACATTAAAAAGACAGCCTTTCGTACTCATTCTGGGCATTATGAGTTTTGTGTGATGCCCTTTGGCTTGACTAATGCCCCTTCCACCTTCCAAGCTATCATGAATGACCTTTTTCGACCATATTTGAGGCACTTTGTTATAGTGCTTTTCGATGACATTGATCTACAACCACGACATGCATCAACACATTTCCCATCTAAGGATAGCTTTGGAGCTGCTGAGCAAAAACTTCTTCTTTGCCAAGTTATCTAAATGTTGTTTTAGTCAACAAGTGTTGTTTTTAGGGCATGTAGTCACTGGGGCAGGTGGATCAAGACAAGATTGTCGCCATCAAGTCTTGGCCAATTCCTTCTAATGTGCGGGAAGTAAGGGGCTTCTTGGGTCTTATGGGTTACTATAGACGCTTCATCCGCAATTATGGCATTATTGCCCGACCCCTTACTAATTTGACGAAGAAAGATGGTTTTAAGTGGTCTGAAGAAGCCCTCTTAGCATTCAACACCCTTAAAGCTGCTCTGATTTCAGCCCCCATTCTACACCTACCTGACTTTCAGAAACCTTTCACGGTTGAATGTGATGCATCTTATGATGGTGTAGGCACCATTTTAACACAAGAGAATCATCCTATTGCTTATTTTAGCAAAGGATTCTCTCCATCTAATCGCCTTAAATCAGCAATATGAAAGGGAGTTGCTCGCGTTAGTTTTGGCGGTTCAAAAATGGCATCATTATTTAATGGGGTACCATTTTTTTGTTAAAACAGACCACTACACTCTAAAGTTCCTCTTAGAACAACGGGTTACTACAACGGAAAAGCGTTTATTACTAAAACTGATGCCATATGATTTTTCTATTATTCATAGAAGGGGGACAGAAAATAAAGGAGCTGATGCATTGTCCAGGAGACCCCAGTTACTTGCTCTTACCCTGCCTCAATGTCTTGATGTCACAGACATTCAGGCCGCATTACCTGCAGATCCTTTCACCGTCAACTTGATCAAGCAGCTTCAGCAAGATCGCACTTCATGCCCAGGGTTCTCCCTAGTTGATTAGCTTTTGTATTTCAAGGGTCGAGTTGTGGTCCCCAATGTGCAGGAGTTAAGGGACAAAATTTTATATGAAGCTCATGCAACTCTTACGGCAGGTCATGGGGGTTTTCTGAAAACCCTAAAACGAGTCTCTATGCAGTTTTATTGGCCCAATCTTAAAAAAGATGTCCAGCTGTTTGTTCAGCAATGTGTTACTTGCCAACGACAGAAGTATGAAACATTGTCACCCGCGGGGTTGTTGCAGCCTCTACCTATTCCACACCAAATTTGGGAGGATATTTCTCTTGATTTTATTACCGGTCTACCTTTGTCTAATCGTTTGGATACTATCTTGGTTGTGGTTGGCAGGTTGAGTAAATATGCTCATTTTCTAGCTTTGTCCCATCCGTTTTCTGCCAAGAGTGTGGCTTTATTATTCTGCAAAGAGGTGGTTCGACTCCATGGTTTCCCACGCTCAATTGTGTCTGATCGGGACACTGTATTCTTGAGTCATTTCTGGCAGGAGCTCTTTCGTCTCAGTCAAACCAAGCTCAAGATGAGCACAAGTTACCACCCTCAGACGGATGGACAAACCGAGGTTGTGAACAGGTGTATCGAAGCTTATCTTAGATGCTTTACACATGAGCAGCCTTCCAAATGGAGCCAATTTTTGGCTTGGACTGAATTTTCTTACAACACCGGATATCATACTTCAACGGGCACCACTCCTTTTGCAGTAGTTTACAGCAGGGATCCCCCAAAGTTGTACCCCTATGTAGCTGGTCAAACACCCAATGCAGAACTGGAATCACAGTTGATTACACGTGATGATATGCTGAAGTTGCTGCGTGCAAATTTACAAAAAGCTCAAGATAGGATGAGAGCTCAAGCTAATACTAAACGTCGTGATCTATCTTTTGAGTTAGGTGATTATGTGTTTCTCAAAATTCAACCCTATCGACAAAAGAGCTTGGCCAAACGTCGTTATGAAAAGCTCTCTCCACGCTTCTTTGGTCCTTATCAGATTAAATGGAAGATTGGGAGTGTAGCTTATGAGTTGATACTTCCTGCCGATGCCCGTATTCATCCTGTTTTCCACGTTTCCTTGCTTAAACCAGTGCGTGGACCTGTTCCAACAGACGAGGTTCCGGCCATACCTATTTCTGAAGACTGGGAGTATGACTTGCAACCTGCAGCTGTGGTTTCATCTAGGGGGTGACAGAAGCAGGTACTCGAGTCCTTGAGTTGTTGATCGAATGGAAGAATCGGCCTATTGAGGAAGCTACATGGGAGTCGTATGATTTACTGGCCCAACAATTTCCAAACTTGAGACTTGAGGACAAGTCTACTTTCGGGGACGGATGTATTGATACAACTCCAATCCGGGTTTATACCTGACGCGGGAAGAACAAGGCTCCAGATGTTAACATGGATCAGCTGAAGATCATAATGGACCAAGTCTTCATCCATTAAGCTGGTTTTCAGGATTTTAACAGAGAGTGGGGCAGTTATTTTCAGTTATTTTACTTTGTTTGTTTGTTTATTATGTTAGTAGTCGAGTACTGTGTTTTTTCCTTATGTTGGTTCTTTTATCATTTGACTTTGTAATTGGAGATCATACCCTTCTCGAATTGGTTTAGTAATCGAAATCCTCTAGTTTTCTTAATTAGAGAATCTATCAAAAGTCTACAAGACTTGTCATACCCTCACACTCATTTCTTTCTTGTTGAAGAAAAAACTTTCATAAAATAGATTGGCTATTCCCAAAGCATAAAAGTCCTAGTGGAGATCATTCTGAGTTCTATCATGTGTGCAGTTTGTTTGGCAGCATTTTTTGCATTTATTGGATATGCAATATGTTGTTAGATAAATTTGTAATTAAAATAGTTGATTCGGATGTTTTGTTGTAGTTTAGCTTTTATGTTTTGAATTATCTAGGAAAAAGGACTAGATAATGATAGAATTTGAAATTTGAAATCCGTGAAGGATTAAGGATTAATTAGCTATAAAAGGAGCCAAGAGGCTGTAAATTGATTATTCAATTAAGAAGGAAATCAAAGGATCGATTTTCATAAACTTGTTTGTATTTTTGATACCAACTAGCCTTTCAATTAGTATAAGAGCCGAGCGATTAAAGGGTAGTTTGGAAGCAACTGCAAGGTCGCTGATTGTCCTACCACGTGGACGCTTCAAGGAAGGGTGGAGGGCGCACGAAGTCCGAAGGAAACAGAAGACTCGGAAGATGATTTCAAGTCGAAAATCATCTTTGAACGATTGATCCAACGGATCGGATCAGGAGACGCCAACAACTCACCAGAAGAAGCGCCGGAGACAAGCTATGGGAGACCAACCCAACGAAGGAGCCATTGTCACGATGAAAGAGAGCACTCCTGCGTCTCTGTAGTGCTCGGTGCTGAATGTTAACAACTACAAAATCTGGGAGTTCCGGCTAAAGGCCGTGTTCAAGGTTCATGGAATACTCGAAGCGATTGAACCTGGAGCAGGCACGAACGTTAACGCTAAGAAAGATGATATGGCCATGGCTTTATTGTATCAAGCGAACCCAAAGGAGAGCTCGTGTTGCAAGCCTCTCAATGCAAGACAGCCAAAGAAATTCGGGACTCTCTGAAGGTACGATTCTTGGCCGTGTTAGAGAAACACTATTGCAAGCTCTGCAATCTGAACTAGAATCCCTGAAACTGAACGATACTAAAGGCATTGATGAGTTTGCTAACAAGTTAAGTCAACTCGTCTCTAAGGAAAACAGCCTTGGATCCACTTTTGATGACAAAACGCCTGTAAGAAAGCTGCAGGGATCCGTATCAGGAAGCGCTTCCTGGCCATCATAGCTTAGATCGAGCAGTTTGCGGACCTGAATACTATGTCATTCCAGGAAGCAATTGGGATGCTCAAGGCTTTTGAAGAAAGGACAAGATCAAAAGAAAAACAGTCCAGTCCGAAAACAGAGCAATTGCTCTTAAGCTACGATGATTGGCAAGCCAAGAAATGACAAGAACCTCGCCAACGGTCTGGAAGAGGTTCTGTCAGACAAGGCTAACGACAGGGGAAGAAGCTCTGGTGGTCAAGGTAGAGGCCACGGCCAGACCTCCGCCGGCTTCCAGCCAAGAAAGGCCAAAGACAAGACTCAAATAAAATGCTTCCGGTGTGACTCAATGGGTCACCTTGCTACATAATGTCCCACGAGACCAAATAGGGAAGAAAGTAACCTCACCGAAGCGAGAGAAGGGCCAGCCTTGATGCTGACAGTTGCAGTGTTCTTGAACGAAGAAAGGGTGCATCCTAAGCAATTCGAAACGACTGAAACTGATTCATGGTTCTTAGATAATGGAGCTAGCAAGCATATGACCGGAAATTGCGGTATATTTGCTGATACAAAATCAAGAACTTGTGGGTGTTAGGAATCAAAGAGGCGCAGCGGAAACCGATTAACTCATACACGCACACGAAAGCAAAGAAAATAAACAGACACAACGATATAACGTGGTTCGGTCGATGTGACCTACGTCCACGGGTTGCAACTAGGGATTCTTTATTGATTAGGTGTTCAAAGATTACAATTACATGACAATGCTTAAATAGAAAAAACAGTTAGGCTAAACCCTAATGGGCCAGGATTAGGGCCGGCTGCCCTAAACCTCCCAAAGGCCTACGTAACCTAACAATCTCCCACTCGGAGGCCTTGCGATAGAATCAAGCCCGGCATCCAAACATAAGCAATCCAGTCATCCAGTAAATCCAGTAATCTTCAATAACAAGTCTTCCAAGCCTCAATTCCCAAGAATAAGCTAAGACTTCATCATATCCAGACATATCCCCCTAGTTGCAAACCACCCCTCAATCATCAAGTACATGAAGGTGGCCGTTGAAGCTCCCCCGAGCTCCAACTCAGTCGTGACAAATCCCGTCAACGACTCATCCTCAATCTCAACTGGTATGGACACTCCACCAGATCCAGAGATACACCGAGGACCACCAACACTCTCCAAGCACAGCAAACTACTCACAGGAGAGAATTCTTCAGTTCTAGTCTTCAAAACCCAACGGCTCTTCGTAACTGTACCCGGAACACAACCCTTGCTCCCACTGTCACCGAATCCCCTGAATGGTTTAGACTTCTGAACACGTTCAGCTAACATCCCCTTGGCTCCAGACTTCACGTTTGCAAAATGAACTCTCTTAGCACGAGATTTAGCGAACCAGATTTTGTTTCGCTTAACCGAGACGGTCATACATCCCTCAGCACGTTCATCAACCAAATACGACCCATGCTTCATACCACGAGCAATCACAAGATTTCCCTTGACCACCTTCCATTCATTGCTACCAAACCTTACTTCCATGCCCTGTTTATCCAGCTGACCCACAGAAATCAATTTCCTATTCAGCCCCGGAATAACCCTGACATTCTTCAGGTTCCATGTAGTTCCCAATGAACTAACCAGATCAACATCCCCCATGCCCGTGACTTCAAGCAACTCGTCATTAGCAAGTCGAACCTTCCCAAAATCTCCTTCTTTCAGATTCAGCATCGTTTCCCCGCTGTCCATGGCATGAAACGAAGCCCCTGAATCCATGACCCAAGAGTCCATGCAGCTTTCAGTGCTGCATACCAAAGCATCATCATCATAAACGCCCTCAGCAGCGTTCATTTGCTTCGAAGTACCCGGGCATTGACTCTTAACATGCCCTACTTCATTACAGCTCCAACATTTCACATTCTTCCCACTGCTTCTGTTATTCCCTCTTCCCCTACCAACATGTAACATCTCAGAAGATAATCCTGCACCAGTACTCTTCCGGCGAACGTCTTCACCTAGCACAATATCACGGATACCCTCAAATGTCATATCAGTGGTCCCAACAGAACTAGTAACAGCATTCACTGTCCCAGACCAACTATCAGGTAGTGAAGACAACAGCAACACAGCTTTAGTCTCATCATCAAACTTGATTCCCACAGATGACAATCTGGACAGAATCGAATTCAGATTATTGATGTGAACTGTAACCGAGCTTCCTTCGTTCATCCTTGTCATGAACAATTCCCTCATCAAGAACACCTTATTAGCAGCAGAAGGCTTCTCATACATATTTGACAGAGCCAACATCATTCCCCGAGCAGTAGTCTCGTGCATGATGTTAAATGCAACGCTCCTCGTCAAAGCCAATGTAATAGTCCCTCTGGCTTTCTTGTCCTTTGAGTTCCATGCAGACTCAGCAGCTGCATCCATCTTCTCAGGTTTATCCTCCAGCACCATATCCAAATCCTTCTGACTGAGCAATGCTTCCATTTGCATTTTCCACCAGACGAAATCAGTTCCATTGAACTTCTCAATCTGAATCTTACCCTCGTCAGCCATTTGAACCCGGTAACAAGATAAAACCAACAAAAGACACGAACACCTTTCTAATCAATCCAATCCCAATCAAATCTCAACCAATTAGAAACCCACGATCAATATCAGCTGCAACAGACCCGAAAACCGCTGAAAATCGACAAAGACAACTCAAGGGTTCAATTTTGTAACCCTAATCGTCCAATTTCAGTCAATAATACCAGCAATCGCGATCCCAAACTCAGCAGCAACAATCCAAGGCTCAATTGAACCCTAATCAGCCTCTAATCATGAAATTCGAACCCAACTTGTGTCAAAAAACAGGTTCAATCGACGAATCCAAGGGTTTAGAACCCCAATCGCGAACCAGAACCACAAAGACAGATGAAATCAGCAATTTCGAACCAATTTTGCTTCAAATCAGGCTTTAATCGACGAATCCAAGGGTTATACACCCTAATCGCAAGCCAAAACCACAAAATCGGCCTGAAACAGGCGACGACGGCCGGAGCAGGAGGCGGCGGCGGTCAAAACAGACGGCGGCGGCGGCGGCGAACTCAAGGGTGGAACCCTAATCGCGGCGACGGCGGCGACTCAAGGGTGGAACCCTAATCACGACGACGGCTCAGATCTGCAGTGACGAACTCCAAGGGTTTTCCAAACCCTAATTCGAACAACAGAACTCTCCTCTTCTCCTCTTTCTGATTTTCTTCTTTTTTCTTTTCTTTTTTCTTTATCAGCAATCGTCCAGTGCGTTCCGTATATTAATCTTCAACGAACCAAGCTCTGATGCCACTTGTTAGGAATCAAAGAGGCGCAGCGGAAACCGATTAACTCATACACGCACACGAAAGCAAAGAAAATAAACAGACACAACGATATAACGTGGTTCGGTCGATGTGACCTACGTCCACGGGTTGCAACTAGGGATTCTTTAGTGATTAGGTGTTCAAAGATTACAATTACATGACAATGCTTAAATAGAAAAAACAGTTAGGCTAAACCCTAATGGGCCAGGATTAGGGCCGGCTGCCCTAAACCTCCCAAAGGCCTACGTAACCTAACAGTGGGTATACGAAGAAGATGGAACGGTTCTGATGAAGGTTCCAAGAACTTCAAATCGACTATACAAAATCAAGCTCCAAGTCATGCACCCTGCTTGTCTCCATGTCAACTTTGACAATCAAGCATGGCTATGGCACGCTCGACTTGGACACCTGAATTTTTAATCAATTAGAAATTTGTCAAAGAAAAACTTGGTCTATGGAGTACCAAGCATCACTCACCCCTCCCAGGTGTGTGAATACTGCCTAACAGGAAAGCAAATACGGCAGCCTTTCCCATAAAAGTCAAATTTCAGAACTAGCAGACCAGTGGAACTCGTGTATGCGGACCCATAACACCCATGACACATGGAGGAAACAAGTTCTTACTACTAATAGTTGATGATTACAGCCGATACATGTAGGGTTATCTAATAAAAGCAAAGTCAAATGTATTTGAATGCCTCTAATACAAACTCAACAATAATGAACCAATTAACTCAAAACAAAAGCAATTTTATTATGGAAAATATAACGATTTCAAGGAAAGAACTATCAATCAACAATGGACTCTCTCTCACTGAAACTAATCAGGAGCCTTACGTAACAACCACAATCATACCACCTATCACACCCTCACCTCTCTTTTAAAACCCTTCACATGACATAACAAACTTAATAGTTAATTCCCCTTTTTACCCTTTCTAGAATACACTTGTAAAATAGGAGGTTTAGTCTTAACTTGGGCTGATGTCGTATTCCTATCAATGCCTTCACCTTCTTTTAAGGTCTTGACCTCAAGACTTATATTAGGAAATTGCTTTGTTATCTCACTTGTTGTGTCCCAAGTGGCTTCTTCTATCAATTGTCCCTGCCATTATTCTGACCCCTTCTTAACCTTTTGAACAGCCAACACTTTACTGGGTATGATTAAATCTTCCTCCCCTACTTCCAATTCATCCGGAAGAACAGACTCCACCTTGCCTTGAATAGCTTTTTTAAGAAGAGAAACGTGAAATACTGGATGGATTTTTGAAGTGGGAGCCATAATTAACTTGTAAGCTACCTGACCCACCTTTTCACTTATTTGGAACAGACCAAAGAATCGTGGAGCTAATTTTCGATGAATCCTATTGGCCACTAATTGTTGACGATATGGTTTGAGTTTCGCATAGACCCATTCTCCAACCACAAACTGTACCTCCCTCCTTTTCTTATCTGCATTTTTCTTCATAAGATTATGTACGTTTGACAAGTATTGTTTCAAAATCTGTAAGGCTGAGTCTCGATCCCGTAACTCCTGGTCCACTGCTTCCACACGAATTTCTCCTGGAGAATCTTGAAACACGGTAGGTGGTCTTCAACCATATACTGTTTCCAATGTTGTTTGTCCAATAGAAACATGAAAAGTAGAATTGTACCAGAATGGGTAACCAATGAGCCCAATTCCAAGGTCGATCTACTGCGAAACATCGCAAGCATGCTTCAAGACAGCGGTTAATAACCTCTGTCTGACCGTCACTTTCAGGATGGTAGGCTGAACTCATGCATGGCTTTGTGCCTTGAGAGCTAAATATCTCCTGCCAAAAAACGCTTAAGAAAAGAGGGTCTCTATCACTAATAAAGTAAGACATGGGCTTGCTACATCCCTACAAGAGAGGCATCAGCTGCTCTATTAGATTGTCCGTGTTCATATTGAATATCAAAATTGTATCCCAACAACTTTGCTACCCAATTATGCTGGTTTGGCATAGTAGCCAGTGTTGTAAAAATCGCTAGTCGCTAGTCGGTCGGCGAGGTAGGAACTAGGGATTAATCGGATTGAGATTTTATATATAAATTTTAAAAATTATATATATATATATATACAAAACATTATGTATAAGTTTGCAAATAATCTAAGATTTTATCAAATTAATAATTCATATGGGCTATTTATTTTATTTTTTTTGAATACCCAGCCCATTTATATAATAAAAGCCCAAATTCTGACTTTAAAAAAATCAATTCCCCTCTATTTGGGCTCTGGCTACACTCCCGATCTCACGCACAGTCACGCTAGTCGTCTTCTCCAAATTAGGGTTCCGGCAAGTCACGCTACAGTCGTCGTTCTTGTCAATCGAAGTCGGAATCGTCGTTCTCAACGAAGATCGAAGGTTTGTTTTCCATTTTCTTCTCGTATTCGCCGGAAATCGGCCGTTTTTTGGCCGATTGATGGCCGATTAGGACCGATCAGAACCGATTAGGTCCGATTTTGACCGATGTTGACCGATTAGCGATTAATTGGCCGATTTGAGGAAAATTAGTCGGGAACACCCCGATTAGCGCCTAATTCCGATTAATTGGCCGAGGAATCGTGATTTTTACAACCATGATAGTAGCTCGTTGTTGCAGGAAAAATTTCAAACTCTTTTGGTCTGTACACACAGTAAAGCATGTGCCGAGGAGATAAGGCCTCCAATGTTGCACAGCCAACACTAAGGCCATCATTTCTCGCTCATAAGCAAATTTAGCAAGATTTTTATCACTCAATCCCTTGCTAAAATAAGCTATAGGTTTATTTTGCTGCATTAACACTGCCCCAATTCCCCTCCCTGATGCGTCACATTCAACCTTAAAGGGAAGAGAAAAATGAGGTAATGATAAGACTGGGACAGATATTAGAGCCTGTTTGAGATGAGTAAACGCTTCTTGAGCCTGATCAGACCATACAAAAGCATTCTTCTTAGTTAAATCAGTTAAGGGTCGAGCAATGCTCCCATAATGTTGAATAAACTTGCGGTAGTAGCCTGTTAGTCCTAGAAAACCCCGGAGACCCTTAAGAGTTGTAGGAATAGGCCACTTGACAACCGCATCTATCTTCTTAGGATCCATGGAGACCCATTGTCCTGTGATGATATGACTCAAATATTCGACTGAAGTTTGACCAAAAGAGCACTTTTTTCGATTTAGGAAGATTCAATGAGAAATTAAGAGTTGGAAAACTGCTTGGAGATCCCGAAGGTGTCACCCAATCAGGACTATAGATTACAATATCATCAAAGAAAATGACCACAGATTTACGAAGGAAAGGTTTAAAAATGTCATTCATGAGGGCTTGAAACGTAGCAGGTGCATTCATTAGGCCAAACGGCATCACCAAGTATTCATTGTGACCCTCGTGTGTCCTGAATGCAGTTCTTTCGATGCTAGTTTCCTGCATTCGGATATGATTATACCCCGATTTCAAGTCTAACTTTGTAAAAAATTAAGCACCATGTAATTCATCAAGTAGCTCCGCTACCATAGGGATAGGGAACTTGTCCGGCACAGTGACCTTGTTGAGGGCTCTATAATCCACACACATACACCATGAATCATCTTTCTTTTTAACAAGAATTACCGGACTAGAGTATGCACTGCGACTCGGATGAATTATGCCCACTTCTAACAAATCTTTGACTTGTCGTTCAATTTCATTTTTTTTAATGTGAGGATAACGGCAAGGACGAACAACTATATGATCAAGAGTGGATAGAATAATTTGGTGGTCATGGGAACGAGAAAGAGGTAATTTGTAGGGAGTTTGGAATACTGTTATAAATTCATTCACCAATGTATTGAGTGAATTTTGTTGAGAATCAGAGAGTAGAGCTGGATGGGGATTGCGAAATGAATTAGGAGAGATATCCAAGGTAAGGACTACACCAAGTGGGAGATATATAGAGTTGATAAGAGACACGTATGCAGGCGCTAAAACTAGTGTTAGAGCACCAGTGGGAGAGACAGATTCATTCCCGGTGGAGGTAGGACTACACCAAGGTTCGGCACTAAGTCCGTTCCTTTTTGCAGTTATCCTAGATGAGTTGTCGAAGTCCATTCAGGAAGACATTCCATGATGCATGCTTTTTGTAGATGATATCGTACCGGTAGCAGAGACCGGAGAAGAATTAAACGCGAGGCTAAAAGAGTGGTGAAGGGCCTTAGAGAGTAAAGGCTTATGCATTAGTAGGTCGAAGACTGAATATCTACACTGTAACTTCAGCGGGAACATCGACGAGGAACCATGTGAATATCGGAAACCAGGAGGTGCCGAAAGCAACAAAGTTTAGGTATTTAGGATCGTTCGTCCAGAGCAACGGAGACATTGACTGTGATGTGGCTCACCGTGTCCAGGCGGGTTGGAACAAGTGGAGAGCGGCTACAAGCATCCTATGCGACAAAAGGTTTCCAGAAAAACTAAAAGGCAAATTCTATAGGGTTGCAGTGAGACCAGCCATGTTGTACAGAAGTGATTGCTGGCCAATCAAGAAGATTTAAGCTAGAAAGTTAGAGACGGCAGAGATGAGAATGCTAAGATGGATGTGTGGACACACAAGGATTGAACGAATCAGGAACGAAGTCTTCAGGGAGAGATTGGGGGTAACGTGCATCTCAGACAAAATAAGAGAAGGAAGATTGAGATGGTTCAGACACGTAAATAGAAGGGACTTGATGGCGCTGGTACGAAGAGTAGAGAATCTCACTGTCGTAGGGAAGAGATGCAGGGGTCGACCCAGGTTGACATGGGATGAACAGATTCGCCAGGATTTGTTAGAATTACCCCTCTCTGAGGACATGATCTATAACAGGACTTCATGGAGACGTAGGATAAAAGCGAGAGAACCCTAGATTCCTTAGGTACAAGGTTAGCCTCAGAAATATATGTACATCATGCTGCTTTGATGGATGTGTGTTCCTGCTTGCTCACGTAGAGGATACTGTAGGTCACTTTGGATTTGCATTGCATTAGTTGCTTTGTTTCATTACTACTTCGTTATTTGCCATCTTGTGGGTCCTGCCTAGGATGATCAGTCTGCATTGTATCTTTAAATTGTATTAATATGTACCGTTTTGTGCTTACTTCTGCTTGTATAACATTGTTTGTTTACATAACTGTATATGTCCGTGGTATGTCAATTGCTGCCGATTTTGTTCGATAAAGTCAAAAAAAAAGGTTGAAATTGTTTTTTTTTTGAGCTAGGGGACTCTCACGACGCAGCCTCTCTACCTCATTGGGGTAGGGGTAAGGTTTGTTTTCATCTCTCCCCCCAGACCCCCATAGTAGGATTACACTGGGTACGTGTTGTTGTTGTATCCAGGGTAAGGGAAGTCAGTTGAGGTTTGGTTTCCACCCTTAACCAATTTTGCAACGCTGCTGCGTTTGATTGGCCTTTTCCACTACCGTGCAATACCACTTGAGCATTTTGAAAACAAATTTCATCCATGAATTTTTCCAATCATGGGTTACTTGACCTAGGGATTGCAACCATTCCATTCAGAGGATGAGGTCTAAGGTGCCCGTATCAAACACAAGAGCATTAATGCTAAAGGAACAAGGTCCCAACTGTATTGACAACCCTTGACATTGAGTTGTAACCACTACAACATGGCCATCTCCCAATCGAATATTTATACCATCCACGGGATTTGAAGCAATGGCTAGAGCGGTGACCAACCGCTTTGATATGAAGTTATGAGTGGCTCAATTATCGACCAATAAGCAGAAAGGAATTCCCAGCAATGTACCTTCAAGCTGCAATGTCTGGGTTCCACTCAACTGATTGCAAACACCCATGACTTCCAAAACTTAACACATTCCCGAAGGGGAATCTGAATTATTAGTGGATGGTGTAGGAGGTAAAGCAGTCATCATCAAGTTTTCACCCACATCAACTTTCTCCTCATTATCTCCTAAGAGTAACACACGTAATTTCCCTTCGGGAAAACGATGAGTAGGGCCATATATAACTCACCACATCGATAAAAAAGGCCTTTTTTTCCGCCTCTCCTCCCACTCCGTGCGAGATAGAGTACGAATTCCTTTGTCTCGCGAGTACATAGGTCCCGTAGCAGAGGATCCCACCACTCCAGATTTTGGCCCGGACTCACCTTTAGAGTTGGATAAATTGGATTGAGAACGAAAGAAAGGATTGACCGATTTCGTATCTCCACGTCCCTTGTGGTTATGGAATTATGATGAACTCCGTTGGATAACCCCCCATAATAAGCATATCGATATCGAGCTAAAGGAGTATTATTGGATTGTGGCCAAACCATGGCCTCCACGTCCTTAACTAAGTAAATAGCATCTAAACGGGTTTGTGGTCGATGAAGTCGAACCCACTGTTTCACATCATCACGTAAACCAGCCACAAAATATCCAATGGTTTGAGATTCGTGTAAACGCGAAACAAGGGTTAAGAGATATTCAAAGTCATCAATGTAATCGAGAATTGAAGAAGCTTGTTTAATGGTAGCCAATTGTTCATATGGATTGTGAATTTCAAAGCCGCTAAAACGTTGTAACAATTCAGTTTGAAATTCGGTCCAAGACATGGAATCATGGACCTGAGTGACCACTGTAAACCAGTGCTGAGACACTCCTTGCATACTCAGTTGAGCCAATTTCAAACGTAAATCATCATGAGTTTGATTAAAGTCAAAATAGAGATTCGCTTTTTTTATCCAACCCTGAGGATCAAAACCAGAGAATTCCGGAAGTTTTACCTTCTTAGCGGCCCAAGAAAGAGGAGCAGAATGATGAGAATAATCGAACGGAGGAGTATGGAATGGATCGATGAGAGTAGGACTAGAACCGGAACCAGAAGAAGATGACTCGGGTTTTTTCTCATATTGCTTCCTCCACACCAGCATTACCTTACGAAATTCAGGACTCAGTGTGATCATCTGTCATCAATTGTTTGATTTCTGCTACATCCGATTGCAATTGTTTGATCTGCTGTTCATGAACTTCCAAACAAGAATTCTGATTGCGAGTCTCCATAGTCCGGCAAGTCGTCAGCAAGTCGGACCAATGATACAAACTCAACAATAATGAAACAATTAACTCAAAACAGAAGCAATTTATTATGGAAAATAGAACGATTACAAGGAAAGAACTATCAATCAACAATGGACTCTCTCACTGAAACTAATTAGGAGCCTTATGTAACAACTATAATCATACCACCTATCACACCCTCTCCTCTCTTTTATAACCCTTCACGTGACATAACAAACTTTATAGTTAATTCCCCTTTTTACCCTTTCTAGAATACACTTGTAAAATAGGAGGTTTAGTCTTAACTTGGGCTGATGTCGTATTCCTATCAGACTCAAGGAGTTCAAATGGTCAATTGAACAAGAAACAGGTAGGAAGATCAAGGGACTTAGGACAAACAATGGTGGCGAATTCAATTCACAAAGAATCAAGGACCTGTGCTCAAAATCAGGAATATGTCATCAGCTAACGGCTCCCTACTCTCCACAGCAGAATGGAGTTGTAGAGAGAAGATATCGGACCATAATTAGCATGACAAGAAGCATCCTCAAACTATGAATCTGCCTCAGAGTTTCTGGGGAGGAGTTCGCCATGCGATTTACATCCTAAACATATCTCCGACTAAAGCAATCAGACACCGTACGAGGCATTCAAAGAAAGGAAGCCAAACATCAAACACATCAAAGTGTCGGGTGTGTTGGGTATGTCAAAGTATTTTATGCAATTCTCAAGCAATTCAAGTTGGATCAAGTTTACGCACAACAATGTTGGGTTAATCGAGTTGTTCATGGGTCACGGGTCAGCCAACATGCTTGCAGGTCAAGTGAAGATTCGGTCCAGGGGTAAAGGGTCATTCAAGGCTGATTTGGAAGTGGATTACAGCTGTGATTTTATGTATTATAGCTGCTAATGACCAGCTGGTTGTTTCCAAGTTTAGCTTGGTTTTTCTTGTTTAGATTAGCTTGGAGATTAAGTTTAGTTTTAGTATAAATAGGGTTATTGGGTCTTTGTTATTTAGAGGTTTTAATTTTTGATTAATAAAAGTGTTTTGTGTTTGATAAAGGGCCTGATTTTCCAACAATTGGTATCAGAGTGCCAAGGTTGAAGAGGTTGTTTTGAGAGTCGACTTTCGAAGGGAGTTCGGGTGCGGGGCTGCTGTTGCAGCGGGAGCACAAATAGGTTGAAAATCAGCGGTTTAGGCTGCTGTTTTGGGGTGGTCAGCAGCAGTGTTCTTCGGTGATCACGGGGCTGTTTTACAGCAGAAAACAGAGGTGTTCGGGTCAGTCGTTGGCGCAGGTTAAGTGCCGGTTTGGACAACAGGGGTGACCAGTGATGAACACAGGTGGTCCGTGGCTGTTAGTTGTGATCAAAGAGGAGAAAAGGGCTGGTTCTCCAGACATCTTTCAGCAGGGGTACTGTTGTCAAGTTTTGCGGTCCTCGATCTACTTGTTTCGTGATAAAGAGGAGACTGGCATACGCGTTAAAAGCGGACAGAAAGGACCTGTCAAAGCAGGTGGCTTTGGGTTCGATTCATTTGGCGGGAAGAAGACGGTAAAGCAGTAGCATGTTTTCTTGTCGGTAGAGATGCCTCTTTGATCAAGCTTGATCTGAAAATGTTTTTTTTTTTTTTTATCTTTGGTTTGGAACCGGATAGTAAGACGTGAAGGCAGAATTTTGTGGTTTTGCTTGGTTTGGTTCAACTTAATTTATATATGCATGTCGACAGCATAATGGTTGCGGGAGTTCAAATCGGGTGGCTTTGGATGTGGCTGGGGAAGAGGTCATTGATCCGTTAAAAGTCAAGATGTTAATGAACGGTTCCAGCGGGATGCCATATTACATGTTGCCAGTGTGTTGGATTATTTCAGGTTGAACCGAGAAGACTTTGGACGTGATCGGGGTAAAGGTCGGGTGTCCAGGAAGGGTCGTTATGGGAACGTTGCAGTGAAGAACAACATGAACAAACATCGATTAAGGGGTGATTGTTGGGTTAATCGAGTTGTTCATGGGTCACGGGTCAGCCAACATGCTTGCAGGTCAAGTGAAGATTTGGTCCAGGGGTAAAGGGTCATTCAAGGCTGATTTGGAAGTGGATTACAGCTGTGATTTTATGTATTATAGCTGCTAATGACCAGCTGGTTGTTTCCAAGTTTAGCTTGGTTTTTCTTGTTTAGATTCGCTTGGAGATTAAGTTTAGTTTTAGTATAAATAGGGTTATTGGGTCTTTGTTATTTAGAGGTTTTAATTTTTGATTAATAAAAGTGTTTTGTGTTTGATAAAGGGCCTGATTTTCCAACAAACAATTGGAAATCCAGAAACTTTCTTAGAACACTCAAAGGAATCCAAAAACTGTCTAGCCAACGCATGGCTTACAAACTAAAAAGAAACTACTCCCAAACATTAAGGCCCACGATTTTCCCCACTAGGAAAAATAAAACAAATTACTGAAAATTAAATAAAACAAAAGAACTAAACGGCCGTCGACCCACTAAGTAATTGGATCAGCTGACGGTTCAACTGGGTCGACTGCATCATTCTCCTCCCCTTCGAAAGGACTCGTCCTCGAGTCAAACGGATCATCAGCTTCTGGAACATATGGAGATAAATCAGCAACATTAAATGTAGCTGAAACATTATAATGGCCCGGAAGATCAACTTTATAAGAATTATCATTAATTTTCTTCACAATTCGAAAGGGACCATCTGCATGAGGTTGGAGCTTTCCAAAACGACCTCCAGGGAACCGATCTTTGCTGAGAAGAATCCACACTAAATCACCTTCTTGAAATACAACACGTCTCCGATGAAATAAATTTAGATAAATCAATTCGAATTCGAAATTCAATTCTCTTTGCATTCAGAATTCGAATCAAATTCGAGTTTATTCGTTTAATTTCCCTAAATACTTTGTTTAAACTTTATATACAAACTTAGCTAACTTTAAACACTCAAAATATCAAATATTCAAAATTTTAAACAAAATTACCTCACTCAAAATATCAAATATACATATATATATATATATATGTGTGTGTGTGTATTCAATAAAAAATATTTAAAAATATTTCTAATTCGAATTTCGAATCGAATCAAGCTGAAAAATCATAAATTTGAAATTTAATATCCGGCTTCGAATTGAATCGAATTCGAATGTGAGAATTCGAACCGAATTTCGAATCAATCAAAATTGAATCGAAATATGAGTTTGTTGAATCCAATTCGAAAACTGAACACCCCTACACGCATGTGACAAAGAACTTCGAGGAAGAAATATTCAAATGATTGTTGTTTTACCAAGCAGAGATTATATTCAATGTGTTAAAGTATTTCAAGGAAGCAATAACAGCTATTGGGAACAATGGGTCACATCTGAAGCCTACTAATTATCATGATTTGTGAGTCCCAATACTTAAAAATGAGATAGATAACATAGATAAATGGGTTGAATAGCAGAAGATATAATGGTCAAAGTCTAGGTGTTCAATTATGTCACATGGTTGGACAAATTGGAAGCAAAGAACATTGATCTATATTTTTGTCAATAGTTCTAAAGGGACTGTAATTATGGAGTCAATTGATGAGTCTTCTTACAAGAAGACAGGTGAGAAATTATTTGAGTAACTAGATAAATTTGTTGAGAAAATTAGAAAAGCTAATGTTATTCAAATTATCACCAACAATGGAAGCAACTTCAAGTTAGCCGGTAACTTTTGTATTTTGAATTTGTTTAATTATTTTTTACTTTAAAATTATAATTGTTCATTTTATATCTGATTGTTTTAGGCCAAAATGCCAAATATTTATGCAAAAGAGGAAACATTTGTTTTGGACCCCTTGTAATGCTCATTGCATAGATTCAATGCTTGAGGATGTTGGGAAGATAAGTAAAGTCAAAACAACTATAAAAAAAGTTATTTTTCTTTGTTGGTTATATTTATAACCATTGTGGTGTTTTGCATATGATGCGAGAGTTCACAAACAACAAAGAATTGACGAGCTGGAGCTACACATTTTGGATCCACATATTTAACTTTACAAAGTTTGCATAAGCAAAAGTCTTCTTTAGGAAACATGTTTGTTAGTTAAAAGTGGACAAGTAGTAAATGGTAAAAAGATCGTAAAGGTAAACGGGCATGTGAAATTTTTTTCACACCGACCTTCTAGATCAATGTACTTTACGCTCTTAAAGTTAGTTGGTACTCGCCGGATTTATTGCTAAGGAGGTGCTGGGAATTTTATGTTGGTTTGTTTTGTTACCGAGGTTCACATGGCTGACGAGGGCCAGATTTAGATTGAGATGTTCAATAAAACTGATTATGTCCGGTGGAAAATACAAATAGAAGCATTGCTTAGTCAGAAAGATTTGGACATTGTCCTCGAGGATAAACAAAAGAAGAATGCAGCTGCTGCAACTGCATGGAACTCAAATGACAAGAAAGCTAGAGAAGCTATTACATTGGCTTTGATGAGGAGCGTTGCATTCAACATCATGCACGAGACTACCACTCAGGGAATGATATTGGTTGTGTCAAATATGGATTAGAAGCCCTTTGTTGTTAATATGATGTTCTTGATGAGGGAATTGTTCATGACAAGGATGAACGAAGGAAGTTCGGTTACAGTTCCCATCAACAATCTAAATTCGATTATGTCTATATTATCATCTGTGGCAATCAAGTTTGATAATGAGACTAAAGTTGTGTTGTTGTTGTCTTCACTAGCTCATAGTTGGTCTGGGACAGTGACTATTGTTATAAGTTCTGCACTGATATGACATTTGAGGGGATCCGTGGTATTGTGCTTGGCGAAGATGATTGCTGGAAGAGTACTAGTGGAGCATCATTTCTGAGATGTTACATGTTGGTAGAGGAAGAGAGAATAACAAGAACAATAGGAGTCAGGGAAGAAGTATGTCCAAGTCTCGGAAGACTGTGAAGTGTTGGAGCAGCAATTAAGTAGGACATCAAGAGTCAATGCCCTGGGTACTTCAAAGCAAATGAGCACTGCTAAGGGTTTTTATGACGATGATGCTTTGGTTTGCAGCACTGATAATTGTATAGACTTTTCGGTCAAAGATTCAGGGGCTACGTTTCATGCTACGAACAGTGGTGAAACGATACAAGGAGATTTTAGGAAGCTGCGAGCAAGGTGTTAGGTTTTATCAACTAGTCATCACAACACAGATGCAAAATAATAGAAAAGAACACACGAGATTTAAAGAGGTTCGGTCTCAATTTGAGACCTACGTCCTCTGTGGGAACTAGGGATTCTTTTATTAATTAGGGAGCAACCAATACAAGTACATGAGAGATATATTTATAAATACAGATTAATCATAACCCTAATCTAATAACAGGTTCGCCCGGCCCATCCTAAGTACCTAGGGCCGGCCGAACCCTAGGAACCATCCATGGCAGCCGTGAAGCCAACATCTCAACAATCTCCCACTTGGTGGCTTCGAACGCTATCGATCTGCACACCTATGTACTTCTGTAGACAAACCCCACTGGTTTAGCTCATCCCTAGTCCCCTGCCTTCTCATCATAGTTCCTGAAGGCCAGCTGAAGCTTTGCACAACTTCAGCTTATCCAGCGTTACTGGTTTTGTGAACATATCTGCTGGATTCTTAGCACCCGAAATATTCTTCAAATTAAAGATCCCATCGCTGATCAGATCTCTGACAAAATGATACTTCATTCCAATGTGCTTTGTCTTTGCATGGTAAACCGGATTCTTTGCTAGGTTCACAGCACTTTCATTATCACAATAAAGTGCATATTCTGACTGCTTTCTACCCAGTTCTTTCATAAATGTCTTCAACCAAACAAGCTCTTTACTGGCTTCTGCAACTGCCATATATTCTGCTTCAGTGGTGGAGAGAGCCACGCTCTTCTGAAGCCTTGACATCCAGCTCACAGCCGTGTTACCCACAGTAAAGACATAACCTGTAGTACTTTTGAATGTCTTTTTGCAACCACCCAAGTCAGCATCTGAGTATCCTCTCAGAATAATATCACTGCCCCTGAAACATAATCCAACCTTTGAAGTCCCCTTTAAGTATCTCAGAATCCATTTCACTGCTTCCCAATGCTCTCTCCCTGGATCTGACATAAAGCGACTAACAACCCCAACTGCATGTGCAATGTCTGGTCTTGTACAAACCATGGCATACATGAGACTGCCAACTACAAATGCATAAGGATCTTTAGCCATTTCTGCTCTTTCACTTTCAGACTTTGGAGACTGATCTTTAGATAGCTTGAGATGACTTCCTAACGGTGTACTTCTTGGTTTGACTTTCTTGTCATTCATCTTGAATTTCTCAAGGACCTTACCAATGTATTTTTCTTGCGACAGGGTAACTGATCCGTCTTTCTTTCTGGATATGCTCATACCCAGAATTTGTTTAGCTGGCCCGAGATCTTTCATTTCAAACTCAACCGATAACTGCTTCTTCAATTTGCCTATCTTGTTCATATCTGACCCAGTGATCAACATGTCATCCACATAGAGAAGTAGTATGATGCAAGAGTTTTTAAACCTTTTCAAGTAACAACAATGATCTGCAGAACATTTCTTGAACCCGGTTTTCTCCATAAAGTTATCAAACTTCAAATGCCACTGCCTGGGTGCTTGCTTTAGGCCATATAAACTTCTTTTGAGTTTGCAAACCAACCTTTCTTTCCCTGTAACATGAAACCCTTCAGGTTGAGACATATAGATTTCTTCTTTTATGTCGCCATGAAGGAAAGCCGTTTTTACATCGAGTTGCTCTAGATGTAGCTTTTCAGCTGCTACAATACTCAGAATAATCCGATAGTGGTCATCTTCACCACAGGGGAAAATATCTCATCATAATCGATCCCCTTCTTTTGCTGGAAACCTTTGACCACTAACCTTGCTTTGTATCGTTTAGAACCATCCGGTTCATCTTTCACCCTGAACACCCATTTATTATGCAAAGCCCGTTTGTTTGATGGTAACTCTATCAACACCCATCTCACTTTTCATGGTCTGCTCCCACTGGAATGAATCTCTGACTTTGACTGCCTCAGAATAACATTCTGGTTCACCATTTTCTGTAAGAAGTAAGTAATTAACTGAAGGCTTGTATGTATCTGGTTTCTTGCTTACCCTTGTTGATCTTCTGACCCAGTTTGCGGGAGGATCAACGATTCTTCTTCGGGTTCTGCATCTGAGTCTGAACTCCCACTGTCAGAAGACTCTGCTGGTTCTTCAGTTTCAGCCTGTTGTGTTTCTGTGTGTTCAGTTTCAACCTCTGGTTCATCAATCAGCTCTTCATGTTTACCAGTTTCAGTGTCAAACTCAACTGTCTCGTTCTGAACTTTCGATTTTATGCCCAGGTCTTTGTACAGCTCTGCTTCATTAAAAGTGGCATGTTTACTTCTGATAACTTTCCTGGTCTTTGTATCCCAGAGTCTGTAGCCCATGTTATCTGACCCGTATCCAATAAACACGTATTTCTTTGCTTTAGCATCAAGTTTGTCACCATCCTTTAGTAGATCATATGCACTGCATCCAAAGACCTTTAGGTGATCATAGCTTTGCCCTTCCATTCCTCTTCAGGTATCTTGAAACCAATTGGACAGATGGAGAATGATTAACTAAATAGGCAGCAGTGTTAACTGCATCAGCCCATAAAGTCTTTGGCAGCCCACAATTCAACCTCATGCTGCGAGCTCTTTCATTCAAGGTTCGATTCATCCTTTCTGCAACTCCATTTTGTTGGGGAGTGCCAGGAACGGTCTTGATCATCCGAATGCCATTTTCAGCACAGTAGTTGACAAACTCAGTTCTTATGTGTTCTACTCCGTTATCCGACTTCAAGCATTTTACCTTCAAATTCGTTTCCAATTCAATAGCAGTTTTCCATTTCTTAAAAGTACAAAAAACTTCAAATTTATTTTTAAGAAAATAGACCCATACCTTGCGTGTTGAGTCATCAATGAAAGTGACGTAGTAGCAAGCTCCTCCTAATGATGGTACTGGTGTAGGCCCGAATACATCTGCGTGTATAAGCTCCAGTTTCTGAGCTTTTGGTGATTTTGAAACTTTGGCAAAAGTAACTTTCTTCTTTTTGCCTAGAACACACTATTCACAGAACTCTGATTCAACTTTCTTCAGCTCTGGAATCTTGCCCTTTGAGACAAGTGTCTTGATGCCCTTTTCACTCATGTGACCCAACCGTTGATGCCACAACCTGGTTTTATTCTGCAACTCCAAGGTTCGATTCATCCTTTCTGCAACTCCATTTTGTTGGGGAGTGCCAGGAACGGTCTTGATCATCCGAATGCCATTTTCAGCACAGTAGTTGACAAACTCAGTTCTTATGTATTCTCCTCCGTTATCCGACTTCAAGCATTTTACCTTCAAATTCGTTTCCAATTCAACAGCAGTTTTCCATTTCTTAAAAGTACAAAAAACTTCAAATTTATTTTTAAGAAAATAGACCCATACCTTGCGTGTTGAGTCATCAATGAAAGTGACGTAGTAGCAAGCTCCTCCTAATGATGGTACTGGTGTAGGCCCGAATACATCTGCGTGTATAAGCTCCAGTTTCTGAGCTTTTGGTGATTTTGAAACTTTGGCAAAAGTAACTTTCTTCTTTTTGCCTAGAACACACTATTCGCAGAACTCTGATTCAACTTTCTTCAGCTCTGGAATCTTGCCCTTTGAGACAAGTGTCTTGATGCCCTTTTCACTCATGTGACCCAACCGTTGATGCCACAACCTGGTTTTATTCTGATCACTTGAGACTGTGCTGAAATTTCTGCCATGTAAAGAGTGCTCTTCTTCTTTCCTTTGGCTATTACCAGATTCCCTTTTACAACTTTCCATTGGCCCTGTCCGAACATAACGTTATATCCCTCATCATCAAGCTGCCCTATAGAGATTAACTTCTTTTTAAGGCCTGGGATAATACGAACGTCCTTTAGAGTCCAAATGGTGTCTAGATGTGTCTTTAGATCAATGTCTCCCAATCCTGTAATATCAAGAGTGTGGTTATTAGCTAAACGAACTTTACCAAAATTACCTGTTCGTATGTTCTTCATCGAGTCTGTGTTTGAATCAGCATGAAAAGAGGCTCCTGAATCCATGACCCAATCCTCGGGAGTGTTTTCAACACAGCATATAAGAACTTCATCCCTGTCATCAGAAGCTATATTAACCTCCTTCCCTTTTTCGAATGGTTTCGAGCATTGATTTTTGAAATGCCCTGTTTCTTGACAATTCCAGCACTGAACATCTTTTATGTTCTTTGATATGCTCCTCCTCCTTCTAGACTTTGATCTGCTCCTGTTTCTGTCTCTGCCCCTCCTTCTACCTCTCTCTTCCGTACTGAGTAAATTTCCGGATTGTTCTCCAGAACTCCTTCTCCTTATATCTTCTCCCAGGATAAAGTCACGAATTCCCTCAAATGTAAGCTTAGTGGTTCCAGTTGATGCACTAATGGTCGTGACTGATCCTGACCAACTTTCAGGCAAGGAAGATAATAATAAAAGGGCTTGGACCTCATCATCAAACTTGATATCAACAGAAATTAAACGAGAGAGAATAGTATTGAAGTTGTTGATGTCATTAGTTACTGAAGCACCTTCTTTCATTCTCAATTGTCTAATCAAGTAAACCTTATTCGAAGCCGACGGCTTTTCGTACATATTGGATAAGGTTTTCATCAACCCGTGTGTTGTGGTTTCATTCACGATGTTAAAAGCCACGCTTTTGGTCAAAGTGAGTATGATGACAGCTAAAGTGATATGAATCAAGTTGGAAAGATCAATGGAATTGTTACAATTTCGGATTGAATTTCAAATTGATCTTCCATTAATTGCACAATTATCTCCCTGCTTAATTTAAGCAATTATCCCAAATTACTTCCATGTCTAATTTCAGCAACTATTTCAAAGGCTAAAATAAAGGGGAAGCTTTCGGCAATTCACCAGAATAAATAGGCCTTTAGTCATGTTTTTTTCTTTGTCTAGTATTTCTTATTATCGTGTTCTTGTATTTGGAGATCTGCCTATCTCGAATAAGGCAAAACTATCCTTTGTTTTTCCATTTCAGTTAATTAAATTTCCCAGTTTCTATCATTGGTTCCGTTGCCGGGAATACAATGGTACAGACCCGAAACAGTACCTCGCAAGAAGGGGGTTCTAATTCTGATACAATCGCTGCACAACTTGCGGCCATTGCCTCGCGATTGGAGTCCTTTGAAAGCTTGAAAGACGATGTTGCAGCTCTCAAATCACAGACCAATCATAAGCAGAAACCACACAATCAATTTGGTCGTTATGAGGATGGAAGGTTCGAGCAATATGAAGAAAGGGAAGCTCTTGGAGGCGCAATCATCAATATAGGCCTTCTACAAAAATTATTTTCCCCACTTTCAGCACAGGTGACCCACGTGGCTGGATTTTAAAGGCAGAAAAATTTTTCCGATACCACGACATTCCCGATGACGAGAAAGTTGATGTGGCTTCAATGCACTTGGAAGGAGACGCGCTAGATTTCTATTCATGGCTTTCTGCAGATCATCAAATTACCTTCTGGGAAGAATTGGTTAGTGCCCTCACCAAAAGTTTTGGCCCTGCAGAGTTCCAAAATCCTGATGAGTACTTATGCAGCATCAAACAAAACGGGTCAGTCCAGGAGTATAGGCAAGAGTTTGTTAAACGATCATCTCGGGTTTCAAATTGGCCCGAGCATTGCCTTTTGGGAGTATTCTTAAACGGGTTGAAGGAGGAACTAAGGGCGGATGTTCGAATCCACAAACCCCGTACAGTCTATAGTGCTATGAGTTTAGCATTGGAATTCGAATCAAAGATAGATTACACCCGATTCGGGCAGAATCTGAAACCCAATGCCACCACAAAAATTCCTTCAACAACCAATACCCCAACTGAAACCCCTTCAGGCATCTACCCTATTCGCATTTCTGATGAGGAGAAACAGTCCCGATTCACCAAAGGGTTGTGCTTTCGATGTGGAGAGAAATTCAGTCCTGGGCATCGCTGTAAATCAGGAGCTCTCAAAGTCCTAGAAATTGCTGATGTAGAAGATGAAACAGAACCAAACGAGCAGAAAAATTCAGGAGAAATTGCTTAAATCACCCTTCACGCTCTCTTTGGACACTCTACACCAACTACAATGAGGCTTCAAGGAGTTATAGGCACAACTGAGGTGCTAGTGTTGATTGACAGCGGGTCAACCCATAATTTTATTTTGGATAAGCTGGTAAACGACTTACAGTTAGTCTCCCAGCCCATCACAGCCTTTGGTGTCCAAATAGGAGATGGAAATATCATCAGATGCAACCGGATGTGCAAGGATGTCTCATTGAAATTGTCGAACCTTCTCATCATACAAGACTTCTATCCATTCGCACTAGGAGGTGCTGATGTGGTACTAGGAATTCAATGATTGGCTACACTAAGTACGGTTCAAGCAAATTGGGCTGAAAATTCTATGATATTCACTGCCAATGGGCAAGAACATAAGCTGCAAGGACTGAAACCAGCAACTCACAACTCTGTTGCCTGCCACCATCTCGCCATCGAACCATTTGAGAAACAATTGATGATTGGAACAGATCTGCCTTCACTTAATCGACTTGAGGACAAGTCGTTTTTCCCGTCAGGAAGCAATGATATGAATCAAGTTGGAAAGATCAATGGAATTGTTACAATTTCGGATTGAATTTCAAATTGATCTTCCATTAATTGCACTTTTATCTCCCTGCTTAATTTAAGCAATTATCCCAAATTACTTCCATGTCTAATTTCAGCAACTATTTCAAAGGCTAAAATAAAGGGGAAGCTTTCAGCAATTCATCAGAATAAATAGGCCTATAGTCATGTCTTTTTCTGTCTAGTATTTCTTATTATCGTGTTCTTGTATTTGGAGATCTGCCTATCTCGAATAAGGCAAAACTATCCTTTGTTTTTCCATTTCAGTTAATTAAATTTCCCCGTTTCTATCATAAAGCTTTCCTGTCTAGAGTTCTCCACTCATCATCTTTCATCTTTTCCGGTTTCCGTTCATCTAATGCATCCATTAGATCTTTCTGACATAACAGATCCTCAATCTGCATCTTCCACCACCCAAAATCCTGCCCATCAAACTTGTCGATTTTCACCTTCCCGTCCTCAGCCATTTTACCGATACGTATATGTAATCAATCGAGTCAAAAACTGAGAATAGTATCAAACACAACTATGGCCGGCTGCCTGAGCTTAACGGTTGTTCTATTGAATACTATTCTTTATGCCCAGTTTTTAAAAAATTGATAAACAAATACGATGGCTGACTGGAATAAAATCGAGAACAATATTGATTCTGGCAAAAAACTCTGATTGCACCTGCTGAAAACAAAATCAGACCCCAAAGAAACAGAATCGGCCGGAATCTGGCCGAAAAAACGATAGCTTCGTTTTAGGGTTCCGGCGACGGCAACGGCGACGGATTTGGTTTCCGGCTACGGCAACTATTTCTGCTAACGGCGACGGATTAGGTTTCTGGCGACGGCAACTATTTCTTCTGACGGCGACTTTTCCGGCGACGGCGGCTGTTCCGGCGACGACGGCTGTTCCTGCTGGCAGTGACTGAAGTGATGGCTAGAGTTTTTGGAACCTGTGCTCTTGATACCACTTGTTAGGTTTTATCAACTAGTCATCACAACACAGATGCAAAATAATAGAAAAGAACACACGAGATTTAAAGAGGTTCGGTCTCGGTTTGAGACCTACGTCCTCTGTGGGAACTAGGGATTCTTTTATTAATTAGGGAGCAACCAATACAAGTACATGAGAGATATATTTATAGATACAGATTAATCATAACCCTAATCTAATAACAGACGAGCCCAGCCCATCCTAAGTACCTAGGGCCGGCCGAACCCTAGGAACCATCCATGGCAGCCGTGAAGCCAACATCTCAACACAAGGGAGGTGTTGATCAGGTTACTTCATTAGGAACTACATGGAACATGAAGAATGTCATGGTTATTATGGTGCTGAATAGGAAACTGATTTATGTGGGTCAGCTGATAAACAAGAAATGGGAGTACGGTTTGGTAGTGGCAAATGGAAGGTGGTCAAAGGAAATCTTGTGAATGCTCGTGGTATGAAACACATCGTTATATATAGTTGATGAGCCTACTGAGGGATGTATGACCATCCCTATTAAGCCAGACAAAATCTGGTTTGCTAAATCTCATGCTAGGAGAGTTTGGGTCAAAAACACATTACAAGGTAAAAAGGGTCCCAAAGGGTGGCTATCGTGTTTTCTATCAAATGGGTCAAAAAGGGTCCAAAATAGGCCAAAACACAATTACAAGGAAAAAGTAAGGCATGTATAGTGAGGCTTAGGCCTCAAAGCCTCGCCTCACCGCCTCATAGCCTCGGACGGCCTCAAACAGATCGAGGCGTAGGTTCCAGCTACCCTTTGAGGCTAAGCTTCTTAAGCTTTTTTCCGGCGCCTCAGCCGAGGCGTAAGCCTTAAGGCGTGCCTCTGAAAGCTTTTTAAAACCATATTCGCATTGTTTCGTTTTAGTAATTGAATAGATCACCTGTCAAGTTTTTTAGGCCCAAGGCAATAAAGAGACGATTTGGTACCTACGGCATGATAATGTGTCAGAGTAAGTTATTTACTAACTAGCTTCAATGGCTTTAAATTAATCAAAACATAGGCAATACATATGAAAGATGAACACATATGCAAGAGATGCTAATATTCATACCTACCACACAACATTATGCCCTCGTTTACTTCATAGTTGACATTCATCTCATGTGGGTTAACCTTCATCGTACCCTCAAAGAACATGCATCAAAGTTCCCATACGTTATTGAATATCATGGAAACTTCATCATATAATTCAATTTAATCAATATATTACACGAGTATCTCTAACGAGACAGGTTAGGAATTCATACAACAGCGGTTCAAAATCGAATTGTAAAAAAACTGAAGAAACATTGATGTGAATTTGGAATACGGAGACCAAAGAAATCGAAAACCCTAACCTGCATAATTTAGAGTGTAGGAAAGACCGTTACAACCGCGAGCTTTGACGCCGAGTTTGAGAAAAGGGCGTTTGCGCTGCTGCAGGAGGTGGCGTATCCTATCGGCCGCCGCTTCTGTTAGGTTTACGGCTTGACGTCTCGCCGTCGTCGCCGCTGCTGCTGCCAGTCTTGAAGTTGCCATCTCCCACTCGATCGATTCCGAAGCCCCTTTCGAATGCGTTTTTACCGGGTGTAGGATCCCTTTATGATTTCTTTTGTCTTTTTCCTCCAAACCTTGATACATTTTGTAATGTTAATATATTTTTTTTTTAAAAAATCACCAAAATAACCACTTTACTAAACTAGTAAAAGTGATATTTTAGCCAACAATTTCAAGTTTTCTATGAAATTCGATTAATCAGAAAGCATAATTTGGTAAAATAAGGCTGACGAAGATATTATATGAGATAATATCGCTGATGTGTTTCAACATCGCCTAATCAGCGATATCATTTTATAAAGTATCACTGAAAAAACACGTCAGGGAGGCCACATCAGCGATATTCATATCACACGTCAGCGATATATAATGCGTATAAATCGCTGAGTGGCATTTATTTATTTTTAAATAACTTTTTAACGCACTACAAGTTAGAATTTATAAAAATGTTTATAAGAAATAGGTTGGAACAAAAATTGCTTTAAACCAACATTCATAAGAAAAAAATGTAACATCAGTGCCGAAAACGATACCGGAACAGTGATCTGCACAGTAACATGAACAGTAAATCAGGTACACATTTCAGTTGTTATTCATACATCATTGTCATTTCATGTTATCATAGAACAGATTCAAAATCATTTTAGAAACGTAACTCAGAATTATGTTCATCAGTCAGATAATTGTCTGGCTATACGAAACCATCATGTGATTGTTAGTTAGGATTCTATTATGTATAAACATATGTGAGGCTTTACAGAACAAAACAACAACGGATGTCGTTACGTGAATGCTAAACAGACGGATTATTCGTATAGGTGACGATCTGTACGAATATATCTGAAAGTTTAACGTTCTGAATGATGTCCAATAATTAGAAAACCATATTGAAAAATGTAGTTATCGTCGTATTCGTACGGGTGACGATTCGAACGAATACGCGTGACGACTATACGATTCGATTTAAACAGTAAATTAAATATTTCTGAAAATTTAAAATAAACGGAAGATATTTAGTTAATTTACTATGAATTACCACCTAAAATAAATTTATAAACTTTACATTTAAAACCGGGATGTTTCGTATGAAAACGAAGGAAAACCGACGATTCTACGCGAAACTGATGAAATCGAGCGAGACCGAACATAACCGGTTTATTTGAAAGCATTAAATGGGCATTTAATACACATTTAATCTCCCACCTACCATCTTCAACCTCTCTCTCCCATCACCTTCTCTCTCTACTTTCTCTCTAGATTCAAAACCCTAACTTCTTCATTTCTCCACGAAATCGAGCATTCTTGGTGTTAAAACGACCACTACCACTTGTAGAACACGAAAGTACAACCGATCTGGGCTTGGAACCAACTAAATCGAGGTAGAGATGCGATTTTTGTTCGGTTTTTAGGGTTTTCAAAGCCCTTATGGACGAACCAGGTTCCAGCCGGTTTTACACCCTTCCAACCCGTAGGATTTACACACTAACACCTTAGGATAGTGTAGGAACTCGTGGGAAGTAGAGGGGTGGCATGAGGGTCGAGATGTGAGGGCTGCACTGGCCGAATGGCTCTAGCCACAGATAGGCCGAAAGGCCCCAGGGCCGCATGGGCTGTCCATCGGGCGAATGGCTTCACCCATTCATTCGTTCGGCTCATCCCCATTCGGTTCAGGTCCCTTCGGTTTAGGTTCAGTCGACCAGGTCTTCGGATCAGCCACCATTCGCCCGAACCAAGATTCCTTTAGCCAGGTCACATGCGGCTTAGCTGGTTCGGCCAAGGACCCCTTCGGCCACCCTCCTATTCGGCCAAGACACCTTAGGTCGGCCAGGTGCCCATTCGATCGAGCTCCCATTCCTTCGGCCAATCACTTTCAGCCCAAGTAGTTTCGGCCCAACCATCATACGGCCTAGCAGTTATTCGGCCATGTTGATTTGGATTGGGTTGCCCGTTCGGGAAAGGGTACAAGATTAAGAGTATTGACCTAACATGCATGCATGCATGGGTTGGGTTACGTATTGCATGCATGGGGTTTGATTGTGTGTCTGCATGGGAGGATATTAGGGTTTCATCTCATGCAAACAACTTTGGATTAATCTTGGTTGTGGATTTGTCTAAAATGCATGAATCTATGTCAAACTATCATAAATTAGGGTTTCTAAGTACAATGGCTTTCTTACATCAAATTAACAACTAAACAAGGGTTGTGAATATCATTTTGGTTCAACACAATTGGGAATTCATTAAGGATCAAAACTATAGTCTAAGTGAATGGATGTTAATTTTATTAACATCTAATACTTAGAAATTTCATGAGAACCTACAACTACATTAGGTTGTTCTTTGAACTACCTAGGATGGGTTGTACACATAAGCAATCAAAGAATCATGGGACAATCAAGGACTAGTAATGGGCCCAAGGGTAATCCAATGAGGTTAACCTAAGCCCATCATGTTTAATTATATTTCACTTAAATTAATTATGTTTTTAATAAAAGAAATTGATTCATAAACCTTATTAAATTAAATTAAACGATTTCTAACTAAAGGCTTAACTTAAATTGAATTATTTAAATGTTCTAATTAAAGACTTTGAATATGTTAAACTAGACCTTATGTAATTAAAGGTTTAGATGTGTTTAATTACTTATGGGATAAGGGTTATAATTGCATAATACAGTAGATTAGTTAGTAAGAATCATAGAAACACATTAGTAACGTAGGAAAAACTTGATGTTCCCGAAAGTGGTATAAGAAATAACTACAAAAACTAACCTAGACTTAACTTAATTACAACGAGTTAAAACCGAAAATCCTAAACTAAACCACTACGACAGGCAAGTGTACCTATCAATTGTAGAATAGCTAATGAAAGTCCGGATATCGAACCCACGAGACACTGACTTAACGAAATAAGATTAGAAAATGATTTAAAACAAATGGGGGGGTTTTGAATTAAAAATGACAATTCAATTAAACTAATTATCCTAATTAAATTAGAAAAAGCAAGTTCAACTAATATTAAACCCTAAAACAGATTAATAAATTTAATTAAAAGAAATGATTTGCAGTTTTATAAAAACTTAAACAATTGGGAAAAACTCTACTTAGGTAGAATTCCTGTTTGTGATTATTGACACTATTGACTTTGTTTGATATGATGGAACTAGGATCTTAAACAGCAAAATATGGGTAACCTAATGGATTCTGGATCAATTACCAAATATAACCAACTAAGAAAACCTAATTTTGCAATAAACACACTAGTTAATTGAATCACCTCCCGGATTTTTCCAATAACACTTATGTACTCAAATGAACAAGTCACATTCCTGATTTTCTTATTCCAATACATCAAAGATGCAAGAAGTAATCTTAGAATATCTAATTTGACACGAAATGACAATAACACTAAGTCTTTCAATTAACCAACCTCCCGGGTAATTATTATGAAAACCCTAATGCTAAAGATCACCCGACAAATCTATCACCTTCCGGATTTCTAAACATAGATACACATAGAACCCTAAAAACATCAATTATATCTTTTCCTATGGCTAGTGATATCAAACAAGGCACAAACTAGTCATAACACCAAGTCGATGACCTAATACGTGTCTAACACTGAAAGACATTCAATAAACACGTATGGAACATGATATAAACTGATATAATCAAGATTAGATATGCAAAACTCATCAAAATGACAGAATAAGATCTGTTACAAAAGTGTTTTCCATCATAATTCAAAACAAAAGTCAATAGTCATCAATAATCAACAAACATTCATTCTAACCTAAATAGAATCAAAGAATTAGCCTAATAACATCATAATCAGTCAAGAAATCTCAGAAAAAATAGTATAAGATGAAATAAAATACTGAAAACTAAAAACAAATGAGAACAAAGAATGACCAAGATGAAATCACATGTAAATCAAATCTTCTAGCCCTCCAATGCTTCCCAAATGCTTCCTCAAGCTCCTGGAATGCTCTCCTGCTCCAAAAATGATCGAGAATGGTCTCTCAAACGGCTGGGGAGCGTCTCCTATTTAATCTCGCTTGAATCTTGACTTTTTTCAAATTTCAAAAGACGTCGCGTACCACGGAGTTCCATTCAAAACATTATCACGTACCGCGACGGACAAAACAAGCGGGGAACCCCCGAAATCCTTCGCGTACCGCGAAGGTGATTTTCTTACTCATCGCGTACCGCGATGCTCTACAGATCATTAAAACTTGTCTTTTTATCTTGATTTCAACCGGGGCTCGATTCCTTCGGGTTTCGAACTCGATTTCCGCTCAATTCATTCAACAAGCCTGTAAAAGTCACTAAATGTAAAAAGAATCTAAAAAGAACCTTAAACGACATATTTACAACTTAAAATCGACTCAAAATTACTTAAAAATCAGATATGTTTTACAACCCATCAAAAATACCCACACTTGAACATTTTTCGTCCTCGAAAAAGAATTGCAATGGAAGCACAATCAGAAATTTAGTTTTAAACTCAAAATTTTAAACACATACGCATTAACCACGATTGTCAGTATTTGTATCCACATAAACCAACAACTGATATCTAGGTTCCCTAGTCTTGATTCATTATGTTCAAATGATGCAATCAACTATAGGTATTACACTCAAGTCATATAAATCAACCTAATCCTGATAATAGCTTTTAAGTTACCATTACATTCAAACAACCTAAATTGAATTTAAAAATCAAACCTTAGATGGAATGGATGAAGGTATGGGCATTTTGCTTCTAAATTAATGAGCCTAACTTAGTGGTGTTTCACTCGGTTTCCATCCGGGGTATGACACATAAGCTGCAGCTCTTATTTTATTTTGTTTTAATTTTTTTTTTCTGTAAGCTCAGCCCATTTAGTGGATTGGTGGATGATGTTTCTTTTAATCAGGCGCCATAAGTCTCGAATTTATTTTCATAAAAAGAGAACATATGTGCCAGGTTTAAGTTTTAAAAACATTAGGTTGTTTGTTTATAAAAGTTCCTCTAATCACAATTAAACAGTTTCAGAATCCCCATATTTCCCAAGGCAAAACCTATTAGCATCATGAAAATTAAGTAAATTATATCAATACTAAAGAACCTTTCTATCAGTTAGGCCTACTAACATATCCCAAATTAGATGCGTACGTTTAAACTTTTAAGACAACACAAAATTCCTGATTATACTATCATTTTCCATTTTAATGCAAAACCTAATTCAAAGACTTTTTACAAAATTATATACGATATTTACACAATCTAGCCTACAAAATTTAAAAATTCAAACTCAATTTACAATTAAACAACTAAAAACCTAAATAAAAATGAAAATAAAAAACAAACAGAAAAGAACAGAAAAAATTGGAAAAGACTTAGCTGGTTTCATGTAACAGCCGTGCATGTCAAATCCTAAATAACACGATCGTATAGCATTCCATTCGCGATCGAGTTATTGTAATCCTGTTGATTGCCTTTCTACTACAATATATAAGTTATCACTACCCAACTGATAAGGGTAATTCAAACCAAACTGCAAATGAAGCTCTAAACAATCCAAACAAGATTAACTATAAAAGAAAAATTAAAAATAAAAGACTCAAACCTAACTAAAACTGACTTGATTAATTACAAATGACTCAAATTTAAAAATGAAAATCTTTTTGAATTTTATTGATTATTTTCCAAATTTTAACTAAAAATTTACAACTTATTTACTAAAATTTACAAAAATTTTACAATTTTACACAAATCTCATACCCACACTTAAAATCACACATTGTCCCCAATGTGGAATATGAAATAATAAACAATTTAACAAACATATACAATTTACAATAATTACAACTTCCCTGATATGTGACAATTTCCTCATAAGTCTTATCAACCGCCATCAAATCCAATCGCAATAACAATTAATTCCAACTTTGCATTCTGAACATTCACGATGAATTTGGGAATCCACTAACACTCACAACAAATCATCAACATATACATGGATAATAATGAAAGAAAAACTGTACATACAATAATTAACCAAAACAACCACAAAATATATACAATCCAGTAGTCTATGTACAACTGAGTTCAACACAAAATCTAATCCAAATATATACAGACCATGATAATAAAAACAGAAATAAAGAAAAAGTACAAAAGATAGAACTACTGCTATACTAGAATGCTGGAATCTACTCATGAGGCTCATCATCATGTCCTCCTGGGTGCTGAGGCTGATCTGGAGCTCTAAACCACTCTGGAATCTCAATCTCAAAATGTGCAAAAAGAAGGCGCATCATCTGACCCAGCCTCTGCTGCTCCTCCCAAAGACTCTCTAAAGTAATGCGGGGAGGACGAGGCTGACGTAAGGGAAATGTCTGCGGAGGCCTCTCTGCCCTATGTAAAATCCTCTGTCGCTCTGGTGGCACCTGCCTCTGCAGAACCTCAACATCTGGGGGTCCCTCTGGTGTAGGCCTAGCTGGCATCCAACTGGCTGGATCTGCCATAGAGCACATGCCAGCTAGCCTCATATCATCTAAACTATAACACCCCGTCTCGGGCCCCTCTGTCAAAAACCGGCGTGGGAATCTGTTAAAGTCTCCCAGCCTCGAAGCAATCCTCCCAATATAGGGCCCCAAATCTAGTCTAGCCGTCACCCCTCCACGTCGAACCCTCGCAAATGATGACAATAAAATGCAGGCGAGGTTAGCCGGGCGACGGCTAATCATACTATACATACAGAAAAGGTCTAGTTGGTTGCATTTCTCTGCACCGGCCCTGCGACCGACGAGAGTGCAACTAACCATCCTGTGGACATATCTAATAAGTGGATCACGAATCGAGGACTCGATAATCACACTCGTAAACGGTCCATCTGCTATGGACATCCAGAACTCCTTAAGCTGCCTCTCTGTGATACCCAGATCATTGGGCTCTCTCACTACTGCCCTCAGGCTCTGAGCAAACCCAGGCTCTCTCACCTGATCAGCTGTATATAATCCCGTCGCAATCGCGAACTGCGGGATGCTCATGGAAAATGTGCGTCTACCTAACGCAAAAGAAACATCAGCAGGCTCATCGAATGAGCCTGACATGTGACGAAATGTCGAATGAAACTCGACTGTCAGCTCCATGTACTGAGGCCACCTACAATCGAGGGCAGTCCTCCACTCGTCTCTAACAATAGCATCAAACTCATCAAGGCGTCCTAGCCTCTCTAACAGCTCTCTATCAAAGGTACGGTGGTGGTAATGCTCCATCGCCACAAATCGCTCGCAGCCGGTAGCCTCCTCTGTCCCCTGCTCGAACTGCAGGACAGTATGATCTCTGAGAACACGCTGGTCAATGGGAACCGCCTCGTCCTTGTCAATCGGGAGGATCTCCTCTGATGAATAATGGATCTCTCTCGCTCTCCTCCTCGAGGAACTAGAACGTCTGGCCCTCTTGGCCCCTGCAGCCGAACTCTCAGCTACTCCAGACATCCTACAATAGCAATTTACACAAATACAAAATACAAAACAAATTTTACAAATTAAACTACTTTAAAACCTAAATTTAATCTATTTACAATTTTTACAAAAAATTTTTATTTACAAAGTATAAATTTAAAATTTAAATCCTATTTACAAAAATTAAATATGTTCTAATTTATATTACATAATTATTAAAATATTTTACAAAAATTTATTTACAAATTAAAAATTATTAACAAAATTTACAATGTTAAAAACTAATTTTAAATATATACATATGTATACAAAAATGAAAACAAAAATTTAACAAAATTTTATTTACAAAAATTATTTACAAAATTTCAAATGAAGTAAATCTAACTATTATACACTATATATACAAAAAATGTTTAAAAGATTTTAACCTAATTTTAATTTAGAAAAACTTTATTTACAAAATTTAATTATATACAATAATACATTATAAATTAATTTTATTTACAAAAGTTTTCTACATTAAAACAGATAGAAGAAGTGGGTTCCGGCCGCCGTCGCGTACCGCTAAGGGCTTGGCCGCGGTACGCGGCCCAAATTCTAAACCAGAGAAATCGTTCTGCCTTCTACAGTGGCAATCCGAATCCCATTTCGTTCCAATACCAATTCAATTCAATCCTAACTACGTATGATCTACAAAAATTACAAACTATCCTAAATCTAGAAACGAAAAATCGAAAAAGAAAATGAGAACTATACCTAATTGCGATGTGAATCGGTGATGGTGGTGTGGAGAACCGGAGATGATGGAGTGATCCGGTGAAGGTGGTGACTTGAACCGAAGAACCAGAGATGATGATGGTAACAGCAGCGGCGGCACCGGTGGCGATAACAACACACAGTGGTGGTGATTGTGACGGAGATAAAGTGGTGGTTCGGTGGTGTAGTGATGGTGATGACAGTAGAGAGGGTGGTGAACCGGTGGAGATCGGTGACGAAACGGTGGTAACCGGTGATGGTGTGGTGGAGAAACGGTGGTAACCGGTGATGGTGTGCGTGTGGTAGGTGAGTGGGGTTGGTAGTGGTACGCGAAGAGGTTAAAACCTTTTTATTATTTTTTTTCTTTCCCGAAATCCATCGCGTACCGCGATGGTAATATGGTTACACTGTCGCGTACCGCGACGAGTTTCGGGTTTTTGAATTTTGTAATTAATTTTTTTTTTCAAATTTACTTAAATAACTAAATTAAAATAAAATAAAATAACAACCTACCTAATAAAAATAAAATTTAAAATTCTATTCTAACTACGTTATAAAAAATTTAAATAAAATGAAATAAAATAAAATTAACTAAACTAAAATAAAATAAAAATAAAAACTACCTAATAAAACTAAAAAGAATGGAAATTATATTCTAACTAAATTACAAAACTTAAAATTAGTTACCCAAAATTTACAATCTAAACCTAATCGAGTTACGAATGCGACTTGAATATCGGGTTTAATATGTGGGAATACCTACATGAAAATGAAATATCAATCGTGCCGAATACCCACACTTAACCTAAAACAGTCCTATCGTTTAAGCCTCGTGAAACCAATGACATCTAAAACAAAAACACAAACACGCAACACACGCTAATCTATTTTACAAACTCTACAAATCAGGCACTCTACTCACTTACGCAACTCAAGGAGTGCTACCTCCTTCTCAGTACCGATCGGCCCTCCGATGTATAGCTTCAACCGATGCCCGTTAACCTTCCATCTCTGACCTTCTGATTCAAGCTCAACTGCTCCGTGTGGAAAGACTTCATGCACAACAAACGGTCCTTTGCATTTGGACTTCAACTTACCTGGAAATAACCTGAGCCTCGAATCATAGACTAGCACCTGATCACCTTTCCTAAACTCCTTCACTCCTCTCAACTTACGATCGTGCAACGCCTTCGTACGCTCTTTATAACTCCACGATCGTGCGTACGCCTCATCACGCAACTCCTCTAACTCATGCAACTGCAGAAACCGATTCTTCACAGCACTCGGCAAATCAAGATTCACACTCTTCAACGCCCAGAACGCCTTATGCTCTAACTCTACTGGCAGATGACACGCTTTGCCATAAATCATCCGAAAAGGCGTGGTCCCAATCGGATTCTTAAAAGCTGTCCTAAACGCCCACAACACCTCGTCTAGCCTATCTGCCCAATCCTTACGGTTTCTCCCTATTGTCTTCTCAAGAATCCTCTTCACACCCCTATTAGCATTCTCAACCTGGCCACCAGTCTGTGGATGATAGGCAGTCGAAACTCGATGGGTCACCCCGTATCGTGCCAACACCTTCTCCAACTGTGCATTACAAAAATGTGTGCCTCTATCACTTATCAATTCCTTAGGGGTTCCAAACCTACAAAACAATCTCTTCAGAAATCCCACAACTCCTCGTGCATCATTCGTGGATAAAGCTTGAGCCTCTACCCACTTCGAAACATAATCAATAGCCACGAGGATGTACCGATTCCCTCGGGATGAAGGGAACGGTCCCATGAAGTCAATACCCCAAATATCAAAGACCTCAAACCCCTGGATGGGGTTCTGGGGCATCTCATTCCTGCGTGAGATGTTTCCAGTCCTCTGACACGCATCACAGCTCCTCACAAACTCATGTGCATCCTTAAACACTGTCGGCCAATAAAATCCACAATCAAACACCTTCTTCGTAGTATACGATGGCCCATGGTGTCCTCCAGTCAATCCCTCATGACAATGTCTTAGGATGTCCAATCCTTCCTCACGACTCACACATCTCCTCAAAATCCCATCTGCTCACTCGCGAAACAAATATGGAGCATCCCATATATAATGGTTTGCTTCAGTAAAGAACCTCTTCCGCTGCTGTGACGTCAGACCCTTCAACATATAACCTTCAGACAAGTAATTCGCAATGTCTGAGAACCATGGTAATCCTGGCTCACCTGCACTCACTAATCCCACTATCTCTGTGTCTAGAGAAATCAAAGTCTCATGCGGGAATGTATCTCCAATCATCTCCTCATTCATCTTCTCCCGAGCAGGATCCTCAAGCCGCGACAAATGGTCGGCTGCAACATTCTCAGCTCCTTTCTTATCCTTAATCTCTATGTCAAACTCAGAAAGGAGGAGAATCCACCGAATCAAACGAGGTTTTGCGTCCTTTTTCGCGAACAAGTATCGCAAGGCCGCATGATCGGTGTAAACAATGGTCTTGGAAAGAACAAGATAAGACCTAAACTTATCGAACGCATACACGACCGCTAACAACTCCTTCTCCGTAGTCATGTAATTCTCCTGAGCATCATCTAAGGTCTTACTTGCGTAGTAAATCGTATGAAAGTGCTTATCTTTCCGCTGACCAAGCACAGCCCCTACTGCAAAATCACTAGCATCGCACATCAACTCGAAAGGAAGGCTCCAATCGGGGGCTATCAGAATAGGAGAACTCACCAACTTCTCCTTCAGAAACTCAAACGCTCTCATGCAATCCTTACTAAACTCAAACTCCACATCTTTCTCCAAAAGCCGGGTCATCGGTCGGGTAATCTTAGAAAAGTCCTTAATGAAACGCCTATAAAACCCTGCATGACCTAGAAAACTACGAACCGCTCTCACGTTCGTCGGTGGTGGGAGTTTACTAATCGTCTCGATCTTAGCTCTATCTACCTCAATGCCATCTCGCGAAATCTTGTGCCCTAGCACAATACCCTCAGTCACCATGAAATGGCACTTTTCCCAGTTCAGCATCAGATTAGTCTCCACACATCTAGCAAGCATCCTATCCAAATTCTGCAAACAATGATCGAATGAACTTCCAAACACTGAAAAATCGTCCATGAAAACTTCCATGGAAGTTTCGATCATATCCTGAAATATAGCCACCATGCATCTCTGAAATGTGGCTGGAGCATTACATAACCCAAACGGCATACGGCGATACGCAAATGTACCGTATGGGCATGTAAACGTGGTTTTCTCCTGATCCTCTGGTGCTATAGGGATCTGGAAATAACCTGAGAAACCATCAAGAAAACAGTAAAACTGTTGTCCTGACAACCGCTCCAACATCTGATCAATGAAAGGCAATGGGAAATGATCTTTCCTGGTGGCATCATTCAGTCTCCTGTAATCTATACATACTCTCCAACCAGTGACTGTCCTAGATGGAATCAACTCCTTGTTCTCATTCACAATGACAGTCATGCCTCCCTTCTTGGGAACTACCTGTACCGGACTGACCCAAGCTGAATCTGAAATGGGATAGATCAATCCGGCATCTAAGAGCTTAAGAACCTCCTTCTTCACTACTTCAGACATGTTAGGATTAAGCCGTCGCTGTGGTTGGACCACCAGCTTGTAATCCTCCTCCATTAAAATGCGATGCGTACAAAACGAAGGGTGTATGCCCTTTATGTCCATCAACTTCCACGCAATCGCCTGCTTATTGGCCTTAAGCACACTTCTCCTCCTCCGTCAATGAAGATGAAATGATGACGGGCAAATCAGAATCACCATCCAAAAATGCATACTCCAAATGAGATGGCTACTCCTTAAGCTCTAGGGATGGTGGTGCCTCAACAGATGGTCTCTCAACCGGATCTGTACTCTCAAAAACCTCAAAAGCAGTCGGGTACTCAGGAGGCTTACTAGCCAGACTGCTCGGAATGTGCTCAGAAGAAGCATCAATCTCAACAGCCTGGTTCTCCTCACCCAGGTCTTGATCTTTCAATAAATCAGATCCAGAAATATAATCTAGACAACGATCTATGTAAGGAATGAAAGAATCAAGAAAATACACAGAATCATCCTGGCCGCTCGAATGCTTCATCGACTTCCTCACATCGAATGTAACATTCTCCTCACCCACACGCAATGTAATCTTACCTTCAAACACATCTATCATTGCCTTAGCAGTGCGTAGGAAAGGACGTCCCATAATGAGCGGGACCCTGTCATCGGCCTCCATGTCTAGAATGACAAAATCCGCGGGGAATACAAACTTATCAACCTTCACCAAAACATTCTCCACAATTCCCAGTGGATACTTGACCGATCGATCGGCCAAAGTGATGCTCATGCGCGTCGGCGATGGGTCCCCAAGGTCTAGCTTCTGATAAGTCGAATATGGCATCAAATTAATGCTAGCACCCAAGTCAGCCAACCCGTGGTTCACAGAAGAACTGCCAAATAAGCAAGGGATAGTGAAAACCCCTGGATCATCGAGCTTCTCGGGCAGTTTGTTCTGGACCAACGCAGAACATCGAGCTCCTAATGTGACTGTAGAAAGTGACTCCAGCTTCTTCTTGTTAGACAGAAGATCCTTCAAGAATTTAGCATATTTGGGCATATGCTGAAGTGCTTCTACAAAAGGGAGGTTAATCTTAAGCTGCTTGAACATCTCTAAGAAATGTCCATACTCCTGTGCATACTTCTGCTGCAATGCACGTGACGGATATGGAAGCCTGCTTATATCAACCTCAGGAGTCCTCTTCTCTTCCATCTTCTTCTTCTCTGCTTCAACTCCCTTCTTCTCAACTGAAGACTCTCCTACTGGTGCTGTACTTGCTGGGCCTAGCCTCTGGTGCACCCCATCAGGAGTCTCCATCTCTATCTCCTCGTCAACCGGTTCCTCTACATCGACATCCGGTGACTTCTCCACCTCCTTCTCACCTCCACGACCACTCCTAGTCGTCACAGCCTTCACATGACCCTTCGGGTTTGCCTCAGTATTCCCCGAGAAGGATCCACCCTGCCTCTCATCCAACCTCTTCGCAATGTCACCTACCGATCGCTGTAGGTCCAGAAATGCTGACTGTTGATTCCTCAGCAATGTATCATGCTCCTGAAGCTTCACCTGTGTGTGTTGATCCTTGGCAATCAACTGCTATAGCATCTGCATCTGCTGCTTGAGCATGTCCTTCACTTCTGGGTCACCACTGCTGCTTGGACCCGCTCCTGAATTCTCATTCGCTGCCTGATTCTGACGTGGTTGATAGGAGTTGTTACCACGCCAGTTGTTGTTCGAGTTTCGCCAATTTGAGTTAGGATTCCAATTAGGATTGGGATTGGAATTGAAGTTGGAAGTGAAAGGCTTGTTCCAACCAGAATTAATGGAATCTAACTGCTCCTGATCAGTAATGGGGCACTCGGCAGTCGCATGTCCTCCTCGACATATCTCACACTTCTTCAGCTGTGTCTTCAGTTCCTTCATATCTCTCGCTAAAGACTCAATGGTAGCAGGAAGGCTAGTGTCAGGAGTGACCTGATGAACACCTCGAGCAATGGATGAGGTGTTGGTAGCCTTAGTGGTGGAGGATCTAGCGGATGGCTTCTGCTGCTGCTCAGTTCTAGCAAAACTCTCAAACATGTCAATACACTCATCTGTATCTTTCATCTCCATGATATGCCCTCCTGCAGCTGTATTGAACATGATTTGCTTCTCAAGTGTCAATCCATTGTAGAATTTCTCTACAAGTGCCCATTCAGAAAGTCCATGCTGTGGACATTTGCTAAGCAAAGTGTGGAATCTCTCCCAAGCTGCAGAGTAAGACTCATCGGGCTCCATATGAAAGGAATGGATTTGGTCCCTAAGACGAGCAGCTTTGGAAGGTGGAATATATTTCTTCAGAAATTTCTTTCGAAGATCATCCCACGTGGTGATGGAGTTCTCAGGAAGGCTGTCGAACTAGGTGGATGCACGACTAGCAAGTGAGAAAGGGAAAAGTTGCAAACAGATGTTATCCTCAGAAACTCCATGGAGATTGAAGGTGTTGCAGATCCTAGAAAAACGGGACAGATGTCCGGGAGCATCCTCATCATCAAGACCATTAAACTGAATGGAATTGGTGATAGCAGTCATGATGTAAGACGGGAATTGCCAAGTAGCATCATTGGCAAACACGGGACGAGTGACAGGGTTGCGAACTCCGGTGAATCCATCGCAAGCTCGGTCGTGAACGGTACGTCTACGCGGTGGTAGCTCCTCGGCCATGTCGAAGCAAACAGGTGAGATCAAGAAAGGTGAAGTGGATGTGTGTGAAGGTGAACTAGGTGTAGAACTAGAAGGAGAAAACAAAATCGGGGCACGAACACGTACCTGGGAAAGGCGACTCCTAAGGTTCGTGTGAAACTCTTGCTCCGGCTCTTCAAAAGCTAAAACTGGCGGTGGTCCTTGTGATCGAGTATGTGGCATGCACTGTAAACGATTACAAGTAAATGAGTTTAACAAATAAAACAAAGAAAAACCTAAAAATAATAAAAACCTAGCAACTAAAAGACAAGAAATAATTAAGGCAAATAAGAAAGAAAAGAAAAGACTAAAAACCGAAAATACTAAAAACAAATAAAAATTAGACCTACTAATTTTTACAATCACAATCTAAGCTAATTTCGCTATTGCCAAGTGTCCCCGGCAACGGCGCCAAAAACTTGATGTTCCCGAAAGTGGTCTAAGAAATAACTACAAAAACTAACCTAGACTTAACTTAATTACAACGAGTTAAAACCGAAAATCCTAAACTAAACCACTACGACAGGCAAGTGTACCTATCAATTGTAGAATAGCTAACGAAAGTCCGGATATCGAACCCACGAGACACTGACTTAACGAAATAAGATTAGAAAATGATTTAAAACAAATGGGGGGGGGGGGTTTGAATTAAAAATGACAATTCAATTAAACTAATTATCCTAATTAAATTAGAAAAAGCAAGTTCAACTAATATTAAACCCTAAAACAGATTAATAAATTTAATTAAAAGAAATGATTTGCAGTTTTATAAAAACTTAAACAATTGGGAAAAACTCTACTTAGGTAGAATTCCTGTTTGTGATTATTGACACTATTGACTTTGTTTGATATGATGGAACTAGGATCTTAAACAACAAAATATGGGTAACCTAATGGATTCTGGATCAATTACCAAATATAACCAACTAAGAAAACCTAATTTTGCAATAAACACACTAGTTAATTGAATCACCTCCCGGATTTTTCCAATAACACTTATGTACTCAAATGAACAAGTCACATTCCTGATTTTCTTATTCCAATACATCAAAGATGCAAGAAGTAATCTTAGAATATCTAATTTGACACGAAATGACAATAACACTAAGTCTTTCAATTAACCAACCTCCCGGGTAATTATTATGAAAACCCTAATGCTAAAGATCACCCGACAAGTCTATCACCTTCCGGATTTCTAAACTTAGATACACATAGAACCCTAAAAACATCAATTATATCTTTTCCTATGGCTAGTGATATCAAACAAGGCACAAACTAGTCATAACACCAAGTCGATGACCTAATACGTGTCTAACACTGAAAGACATTCAATAAAGACGTATGGAACATGATATAAACTGATATAATCAAGATTAGATATGCAAAACTCATCAAAATGACAGAATACTGTTACAAAAGTGTTTTCCATCACAATTCAAAACAAAAGTCAATAGTCATCAATAATCAACAAACATTCATTCTAACCTAAATAGAATCAAAGAATTAGCCTAATAACATCATAATCAGTCAAGAAATCTCAGAAACAATAGTATAAGATGAAATAAAATACTGAAAACTAAAAACAAATGAGAACAAAGAATGACCAAGATGAAATCACATGTAAATCAAATCTTCTAGCCCTCCAATGCTTCCCAAATGCTTCCTCAAGCTCCTGGAATGCTCTCCTGCTCCAAAAATGATCGAGAATGGTCTCTCAAACGGCTGGGGAGCGTCTCCTATTTAATCTCGCTTGAATCGTGACTTTTTTCAAATTTCAAAAGACGTCGCGTACCGCGGAGTTCGATTCAAAACATTATCGTGTACCGCGACGAACAAAACAAGCGGGGAACCCCCGAAATCCTTCGCGTACCGCGAAGGTGATTTTCTTACTCATCGCGTACTGCAATGCTCTACAGATCATTAAAACTTGTCTTTTTATCTTGATTTCAACCGGTGCTCGATTCCTTCGGGTTTCGAACTCGATTTCCGCTCAATTCATTCAACAAGCCTGTAAAAGTCACAAAATGTAAAAAGAATCTAAAAAGAACCTTAAACGACATATTTACAACTTAAAATCGACTCAAAATTACTTAAAAATCAGATGTGTTTTATAACCCATCAACTAAGGATCAAATTCAAGAATCTATAATCAATGTGGTAGTCATGGAATTCAAAGGATCAGAATCAAGGGAATCAAGAGAATCAAATCCGTGTGTGAATCAATGAACTAATGAAATCATTAAGATCTAATGAAATCATTAATGCTCAAGTTAAGGTGGATGTCAGTTGTATGCAGATCGAGACCACGTGTAACACACGGAAAGTCCCGTCATAAATAGTAGACTCTTGTGGTTAAGCTATATGGGCATAAATCAAACAATCAAACGAAATCAAGAGAATGAAGAAGATCAAAATCAAAGGATATCCTAAAGTCCCGACATGTACAGTAGGCCTGAGGGTCAAGCTGATATGGGCACATCATGAAAGTCCCGACGCATACAGGTAGACTCATTTGGGTCATGCCTGATATGGGCCACGTGTGAGACGGTACAACTTGGACACCACCAACAACTAAGTCTAATTGATTGAGTCAAATAAGGCCCAATCATCATGTCTTAGTTGTAATTAAATGATTAATTATTTATTTAATTATTTATTTAATTAAGCATTTAATATTATGTTTCTACAAGTGCTATGGGTAATCATGAATACGTGATGAACTCAAGAAATCAATGATATTTCAATTTGTGGAAATCGAAGTCTAATATGAAGATGGATGGAATGAAACACTTAATTATCATTAACAACAATATGTTAAGCAGTCCGGTATGTGGTGGGACGGTGGCTGGGGCTTGTCCCCTACATATGCCCTATATATAAGCATACTTGATTGAATAGCATAGGTGGTCGTTGATGAGGTTAAGGTTGTCATTTCGGGGAATCAAGGTAAACAATTTTCAGGGTAATCAAACGTTATGGATCAATAGTGTGGGATGAAATGCTTAATATTCACCATGAACAATATATCATGTGGTTTGGTATGTGGTGGGACGGTGGCTAGGGCTTGTCCCCTACATATGCCCTATATATAAGCATACTGAACTAGATGGTATACGTGGTTAATGGTGAGGTTAAGGTTGTCATCCGAATGGTTATTCAAATTCATTTTAAATAAAACTACATGAACTCACCAACCATGTATTGACTTGATTTTTTTGCATGACTTATCAGGTGACGAACACGTCTAAGTAAGAAGTTATTGCTTTTGGACTAGGAAGCCAGACAGAGAACCTAGTATTTTGGACCTGCGTATTTTGAACATCATTTTACAGATTTTTTTGTATATCTTGTGTGGATACAAGATAGAAGAATTATGATGTTGATAGTAGATTTACATTGTTAAATTATGAACAAAATTGATGTAATTTAACTTTGTAATTCTATTTTCATTTAGTAGTTCTCATTATATATCATGTGCAATGTAAACAATCTGATCATCACGATTATCATTCCGATATCGCGCCCCGGGACAATTCCGCCCGACGGGACACACGATCCGGCCCGCCGGCTCAGGTTGTGACAAAAAATTATTATAAAATTCTTTTAAAATATTAAATTACATACAAATTTTTTTAAATATTTATATGAAAAAAAATATATAACAAAAATTGTTTTAAAAATTCAAATGTTTGTAACAAATCATTTAAATATTTAAATTTAGTACAAAAGTTTTTAAATATTTATAAAGATTGTTTTACAAATTTTAATTACAAGCGTTTATAAATATTAAATTAGATGCAAATGTTTTTAAATATTTATTATCATTTTTTTAAAATTTTTAATTACAAACGTTTATAAATATTAAATTGCAATCGAATTGTTTAGAATTTTAATATATTTATAAGAATTAGTTTATAAAAAGATGTTTTTGAAATATTAAATTACCAACTAATGTTTTTAAATATTTGTAAGAAATAATTTACAACATAATTTGTTTATAAGTCCAAATTTACAAACGTTTTCTAACTTTTATAAGGAATAAATTATAAGTCATCAAAAATATTCTTATAAATTTTAATTAAGTATAAACGTTTTTAAATATTTATAAGAAATAGCATATAACTTAATTTTTACAGTCTGTAGGTCCCTAACTCTTTAGAGATCCAAACTTTATCAACTGAATCAGCACGAAACGCTAACAAGATGTATGGAATCCATGATAGAAGATAGAAATGTAATAGAAAAGTTAATTTATATTATAAAAACGTGAGCTTTACATAAACTGCTTCAATACGTATAGAAGAGTCTGCCTCGAGATTCGCAACCTAGAACAGTATACAATGTGTCTATATATACTACTCTACCAGTACTCGAATCTATGTACACGAAATCAAAAGTACACGAAATTTATAAGCATACGAAATGCAAAGTTCACGAAAATGTCTAAACTTGGTCTTCATCTTGTCTCGAGTTGATTTTATCAGTCTTTGTATTCTGGTTGGGCTCTTCAAACTCCCCCTAGACTAATGAAATCAATCGATGGCAAGTGTAACCGAATGAGGACCAGCTCCGACATACAGCTTGTGAGCCATAGCCAATGCAACAACTCTAGTGAATGGCTTCGCTTCCTGGTCATAACCACCATAGGTGCGTATTGGGCTTTTGTGTAGCACCATCATGTCTTATTTCTCAAATTTGAGCAAGTCCATCGGGTCTAGAATGATGTAGTCGTCTGACTTTTATCTCACAATAACTGCTCCATATGTTACTTCATTGAAGTACCAGAATTGGAAGTTCTTGAGCGAATTATATGGGACTGCTTTCTCAGTTTTGGGTGGACCCTTAATATTTGAAAGATATAGATTTTTATTAAATCTTATTCTTTAATTATCCTCTCAATGATCGAGTTTACTGTAATTTACTTCTAAAATTAGAAGTGTCAGTATACTCAATAATGTGTCTCACAATTGAAATGATTGGCCATAAATGGGACGCCATTGTGATTCTCACGTAATCAGATCACAATGCCTCCAATTTACCCCTATCCATTCAGTTTCCCAGTGCCTTCACAACGAATCTATACGAGTATTATGACATGAGAGAAAGTCAATTCCTCAGTCTACCCGTTAGCAGAGACGAAGGGTACAATTACAATCAGTATCCGTAGATTAGTATCACCATGTGTCGTTTACCAAACGTTACTGATGCAGCCCTGTTATCGGTAATACGATACCGGCCAATGATGATGAAATACGATTAACGTACCGGCCAATGATGATGAAATACGATTAACGTACCGGCCTCACTCGTCGACGGTTTGTCAAACCTATGGTACCATTACGCTATCGTCGGTTTAGTCGCACTAAATCAATGCTAAACGATTTACTTGTATGGGACTTACGACTAAAAATGAACTCATGAACACATGATTGTTGTGATATAATATAAACAGACTTAATAGTAATTAGTTAATGTTATGTGTTCTCCAATTGTTATTATGTCAATGTCTTTAACAAAGTGTTATAAGATTTAGTCTTATTACACAATGTTAACAATTGTAGTGAATAATATCATCATGAAATTATATTATCATATCATTCTTGTTACCTCTTGTACATGTCTCAGTCTTGTCAATGTTGTCTCAATGTCACCTCAGTGTTATTAACAAAGTGTTATAAGATCACATCTTAAATACACTTATGTTATTTCAGTAATTGCAGGAATTTATGTTATCGTGACATCATCCTTGATATGTTCTATTGGTATAATCAAAATGAAATGAACACAATGCTATGATCACTAGTCTTTAACATTGTCTTATAAGATCTCATCTTATTATACAATGTTAGCATATGTGGGGGAAGACATCTTGAAACTATATTATCATGATGTCATCCCTGATATCCCAAATGATTGTCTCAAATGTTATCTCAATGTTATGTATTCTCAATGATTTTAACGTGTTATAAGAGCTAGTCTTATTACACATTGTTAGTAAATGTGGTGAATGATGTCATCATGAAATCATGTTATCATGAGCATCACTCTTGTTGTTTCAGTGTTATAAACCCATTGATATGAGATCTAGCCTTGATGCATTGTGTCATTCATTTTGATGGGATGGTATCATAAAATTATGTTATCATGATATCATACCTGTTATGTCTTACATGTTATTTCACAAACAAGCACACATAATGATAATGATATGATAAAAATATGATAATAAAGATGAAATCCTTATTATCTAGTAAACTTGATAATTGAAATAATGTGCTAAAGCTTTTAAGTAAATAAAAAGGTGTAGATGCATGTTTTGTCCCTAGTTCTGTTATTGAATTCTGTGTTTGCATGTAAAGTTTTTACTAGGAATGATTTACAAGTATTATCAAGTATTGTCTATGAATGTATATGCTTAACATGTTTTAATTTTGAATTAATATAACAATCTGTTCTCTTTCGTACGAATGAGCCTAAGAATTAGTTCATTTGGACGAATGAAGGATTAACGAATGTCCTTTCAAGCGAAGGAACCATGTCTCTCTTCTGTTCGTACGAATGAATCAAAGATCTGATTCGTTCGTGTGAAAAGTTCGTTCGTGTGATGTCCTTCGTATGAATGAGTGCTTCGTGCAACTCATTCATATGATAGAACATGGCCTATAAATACCCGACAAACATAATGTTTTAGGGTAACTAATCATTCCCTGAGTATCCTCATCGTTTTCAGAGCCACTCCTGCATCTCCAACTTCGTCTTCTTGCCTGTGGTGTTTGATTTCACTCATAACGTTGATTCCAAATCATCGTATCATCACGGGTTGCAAGGATTTCGATTAGAAAACCCACGAATAGGATTCCGCACTATTCGGAGGGCTGTCAAGCAGAATCGTTAGGGATATTTCCGGTTTTTCAGGTCCAACAAAGTGGTATCAGAGCCTTGGCTCTTTATTCTGCTTGTTTTCAATCGAATCTACTGATTTTGAGATTGATTCTCTGAATTTCTGCAAGAAACGCTGTTTTTCTCTTCTTAAAGTTCAACTTTATTGGGTAAAACTTGTGTTTCTGGGTATATTTTCATGTTCTATTGAATCACAAACCTAAGGTAGGTTGTTGTGTGATTGTATACCAAATTTGAAGTAAAATCTCGGTCTAGAACTCAAGTTTGGAAAATTTCTGTTGCTGAAAATTCAGATCGCACGAACGAATAGCTTGGACGAATAGCTATTCACACGAATGGATATTCAGGCGAACTGACTTCTTTGTCCGAACTTCGCACGAAGAGACTTCCCTTCGTACCAACTCCATACGAACCGACCTTTATTCGTCCATCATTGCACGAATGACTCTCCAATTCGCATAAATTTTTCGTTCGTTTGATGCACAAAATGCACCTGATGAACCATTGCAACCTACTTCAGTCCAAGCTCCGATGAAGCAAATGATGACAGTTCAGACTCATATGATAATCACTCTCATCCAGATGTTCCCGAACCAGATGTTGATAATATTGTACCTGCTCTTGAGGATCTCAATATAAACAATCTTGATCCACAGGTTGAGGTTCCTGCTCATCCTGTTGGCAGAATTAACAGAATTCATCCTCAAGACAATATTATTGGAAATCCAACTGATGGAGTGAATTCCAGAAATCAGTTATCTTCAGGTGGCCTTGCTGACATACCTGACCTTACGGATGTGAACTTTTGTGCCCATTCTTGCTTTATCTCCCAAGTTGAACCTAGAACCATTACTGAAGCTTTGAAAGAAGAATCTTGGATAGATGCCATGCAAGTGGAGTTGTTGCAGTTTAAGAAACTTGGAGTTTGGAAGCTTGTTGATAGACCCAAGGGTGCAAAAGTTATTGGCACAAGATGGGTTTTGCGCTGCAAACGAGATGATCATGGCATTGTGGTTCGCAACAAAGCACGTCTAGTGGTGCAAGGTTTTAGACAGATTGAAGGAATTGACTATAATGAAGTTTTTGCACCGGTTGCTCGTCTTGAAGCAATCCGAATCTTTCTAGCCTATGCATCCTTCAAAAAGTTCAAAGTTTATCAGATGGATGTTAAGAGTGCATTTCTTCATGGTGTGATTAATGAAGTTGCGTATGTCAATCAACCTCTCGGGTTTGAAGATCCATTGCATCGTGACCAAGTCTACAAACTAGACAAGGCCTTGTATGGATTGCACCAAGCTCCGCGAGCGTGGTACGAGACACTGTCTACTCACCTTCTGAACAACGGGTTCAGAAGAGGTGTCATTGAATGCACTTTATTCATTAGAGAGATGGATGGGGAATTTCTCTTGGTGCAAGTTTATGTGTATGATATCATCTTTGGATCCACAAATGATGTTCTGTGCAAAGAATTTGAGAAGGTTATGAAAGACAAGTTTGAGATGAGTTCCATGGGAGAGATGGAATTTTTTCTTGGATTGCAGGTGGATCAGTCAGAGGTAGGGATATTTATTCATCAGACCAAATATGTTGGTGACATTCTGAGCCGGTTCAGTATGTTGGATGCAAAACCTGTTGGTACCCCACTGGCTGTTAATCACGGGATTACTCCAGACGAAAAGGGGGAGTTAATTGATGCCACTCTGTACCGAGGAATGATCGGATATCTTATGTATCTCACAGCCTCTCGTCCATACATCATGTTTGCTAGTTGTCTGTGTGCTCGTTATCAGTCAAAGCCAAGAGTTTCTCATCTTATTGCTGTGAAGAGGATTTTGCGTTATCTGAAGGGTACTTCGAATCTGGGCTTATGGTACCCTAATGATGATAACTTTGACTTAACTGCTTACAGTGATTCAGATTATGGTGGATGCAAAAGAGATTTCAAGTCAACATCTGCGGGGTGTCAGTTCTTTGGGAAACGCCTAGTTACCTGGTAGTGCAAGACGCAGACGTCGGTGTCTACTTCAACATGTGAAGCAGAATACATTGCAGCTGCTAGTTGTTGCTCTCAAATCATCTGGATTCAGCAACAACTCAGGGACTATGGGTTACACTTTTCTAACACTCCTATATTTGTTGATAACACTGCTGCCATAGTTGTCACTAAAAATCATGTCCATCACTCTAAAACAAAACACATCGACATTAAATATCACTTCATACGTGATTGTTTTGAAAAGAAATTAATCGATGTTGTTAAGATTCACACCGATAACCAAAAAGCGGATCTTTACACAAAAGCATTTGACAAACCCAGATTTTTATATCTGTTATCAGCTAGTGGTGTTTTTCAAAAAGATGAAGTCATTCCTTCATCTGAATCAAACAAATGATCATTATTTTGTTCGTTAGCTCTTTTTGTTTGGTTTTTTACTTTTTAGGACCTTTGTTATTTTTACTTCACTTATTCAAAAACTCAAAAAGATTTTCAGTTTTAGGTTTTTAGGGGGAGAAAAAGTAGTTTAATTGAAAAACCAAAAACATTTAAAAAATTGTAAAAATGAGAAAGTCTTGTTTGAGAAAGTGATGTGTTATCTTGTCATGTCTTAAATGCAGAATTGAATGCATAAACTGAAAACACATGAGTTTTATGATTTGATGTACTGATAGGCCGACTTTACAAAGTTTATAGACTATTGGTGATTGCTTTGAATGTCTGAAGTGTGGGATCCAGTTTAGAAAACTAGTTAAGTGATAAACAGTTTTTAACTCAAATCAGGCATACACCTGTTATCATAGGATCTTATGAGGTTTCCAATGATTCATGAATTCAAGTCTGTACACGTGCCATATTGCTTTGTAAAGACCTAGCTGAAGTCGTCCATTCAGATGAGAATAATTGAATCACAAGAAAATAAAAGTGAATTCGACTCTGTACTCGTGTCATATTGCTGGGTTGCAGCCCAGCTGAAGCCTTCCATTCAGATAGGATAAGCTATGAAAAATACAAAAATAAAATAAGTTCGATTCCATACATGTGCCATATTACTGGGTTGTAGCCTAGTTGAAGCCATCCATATGGATAGAACAAGTTGATCTTGTCAACACAGTTCTGTATACTTTGTAAAGACCTAGCTGAAGCCGTCCATGAGAATGTGTTGAACTTGAGAAACAAATCAAAAAGAAAAATACAAAAAGAAAATAAATTGGAACCTTATAGAACTTATGATGCTAGGTATTAAGTTATGTAGAGATGAGTTATAAACTGATTTTGACCTAGAATGGTTGACTATAATGGGTAACTCAGTCAGAAAACATGGATGATCATTGATTGATTCGGAAATAAAGTACCATCAGGTTTAAAGTTGACAAGTATATCAGTAATCGCTCCATAATTCAAATGTGTCAGAGGTATAAACATTCTTGAATGCTGATTTGACATGATCTGGTGTATGTGTCATTTTCTTAAAAGGCTACTCACAAAAATATGTGTGTTTTGTCTGTTTCAGTTTCAGTTTGTACAGTTGTTTGATTATCAGAAAAACACAAAAATATTTTCATTTGATTGTGTTTTTAAATGATCATTTGTTGGTTCAGATATTCAATTTCATATCTGCCTATCACCAAATCAGACTGAACTTCATAACAATTCTCTTTTTATGGTCAAAACGTAAAAATTTGAAAATGAGTTGTGTTTTTGGATGCTGATCTTCTTTCGCACGAATGAGTTGTGAGTATGGATCAAGCGAGCGAATGAACTCATTCATACGAATGAGTCATTCGTTTGATCCGTTCATGCGAATAGGACCATTCGGTTCTTTTGGCCAAATGAATTCTCCTATTTATTGAATGTCTTTCGGCCGAAGGAGTCATTCACCTCATTTTTCCATTCGGCCACACTATGTGCGTTCTCTTTCGCCCGAAATATGCACCTGTTCATCTTCTTTGATTTTCATCATAAATCTGCCATTTTCTGATCATCTTTGTTCTTGTGATTGTCACAGGTACTGCTGGAATCAATATTATCAAATTTTGACTGTAGAATGAACCCTTATCATTCGAATTTTGGGGTTTTAGGGTTTGGAACTGTTCATGTCCAATAATCGTTCAATATGAACTTTAATCTACTTGAATCTAAAACATTAATCGGACCCTTCTGAGTTAAATGGTTCCATTTTTAGGGTCTGATTGGAGTTTTTGAGAGATTAGGTGTTCAAAGTTCATCGGCTGACCGAATGAGACTCATTCGCACCACATGGTCGACTGAATGAGTGGGATCAGCCGAATGAGAGTCTTTCGGTCAAAGGGTGGACCGAATGAGGTCATTCGGACCATCTAGTCATGCGAATAAGTGGGTTCAACCGAATGTCTCCATTCGTGTGTCATTCGGATAACACCATTCATTCGGCCATTATTCTCATTAGCCTAAGTCCCATTCGGATGATATTATTTCATTCGCACCACTTGAACGCTTTGGTTTAAAATTTTGATTTTGGTCAATTGATTACTGAACTGAACTGATATGTTGGTTTTCTTTTTTGTTTCAGTATGGCAGGTTACAAAGTTTTTCCAAAGAACAACATATGTGCTCATTTGGATGCTACTACTAGGAATGTCGGGCACTTTACTGAGATTATTGCATTTCTGAGGTGATCAAGGATTTTCACAGCCATTTCCACTGTTAATGATCCATACTTATCACATCAGAGGGATTTTTGGAGTACAACTGACATAGACTGTGAGGTAGAGTCTCCAGTGATCAGAGGGAAGGTCAGAGGACACGATGTTGTAGTCTCTGCTGAGGACATCAGACGGGTGTGTGGATTCCAGGATTCACCAGATCATCCTTTCCTTCTTGATAGATATCTTGTTCGAGGATGTTTCATGCGGTGCAAGTATGATGGAGACTTGGAAGCTGGAGTACTGAACAAGGCTACTCATTCATTATCTGGGATACATGCGTGGAGGATTTGATGACCTTCGAGAGACTCTTCAGGGTGCCTTTGTGGCCTTAGTTTTGAACATCCTGTTTAAATTTTCTGAGATGGTTTTTATGCATATGAAGGAGAATGTGTACCTCAAGGGAGACAGGAAGTTTTTGATGTACCCGAGGTTTCTCTAGATGATTTTCGATGCACAAGTGCCGAATCTACCTAAGGCCAATTCAGATATCATCAGACTGGAGCATATGAATGACATCACTCTTAACAGAGTTCTTTCTTATCAGGGAAAGGATAGGAAGCCTCGTACTTGTCGTCTGTTCGGCCACCTCCTCAATCCTAATTATGTTGCACCTATTGGGAGGAGGTGGAGACACGAGGATTCTGATTCTGATTAGGAGGATATCATTGTTCCAGGAGGTGATGATGGAGATGATGGAGATGATGATGTTGGTGGTGGTGCTGGTGATGCTGGTGGTGCTGGTGGTGATGTTGGTGATGATATTCATGACCCTGAGGCATCTACTATTTCGATGTCCACTGTTTCTACTACATTAGAGATGGGTGGTACTACTTCTGTCGATGAGGGGGCAAGATGAGGAGATGGAGGATGTTGATGATGAGGCTGAGGATGCCTCAGATGATTCTGATTCAGAGGATACTGGGCCACAGGTTGTAACTACCTGCTTCATATCTCAAGGAGTCTTTCTTGAGACTGGGACTAGGGAGCAGGCCAATGCAGATATGGAGGAGATCATGGATTCGTCTTTTATTCCAAAGTTTGATTGACCCTATCCCTCACACTTTTGCTGCATCCACTGTTGCAACAACCACTGCTACATCTGCTGCAACAGTTGCAACTTCTTCACTGACCAGGTTAAGGACAGCTCCTACATGTGTTTCTATTGCCCCTCTGACCACATCTATTGCCACTATAGCTATCTTCACTACAGCTTCCTCTGGTCCCTCCACTACTCGTGCAGATCACTATATTCCAACTGTTTCAGTTGCTGAACAACTCAGCACATTGAACAAGTTGGTCCTTCGTTTGATGGAAAGGAACCATGAGCAGGATCAGGCTATTTCCCAGCTTACTTAGAGGGTCAGTGAGCAGGATGCATTGTTGATACAGGCTGCTGATCAAAGGGCGGATTTGAGAGCCCGATCTGCTGAGCTGGAGGAACGTTTGCTTAAGTCTGTTGATGAACATAATCCATTGGCTTTGACTGCCCCAGGCTTCAATGACAGGATTTTAGTTCTTGAGGCTGAAAACTTGCGTCTCTCTGAGCAAGTTGAAAGCCTTAAGGATGCTACTCCTAGGATAGAGGCTGCTGAACCAGTCTCCAATGATTCAGACAAGGATGAAGAAGAAGAAGATGAAGAAGAAGACGAAGAAGAAGAAAAAGAGTCTGAGGAAGAGAAGGTGGATTATGCGAGTTCCTCCAGTGCAGAACAGCCAAGCCCACCCACCGAAGTCAGAACCAAGACCAAACATGACAAAGCTCCCTAACAACCTCAGAGTCAAGCTGATGAGCCGAATGCCACTGAAGACGTTGAAGAGATGCCTGTGAGAATGCTCCTGGAAGAAAAATTGACGTTGATACTAGACGCTCAGGGCATCATTCAACACTCTATCCGCTATGATAAAGAAGAAGGCGAAATCATTATTGTCTCACAAAGGAGCAAATAGCAGAGCTATTCAGGTTAAATCCTGATGAGGTGATATTGGATGATGCTTCCATTTCTGCTTCTGATCTTCGTACTCCAGAAGCATTCGATGACATTGATGAGGTGATTCTGGAAGACATTACATAGGAAGAGGGCATAAAGTACACTTCAACTGAAGAGGTGCTGCCTACTTTTACTGACTTATTCGGTCTTCATTCTGAGGAGGAGCTGAAACGAAAGATAGATGAAAAGATCAGTGGCAGTGAGTCTTCAGCAAAAGACATTCAGAAGTGGAAAGAGGAATGGGCAGCCTATTGACAAGTGTTGAAGAAAGAAAGTGTTCCTCCTATGCCAACTCCACACACAAAAGTTTACAGGACCAAAGGATATAAATCTGGAGGTCAAATTCTGAGTTGGGCATACTTTCATGACTTGCACTGCTATGCAGTGAAGAGTGAGCGAGGGATCCAGTACTTCAGATTTCCCCATGACTCCAAGACGTTGCCGGGATTTGAAGTTAATCAACTTGCACCTCTGAAGATGCTATACTGTGAGGATTCGGGGATGTCGTCCTGGTTTGGAAGGCAAATCCAGTTCGAGTACAAGAGAAGATGGATCAACTTCAAGCCACAGCAACCGGAGAGATACTATCTACCGGAGATTGATGCAGATACCCGAAGACATAAAGTGATCCTGAAGTGGCTGCCTCCTAAAGTCATAAAGAAGATTCCATTACGGAAAATGCCTCAATACTTTTTGGACAGTTTCAGATGGTGGTACTATGACAGGAGAACTGCTGAGGCGGTGATTGTTCTATGCAAGGAAAACACATGGGATACTGTACGTATTTTTGATCCCATGTGGCTGACCAATCTGTCACATAAAGATGTGAAGGCCCTGTATAGATGTCAGATTTTCTTTGAAGTTGAAGATATGGAGCAGGCTCTACAGTTCATGAGAGTTATACGGATATGCATAGTGTTTGGAATTCATGCAGGCTCTGACTGGAAGGCTATTTCAGATAAATATTTCAAGAAAAGTGCTGATCAATAAAGAACTAGGTCCAAAGGGGAGTTTGTTGGTGCATGTAATGTCCCTAGTTCTGTATTTTGTATGATTTTTATGTATAAAGTTGGTATTATTATTGAAATCAGCTATTCCATATTGTTCATTAATGTTTATTCAAGGTTTATATATGTTTGACTTTAACTATTCCTATCATATAGACCCATTCGTGCGAATGATACCTAAGAATGAGTTCATTCGGACGAATGAAAACCTAGCGAATGGCTGAGGCGAACGAATGAGTCATCCGCATGACTCATTCGATTGATTAAGCTCATTCGGCTGAGCCATTTGCCAAACGAGTGTTTCGCACTACTCATTCGGCCGAATGAGTATAGCTTATATATAGGACTGCAAACAGAATGTTTTAGTAACTTTTTCGAGCCTCCTCTCTGCCCTGAGCATTCCTCTGTCATATTCCTAGGGTTTTGAGCCGCTCTTTATTCTCCAACTTCGATTCTCACCCCGTGGTGTTCGATTTCAATCAAAACGTTGAGTCCTCATCATCGTATTGCCATGGGGCTTGGTGGTTTCAATTGGAAAATCCTTGAATAGGATTCCACACTATTCAAGGGCCTGTCGAGCAAATTCTTCAGGGAACCGGGTTGTTTCCGAAGGTTTCTTAGGTCCTACAAATTAGAGCATCCACTTACCCCATGGGCTGAGGATAAGGTTATACGAAGAATCACTAAAAGTGCAACATGGAAAGTAACCATCGTTAATGGTCATATTTTTGAGATTGCTGATGGAGGTAAAAAGAAGGTTTAGTTGATTTTTATGTTGGAATTTGTAGCCCTTAACATCATGTTTACCATGCGAAGTGTAGAACACAGAAGTATAACAAAATAAGGCGTCCTCGTAATTAAAGAATTCAATGACATCTTTGGATCAATGAATGAAATAGAAGGATAGAATTTTGAGTGGTTTTATAGTGTTATGACATGTTATTTAATCTATTTAAATATCTCATTTTTAACATATATAAACTAACATTATCATATATAATACAAGACAACATTAAACAAAAATTAGAATTTGAATAACTAGGTAAAATAAAACTAATCATTAAAAATTGAATCGAATGAATAGTCAGAGTCCGTATTGTGTTCGTCTTCCGACGGGTCGTGGTTCATCCATCTGTTTATTGTCGTGTCATCGACATCATCATGAAAATCCTAGAGAAAGTCTGACACGCCCTCTTCTTTTGGTTGGTTTTGCTCTTTATTTGAATTTTCAACTTGCGGTATGTTTTTAGGAAATAGGTTATCAAAAGCCCAATTCCAAAACACATCATTATCACCATAACACCATTCCAGAGGGTCCATATTTGGTAGAAGATCATCCTCAGGCGTATGTGGATCATTAACATGATGCTTTGCAAGTTAAGGACCAACAACAGGGTCATTTGGAACCTATGGAACAACCACATGTTCATTTTCATCTAGAGTGTTTGTATAGAATTCAGGAACATCAACGGGAGCTGGCTTTGGGGTTGAAAATATTGTATTTTTCCTACTTGACATATTTTCCTTGTTAGCATTCTAATATGATGTGTGGGTATTTGTAGAGAGTTGGAGCAGATAAAAGTTATTGATTTGTCGAGTTCTATAAATAGAAATAATTGTTCAACACAATCGAGTAATAAGAACGGAATAACCTAAACCAAACTATACACTACAGGCAAGTGTACCTTGTATATGTAGTCCCTAAGGCTTTCGATTAAGTTTCAAAACAAAGTGGTGTCAAATTTTTTTACAAAACGTATTTGTTGGCTAAATATTTAAAAATTTAATATCCTTAAACACATCCACAAATAAATAAATAAATAAATAAATAAATATATATATATATATATATATATATATATATTGTAACATCAGTGCCGGACGCGTTGCCGGAACAGTGATCTCTACAGTAACTTGCACAGTAACTCAGGTACACACCACGTGAAACTATGTATATACTATTGACACTTGATGCTTGACACCAAACTATTATGCTATTGTTCTGAGATCTGATTTAAACCTCATGGTTTAAACAGTCAGAAACACATCATACAACACTGAACTGACACACAAATGCTTGATTTAATGCTATTATGTATAAACGTATGCGAGGTTAAACAAAACAAAACCATAACGGTTGTTGTTACGGAATGCTAAACCGACGAATTATTCGTATAGGTGACGATCTGTACGAATAAATCTGAAAGTTTAACGTTTTGAAATGATGACTGAAAAGTAGAAAACAAGAATCAGAAAGTGAAACCAACGCCGTGTTCGTTCGGGTGACGATTCGAACGAATACGCGCGAAGGTGAGACGTTCTGACGAAACGAAAACGAACTACGAAACGATCATTAATAATTTAAGAAAATTTAATATTAAACATTTATTAGGAATCACAATCTGTAAAAAAATAAATTTAAAATACCTAGAATACGCGAAATAGTGACGCGAGTTAACGAAACGTTTAAGATAATCAAATACGATAAATAATTCAAGAAAAGAGGATTTAAAAGATTTACTAGAAATAACCACCTTCCAAACATTTGAAAATAAAATCTTTCTAGTTAATTTACAAAACACGCGCGTAGCTTGCCGGAAACGCAACGAAAACTAAGCTACGAAATTGAACCTGAACTTGCACGGAGTATAAAAGGCTTGAATGAAGCCTTTATCTTCATTTATTACCCTCTCCTCTCTCTCTACCTTCCCAAACTGTCACACTCTCTCTCTCTAGAGTTTAAACCTTCAAATCTCCATAACTTGCTCAATCTTGATGAAATCAAGAGTTCTTGGTGTCTACACGAAGCTATCAACGTCCTCTACCTAGAAGTACAACCGATCTGAGCATTTGTCCAGCCGATTTCGAGGTAATGGAGCTTGAATAAACCGAAAACTAGGGTTTTTACACCCCTTGTTCGACCAAAACACACCATCGGTGTAAAACTCATGTACACACACACCTTACACCCTTGAGGATCGATATTCGCATCACAACACCCTAGGAATAACCATGCAACAGGTCCACAAGTCGATGATGATGATGAAGTGCAGGGTTTGTGTGTAGCAGCAGGTGGCCAAACCCTCAATGAGCTGCGAACCCCATCATCAGCGAGCCTCAATGTCATTAGCCGAACCTATCACAACCACCGAACCTATCCTGCATGGCCGAAGCTCAAACCCTACGAACCTTCATGCAAACCCATGAGTGGCCGAACCCTTGGAGGCAAACGAACCTATACCAGCAGCGAACCTACCATCCTCAACCGAACCTTGTGTCCAGGAACCATCTGCCGAACCCATGAGACCACCGAACCAATGGGAGACGAACCTAGCATGAGTAAAACTTCTTGGCCGAATCTTCTCATTGTAACCGAAACTTCATGCGAACCTTCCTTCTTGCGAACTGTCACACCCCTGCGCCGCGTGCGGAATCCACGGCGCGGTGGTGTGACTGGTTGGTATCAGAGCCAAGGTTGTAGAGAACTAGGAAAAACCCAATGTTTAATGACCTAGACTATAACCTAAGCTACCCAATAGGACTAAGTGCTATAGGCTTGAGGATACTTAGGATCTAAGTAACTTAAGTGAGCATTAAGTCTACAATAAGCTTGAAAGATCTTAGGGACATTTTTCTAAGATTAGACATCGAGTCAAAGAATTTGAACCGGAATTCTATAATTTTAGAAACCGGATTAAATTCTCACACATATGCATTTAAGGATTTCAGAGGCAAGGATCTATATTCTTAGTATCCTTGATCTGAAATTCTCACACAGAGATCATTATAGAAATTCAGAGGCAAAGATCTGTATTATCAGTATCTTTGATATGAATTTCTTGTCATATTCATTATGGGATTTAGAGGCAAAGATCTATTAATTTAGAATCTTTGATCTAAGATCCTTGTCGTATTCATTATGGGATTTAGAGGCAAAGATCTATTAATTTAGTATCTTTGATCTAAGATCCTTGTCATATTCATTATAGGATTCAAAGGTCAAGATCTATTAATTTAGAACTTGGATTTGAGATCCTTGTCATATTCATTATAGGATTCAAAGGTCAAGATCTATTAATTTAGAACTTGGATTTGAGATCCTTGTCATATTCATTATAGGATTCAAAGGTCAAGATCTATTAATTTAGAACTTGGATTTGAGATCCTTGTCATATTCATTATAGGATTCAAAGGTCAAGATCTATTAACTTAGAACTTGGATTTGAGATCCTTGTCATATCATTATAGGAATTCAAAGGTTGAGGTCTATTAATTTAGAACTTAGATTTGAAATCCTTGTCATTGTTATCATTATCATGGATTCATTATCATAGGAACTTTATGACTTAGAATCTGTGTAACAGTATTCTTTAGTTGAAGTTCTCACAGGAAATCATTATGCTCAGTACTGTAAGTATTGGGAAACTAGGTTGATTAACCTAGGACACATATACATAAACCTAAGGTCTTAGTTTCTAGTAAATTAAGGACCATGGTTTACACAATCATAAACAGAATCAAGGAACAAGAGAAATCATGAGACAATCATAATCAATCAACAGTTGGAATCTTAGCCCCAAATATAGACGACGGGTTAACGCTGACGTGTTGAGGTAAGTGGTGGGTCGGTGAGAGCTTACCCTATATATAAGCTTATTTCAGTATGTTAGGGGGAATCCGGCGTTTGTATTTGGAGTGAGGATTCGGGATCAACTGGACACATGGAATATTAGTCAAAACACATGGGATACAATCATTTGGGAAACAATCATTGGTGAATCAAATCATAATGAAATTAAAACTTGGATGAACCAGACATTATGGTGAATCAACCAAGTTGTGAACATATCATAAATGTAAACCTTAAGTGAAATTCTTAAGTGATTACATCATTGGTACTTACTGGCATAAGTTAACAGGAAAGTGTAGAGCACACGTATGATTTAGTTCTACATGTTAACAACTGTTAGTAGGTGCACGCATAACATAATCATAGTTCAATCATGGAATCAATCATAGTTCAAGTTGATCAAAGATCAAGGGATTCTTAATCAATGGAAAACACATGGAAATCAGTACAAACGTGTTGCCAAATGCTAGCAAGGGCATGATCGTGGTATACCGAAACGGTGGTGGGCAGCGAGAGTGAGCCCTATATATAAGCTATTTTCGGTATATCGGGAAAGTGTCAGTGTGTAGGTTTGGTGGAGAGATCATGAGACATCGTACATATTCACATGATAAGTATACAAATAAGTTGATAACTTATACGTGTACTGGATCATACTACAATTGAATGATAATACTAGTAGTATGGATATATTACTGACCTTATCATGAAAATTCAATTGTATCCATTCTCATTACTGACCCGCTTGTGGCTTCTATTCGTAGAATGCCTCCTCGACGAGACCCAAATGCTGGGGGTTCGACAAGCGGTAATGATGATGAAATTAACAGGATTGCTCGAGCTATCGCTGTTCACATGAGGGATGTGATCCCGGGTATGGTCACTGATATTACCCAGAATCTTCGGGGAAGTACCGGTGATTCTGCACACAACTCAAATGCCACAAACGCTGGAACTGCTAACTTTACTTTCAAGCAGTTCAACGATGCTAAACCTCCTAAGTACTCTGGTACCGAAGGAGCTACCGGCCTACTACAATGGCTGGAAAGTATCGAAGACATTCTAGACTTCACTGGATGCCCTGAAAATCTAAAGGTCAAGATGGCCTCGAGTGCATTTCACAAGGGCGCACTCACCTGGTGGAATTCTGAGAAGAACACCAGAGGACGTGAAGTCGCTCTAGCCTTACCATGGAATGGATTCAAGAACTTACTGGTGGAAAAGTTTTGTCCACGTCACGAGCTAAAGAAACTGGAAGTGGAGATGTGGAATCTGGTGCAGGATAGTGGCGAAAATGCCAAGTATACAACTCGTTTTCATGAGTTGTGCATTTTGGTACCACATCTGGTTACTCCTCTATCCCGCAGGATAGAGAAATACATCGAAGGCTTGCCTCTAGTGGTTAGAGGAACTGTTATGGGGAAACAACCCCACTACTTTGGAAGCTGCGATACAACTGGGTGCTACTCTTACTGAAGAGTATGTGAAGTCTGGAGTGCTCACCCGAAAGGGATTCAAGAGAGCACAGATTGAAGAAGGCAAGAAGCCTGAACAACACCATTCCAAGAAGAAGAAACAAAAGACAATCAAGAACTTTGCAGCGTTGACTGCGGCTGCACCTACTCATGCTACTCCCCTCACTGCTATGCCACAACCCGCTAATGTCAGAAAGCAGTACACTGGCTCGTTTCCACTCTGCACCAAATGCCAGTACCATCATCTGCCCAATACTCCATGCAAGAAGTGTCACAAGTGTGGGCGTATGGGACACTTTGCAGCGACTTGTCGATCTGCTCATCTTATTGCTGCAACAACTGCTGCCACAACTTCTACTGCTGCAGGTGGAAGAGCCTGCTATAATTGTGGGGCAGAAGGGCACTTCAGAAACCAGTGTCCAAAACTCAATAACAACACTGCTGCTGCTCGTGCTTTTGTGATTGGAACTGCGGAAGCACGTGAAGAGCCGGCAGTCATCACGGGTACATTTCTTATCAATGATCACTATGTTCCTATCATATTTGATACTGGTGCTGATAAAAGTTTTATCTCTGCTCATACTGCTTCTTTGCTTAATATGCAACTATCCACACTTACTGCTCCCTATACTGTAGAAGTAGCGAATGGTAAGACTATAGTTGTAGATTCCATCATTAATGCTTGTGAGCTAAGACTAAATGACCATCTCTTTTCCATCGATCTTATTCCTATGACCCTCGGAAGCTTTGAAGTAGTGGTAGGAATGGATTGGTTATCTAAGAATAATGCTGAAATCGTATGCTCGGAGAAACTTATTCGAATTCCCCTACCGTCCGGTGAAACGATGATAGTCTACGGTGAGAAACCCTGCCGCGAATTGAAGATTGTATCGTGCATCAAGGCGAGGAAGTATCTGAAGAAGAAATATTATGCATTCTTAGCTCACGTGGTGGAAAAGAAACCTGACAAGAAAGCAGTTGGAGACGTACCGGTTATCAAAGACTATCCAGACGTATTTCCAGAAGACTTGCCTGGACTACCACCAGTCCGACAAGTGGAGTTTAGAATTGATCTCGTCCCTGGAGCAAACCCAGTGGCGAAGTCACCGTATCGATTAGCACCATCTGAGATGCAGGAACTGTCTAGTCAGCTTCAGGAACTTTTAGACAAAGGTTTTATAAGACCGAGTTTCTCTCCATGGGGAGCTCCGGTTCTCTTTGTCAAAAAGAAAGACGGTTCATTTCGCATGTGCATAGACTATCGTGAGCTGAACAAGTTGACAATCAAGAATAGATATCCTCTGCCCAGGATCGATGATCTGTTTGATCAATTACAGGGAGCAACTTGCTTCTCTAAGATTGACTTACGATCTGGGTATCATCAGTTAAGAGTAAATGATGAGGATATACCAAAGACGGCATTTAGGACTCGATATGGACACTATGAGTTTGTGGTTATGCCATTTGGGCTGACCAATGCACCCGCAGTGTTCATGGACTTGATGAATCGAGTCTGCAGGCCTTACTTGGATCAGTTTGTTATCGTCTTTATTGATGATATACTGATTTATTCCAAGTCAGAACGAGAACATGAGGATCATTTGAAGAAAGTCTTGGAACTACTAAGAAAGGAACAACTTTATGCTAAATTCTCAAAGTGTGAATTTTGGCTAAAGGAGGTTCACTTCTTAGGACATGTCATAAACAAAGATGGAATTCATGTAGATCCAGCCAAGATTGAGGCGATTAAGAACTGGACTACTCCATCTACTCCAACAGAGATTCGTTCATTTCTGGTTCTGGCAGGTTATTACAGAAGATTCATTGCAAACTTCTCTAAGATAGCCTTGCCACTTACCACATTAACTCAGAAAAGTCAAGCGTTTATATGGGGACAGAAACAAGAAGATGCATTTCAACTTCTCAAACAGAAGTTATGCAATTCTCCTATCCTTAGTCTTCCAGAAGGCAGTGATGATTTCATTGTCTACTGTGATGCTTCAAACCTTGGTCTCGGTTGTGTACTTATGCAACGGGACAAGGTCATTGCTTATGCTTCAAGACAACTTAAGGTTCACGAGAAGAATTACACTACTCATGACCTTGAGTTAGGGGCTGTGGTCTTTGCATTGAAGATTTGGAGACACTACCTGTATGGTACTAAATGTGTTATCTATACAGACCACAAGAGCCTTCAACACATTCTCAATCAGAAAGAACTCAACATGAGACAACGACGTTGGGTTGAGCTTCTAACTGATTACGACTGTGAGATTCGTTACCATCCGGGTAAAGCCAATGTGGTGGCGGATGCTCTTAGTCGCAAGGAACCAGTCAAACCGATTCGTGTAAGAGCCATGGAGATCAACACACAGCCAAACTTGAAAGACTTGATTCGTATTGCACAACAACAAGTAGTAACAGATAATCAACTCAAGACAGACTTGGATTGTGGTATTGAGAAGAAACTAGAACCTCGAGCTGATGGGTTGTTATATCTCAACGGCCGCATTTGGATTCCAAAGTCTGAAGAATTGCGCACACTCATCTGTGATGAGGCACATAAGTCGCGATACTCAGTTCATCCTGGAGCCGACAAGATGTATCAGGACTTGAGGACATCTTACTGGTGGCCGGGAATGAAGAAAGACATAGCACTGTACGTGGGAAAATGTCTTACTTGTTCAAAGGTCAAAGCAGAACATCAAAAGCCTTCGGGACTTCTGCAACAACCTGAAATTCCTCAATGGAAATGGGAGCAAATTTCCATGGATTTCATAACCAAGTTGCCGAGAACTCCGCGAGGTTTCGATTCGATTTGGGTGATCGTTGATCGACTCACCAAATCTGCTCATTTTCTCCCTATCCGAGAGGATTACAAGATGGAGAAATTATCCACATTGTACATCAACGAAATCATTGCACGTCATGGTACACCAACATCAATCATATCTGATCGTGATAGTCGCTTCACTTCTCGCTTTTGGCAATCATTGCAAAAGGCTTTGGGAACGCGTGTTAATCTTAGCACGGCGTATCATCCCCAAACCGACGGCCAAAGTGAGAGGACTATCCAAACACTTGAGGACATGCTCCGTTCTTGTGTCATTGACTTCGGTGGAAGTTGGGACACTCATCTCCCACTCATTGAGTTTTCATATAACAATAGCTATCATACGAGCATTCAATGTGCACCATTCGAAGCTCTATATGGTAGAAAGTGCCGATCACCGGTCTGTTGGACCGAGATTGGTGACTCACAGGTCGTAGGACCAGAACTCATTCAGGAAACATCAGACAAAATCACAATCATTCAGTCACGGCTTAAGGCCGCACGAGATCGGCAGAAGAGTTATGCTGATCGACGTCGGAAACCGCTTGAGTTCCAAGTCGGTGACCGAGTCTTACTCAAAGTTTCTCCCTGGAAAGGCGTTGTCCGATTCGGGAAGAAAGGGAAACTTGCACCAAGGTACGTTGGACCTTTTGAGATCCTGGAACGGATTGGTCCCGTAGCCTACAAACTCAAACTTCCAGTGGAGCTAAGCAATGTTCATGATACTTTTCATGTATCAAATCTTAAGAAATGCTTGGCGGATCATGATGTTCAGATTCCACTGGAAGACATACAGATTCAGAACAACATGCAATTCATTGAACGTCCAGTTGAGATCATGGATCATGGGGTCAAGAAACTTAAACGCAGCCGTATCCTGATCGTGAAAGTGCGATGGGAGGGCAAACGCGGTGCTGAGTTCACCTGGGAACGTGAAGACCAGATGAAGCTTAAGTACCCTCATCTTTTTACAGTATCTTCGGCTAGTTAATTTCGGGACGAAATTCCCTTAACTAGGGGAGACTGTAACATTTGTGCATATAGTCATGTAGTTGTAAACAGTATTAGAACAGTGTCTATTCATGGTTCAGTTCATCAATGTGTTTCAGTATGTTCATAATGTGTGCTTGTGTGTTACAGGATCTTAGTAGTCAGAAAACAAGTATTTATTATTTATTTACAGTCAATTACACTAGGCAAGAGCAGTAACTGGTTATATCGAAACAGTGGTGGGCAGCGAGAGTGAGCCCTATATATATACTGTGTTCGGTGTAACAGGTTAGTGTTAGTGCGTAGTGTCGAGACGAATATTATGACAAATTAATTAATTCAACCAAGATCGTAATCTGTAAGCGAGACTGAGTATAGTTATGGGTGACGATCCATAATAGTACAAATGTTGAACTTATAATTACGATTAAACGACTTTAAATAATTAATACGATCGGAAAACGTACGCGATTGCGGGTATACACGTAATTTCGAATGTTTAACGATCCGACAACACACGAAGAGTAAAAATAATTATATTAATTATTTTATATTTTTACAATTTTGAAACTCATCATTTTAATGAGTTTAACAACTCTCTTAATTAAAAACCGCGTAAAATACGCGTTACGTTCCGGAAACGCGAACCGAGCGACCGAAACGGACCCGAACACTACCCGGACTATAAAAGCCCGAAAGAAGGCCATTTCCTTCATTTTTATCAGCCAAACCCTTTCTCTCTCTAATAGTTCGTTCACCCTCTCTCTCTCTAGAAAAACTCACTTTAAACGTTCGTATCTCGCTTATTTCTCAACGGATTTCGTCATTCTTGGTGTCCACGCGTAGCTCTCGACATTCTCTACAAGAAAGTACAGCGGATCCGTGGAATTATCCGGCCAAATCAGAGGTAGGAGCTTGACAAGTTTCGGAAAAATAGGGTTTTCATTGTTGTTTTTGTTCAAACCCGATAAACCGCCGGTCTTAGCACCCCATTTTGATTTCGCACCTCTAGCAAACCTTCTGAGGATGGTACCCACTTAGATCGAGGTCTGGAGACTAGTTTATTAGACGAAGATGATGATGCAGAGAACAGGTTCGTTGGACAGCATGGTGGCCGAACCATTTGATCGGGCGAACCTTGTTGTGGCAAGCTGATGACCAAGACGAACCTATGGTTCGTGGGTCATCACACAAGCGAACCTTATGCATCATTCACGAACCCTGGACAGACCTGGCGAACCTCAGGAAGTACACGAACCTTGCATGGTTCGTGGGGGTCATCAGTCGAACCCTTTTAATGCTCAACGAACCTTACATGGTTCGTTGGATGCTTAACCGAACCATTGTGCATACTACGAACCCTCTTGGACGAACCTTAGCTTCCCATGCAACCGAACCTTCACGGTTCGTGAACCATTTGGGCGAACCTTGGAGACCTTCATTGGATCGACGAACCTTCGGCAAATAGCTTAAAAGGTTCGCTGCCCAAGTTATGGGCCATAAACAATTCCGGCCCAAAACAAGGTTCATCCGGCCCAATTTCATTAACACTTGGCCCATAGGTTTCAACTAAGCACAATAGGGTTAAATTGGCTCATTATGGTCTAATTAGCCCGATATTATCTTAGAAACTTGTGTGGGTTACATACACATTAGTGGGCCCAATTAAATTCTTAGGCCTAATCTAAGCCCATTAGGCTCACCATTAACCTAATTGGCCCATGGACTCGGTTTAAGGACCATCATGGTTTCATGGGCTTAAGGCCCAATGTGAGACCCTCGACTATGACAATTGTGAATTGATCATAAATGGGTTAAGTGAGTAACTTAACAATAATCATGAAGATCAATTCACAATCACATGACTTAAAACAATTGGAACATCTTTTTATAAATCATAGTAATCAATGGTTATCAAATTCTCGAACGATTATCATTTCATGCATAAGGTTTATGCACAAGAGGAAACATTTCACATTCGTTTCTTGGACCCATGATCAATCAAATGACTCAAAGCATAACATACAAGTTTTCACAACAATCAAATCATGAGAACACAAGTCAATCAATGAATCAAAGTTATACAATTATAAATCCTATATCTTATGTATGATTACAATGTTATAGGAACAAGTTAGAAGTCCTGTTTGCTACTTGCTAACTGTTTAGGTTCAGAGTCTACTGCAGACAGGTGAGAACTCTAGCCCCTCTTTTACTGTTTTATAACTGTTTTGGGGTGGAACACGTGATCAAAACCGCTATTTCAATCTTGTTTCATTACACAAGTTATGTGTAATTCATAAACATTACAGGTTCATTTTACGAATCCAAGGGATTCATCAATTGTTTAAAGAAATTATCAGCTGTTTTAATTTACTTGTCGATTACTAAACTCTTTTCATTAAAAAGGTTTTTTTATAAGGGACTTTTGAACTGTTTTGAAATTAATTTACTCAAAGGTATTTATGAAGGATAAACACTTTTGATAAAGGATTTTACAAACCCTTTTGTTATAAACCTTGTTATTACACAAGGTCATCACATCATGGTATTCAAAACAAGTGGTTCACAACATGGTATCCAAATCAAGTGGTTCAAAACATGGTATTCAAATTCATTGGTTCAAAACATGGTATTCAAGTCAAGTTGTTCACATCATGGTATTCAAATCAAGAGATTCATTTCATGTTACATAAACAAAGGATTCAACTCGTGGAGTTAAATCCAGGTTTTCAATAAGACATTAACACATCCGGTTAAAGTAAGATTCAGAAAACATGGTGTCCATTGTTGTAAACAAACTTATAAACCCATCAAGTATCATATTCATTAGCGTTAGTACTGGGTGATCACAACAAGGGAAAGCGGACACATTGTTTCTTATCCAGGATGGAGTTAGCTTTTAAATTTGTTTTAAAAGCTAACTGCAGGTCTGGTGTCATGGTTTTCTTATCCAGGATGGAGTTGGCTTTTAAATTTGCTTTTAAAAGCCAACTGCAGGTCTGGTGTCATATGGTTATCAAAACTGCTGACGTATTATCTAACTCCAAACGTGGTTTGGGACTTTATATTATCGGCTGTCGTGCGAACAGTGATTGGACTGTTTACACTCATTTTCTTACTTGATGTTAGTTTGGGTTGCAGCTCATCCGTGTGAATCTTATGATGCTTTAACTTACCTATGTCTTATATCATATAACTCATGTTTACAAATGTTTAAACCTATTGTTCTCACCAACTACGTCTGTAGTTGACAGTTACTTTTCACGTGTTTCAGGTAATCAGGTTTAAGGCATTCTCAGAGACAACTAAGGAGACCATACTAAGATAGAACAAGATGAAGAAACATGCTAGGATGGATTAGAAACACACTAAATCCTAAATGTTTAATTGTCTTGTTTGGAGTCTTATTTTGTAAACTATATTTTGGGTCTGTAGTTGTCTTACTTTTGGTAGATAGATTGTCTGTAACAAATCAACTGTCTAAACATTATGAAATGTAGTAATCCATTGTGGTTGTTCTTATTCAATACTTGTGCATGATTCAACTGATCATACGTCACCGCGCCGTGGATTCCGCACGCGGCGCAGGGGTGTGACAGGTCTAACCGAAGACCGAATCTATTCTATACGAACCATTAGGTTCGTTGGGGCTCACACTGTGCCGAACCTTACCCCATAAATCAATAGGTTCGCTGACCCAACATTCCTTGAGCGTGAATTCAACCCATTTAGCCATGTAACATTCTGATTTGTAGGCCCAAACCAATGTAAAGCCACGCTCTATTCGGCCCAGAAGGGAATTCGGCCCACACACATACTAATGATCCATGACAATTGGCCTAAGCCCACACACATCACTACTCGGCCCATTTACACATAAGTTGGCCCAAAGGATTATCCGACCCAATGAATTCAAGAGGGTAACGAAAACACGAATGAGCGTCTAAAATCAATGATAAACTCACGCATGAATTATCGCTTTAGTTATTACAAAGGTGATGATAAGTTGATTAGGCAAAGCATGCAAAGACTTAAAGTTTTAATTAGAGGTTATAACTTTTAAACTAAACTTTAAGTTGAGAATTTGCAAACAAATAAAAGAAATTCAATATTATCTTACACAATATAGTAAATTCCGGGCCGGATAATGAACGAGACTAGTGAGTGTTAGCCAAATTAAGGCTAACACAAACACATACACAAACACATACGCAAGGACTCATATGTATAATTTACAACAACGTGAAATCAATACAGGATCTAGAAAACAACAGCAAATACTACAACGAGCGCGTGCATTCTAACATAAGCTAAGTCCAACACTTCAACACAAGGTGAGTTCATTTGTCCCTTTTCAAACATATTTGTTTTACCTCGGGACTGAGAAGCATGTTATGCATTTTAAACAATTATTGAAATGTGTATTAAATGTTTTTACACTTGTTCATGATGCTATACTGATGCTTAAGCTTGTAACTCTTGTTCTGGAAGCTAGGGACTAAGACTTAAACTATATGCTTGATGCTGATGCTATAAACTCAATGCTTAAACTATATGCTCGATGCTTATGCTATAAACTCTATGCTCAAACTATATGCCTTATGCTTATGCTATAAACTCAATGCTTAAACTATATGCTCGATGCTTATGCTATAAACTCTATGCTCAAACTATATGCTAATACTTGAAGCTAAATGCCCAAAGCTATGATTGTATGCTAAATGCTAAGCTTGTATCTATTGATGGGCTACGTAATTGCTAAACATTGCTAGAGCAAAGCTTGTACCCATGCATTGAGATATGTGAAAGCTAAACTATGCGAATGCTAAGCTTTATCTATATATGAGATACGTAATTGCCAAACATTGCTAGAGCAAGGCTTGTATCTGCATATATGAGATATGTGAATGCTAAACTATGTGTGTGCACAGCTTGTGTCTATATATGAGATACGTAATTGCCAAACATTGCTAGAGCAAGGCTTGTATCTGCATATATGAGATACGTAAACGCTAAACTATTCGGATGCTAAGCTTAAACCAATTCATGAGATATGTAATGGCTAAACTATGCTAGAGCAAAGCTTGTATCTTTTCATGGGCTACGTAAATGCTAAACATTGCTAGAGCAAAGCTTGTACCCATGCATGAGATTGGTGAAAGCTAAACTATGATTTGTGAAACAATTGTGTTTGTACAACTTACTCTAAAGCTAATCTACATGAATGCTATAAACTTGTAAACTTTTAAACAGTACACTAAAGCTATGATGAAGACCGGATTGAATGGTAGGTAAAATGCTTAATTATCATTAACAACAATGTCATATGTGGTTTAGTATGTGGTGGGATGGCGTCTGGGCGGGTTGTAGGCTCGACCCTTTCGTATGCCCTATATATAAGCATACTGAATTGGATATTACATGTGATGTTAATGAGATTAAGGTTGTTACTGAAAGAGGTTTGCTAAAGCTATTTTCAACTTTAAACTATATGAACTCACCAACCATTGTGTTGACTTTGTTTTCTTACATGCTTTCTCAGGTGATGCATAGGTTTAAGCTAAGGCTCAGGATTTCATGCTAGGATGCCCAGATAGAGGACCTAGTAGACTTTTGGAAAGCATATATTTTGCTATTGACTCGAGTCACGTTTGATATCTTGTACAGAAACAAGATAGAAACATTTAATTCTTTTGATAGGTTTACTCAGTTAAATTATCAAACATTGATATTGTAATTTAACTTTGTAATCCTAGTTTGATGCTTTATTGTGCTTTAGTTATTCTCAATGTTGATCCTATGTAAACAATCTGATCATCATGATTATCACTCACGACATCGCGCCCCGGGAACCTTCCGCCCGGCGGGAAACACGATCCGTCCCGCCGGCTCGGGGTGTGACATATATATATATATACATATATATATATATATTACTACTTTTATAATAGATATAAGTGAGAGAAGGGTGAATTGCCTTAAATTTAAGAAAAGTATAAGTGGGAAAGCATTGGTTACAACAGTTTAATGCACCCATCCTTTGAGACTCATTTGTCTAACAATTACCCGGTTATCCTACTTTCTCATCTCCCTAACTTATCTTTACCGTAATCGTCTTCTACGCCCTACAATCAGAAATCGTCACTCTCCTTATTAATCTTCAGTTTGAGTTGGTTCTTTATTTGGAATATTTCTCAACCAGATGTGATTTGTCAATCCCTGAATCAATCTGAAGATAGAAGACGAAAGAGGTAAGGCCTGAATTATCTTGGATAAATCTTTTCTGAAAGCTTCATACACGAAAGAAGAAGAAATGGCTCTAAATTCAAATATTCGGATTTCACATATAAAGAAGCCTGGTTCCATTCAATCATGCCTTCACCGCTCCTACTACTTCTATTGCGTTTGCCTCTACCTGCTTCAAAATTTTGGTAAGCCATTTTAACATAATTGGTATGTATTTTTTATGTAATAAACTTTTAATGTGTGTTTAATCTAATTTGTATGTTTAGTTGGTTTTGCAAGTGCTTTGCGGGTAGATGTGCAAATGGAGCCGGTGCTAAAGGGGTAGGAGTTGCTTGTGATAGAAGCACAACCTGAGGCTATGAAGATTGCATCATTACCATATGATGAGCAGGGGCAGGGCTAAAGCTTCATTTTGATTTAACTTGGTTGTTGCTGTTCAGGTGTTGAATGAGTGTTCAAAAATTAAAAAATTGGTTTAAGGAAGAAAACACAACTTCAAGACTCACTTCGAAAGCATGCTGATTGAGCTATCGTCTAATCCAGTTTAAAAATCTTTAAATTAAGATATGTACAAGCTTTAATGCTTAAGGTACAACTCCTTTATGCACCTTATGAGTCCTGTGAAATTATTTGAACTCCCGTCGCATCTGTAAAATTAACCCTAATCTCCCTCTTTTCATATATTCAAACGCAAAATTCAATTTTATTAGGAAAAATTTTCTATTTTTGACTCTACATAAGAGGAATGATTCTCGACTACAAAAGGTACAACAAGGTTCTAAGTAGAACCAACTTTGATTATTTGAATTACTTGTTTAATGATTTTAAAATTAAAATCTGGAACTTGATTTTTTCGTTTTGGTTTGGTTAGGTTGAAATCGAACCAGATCTCAGTAAAAGTTAGTTCTTTGAACATTCAATTTTGCAACCTTCTTTTGCTTCAGTTATTCATAGGTAGTAATGAATGTGTATAATCTATATGGTTTTAATGGACGAATATACTATATATTTCGATTAGTTTTGCTAATTTTTTTGTTACCTATTTGCTCTAATTGTCATCTGGTTTATTAAAATCAAAATTTCCAAGGATGATTTCTAATCATCTATGTGTGGAATAGGTGCTTGCAAAAACTTGACACACTAAAATTAATTTTTGTATGTTCATGGACCAATCTTTAACGAGGGTTCATAGCAATTCACAGTGATCTTAGTATGTTTATGGAGTAATCTATAATTTTTGGTGAAATTTGAACCTTAAGTAGTTGAATGTTCATAGCAATTCACGGTTTTTATTTTTGAAGATTCAGCTAATGTATGGAATTTTAATATATTTGTGAGACAATGCTATTATAGTTTTATGTTTAACTTGTTAAATTTAGGATTCACCAGTTGTATATTGCCTTTACATGTAATGATGTTTGACTTGGTTTGTGTTATGCAGCCTGACATTGCTACTCATGACATTGTTAGATAGTATATGGCTAGCTGCTATAAACGAATAGTTTGGTTCAATAATTGTGTATGTGTGTTGGTAGCTAATGCTTCCTAATTGCTACGGTGTGAGTTTTAAGCTTCATGTAACTATTGTTAGATTCCATTTAGAAAATAGAAGAGCGGAAATTGCTAGAGAAAAATAAAAAAGGAGAATGATTCTAAAAGAAGAGAGGAAAGCAATCTGCCAAAGAGAAGCTTCTAGATTTGGAAGCTACAATGGCAAAACGGAATGCTGAAATTGGAAAAATGGTTGCAGCTACGGTGGAAAAGACAATGATGCCTCCATGGATCCAGATCCTAATAGATGGGAAGTTAGTCAGAGAGTGGTGGAGAGAATCACAGCTTCTGCAAGTGTAGATTCATCTGCATTGGACAGATTCATCTACCATTCATTGCCACTCTAAGGTAGTTTCATTTAATTACACTTTATTTAACGTATGGTTTTTGATATCCATTCTGATGAATTTCATGGAGTCCTTGATGAATTTGAACTAGCGTTTCGATATCCATTTTAGACATTTTTGTTGATATAGATTTATGTTTATTTCAATATAAGCAACTTTGAATTATATTCCTGCAATTGGAGATTGTATTGCACACATTCAACATTATATACATACATGCATACACTATATTTTATTTCTATTATCTTTATTTAAATATTTATTATAAAAAAACCTCATTTTCATATCTATCTAAACTCAAATCCTAATTAAAGCCACAAATTGTTCATTCTTTAAAAAAAATGATACTTTGATGGTTAAAATTATCAAAGAAAGGGTTATGAGCTACACAATTATACATAACTCATACATAGACACATCTCAACAGAAAAGCATTGTTGTATTTGCAACCCTAAAAAGAACACAATTTATAAAAACTTATATATATAGGAATGCAGCCCTAAAAAGGCCGCATTTAATGAAAATCTTGAAGACTGTAGTTTATCCTAATGGATGTTGCAGAATCAGATATTCTAGACCAGTATCGTTTGTTTAATCTCTATGATGGTTCTTGTGAAGTCTGATTTGTAGGTGTTATGTTGTTGATCATTTCAGTTCCCCATAAGTTATGCCTTCCAAATGTTTGTCAAAATACCTTCTAATTTTTTAATATTTTGTTCAGCAATCATTTTTCTTTTTACTTGTGTTCAACCTATAGATTTAATATCCATATGAAAACAAGAACTTTCATGGTAGCTGTACAAATAAATGTGTTCAACCTATAGCAATCATTTTGAAATTTTGTTTACAATGGTAGCTGTTGACCAGATGGATGGGTATAAAGGTTTGTGATATAACATATGCGAATGTTGTAATTTTGAATATAAAGTAATGATCCATACTAATATTTTCTTCAATTTGAAATTAACTGATGTTTTAATTGTTATGCATATATGAAACTTGGGTTCTTATTTGTTTTTCTAATGAAAGTATTGTCACACATTTTTCTGATATTTGCAAACATAGCCATTCTTTCTTTTAGTAAAGTTGTCTTCACATGAGCAGTTTGATATTCAAATTCTCTTGAGAGGAAAGATGTCTCTAGATGTATTCAAAGTAATTATTCAGGGACATGTATATCCAATATGGTGTACAAATGAAAGGCGTGTAACCTCATATCTCTTACGCTATTGATGCGTTTTTTGATTTGTTATTCAAACACACATTCCTTATTTATATTGAAGTATGTATGGCTCAGATAATATTTTCCTAATTCCAATTTAATGGAACTAATAGGCATAGGAACCTACAAATAAGACTAATGAGTTTCTATTTAGTTCATTTCAAAAAAATAATTTCTCTTGCAGGTGTTATCTAACTAGAAGCACATTTATTTGAAACCGACCACAAGCTTTGCATTGACGGTTAAATATCTCTTCTAAATCTCCATAATTTCTTAAATCAATGAATAAAAAATGCAGCCTTGAAAAAATGGATTAATGATGATGATTGAGTTTAAATGCAGGAGGAGTAACATATGGAGACTCTAAGGGACACAAAGGGACCATTTTAGATGGCGATTTGCAATTCATGACTACTGGAAAAGGAATTGTGCTTTTTTAGTAAGTCCATGATTCTTTTTGAGATGGTCCAAACATATTATAAGAGGATATTGAAGTGGATAATACAATACTACTTCCAAAACTTAAACTTAATCTCAATGAAGATGCGACTGTATGTTACAAATCCAATCCATTTCCATAAATCATTTTTAAATATTTGCATACTTTTCCCCTAATAAACTACAACTAAATCTAGATCAAGTCATTGCTACTTCTCAAGCTTTGAGATCTGAGTTAGAAAAAATTGATCTGTGGTATGCCGTATTTGGATCAATCATGAGTGAGTTAAGATTCCTTTATTTTTGTGTGTTTAGATGCAGAATCCCAAAATCCAATATAGTTTATGCTCTTATGTAGAAAAGTTTGCAATCATATACAACTATGTTGATTTATTTTGTAATAAGAACTCATCATGTCTTAAAAGTTATGTAAATCTATGCCAAATTTCAAGATCAAGGAACAAAATCATTGTTTTTTATTGTTCACTCCACATATGGATATGGATTGTTTATTCACACATGGATTTCATTGGTTTTTTTATTGCTTTTATGCACATGGATTTACTCATCTGCACGTAGATTTGTTCCTTCGCACTTAGATGTGTTCAACTACGTGTTGATTGTTTACCCACACATGAATTGCTTATTCACACAAGCATTGTTCATTCGCGTTTAACTTGTTCAAAGTTGTAAACATTCGTTGCCACCGCCGCATTGCACAGGTTTACTACTAGTATATATATACACACCCTAAAAGACTTAAATATAGCTATATAAGCAGAATAATATTTACCTTTACTTAAATTTATATAATATAATATTTGATAAAAACTTATAAAGTTATATTAAAATAAAAATATAAATTTTTTTTTGTAAGTATGCAAATTTTAAACATAAGATAACAAATAGAATTAGATAGAATTTATGGTTCAATCTCAAAACATGAATTAAGCAGAATTATGCAATAACCCAAGACATGAAAGACCAAAGGTGTAAAATCTCACATCTGAGTTCGGTCTCTTATCGTTCCATACTTCGAATCCCTTCCCATGCAGTTCAAATCCAAAAACGGTTAGAAGGCGCTCCAAAATTGATGTTTGAATCCATATGCGTCCGCATTTAGTTATCGAATCAATTATCACACCCCTGACGGTGGGTTGGATCGAATTTCCCGTCGAGCGGAATAGTCCCGAGGCGCGATTAAATGGAATGATCAGATTGTTTACACAACACATGATTATATGAGAACACTAATTTACATTGATAATGTAAAGTTAAATTACAACTCACTAAATAATTTAACTTTACTACAACATGATTTGGATATCTTGAGCATGACCAACATGTTTCACAAAATTGCTTGCAAAAGAGCAAGTCTTGAATCTTGTAACCGTAAAGGCCTTGTAAGATTTTATGTAAGAGTTGCAGGGTCCTTTAATGGATCCTATCTTTCTCTCTCTAATAGGCATAATGCTTACACCTGTTTGTCACCTGAGAACATGTAAAATCTGTCAACACTAGGTTGGTGAGTTCACGCGAGTTTTAAAATAATTAGGTTTTGTAAAAGGTTTTACACATTTTAACAAGCTCACTCCCTGTATTTCGTTATCATTACTGTCCCAAAATGTCGGGAAGCAGTTTCCACCACATAATCTTGACATTCCACAATAGTAATGTAATGATAAGTGGAGAGTTCACTTGTGTTGGAAATGAAAATGGATTTTTACATTTTCTTCGAAAAGTCTCTTCAAAATGTATGTTTAATCATGTTTACTCCTGACATCAGAGATTTACACATTTTGTTAATTTTAAAATCACACAAGTTTACCTCCAATTACCCCCTCACCGACATTGCCTTGCCAAGTCTAGTAATGCTTATATATAGGACCACCACGCCAACAAGTGGAGCTACCAGCCCACCACACACTTGATAGGACATGACGTTGCCTTTGATAGTAAATGTGAGACTTATTTTTTCTCTCTCCTTCTAGTGTCTCGCATCGTTTGTTTTAAACCAGTTTTATTCTAGTTCAGACACTATTTTGAAAATCGTTTATGTCATATCTCAATTGAAAATGTTTAATTCTGTTTATTAGTGAAATCTGTCTGTAATATCACACATGTGATCATTTACCAAGCCTAACTTGAATTACCCTTGTTGATCACATCCCATGGATCTGATCCGAGATTTGACCTTTGTGCTTGTTCGCATAATATACCAGCCTTAGCGCTGGAAGTTTATTAGACTTATGGTACCATCTACGTTACCTTCGGTTGACCCATGTTAACCAATGGTAAATGACTCTTGAAAAAGGGACTTACTTGAGAATTCCTACTCGAATTCTTGATGTGTGTGTTGTGTGGACACATGCTCTTGTAAATTACCTAGACAGACACCCTACTAAACCTGTTGTTTGTCTAATGATGATTCATTTGAAAATGTACGTTTTTGATTTGTCAGTTAACACAATTCCTCGAGTGGCGTATGTTCGCCTCTTCGTTGGGCTCAAGGCCTCGAAGTGTTATGATCAACGGACACTTCATTGCTGAATTGTGTTTGAGTCCTTGAAAATCATCATCGTTTGAGTTTGAAAAGTCGTAGTGATGCGATGAACGCTCAGTAAAATATGTTTAAATATACTTATTCGAATAACATTCGAATAAGAGGTTTCGAAATTGTTTTCTACATTTAAGTGTTTTGAAAATACATCTTATTCGAATATCATTTGAATAAGAGGTTTTATGTCCACAGCCCCAAATGATTTGGAAGGTAATAAGTTAAAGAAAAAGGGGTCTATGAACTCACTTGTGGTTAGGGGACAAGGAGTCATCCCACATTTCCCCAGTTTTCCCCATTGCCACATCAGCGCCACATCAGCTTTCCCCACTTTTCCCCATTTTGCACGGTGTCGTCCCACTTTTTCCTACTTTTCCCCATTTTCAAATCCTATTTTTGATTAATTATTTTAAAAATAATAATAATAATAATATTAATAAAATAAAAAAAGATTCATTAAACTTAAAATAAAAAAAATACAACCAAAAAAAAAGAAGAATACAACCTAAAAAATTAAATTAAAAAAACCTAGAAAGGGCAATGCCATCCCCAACGAGCAGCAATTTCTCGTTTACGATCGAGAATCAGTTGTAGCATTGGTTCTTGATAAATTGTGTGGTCTTTCATCATGAACTCTAAATCTACAGTCTTTTGCTGTTCGTCTAAAGCCTGTTGTTGTCGGCGCATTAATGCGACGCGTGCGTCTTTCTCCTCTTGCAAAACACGGAGTTTTTCTTCTCAAAGGCGGAATCTTTGTTGGGATTCCTCTTGTTGAACGAGTTAAATTCCGCCATTTGTTGAATTAACTCGTCATGCGACGAGGAGGACGCGGCCGATCTTTTGCCCTTTCTTTTTGGCCTATCCGGTTCATAGTAAATGCGTGGGCCATCACGATCAAGGTTGATGTTGATGTCTTCGTCATCATCAAGGTTTGTTGATGTGGGCGTTCGCACTACCCATTGACTCGTTTGGCTTCGGCCTTTTTGTTGTAGATTGTGACTCACAACCTACTGGTGGAATATCACACCATAAAGGGTTATCACGAACCATTTCCCACGCTTGGATGTGAGTGAATCCCTTTGAAATGGAGATTGTTGTTAAAAAGTTTGTTGATCGAATTGTTGGTAACTTTGTTGATCTTGTTGATACGATTGCTCCCACCGGTTGAATTGTTGTTGAGTGCCCGGTGAATATTACAAATATGGAGCCGGATTCATTGGATCGTAGTAGAATGTTGGTTGATTCGGAGATGGCATTTGTGGATGATACCCGGGTGTGTTGAACGGGTTCATTTGAGCCGTTTGAACATTTTTTCGTCGTGGTTTTCTAAATTTTTTGGTTGACGACCCACCACGTGATGAACCTCCTTCCATTTTACTTAAAAATTTTATAGATTTAGTGTATAGATTGTAGAAGGTGAGAGAAAAGTGTGAGATTTGTGGTTGTTTTAGAGTTGTTTAAATAGGAAAAAAATTGGATTTTTTTTATAAAAAAACCCGAACGGTCGAATCCCCCCCCCAACGGTCGAATCTCTTCTCTTCCCACGCTTGACTTCAATCGGTGAGGCTTCCCCGATTTACCCCACCCCATTTCCGGGGGGGCGGTGTTCCCACTTCTTCCCGATCTGGCAAAAGCCTCCCTGGCTCCTTCCAGAAGCCCACTCCGTGTGGCCTTATGGATCGTAGGTCGTTAAACACACTCTCGATCTATCCACTCGATTTGAATCCTGCGTTTTCATATATTCCCTAGTTAATAGATGTTGGAGTTTTAAGTGTGTTGTTACTAATGTGATTTTGGAAAATGTGTTTTTAAATTGTTCTTTGTTATGATTAAATTTAAAAATTGGTCTGAGGATTAGTTCTACTGATACCAATAGTATTCGGGAGAATGTTTAACATTTCGCCATTTTGGTATCCTCTTTGTACGAATGACATGGTTTTCTTTTGTACGAATGGAGTTCTACAAATGTCCATTTTCATTCTGGTGATCCATTCTTGCGAATAGGTCTTCATTCGCAGGGTTATCACATGCGAATGAGCCCATTTCATTCCTGTAGTTGTTCATTAGTCCAGAGGTTTATTCTAATGAGTTTCTCAGGTAAATGGAGTGTCTCATTCGCATGAATGAGCCCTTTGTATGGCTCATTAACCTGCAGATTCACCAAGAACGACATTTTCGAAATCGTGAGTCATTTGCGGTGTCTTTACGGCCAAAAATGATGGTAAAACGTTTGGAAGTGCTTTGGTGCAAAGGATCGGTACTAATATTCACTATGCAGCTTGTATTTGATCGGAAAGGCTTGAGAATGATTGAAATCTTGAAATGAAGGTGTTGGGGATGAAATACACACGATTTGTAAGCTCAAATGGTCCGATTTCGTGTGAAATGACCGAAATTTCGTGAGGGGTGAATAGGGTTTCAGTTGAGTGAGTTGGGTGAAAAATGAGAATTAAAAACGTAAGTGTTGCTTTTAAACCTGTGTTGTCGCACGACTTAGTCATTCGTACGAATGGCTCCCACTCGCACAAATGGCTCTTCAGTTGAAAGTTTCACTATGGGTGACTCATTCGCACGAATGATTGCTCATTCAAACGAATGGCTATGTGTTAGCAAAATTTAATTATTTATTATTTAAATGTAAATATTTTCTTCGTGTTAAGTTTGGTTATTAAAACATTATGTGAATTGTGTTATCAAATAGTTATTAATTTCCGTTAGAGGTGTAAAACGCATGTATGGATTTGTATGAATCGTCACCACTCAAAAGCAACGTTTACAAATCTTCTGACGTTTTTTATACTCTAAAGATATCATTTGATGTATTCAAGTCCACAACATACTCACATGGGTCGTCACCCATCTAAATATCTTGTTGGACTGATATTCCAGAATGTTACCTTGTTCAGGTTTGATTTATTGGTTTTCCCTCACAAGATGTTTGTATTTTCTTTTGTTTCATGTTTATGTGATTTCTTAGGATTCCCATTTTGTCTTGGGATTATTTTCATATTTGATTATGTGTGTGTTATCTTCATCTTCACTCTCGCACTACAGTAATCTCCGCTGTTGGCGTGTACACCCTTTGATTTCAGACCTAATTACGGCACGTACATCGGTTGTCACGTCAATCTTGCCTATAATCTCCAAAAATAAACCCCAAATGACACGATAATCGCAGCTCATTCTTAGTTAGGTTAGAAGCAGTTGTAGTTGGCCAAATTGGAAAACAAGCAATCAAATCAAAGATACAAACACAATCATGACTTTATTTTGAAGGGATGAACATATAAACTCACTCGAATAACCTTTGAAAAAACGAATTGGACCATCGACTTAGTTCGGACTGTTCATCAAGCGAGCTCCATCCATTCGTAATCATTTTAAGGTAAATCTTATATCATTGTACTCGTTTTCACATGAGGAACAAAATTCCTATGCTTTTGGAAAATCATAATTTATATATAGATCGAATTAGAAGGAACCAAGATTAGGATTCTTCGAGTTTGGGGGTTGTTTTAAAACCAATATATCATTAAGTGAAACAAGAATCTCATTAGCGAGGCTCACCCAGCAGAAACGGTAAACTCCCGTCGTGCTAGGCAAGAGGCGCGGTTTGAAACCCGCAAACCGCCCCCTAAACCAGTTTTGAGTTTCCAGCCCCTTTCCAACCTTTTTTATTAAAAATTATAAAAGTAATTCCAAAAATCATAAAAACTAATTCCTAATAAACTATTAATATTATTTATTTCAGAAATTAAAAATCATATTACAAGTTAAAAACATATTCTTTATTTAAATGTTTAATCGTATTATTATTGAAATGATATAAAAATCATATTACAAGTATTGTAAAACCTATTTTATATTTAAATATTTTTTTTCTTTCTAGCATAATTTTTATTTAAATATTTAATAATATTTCTCATTAAATAGTTAAATATTGTATTTACTTATTTAAATGTTTTTTAAAAAGTGTAAATATTCTTAATCTTATAATCACATTCTTATTTAAATATTTAAATAATTTTCTCATAGTTATATTTAAATATTTAAATATTATGAATCGTATTCAAACACTTTTATCATATTTTTATTTAAATGTTTAAATAATTATGAATCTTAAATAAACATTTTTATCATATCTTTACATATAACTATTGTAAATTTTTATATAAATTCTTTATCAATCATAAATGTCTATACTAAAACAAAGTTTTTATAAACAAAACACATAATCGTTTAAATATTGTTTAAAACTAATAATTATAATCTTTATTTAAATAAATCAATTATTAAAGTAAAATCTATTTTCAACAATCAAAGTTTACATAGAATAATTGTAAAGGGTTATTCCAAAAAAATATTAATTGTTTATGAGTATTCAAATTAATCATAATTCATAAGTCGTTTGGAAATAAATTTGTTTAAACAAAATTCATAAATCGAAACTATAACACTTTTTAAACAAAAATGGATGGAAATATGATATTTAAGTATTATTCAAATTCAAACAAGAATATTTATTTAAATAAATAAATATTCAAATGATCCATTCAAACTTAGACATTTCAATCTAGGACTTTCATTAGGATGCTATAGATTCTAGGACATCAAGACCTGAACTTTAAAAAAATACCAAGACTACTATGCCTTGTAACTCTAGGTTGAAGGACTATATACAACTCCATCCTCTATCACTTAACTAAGAAAATAATCATGTGAGTTTCACTCGTACTCCCTTTTTTACTTTTGTTTTTAGGGATGTTACATATGTTATGCAAAACCATGTTATTCTAGAGTCAAAAAAAATCAAATTAAATGCAAACAGTTAGTATAAGTTGTTTGACTTATGTGCTATAGTATGCCTACTTGTTTATATGCAATGTACTATCTTGTCGTGCCATGTGTAGTCAATGTAACTAGTAGCCCTTGCAATATGATTACGTTATTATATAATTCAAAAGTGAAAGAGCCAATAATCTATGTAAATAGTAGCCTTTGCACAATAACTTTGGTTATTGTAAAATGCAAATGTGAAAGATCCGATATTCAATTGTTGTAACTAGTAGCCTTTCATTAATGTTTTTGTCATTAAGCTAGTAAAGGTGAAAGAACCAAATATTTCATGCTGAACTTGTAGTTATACTTGCTTTAGGTCTTATCGATTTGGACTTTGTTTTCATTTAAGTTTTCAAACACATGCTTATATATGCTAAACTGTATGGGTAACTCACCAATTATTTATTTATGTAACACCCCAACCGATGACGGAAACATCGGGGAGACCCTAAGTGTAGATTGTTCATAACTTAGGGTATAAAGATGTAAATAATCATAAGTAATCATTCAATGCAATATTAATTCAAACATTCATTACATGGTAAAATAAATTCAAACCTAGCTATTACATCATTCAAATTCAAATTCAAATACATAATTCAAAACAAATAAAGACTAAATCCAAGCTCATATGAATGCTAGTTTCTATTTCCACCTGAAACATGTTAAAATCAAGTGACAACTCAAAGAGTTGGTGAATTTCATAGGTTTTAACACTCACACCAAAAGGTTCAAACAAAATGTTATAGATAATGATTTATGTGAACTCTAAGCATAATGAACATAGTCAAAATGAACTAGCAAGTAAAGCAGATCAACAAATGTTAACAAATGATGTTTGACCTATGTTTAGCATCACTAAAATGCTTAAATAGTAAACTATCATTGCCGGCCTCCCTCGAAGGGTAAATCAAACATTGGTGGGATGGTCAGTCCAATAGATCTATCATAGTCACTAGAATGTATGTGATCAATGCCTATTCTTAGCTAAAGTTCACTAACTATAAGGCCATTAACTAAGTTCACATGTAAATGAAATAAATAAGTTTCATGTTTCACCCCTAAATCAATAATAGTAAAAGAGGGGCTATGAAGTCTCACCTCAATGTATGAGCTAGCCTTTGTAATGATTGTCAAATATAGCTTAAATATGTCCAACAAATTTAAAGTCCACCTATGTAATTCATTAGGCATATGTTAACATATCTATGGCTTTATATGGATTTTCTAAGTCTAAATGGATCAAAGTGTTCGATTTGTTTTGAATAAATACATGCAAATTTGTTATGATTTACATGAAAATAATAGCGGTGTTATAAAAATGTTTGAATTATAAATGTTGACTTATATTATTTATTTAAAACTTAGAATTATTGTATGTTTAACAAAAAATTTTTAAAGTTCTTATTTCACATTTCTAATTAATACTAAATAACTATTTAAAATAATTTTATCAAAAAATATTCAATTTATTATATTCTCATGCAATATAATAATAATAATAATAATAATAATAATAATAATAATAATAATAATAATAATAATAATAATAATAATAATAATAATAATAATAATAATAATAATAAGCTTTACAAGCTTGAACTAAAATGTTTTAAAATTTATTTGGATGTCAACTTATATTTTATAAAATCTATGTTATGTTCATAAAAATTTAGTCACCTATTATGATTAAAACATTTGTAAATATATTGTTTATAACATATAATAATCTCATATAAAACTATTAAGTTATTTTATTAAGGAAATGAATAAATGGTATAATATATTTATTTTATAAAATACATAAAGTTATTAAATAAATTTTTAGTATTTATTTATTTAAACATAGTGATTCATTAATATATAACTATATTATTTATTATATATATGTTTTTCTTATTAAAATAATAAGGTTTTAATAAAAATTAATTTTCTGTAAAAACAGAATTTAAAAATGATTTTTAACTTAAAAGATATAAAATTTTATGCTCAAAAACCGGTTAAACCGGTAGGAACCGGATTCGAACACGCGACCATTGACACCTACAACATAAGTCTTAACCGGCTGGACTAGGCTCTAAGCTGCGAACATCAACCGGTTTTAAATCTTTTAACACGGCCCGTGTTCTAAACCCCATTTCGGATTCAAGAGCAAAGGGGAAACAGACAAGCCCTAGTTTGTTTCCATTCGAAATTCGTTCGAATGGAATCCCGAATGCACTTCGAATCATGGGGCTATTGTTGGTAATTGAAAAACGAATATAATGGTGTAAGAAACACCTACCTTGGATCGAGATTGAATGGTTTTCGAGTTAGAGGTGTTGAGTCGGCCGGCCGAGAGTTTGCAGGTCTTGAATCGCTTATGTTTCAAGTTGATAATGCGTTTTGGATGCACAGAGACTTTCGTGAGGTCGAAAGGATTGTAAGGGTGGGTTTAATTCGATTTTTATACACGTTCTTGTACAATTTGAATTTCCGATCGCGGTTCTATGTTTGGGAAGGATTTACGCGTTTATTAGCTGTAAATGGGCCATTATTGTGATTGAAATCCAATTTACGCGTTCGAATCTTGCCTAAAATGAGTTTTGATTAGCTGGAATCGTGCTGGAAGGTCGAGATTTAGAACCGGGTCGAACGAAATGGGAAATGGGTAGTGGGTCGGCTTGGGTAAAGAGACGGGTAGGGGGAAAGGGTACTTTGGAGTATTGTCAACTTTAGCCCCTCCCATTATCAGTTTCATCTTTGTAAAATTTTACCCCTCAACTTTTATAGCCCTTATTTTTCTTTGAATAAATTTATATTTAAGCTTCCTAATTGATTATGTTTTTATAAAAACATTATTTTAGTGTCATATTATAATTATAAAAATTTTTAAACATATTAATTTGTATTATTTATTTAATTATGAAATAAAGTTTATAAAAAAAATTATAATTAAAAATGTATTTGTTCATAAAATTGTAAATAATTTCTAAATCTTATAATATTTATTATAAACTTAATTATCTTGCTTTTGTTTGCATTTATTTAAATTGTTAATTAATTTCTCATACATACATACATACATATGTATATATATTTATATTTAATTATTTATTTAAATTGTTTTCTTGTACATTCACCTATGTACATATATGTTTGTGTATAAAGAAAATTTCGAATGTCATCATAATTTCTTTATTAATCATAAATGTTTATTACAAATTTCGTAAATGTTACAATTTAATTGAGCCAAATTTAAGTTACATATGTAACAGGTTAAGGTAAGGTGAAGACCTTGGTGAAGACATAGGATAAGCTTAGTGGCCTTAGTTTAAATTTAAACATATTGTAGGTTATCAACTGTAGAGTTAGACTTTTTATTCTATTTCTTTGAATAATTGTAATGTTGTATCTGAAATGAATGAAGCTGATTTATTGTTAATAGTGAATGCTTTAATTATTCAAACATATTCATAGTATCATGAGCTAATAAAAAGTCGTAGCTCACACAACGACGTATTCCGTCATCGGCCAGGGTGTGACAGATTGGTATCAGATCCATGGTTATAAGGACCTAGGTTACTAGAAATGTTGGCCTAGGCTATAACTAAGATAACTCAAATATTAGTTATCTCATATTATCATTGATTGTTTATAACTTTCTTATGTGCTATGTGTTATGTATACTTATTGAGTTATATATACATGTTACCATGGAGGAATGTCATTGTTTTTAACATGCCTTTCTTGCACGTAGTTAGGAATGCCTTAGCTTAAGACAACTTCATGCAAAGTACCTTAGAATTTGCTTTAAGTAAAATCTATTTCAAACTCACGTACACCCAATTAATCTTTAGATGTTAGGAATTTAAACTCATTAGGCTTAATGCCTAATATTACTACTTAGACAAAATATGAATTTCAATATTGATACAAGATCTTGTTAGAATTAAGTTTGTGTGGTGGATATGTAGTAACTGGAAGAGTGTAGTATCTGTAGTTAGAATTCCTGTCAGGGAAAGCTATTCGTATAAATCCCCGTGACACTGTGGGACCTGTCTAGCTTTCCTAGGGACTTCTGATAAGCGTATGACCATTTATAGGCCAAATCATATAACACTAAACACTTTACAAAGTAAATGATTCTAATATGTCACACGATATTCAATTTTAAATATCATTCCTTATGTTTTCAAACAAGTTCAAATAATTTGCTTACGTGTGATTTTACTATCCATTCAATGTTGATTTATAACCCCGTTAGCACTAAGTTTTATAGAGAGGCATGTACTAACTGGAAGGGTGAATACCACTAGTTGAGACTTCTGTCTAGGAAAACGATTCATAATCCTGACGAGGGACCAGTCTGGCGGTCATGGGGATTTTCAATAAAATATTTTACCTATAGACCAAAGCATGTTATGCCAAACTTCTTGTAAACAACATTAATTCTAAATGGTTTTTAATCAAATTCAAAATAATTTCAACATATTACATATTCAAATCCAACTTCTATGATATCATTAATTAAGATTAGTGATGGTGATTCATCACGATATCTATAAGAAAATGATGTCATTATATTTTGTTTTGTTTTTATAATACATATGTTATGATACAAAAAAGTCAATAACACTAAGTCTAAGATTTGTGATGGTGATACATCACTACATCTAAAGGATTATGGTGTTATCCTTCTTTGATTAAACAATGCATATTTTGTGATCCAAGAAAAATTAGTAATATCATAGATATGATTTAATGATGATGATTCATCACTAAATCTGAAAAGTTCTAATATTACATATTTCGATATTCAAACTCATAACAGAAAAATTCGATGATATCAAACTTATGTTTAGTAGCTTGTCACTAAATTTTAAAAGGTATTATGTCACATACTATATGAAATACATGATGTTCTGTGACGACCGGCATCCGAGCAACCACGAGTCGGAAATCCAAGGGTGTACACAATCATAGTGTAAGACATAGGGTTACGAGAGCGAAGACAACAAGAATAAACGACAATAATATACACGGGTTTTCCTAAAACAGTTAGGAAAATCCACTTAATCACATGAACATGAATCAGAAGAAAAGAAAACAACCTGTGAGGAAAACAATGAACAAAACCTAAATAGATAACATTTGGAGTGTCGATCCAACAAGATATCGACATGGGTGACGATCCATGTGGATATGTTGTTAGATTTGAATACTCTAAATGAAATCTTTACAGTATCAAAAAATGTCAGCAGTTAAATACAATGCGACGTTTATATGGGTGACGATTCATACAAATGTCAGCGTGAGTCTTTAACGTTGACGAAAAATAATAACAATTTTAAATAAAATCCCAGCAAAACAATTCAATATACAATCAAAAATTTTAAAACAGACAACCGTTCGTACGAATGGGCTCTCATTTGTACCAACCGGTCTAATTCGTGAAGCTTTATAGCCACAGTTCATTCGCACGAATGGGAGCCATTTGTACAAACGACTGATTCGTGCGACAACACAACTCTAAAAGCAACATTTCCGTTTTTCAAACCCATTTTTCACCCAACTCTCTCAAACGAAACCCTCTTTCGCCCCTCTCAATTTTCGGCCATTTACACACGAAATCGGACCATTCCACCATCCAAATCGTGTGTATTTCAACCCCAGCACTTCTATTTCTAGATTTCAACCCTTTTCATCTCATTTCGGTCAAATACGAGCTTCACACTAAGTATTAGCACCGATCCTTTGCACCAAAACACCCCAAAACATTTTACCATCAATTTCAGCCATAAAAACACAAAAACAACCACTTATTTCAAAAATGGCGTTCTTGGTAAACTTGCAGGCGAATGAGCCGTACGAAGGGCTCATTCGTGAAGAAGGGTCACGCGAACGAGCTGCCGAACGAACGAGCAATCACGCGAACGACATGGGTTCATTCGTGTGGAATGACCATACGAATGAAGACCCATTCGCACAAACAGATATCAAGAATGAGAGTATTCATTCGCATCAGTCCATTCGTGTGAACGAGGGACATTCGCACGAACCACCCGTTCGCACCAAGAACAACCCAAAACGGCTAAGTGTTTAAGGTCCTATCTTACACCATTTGTATTGATAGAACCGAACCTTAGACCCGATTTTAAATCTAATAAAACTAAACTAATGAAAACACATTTTCCAAAATCACATCAAGATACAGAGCACATAATCACCAAACACCTAACTAAGTAATATTTAACACTGGATCCAAACAGAGGGAATATACCGAGTGAGTGCATCGATGACACAAGACCTCAGGTGAGTTCACAGACCCCTTGTTTTCAATTTTTTTGCTTCCAAATCATTTGGGGCTGAGAACATGAAACCCTTATTCGAGTGATCAACGAATAAGAGTTATTTACAAATGATTTCAATAAAAGGATCAACTCTCAACCTCTTATTCGAATGATATACGAATAAGTGTCTTTTCAATTATTTTTACTGAGCGTTCATCGTTCCACTCAACTTTTCCATCAGAAAACAACAAACGAGTTTCGAGGGTTCAAAACACAAATTGTCTAGGAGATTTCCGTTGACCACAACTGTTCAAGGCTTTGTGCCCAGCCAAGAGGTGAACGGACACGAACCGTGAAATTGTGTAGTGCACAATCGAGAACTATCATTTTCATGGGAATCCCCCAGCAAACAAACAACATTTTTGCATGGTATCTGGCTAGGGTGATTCACTAGGACATGTGTCCACACAACATCACATCGAGAATTCGCTAAGGAATTCTCGAACAACTCACATCAGAGTCATTTACCATTAGTTGAGGAGGGTCAACCGATGGTAACGTAGATGGTACCATAGGTCTAACAAACCTCCAGTGCTGAGGCTGGTACGTCACACGCATACACACGTGCAACAACAATTCAGATTAGTTCCAGGGGAACTAATCTCACAACCATATCAGTTAGGGTTGGTAAATGATCACAAGGGTGATATTACGGACATACCACACAACAAAAACATGAGTTTTCAAATCAAATAAATTGTTAAGACCTGGTCTTGAACGAGTTTCAAACGAGTACACAGTAAAGAATGTTTTACTACAAGAAAGAAGCGTCATTTATGTGATTTACCAAAGCAACAAACTTGTCTCCTATATCAGGAGACAGGGCATACGCTTCTTCCTCACAATTTCTTGGTTACAATCATCATGCGTGTCGAGTATAGTGGAGATACACAAGTGACAAGGCCCGATTTCCGTTAAGGACACCTTCGTGGATCATCGAAGGGGTGGTGGGCTGGCGGCTGGGCCTGACCCTACGTATGCCCTATACATAAACTACCTTCGGTAATTTGGGATGGTGTCAGTAATGATGGTCAGACCGACGCACTTGTGTAGCTTATTCGTGTTTTCAACACCATTCGAACATCATATTTCAAATGGATGTGAATGGAAAGACTTTCACCGAACCTTTTACAAAACCTAACATTTTCAAAATCAATGTGACTCACCAACTTATTGTTGACATATTTTACATGTTTTCAGGTGAAGAATAGGTGAAAGCAGGATGACATTAGAGAGAGAAAGATAGGATCCCTTAGAGGAACATACAACTCCTGTGTAGAATCTCTCCGGCTAGGCCGGATACAAGATTCAAGACTTGCACTTGTGCAAGCTAACTCTGTGGGACATCTGGTGCACATTCCAGATGTCCAAGTCAAGTTGTAATATAATTAAATTATAAAACAGTTGTAATTTAATTTTGTTCATTTAATGTATTTTTGTATTTCTCATATCATCATGTGCAATGTAACAATCTGATCATTCCGATTATAATCACGCCTTGGGACAATTCCGCCCGACGGGTCTCCGATCCAGCCCGCCGGCCCGGGGTGTGACAGATTGGTATCAGAGACATGGTTATAGAGAATTAGGTCATTTACTTAAACGGTTTGGCCTAGACTATAACCTAGGGACCTAATGTAGAGAAATTAGGATAGGAACAATTGCATATATTATTTGTGTTTAATAACAGGAACTAATCGTTTCCACTTCGGGGGTAATCAGAATGCCTCCAAAGGAACAACCACGCCCTAACCTCAACACCGCTGCCCTAGCTACTCTCATCACAGAGCAACTCATCGCTTCCATCTACGACATTATGGATCAAATAAATCGCGGACCCCGTTACCCAGCAGACACATCCCTCGCCCCGAAGACTTAGGTAGAATCTGCTACAAGGGAATCAACCGGCGAATCCAGCCTCCCTCTCCCCAAGAGACGAAGAACCGACGACATTGACCAAGCATGTCCAAGTCACCAAGACGAATCTCGCAGATCCTATGCTGGAGCATTTCCCCTTTGCACCAAATGTCAGTATCACCACCCTGACGACAGAGGGCGCAAGCTGTGCTCTAATTGTGGGAAGCCGGGTCATTGGGCTCAACACTGCAACTCAACAGTGGGCCTAGTTCGTAAGCGGTACGCTGGAACCTCTCCTAAGTGTGCTCATTGCAAACAACATCATGTCACGAGCCAACTGTGTAAACAATGCAGGACATGTGGGATGATGGGCCACGAAAGCTAAAACTGCCAGACTCCGACTACTCAACGTCCAGGCAGTGCGACACCAACCTACCTTCCACCCATCAACGTCAAGCACTGCTACACATGTGGTGAACCGGGTCACGTAGCTAAGAAGTGCCCCAAGAGAGTGTGAATCACGACAGATGACTACACAGGTACGTTCTCTTACTCCCTTCATGGACGTAGTGTTCATGATTTAAATGTATGCATTACCATGTGTCCGCCTATCCCTAATCATTTAACAACCTGAAACCCCGAGGGGCCAACGGGCGAAACCCACCGTAGGGTTTTGGTTAGGACTAGAGGAACGAGTGTAAGGATAACCTCAGTCAACACTAGCTAATGATGGACACAAGGAGAAAGAGGATAGCAACTCCCTGCAGCAAGCAGAGAGTCCGTAAAAGCGCTTCCCGGGACATCTTGAGTAATGTCGAGCCAATGTGACTCCAAAGATCGACCCTGATCACCTGAAAACTTCAAGGAAACCAGTACACCTAAGAGAGCAGGAGTTATTTCCAGAATCAAGAGAACTCATGCGATCCTGATATTCCTTCAATTGAGTTTTCTAACCCTGGAAATCTACAGGTCCTGTTCGCGTGAGTTGTCGAAGCCCAATCTGATGAATGCAGACCATGATAACACAAACAGAGGAAATGGCAACAGAGAAGTTCAACAATTGGACCGTCAAACTGGTTAAATGAGAGACTTTTGACCACTTTGGCTTGATTTTGAATAATTAATTCCTACACATTCAAAGGTCGTTCGTCGACTGAACGGCTCCGCACAGGATGTGACCTTATCCTTAATCTTTTGATTTGAAAGCGTAGTAGAACATATACCACCTACAGTCATGATCAATTCTCTACCACAATGCTCTATGACTTGTGACTTGGTTATAGCTTGAAGGATTTGTTGGGAGGCCAACTCCAAGTGGTTTGACACCAGAGAGAAGAGATAGTAATTATCTCACTCCAAAACACAAGGACTTTAGTCCTTTTGAGGAGGTAGTGCTAACATTACATCACATCAAGGAAAAATGCATAGGCCTTTACACGCTTAAATTGTGATGTTATGGTGGAGGCGGGACTACACACCATCAGCAAATTGAAAACAAGGCATCCTCTGCCATTTTCTTGCGAATCAACACTCCTAGAATGGCAGTGTAACCAAAGTCTGCTTACCTCCCCCGGACCAGTACGACTGCAATGGGACCAGAGCGAGAAGGAAACCCAACACCCTTCATTGGGAAGACCATAAGCAATAACAGGAGCTGAAGCTCAACATGGAGGGCTTACATGTTGTGAAGACAACTCAAGGCACCTTCTAAGTAAAGGAGGCGAAATCCTCACCAACTAAGACATTTCCTGAAACATGAAATTTCAGAGGAAATACACTCAGTTTATGCAGTATCACTAACTGCAGGGACGGATGAGAAAGTCAAATCCTAAGGATGAATGTGAAGAGACGGTCATTGACGGTCTCAGTTCAACACATTAAGATCACGGACGGCGAAAGAACAAACAAAGATGTCAAGAAATGATAATCTTCGCCTTTCAAATGAGTATCCCTCTCAGCATCTCAACATCAGAGAGCACGAAACCCCTCCTAACTGGAATATGCCGTAGGAGGTTAACATGAATTTCACATGGTGAGATGGAATCGTCCTCTACATGCGGCGTCCAACTCAACCACTGGTGAAGAAACACCGCAAGCGAATCAAGGGAGAAATTGCTCCATAAGCTCGATGGGATTGGAAGAGAAACAATCCAGGATAGTTCTGAGAGAACTATGCTGCCAGATTGTGCAATGCCACAACTGACCTATCCGCATCCGATTTCCGAGGAGTAGACGAGAGAAGTCGATCTCCAATGTTCAGAATCCCCAAAACCTAGCCGGGAACAATCCATAATTTGCAATGCGCAAGAAAATTACCAAGCCGAGTCTTGGAATAGTGACGACCATAAGGTGTAGGGACATGCATACAACTCCAAGAGCAAACTGTGAACCTGGGGATTTGAAGGAAAGAAACCATACGTATCCACCTCAGGAACAATGCAAGAAAACAGTACGATTCAAAGGATACGATTCAATACACTGCATTGTTAACAGTGAGTAAAGTGAGGAAGCAGACGTTCATGAGAACGCAAAGTGGAAACGCGACCTCAATGAAAAGTCTAAACGGATTAGACTAAATCACTAAGCAAACCCCAAAATCTACGCGAACAAAGTTCGTAAACCTACCCCAACGGAGAATGTCACACCCCTGCGCCGCGTGCGGAATCCACGGCGCGGTGACGTATGAACAGTTGAATCATGCACAAGTATTGAATAAGAACAACCACAATGGAATTACTATATTTCATAATGTTTAGACAGTTATTTAGTTACAGACAATCTATCTACCAAAAGGAAGACAACTACAGACCCAAAATATAGTTTACAAAGTAAGACTTCAAACAAGACAAGTAAACAATTAGGATTTAGTGTGTTTCTAATCCATCCTAGCATGTTTCTTCATCTTGGTCTATCTTAGTATGGTCTCCTTAGTTGTCTCTGAGAATGTCTTAAACCTGATTACCTGAAACACGTGAAAAGTAACTGTCAACTACAGACGTAGTTGGTGAGAACAATAGGTTTAAGCATTTGTAAACATGAGTATATGATATAAGGCATAGGTAAGTTAAAGCAACATAAGATTCACACGGATGAGCTGCAACCCAAACTAACATCAAGTAAGAAAATGAGTGTAAACAGTCCAATCACTGTTCGCACGAAAGCCAACATATAATATCAAGTCCCAAAACACGTTTGGAGTTAGATAATACATCAGCAGTTTTGATAACCATATGACACCAGACCTGCAGTTGGCTTTTAAAAACAAATTTAAAAGCCAACTCCATCCTGGATAAGAAAACAATGACACCAGACCTACAGTTAGCTTTTAAAACAAATTTAAAAGCTAACTCCATCCTGGATAAGAAACAATGTGTCCGCTTTCCCTTGTTGTGATCACCCAGTACTAACGCTAATGAATATGATACTTGATGCTTTTACAAGTTTGTTTACAACAATAGACACCATGTTTTCTGAATCTTACTTTAACCAAATGTGTTAATGCCTTATTTGATAACATGAATTGAAAACCAAGATTTAATTCCACGAATTAAATCCTTTGTATACCATGAAATGAATCTCTTGATTTGAATACCATGATGTGAACCACTTGATTTGAATACCATGATGTGAACCACTTGATTTGAATACCATGATGTGAACCACTTGATTTGAATACCATGATGTGAACCACTTGATTTGAATACCATGATTTAGTGACCTTGTGTAACAACAAGGTTTATAACAAAAGAGTTTATCAAATCATTTATTTAAAAGTGTTGATCCTTTATAAGAACATTTGAGTAAATCTGTTATAACACATTTCAAAGAGTCTTTATAAAATCCTTTTTAGTAAAAAGATTCCAATAGTTAATAAGTCCTTAAAACGGTTGACAATTTCTTTAAACAATTGATGAATCCCTTGGATTCGTAAGATGAACCTATAATGTTTATGAAATACACATAACTTGTGTAATGAAACAAGATTGAAATAGCGGTTTTGATCACGTGTTCCACCCCAAAACAGTTATAAAACAGTAAAAGAGGGGCTAATGTTCTCACCTGTCTGCAGTAGACTCTGAACTAAACAGTTAGCAAGTAGCAAACATGACTTCTAATTGTTTCCTATAACATTGTAATCATACATAAGATATAGGATTTATAATTGTATAACTTTGATTCATTGATTGACTTGTGTTCTCATGATTAAGATTGTTGTGAAACTTGAAAGTTATGATTTGAGTCACTTAATTGATCATGGGTCCAAGAAACGAATGTGAAATGATCCTTGTGCATAAATCTTATGCATAAGATGATAATTGTTTGCGAATTTGATAACCATTGATTACCATGTTTTGTGATAAAATGTTCCAATTGTTTTAAGTCTTGTGATTGTGAATTGATACCATGATTAGGTTATGTTGCAACTTAAACCATAATTGATCAATTCACAATTATTGAATTTATAGCCCAACATTGGCCCGTGGGCCTAAGTAACCATGATGGTCCTCAACCAAGTCTATGGCCCACTTAGGCTAACGATGGGCCAATTAAGTGTGGTGTTGGGCCAAATGGGTATGGTGTTGGCCCAATGATATGTAAATAATCCTTGTAACGTGCCAAAGACAATATCAACCCGATTAGAATCTTAGTGGGCCGAATGGAATTGAATCGGGCCTAAAGGATTTGAGTTGGTCAACCAAGGTATAGGTAGGTCATATAAGGTTCCAAAGTGATATTGGGCCTATTTAAAGATCTTAATGGGCCAACCTATCTCAATCGTGCTTGGTTTACGTCTATGGGCCGAGTTCTAATAAGATTGGGCCGAGTAGACTTTGTTTGGGCCGAAAGGGTTCATGGCTGCCAACTTGGGCAGTGAACCTTAGGAGTTCAAAGCCTAGGTTCGTTGCATGCTAACCCATGAAGGTTCGCCAAATCATGAGAGATCCAAGGTTCGCCGATGCATGCCACAGCAGGGTTCGGTTAATCATGAGGTAAAAGAGTTCGGCGCTCACTGGGTCGAACCTAGGGTTCGCTGTATGCATATTAAGGTTCGTGGCATCCTCATAGGCTCGCTAGGGTTCGGTGATGGCTCGTGACATCCAGTAGGGTTCGGCTAGGACATAAGGCTCGTGAGGGTTCGTGGAATGCATGGAGGTTCGTAGCTCTGATGATGGTTCGGCTGATTGAATGGGTCGCTAGGGTTCGGCCATGTTCTTGACAGCTAACAGGTTCGTCGAGGGAGGTTCATGAGCAGCATGGTTCGCCTGATGATGCAGATGCAGGTTCGCTGAGCTAGTGAGGGTTCGCCATACTCAAGAAGGTTCGGCCGGGAAACCCTAATGGTTCGGCCACCTTAACAGGTTCGGCCGAGGTTACCTACTCCCACGAACCCTGTGCGAGCAGCATCATCATCACCATCGAACCACCATCTCCAGACCAAGATCTAAGTCATCCTAACCTTGAGAAAGACTGCTACATGTGCGAGACTCGAAATATGATGCAATAGAACCGGTTATGTGTGCGTTTAACAAACCCACGAACAAAAACCCTAAACTCGTGATCTTTCAAGCTTCATTACCTCGAGATTGGCTGGTTGAATCTGCGAAATTCTTGTACTTTCGTGTAGATAATGTTGAGAGCTACGCGTGGACACCAAGAATGACGAAATCCGTTGAGAAACGAGCGAGTTACGCGCGTTTAAAGCTCGGTTTTTAGAGAGAGAAAGGGTTGGACGAAAATTCTAGTGAGAGAAAGTGGTGTAGGTGAAATAAATGAGGGTTTAAGCCTCTTTAGGGCTTTTATAGTCCGGGTGGTGTTCGGGTCCGTTTCGGTCGCTCGGTTCGCGTTTCTGGAACGTAACGCGTATTTTACGCGGTTTTAAAATAAAAGAGTTATTAAACTCATTTAAATGATGAGTTTCAAAATTGTAAAAATATAAAATAATTAATATAATTATTTTTACTCTTCGTGTGTTGTCGGACCGTTAAACATTCACAATTACGTGTATACCCGCAATCGCGTACGTTTTCAGATCGTATTAATTATTTAAAGTCGTTTAATCGTAATTATAAGTTCAACATTCGTATTATTATGGATCGTCACCCATAACTATACTCAGTCTCGCTTACGTATTACGATTCTTGTGAATTAATTGTCATAATGTTCGTCTTGACACTACGCACCAACACTATCCAGTTACACCGAACGCAGTATATATATAGGGCTCACTCTCGCTGCCCACCACTGTTTCGATATAACACAATACTGTTCTTGCCTAGTGAACTCGACTGTAAATAAATAATACATACTTGTTAAATGATAAAGATTCTAACACACAAGCACATAATGACACATGATTCACATTGACTGACTGAACATGGATACACACTGTTCTAACACTGTTCACTACTACATGACTAAATGTACAAATGTTACAGAGAAGCATCAATAACAACCGATCCAAGTTATACATCTGCTTCTACCAAACCACAGCTACCAACTCGGCCAGTGAAAGACAACGTGACACAGATGGTATCATAACATCATTTGTGCACCTATAGCCTGTGTAAAACCGAGTTGACCACATTATGTCATCGAGAACCGTGGGATACCGCGCATACATTCTACACATCTTGTAGGATCAGATGTTCTCATTTGATCAATAATAGATTATAGCAGCGGAATTCAAAGATGAATTAGCTCAATATTAGCAAGAACAAAGTAAATTCAATCAAACAGTAAAGAACAAGTTTGTTATAGAAAGAGAAATTCTGCAAAAGAAATAATTCATTCAATTGCACTAACTTCGTTACCAATACAAAATGTCAACTGCCCTTATATAGAAACAGTGACGTCTGATGATGTCACATGATGTTGACACCTAACAGACAAAAGATAACTACTGATTTAACTAAACTACTGAGAATGTCTACAACATCTGAAGACATTCTCTTACAACTACTGAAGACATAAAACTACTTAATTAAGACTACAACGTCTGATGAGTAAAATACTCATCAGACTTTTTACAAGTACTGAATGAAAACTACTGAAGACAAAACGAAACACCACAACATCTGAAGATTTACACTTCAGCTGTTGTATATAACTTCAGATCTTGTAACTTCTGCAAAGTGAATGTCAGCCGTTGTGTTCTTCTTCAGTTGTTGTAAGTGTTGTGAGACTTAGAGATTTTTCTGATCAGGCTCATTGGTTCTTTTAGTCCAACAAACTCCCCCTGAACCAATGCAGCCAAAAACCTCTAATTTATTGATTGTCTCACTTAATTTTATCCCAGGCAGAATGATTTGTCTTTTTCTTTGAGATCAGTATCAAAATGACCAGTTTAAGTGTATGCCTGATAATCAACAGCTTCTAAAAATCTAACAGACAAAATATGAGAGGGAACTCCATTGGGGAAATGGACTATGAGCATTAACCCCTCTCATTGAAGCTATTGATCATATAATAACCTGAATGACTCCCTGACATAGGCTTCAAGCAAAATTACCTTCTCTTCTGGAGTCAGCCTTTCAGGTTCACCTTCAAAGAATGACTCAGGTCCATAATACTCAGATAAGTACCTGGCCATTGTCCCATCATGTAGCTCCACTCTGGTTATCTCTCTGTAAACAAATTCATCTGGATGCTTCCCTTCCAGAAATAAGGGAAGCTCATTTTGCTTAACTCCTTCCAGCTTTCTGTACACTAATCCTTTCTTGATCATCTTGTTTTCTATGAACTTTGGAGCTTTCAAACCAGAGTTGTACACACTCTTAAAATCACTAATTATCTCCCAAGGATCAAGTACAGACCCTAACATAATATCAGCACTTAATACCTTCTTGATCCTTCTGGCATAAGCAGCTGGAGCCTCTCTCTTGTGGATCCTGTTAATGATTCTTGAATCAGGCCACATCCTAATCTGTTCCTTCCTATACTGATATGTGAACCTCAGAGCATACAACCTTTGGGCTTCTTTCTTCATTGCTATAATGGTTGATGTCTGAGGATATTCCTTGTCAACCATTCTTAAGATGTGCTCATCATGCTTTTTCTGGTTCTCTTCCTCTTCAAGCTTAACTTTCACTGCCAACCTTTGAGATTCTGGTGTAATCTTTGGATGTTGTCCACACACCAGAGGCTTTTCAGGCACATAGTTGGCAGGTAAGGTTACTTTCTTCTTTTGAACAACCAGTTCTGAACCAGTTTTTGATGATTCAGGCTTTTGAACTTTTGCTTTAATTACAGTGGAGATAGGAAGCCTGTCTTCCTCATCAGATTCCTCCTCTTCTTGAATCCTTAAGAATCTCCTTTTCTTGGGAGGAGCACCAACATCAGCAACTTGAGTAGATAATTTGGTGAAAGGAGTTACTTGCTTTTGAACATCAGATATATCAATTCCAATATCTTGCTCAACTTCACCCATCTGAATTTGATCTTTTTGTGCTTGCATTTCCTCTTGTTCAATTTCTTGTGATTCAGAGGTTGTAACCTCTTCTGCTGTTACTTTTTCAACATTGTCCTCAACTTCTTTATCACCAATTTCTTCAATTTCCTTTTCCACATTCTCTATATTAACTTGCTCAACCTCCTCCTCAGCAACAGTATCAACCTCAGCAGGTTTATTCTTCTTTTGTCTCTTGTATGTAACTTGAATAGCTGGAGACCTTTCAGAAGCAATATCTTCATCTTCATTTCTTTGCCTTTTAGAAGCTGAAGCTGTGACTGAGTCTGTTCCTAACTCCCCCTTTTTGGCTGCAGGGGAAGAAGGAGTGTAAAGAGAAGTAAGCTTGGCAGTCACAGCATCATCTACCATTTGCTGGATTTGAGATTGTGAGGGTAGCCTCTCATCAAGGGCTTGGGTGATGATGTTCTTTAGTAAGGGAGTGATGAGAGGTATAACAGTGAGAAGGGCAGCAGCTAATGCCTCTGGGGGCTGGAACCCAAAGGATTAGTGCCTGAAGCAGAGGCTGGTGGCTTGTTAAATTGTGGAGTAGAGGTGGAAGTGTTTGTGTGACCTTCAAGATTAGAAGGTGCCATCTGTGGGGTAATAGGGGAAGATGGACTTTTGTCCTTGGACATCTTGGTGAGTAGCTCATTGAGCCTACAGACCTCAGCCTCAAGGAGTTTGTTCTGTTGCAGAACATCAGCAAGGGTCCTTTGGTCATCATTAGCCTTGGCTAAATCATCTGACCTCCTGAGAGTATCAGGATCTACCTGAGTTGAGTGTGGCTCAACATGATCAGGTGCCCCTTTTTCTTGGAACTGGGGACTTCCAACCTCAGGGGTAATCCCTTCATCAGTTGTTGCCTCTGACAGGGTCTTAGCTATGTTACTACTATCAATCACTCCAAATGATGGAGGTGAAGAAGTAGCAGCCCTGTCAGATATCAGAATCTCTCTTTCCACACTAGGAGATCTGATTTGGTAGTCAAAATCCTGTGGGTTATCAGAGACACTTTGATCCTCCCCCTCAATGTTGGAGCTAATCCCAGTAGTGATAGGTGTCTGGGTGGGGATAGGAGTGTTCAACTGATCCAGGATATGTTCAATGACAAAAGTTGGGCTTTGTTGGGTGGTTTCCATAGGATTTGGCTGTGAAACAGAGTGCACCCGGGGAGATTGGTGCTGTTCAATAGAAACCTTTTCAAATGAAAGAGGTTCTAGAAATGTGTCTGCCCCTTCAATGGTTACACCAGGTTCCTGTTGAGAGGAAGCCTGGGCGGTTTGAGCTGGTGGAGTCTGATGGACCACTGGTTGACTACTTCCAGTGGCCATTTCATGCCTTGGTGAAGCATGGGCAGACTCAGGGGACTCATTTCCCTGAGCAGCCTTTTTGGGCTTTTTGGAGTGAGGGTTGGTGGAGACTGTGGGTTCCCTATGCTTGGGTTTTAGCTTTCAGGCAGCCTCTTTGAGAGTGAGGTTTGAGTTGTGTCGGGAATATACCTCCAACAAAACTGCTGGACCAGATATCCCCTGACCAACAAGGCCACTGTGCTGTAACTGTTTTTCTATGATGGCCATGATAAATCGTGGATAAAGTAGCCATCTAGAAGAAACAGGCTTAGCAGCATGTTCAGTTAATTCTGAAAACAAAATTTGTGAAAAATTTAGTTTTTGAGATTCCAGAATTGAATACAATACCTGTTGCCACCTGGAGGACATCTGGTCCCATGAAGAAGATTTCGGAGCCAAGCAAATGTTGATCATGTGAAATATCAGGCGCTCCGGATCATTGAAATGCTTCTTGTATAGAGTTGAATCGCTTAAATCACCTTGGTATTCATGACTTGTGAAACAGAGGTCAGTTAAGTTCTTTGGGAATTGCGTGACCAAGTTCGCATCATCAAGGTAGAGAACCTCCCTTAGTTCAGCTGGGCTGATGTGCACATTATGACCATTTACTGTTGAACGAAGAGATATCACACCAGTGCCAACATTGATGAGTTCTACATTCATCCAGAATTGATGAATGGATTCGACATGAAGTGTTGGATTTATGAGAAAGGCGGTTTGGAATTGTGATGCATTCATTAAGTCAACTGCTTCATCAAACTTGGACCAGAAAGAGGATTTTGTAAGATAAGCGACGGAGTTATGACGAGGTTTCAGGTTCATGGTCGCCATGGATGCAAAGACTTGAGAGGGAAGATAGGTTTTTGAAAAAGGTTGAAAGTTCTGAGGAATTGATAATGAAACAACTGAAGAAGGTTTGAGTTAAATAGGGAAAACAACAGAGGTTGAAACATCTGAAGAGTAAAGTTACTCATCAGATGTTGTCGACAGATATTGCTCATCAGTTGTTTTCAGCAGTTGCTCATCAGACTTTGTGAAAAATATGTTCATCAGAACTTGTGAACATTTTGGTCATCAGACTTTGTGAAAAAGTTGGAGGTGTCTAAAGGCTTAGTAAAGATGTCTGCAAGCTCATCAGCACTAGGAACAAACTTTGGATCAATCAGACCCTTTTCAAAACAATCTCTTATAAAATGATGTCTGATCTCAATATGTTTGGTCCTAGAGTGCTGAACTGGATTCTTGACAATACAAAGAGCTGAGGCACTATCCATTAACAATGGTGTCTTAGACTCTTTGATGCCATAATCCAATAGTTGAGTTTGAAGCCAGAGAATTTGTGAAGTACAACTTGCAGCAGCAATGTACTCGGCTTCAGCAGTGGAAGTGGCCACAGATGTTTGTTTCTTACATTGCCAAGAAACCAGACAGTTTCCTAGAAACTGACACCCACCAGATGTAGATTTTCTTGAAAGTTTGCATCCTGCATAGTCACTATCAGAAAAAGCAACCAGCTTGCAGGAATGTCCAGTGGAATACCATATTCCCAGTGATTGAGTACCCTGTAAGTATCTGAAAATTCTTTTAACAGCAATCAAGTGAGATTCTTTAGGTGCAGCCTGAAATCTAGCACAAACACATGTAGCAAACATAATGTCTGGCCTAGATGCAGTCAGATACATCAAGGAACCAATCATACATCTATAAAGAGTTTCATCAACTGAGTTACCTTTCAAATCAGCATCAAGTTGTGTGGTGCTGCTCATGGGGTTAGAACATGGTTTACAGTTTTGCAAGTCAAATTTCTTTAACAACTCTTTTGTGTATTTGGATTGGTGAATAAAAATTCCATCAGGATTTTGTTTGATTTGAAGACCCAAGAAAAACTGTAATTCCCCCATGGCACTCATTTCAAAATTTTTGGTCATTAACTCAGTGAAATCAGCACACAACTTTGGATCAGATGAAGCAAATATAATGTCATCAACATAAATTTGAACAAGTAGCTTATGCTGTCCTACATTCTTTATGAATAAAGTTTTATCAATGGAGCCTCTAGTGAAGTTATTTTTGAGGAGAAAAGTGGATAGAGTGTCATACCAGGCTCTAGGTGCTTGTTTCAGCCCATAAAGAGCTTTATCAAGCTTGTACACCCAATCAGGATGTTTATTGTCCTCAAAGCCTGGTGGTTGGCACACATACACTTCCTCTTTTATTTTACCATATAAGAAAGCACTTTTGACATCCATTTGAAAAACTTTAAGTTTGTGTAAGGCAGCATATGCTAAGAACAACCTAATTGCTTCTAGTCTGGCTACAGGGGCAAAAGTTTCATCATAATCAATACCTTCTTCCTGAGAGAACCCTTGTACAACCAGTCTAGCCTTGTTCTTAATTATTTGACCATTTTCATCTGTTTTATTCCTAAACACCCATTTTGTGCCTATTGCACACTTACCTGGAGGTAGAGAAACCAGCTCCCAAACTTGTTGCTTCTTGAACTGCAACAACTCCAACTGCATTGCCTCCACCCAGCCATTGTCTCTAAGTGCTGTGTGATAGTTCTTTGGCTCTTGTTGACTGACAAATAGAGCATAGAGACAAAAATTTGATAATTGACTTCTTGTTGAAACACCAGCAGAAATGTCACCAAGAACTTGAGATAATGGATGATCCTTCAGTTCTTGATATGGAATAAGATCAGTGCAAGTGTTTGCTGGAGGTCCAGATGCTGCAGTTGATGAAGATTCAGGGAACAAAGCAGCAGGAATTTCAAATGATTGAGAAGATGCTAGAATTTCATCAGCATTGGTATTGAGTGGAACAGCTGGAGCAGGAAGAGCATCAGATTTGGCAGATATAGGCAGATTATCACTGAATCTGAATAAATGAGTACTTTCATCTTCATCATCTTGACTTCCTTGTGTGGTTTCTGTAGAAGCTTTTGATGGAACTGCTGTAAGTACCTCATCTGCTTCACCAATAGGCTCAACTGGGAATTCATGTTGCAAGATGTTAAGATCAAACATCTCAGCAGGATTTTGAGGAATGGAATCTTTGGGACATTCATTGAATTTAACATGAAGAGTTTCTTCAACAATCTTTGTTCTACAATTAAACACTCTATAAGCCTTGCAAGTTGAAGAATAGCCAACAAAATAACCTGCATCAACTTTGGAATCAAATTTAGTAAGTTGATCTTTGGTGTTGAGGATATAACATGGACACCCAAAAGCTCTGAAGAAGGAAATCAAAGGGGTTAGAGAGTGAAGTATTTCATATGGAGTTTTCAACCATCTTTGATTTACCAGAACCCTGTTTTGCACATAGCAAGCTGTGTTAACAGCTTCTGCCCAGAAGGTCAGTGGCAAACCAGAATCAGCAAGCATTGTTCTGGCAGCTTCAATCAAAGTCCTATTTTTCCTTTCTACAACTCCATTTTGTTCAGGAGTTCTGGGAATACTGTACTGCCTCTGAATTCCCTTTGACAAATAAAATTCATCCAAAATGTGATTTCTAAATTCTGTGCCATTATCACTCCTTACACACTTGACAGGAATAGAATATTGCTTTTCAACATACAACACAAAGTTCATAATAGCCTTGGCAACCTCACCTTTTGAGTGCAAGAAGAAAGTCCAGACAAACCTTGAGTAGTCATCTACAATAACTAGACAATACTTCTTCTTTGCCATAGACATTATCTGAACTGGCCCAAACAAATCCATGTGCAACATGTTCAAACAACCAGTGGATTTGGAATCTCCAATTGGAGGAAAAGAGACTTTGTGTTGCTTTCCTTTCAAGCATGCAGTGCAATTCTCATCACAACTAAAATCCTTTAAGGGAAGACCTCTAACCAATCCATGTTTCACCAATTGATTCATGTTTTTGATGTTCACATGACCTAATCTTCTATGCCACAGATTGGATTCCTTGAAAGAAGCCTTAGAGAATAGACAAGGATGACCCTTAATAGAGATTTTCTTTGATAAATCAAAGGCATATACCTTTCCCACTCTGTTAGCCTTAAGGAGTGTATACTCATCTAAGACTTTGCCAATCAGAGGCAACACATCAGAAGATAAGATCCTACAGTCTTGCTTGGTGAAAAGAGAAATATGACCCTTATCACACATTTGACTAACACTCAGAAGATTATACTTAAGATTCTCAACATGATTTACATCATCAAACCTAATCTCACCATTTGTCACAACACCTTTCCCTATAATGTAACCCTTAGCATCATTTCCAAAGGACACAAATCCTTTCCTTCCAGTAAAATAGTTATGAAGGAGAGATCTGCTCCCAGTCATATGCATGGATCCTCCACTATCAACATACCAGATACTATTTTGGCATGCTGAAGGACCCTGCATACATCAACACACTTAGTTAGACTTTTGGACCCAAACCATTTTGGTTTTGGGTCTGTTAACACATGATGAAACAGAAGTAACATTTTCAGTTGAAGCAACACTTGAAGTAGTCTTATCAGAAGATTTTGCCTTGACTTTTGATTTTGATTTCTTCTTGTGAAATAAACCAACAGATGCCTCTGCTAGATTAACTTTTCCTAGCAGTTGTTGCATCATTAGCATCAGTTGATTATGGTTTTGAGTCAAAATTTTGATTTCATCAGACACATCAGAACTTGATTTTTTATTTTTGTGTTGTATCATCTTAGTGTCTTTAATTGATGAAGAAACTTTCAAGTGTTGTTTCTCTGAATCTGGAACAATCCCTTTTCCTTTCTTGGATGTATTTGATTTATTTTCTTGTGAGGATTTTCCAGATTTTGAAACTACTGATGATTCAGGTACAAACTTGGAACTAAATTCATTTTTCATTTTGAGTATGTTCTTGTTTTTATGCTTTATTTTGTTGAATTTAGAACCTTTTCTGTACCAGCATTCATCAGCGGAATGATTAAACAACCTACAAATTTCACAAGGCACCCTCTTTTTCTTTTCCTTGTGAGTGTCTACAAGTACTGATGACTTAGATATAGATTGTTTGTTCTTCAGAACATCTGAAGCATCAGTATTTGTAGCCAATTTGACAACAGCTGATGTGTTGACAACTTCTGAAGAGTTATTCTTCAGCACTTGTCGATCAACACATTCATCATCAGCAGTTGTTGCAATATCAACTTTTTCCACAACTGCTGATGAGTGACTCTGACTTATCAGAAGCCGTGCATCATTTTCTCCAATTCCATCCCCATCTGACTCAATCAGGTGTAAATTTAAAACATTTGAAACTTTTTCATCAGGATCAATCTCAACTAAGACACTATCCTGACATGTGTCATTCTGAATGACATTTGTACACCCAATTGAATAAGAATATGTCTCAATCTCAACATTTTCAGACTCAACACTGCAATCATTTGACTCTTCCTCAGATATGTCTACAGAATCAGACATTTCTGAAGATTTGGTGGATTGATATACACTTTCCCCATCAGACTCACAGTCAAAACATTTTGGTTTATAATCAGCAGGGGGGCAGTGTGATTGTAACCAATTCCAAACTTAACATTTGAAGCTGACTTTTTGTTTAACAACATTTCAAACCCCTTACAGGACTCAACCCATTTTTCACAATTGACTTGGGTTGCTGCAAGTGTTTGCTTCAGATCATTATGCTTCACAAGCATGACTTCCACTCTAGCTTTTTCATCAGATAACAAACATTTGAGTTTATAAATTTCAGACTCTTTGTCATTTAAAGCTTTTTCAAACTCAGTTTTGTTTTTAGCCACGGCCTTTTCTAATTCAAATTTCTCATTAATCAATTCTACATTTATTTCCCTAATGGAAGCAAATGCTGAAATGCATGACTCTGAACATAACTTTGCTTTTGATTCAGAAGATACCTGTGATGTTGAAGAAGAGGGACAAGAATTGTCAGTTGAATCAATAGCCATCAATGCAAGATTTGCAAATGGATTGTCTCCACCATGTGGACCAGCTTCAGAGTAAGGCTGCATGTTGAAGTCAGATAAGTCATCAGGTAGACTACTCCAATCAACTACTCCAGGAGTAAAGAAACTCTGATGCTGTTGTTGTTGAGATTGTTGATTGGTTTGAGATTTGCTAGGATCAGGAAGAGCAGGTGATTGTGGAGGAATTAATGCTGGAGTGTGAGTAGTTTGAGGCATGTAAAAGCAGGGATATGGATACGGCATAGGACTTTGTGGAACAAAATGGGCTGGATAAAATTGTTGTTGACTGGTTCCAGAAGATTGTTGTCCTTTGTTTGGTGTGTTGTTGTTTGGAAAGGTCACAAACGGTGCAGAAGAACTAGGTCCAGTAGATTTGCACTCTCTAGCAAAATGACCAAGCCTGTGACACTTGTGGCACCTCAACTTCCCTTTGTCAAAACCAACTTTGGTTTTGCCAGATAATCCGGGAAATTTTCTTCCAGTTCTTTTGTAGAATTTTTGAGACCTTATGTTGATTAATGCCATTTGACTTAAGATATCCATTTCCTCCAGATCATCATCAGGAATTCCTTTCAAATCATCCATCACAAAACACAGATTATCACCATAATTTCCTGCATTACCATCAACTCCCACAAAAGCATGTTCAACATTGTTAGTAGAGAAATCAATATGTTCATCATAAGAACATTCAGACCCATTAACCTCTGACTCTTGACCAATCAATGCAGTGTTACCAGGAACAAAATCATCAGCAAGTTTTCCAGATGAAGACAGTTTTCTCTTCTGTTCTACCTCTCTCTCAAAAGTTAAGAGTTTCCCATGGAGTTGGGTGAGAGATAGATTTTCTAAATTAGCATTAGAGCGTAGGACAATTGTATATGTGTCCCATCTCTCAGGCAATGATCTGAGAAATCTGTTATTCATCTGACTATTAGTATATTCCTGCTTAACCATTTTTAATTCAGAAATCAAACATGAGAACCGCTCAAATTGTTGAGTCAATGATTCACCCTTTCTATGAGAAAAGGTCTCATACTGCTGAGCAAGGATTTCTCTAGTGTTTGCTAAAACCTCATCGGTTCCACCGAATTGTTCTTTCAGTGCAACCCAGAGATCATGAGCAGTATCATGATGCATTAAGCCTGAATAAATCTCATTCGGCAAAGCCATGGCCAGAATACCATGAGCTTTCGCATCAATTTCAAACAGTTTAATATCCTCATCCGAATACATATCAGAAGGTTTCGGAATCATGATTTTAGTTTCAGGATCAGTGATCATGGGTTTATACGGACCATGCACTACAGATTTCCAACATCCTGCACTGTTAATCGACAGGTGATGTAGCATTCTGCGTTGCCAAATGTTGTACTCACTCCGAACAAGCATCGGAGGCTTGGTTGCGGAGCCTGTATTGTGCGGATCATTGTTTGGAGTTGTCATGATCACAGATTCAAACAATTTCACACGAATTAATGCAAATTTCAATCAATTGATTCAAAACAGATTGATATTGAAAGACAAATCAACAGAAGTTAACAGAAAACTTCAATCTATAACAAATTCTTACTAATCGGCTAATTCGATCAACTTAGAGAACAAAATTTGAGCAGTTTCAGAGATCAATTGTTTAATCGATCAATGATTAACCGGCTCTGATACCAATTGTAGGATCAGATGTTCTCATTTGATCAATAATAGATTATAGCAGCGGAATTCAAAGATGAATTAGCTCAATATTAGCAAGAACAAAGTAAATTCAATCAAACAGTAAAGAACAAGTTTGTTATAGAAAGAGAAATTCTGCAAAAGAAATAATTCATTCAATCGCACTAACTTCGTTACCAATACAAAATGTCAACTGCCCTTATATAGAAACAGTGACGTCTGATGATGTCACATGATGTTGACACCTAACAGACAAAAGATAACTACTGATTTAACTAAACTACTGAGAATGTCTACAACATCTGAAGACATTCTCTTACAACTACTGAAGACATAAAACTACTTAATTAAGACTACAACGTCTGATGAGTAAAATACTCATCAGACTTTTTACAAGTACTGAATGAAAACTACTGAAGACAAAACGAAACACCACAACATCTGAAGATTTACACTTCAGCTGTTGTATATAACTTCAGATCTTGTAACTTCTGCAAAGTGAATGTCAGCCGTTGTGTTCTTCTTCAGTTGTTGTAAGTGTTGTGAGACTTAGAGATTTTTCTGATCAGGCTCATTGGTTCTTTTAGTCCAACACATCTTGAACCAAACAACCAACCGACAACTGTCGTTGGCAACTCATAGAACTCGAGAGAAGTACACACAAATGGATATCAGACTGTGACAACATTTTTCCCATGTATACCTCAGTACAATATGGAGAACATGGAGGCTCAAATTCACAACCGGTAGTCTCCCAGAACACTTAAAAGGAAAATGAGGGCCAGATAACACATTTCAAATTTCGGGACGAAATTCCTTCAACAGGGGGAGTCTGTGACGACCGGCATCCGAGCAACCTGTTAGTACACATTTGTAATTGTTTGCTATTCAAAAGTTGTATTTATTTTGAGTTTATAGAAGGTTCGGCTATAGGTTGCATAGGTTCGTTTGGCCCACGAACCTAGGCAGGTTCGGCGAACCTATAACCTAGAGAAGGTTCGGCGAACCTAAGGGTTCGGCTACTAACTAAGGTTCGCTGGTCTGAGTGTTTAAATAGAAGGTTTGTCTGTTGTTTAGTAGAACTTTTGACAGAATTCAGCAAACCTTCTGAGATTTTCTCTGTGTGAGATTTGTGTGTTTCTGAGTGAAGTCTTGTAATCGTTTGTTGATATATACAAGATTGATTATTGAATTGCTTGTCTTCTTTTGATTCTATACATATCATTTATGGATTCCGCACATCATTGATAGTTCATAGAGCTTCGTATTCGATCCTGATTGGAATTCACCAAACCAACAGTGGTATCAAAGCAATTCAATAATCAATCTTGTATATGTCAACAAATGATTACAAGACTTCACTCAGAAACACACAAATCTGCCGAACCCTTAGGTTCGCCCGCCGAACCCTAAGGTTCGCCAGCCGAACCCTTAGGTTCGCCAGCCGAACCCTTAGGTTCGCCAGCCGAACCCTTAGGTTCGCCAGGCGAACCTAGGTTGCCAAACCTGAAGGTTCGCCGAACCTTCTCTAGGTTATATGTTCGCCGAACCTGCCTAGGTTCGTGGGCCAAACGAACCTATGGCAAACCTATAGCCGAACCTTCTATAAACTCAAAATAAATACAACTTTTGAATAACAAACAATTACAAATGTGTACTAACAAACTCCCCCTAAATGTTTGCTATCAAAAATCTTCAATCTTTGTCTTCAGCTTTGTCATTGACTCCGCTGGATTCTCCAACCTCTTCAGTCACTACATTATCCACCGCTCGTATAACAACCGAACGTGGTATCTTTGCAATCCTTTCAGCTTCAATCTTTGCATCTCTTTCATCTCGTTCCTTCTGCACTTGCATCAATTCAGAATAAAGATAATTCACATCATCCCAATTGCAACCAGAATATATACCCAATGTATAACACATCCTTGCAATGGTTTGATATTGAATTGCCATATCTTTAATGCTCACTCCAACATCATGATAACCAACATCTGCATAAATCTCTGCAGTGTCAAGTAAAGCAACATCATCCTTTGAGCAGTTCACAATCCATACAGGATCAAGCATCCGAATTACCCTCCAATTATCATCCTGCTTCAAAAGAATTACACCTTCTGATGTTCTCTCATCATAGAACCAAAACTTAAAGTAAGGATTCCAGTTCTGTTCAATCTTTCAGAGTCTTGGTCTTTTGAAAACTGTAGGCTTCACATAATCATGAAATCTCTCTCTGAATTGTGGCGATAATAAACTCCATCCAGTTCTCGCTTCTTTCTTTAACAAGCTTTCAAAAATCTCATTATTTCGAGGCTGAATTGGTTTTATCATCTTCAATCTAGAAAGAGCTTTACACTCGAATGCAGGTAGACTCATCAGATCAGAAGCTTTGCCAAAGTATTGACATCCATCTATTCGTTTCACAACATAACATCCTTTGTCTGTCAAACTACTCGGAATATTATGAAAATAACCATAACTAACAATCCTTCCAATCATTTTAGATTTAGATCCAATCTTGAACTTTTTAGATTGTCTAGTCAGGTTTTCTGGATCTTTGTCTTCTAGAACTTCAGTCTTTATCTTGAATACATGTAGATTATCAATGATATACTTTTTCTCTCCTTCAAATTCATTCCAGAAATCCATGTAATTCTTTTCTCTAATCGGATCCAATGTTGATCTAGAAAAACTTCCAGCTTCAAACATTTTCTTCATAGTGTTCAGATTCAACAACTCTTCATCAATGACATCTTTCTCATAATCAGACACATCCATATCTTCATCTTCTTCAAAATCAAAGATCAAATCATCATCATTCTCAAAGAAGTCTTGAAGTTCTAAAGCTGAATATCCTCCTACAATCTCCCCTTCTTCTAACTCTTGATTAACTTGAATCTCAAAAATATTTCTCTGCAAATCAATGTCAGAATGCAATTTGAATAAATCCAGAAAAGTAGGCAGAGAATAATCAATAACGGTCTCAGGATGTTCTATTCCATCTAAATCTTCAAATTCAACATAAGTACAATCCCTGACTCTATCAGATGATACAGAACTAACAGGAACTGCATCGGTAGCAATCTTTGATGGGGAATAAACCACTATAGCACCTGAAACAGAATCCAAAGCACCAGAAACACCACCAACTCCACCAGCACCATTCTCATCATCATCATCATCATGAACAGTCATATCAGGATGTTCATCAACATCAGAATCACCATAATCCAACTTCTCTCCTTCATCCTCCTCCTCTTCCACTATCTTCTCTTCATCTTCATCATCCACATCTACCACCATCTTTTCAACTCCTGATCCTGAAGCCTCAGTAGTTGTCATCTTTTCTTCCAACTCCTTCATCTTGAATCTCAAATCAGTGTTCTCATTCTTGAGTTCGATGATGTCTTCAGACTGAAGTTTAATAAAGAATTCCAACTCAGAAATCTTTTCTTGCATCTTCTTCTTCTCAAGAAGTTCTTCTTCTCTCCATTTGATCATCAAAGATATCTGAGCCTTTAACTCATTCAACTCAGTAGTTGAAGAAGAAGATTGATCATCAGTAGACTTTTCCTTTTCCTTCTTCAAGCTTTCAATATCTTTAGTCAGCAAAGAAAGTCTCCTTTTGATGTCACTATCATCATAATCAGTAAAATTGATGTCTCCCAACTCATCCAAACCTGAAAAAAATCCTATCTGGGAATAGAATCTTGATGACTTTGAGTTTCTGGCTAAGAAGTTGTAACTGTAGTAGTATCAGTAAATGAAGGCATGAAAGTAGCTACATTTACAAACTCCAGAGTTTGTAAAGTAGAAGCAGATATGGAAACGGTAGAAGGAAGAGACATGGAAGGAGAAGAAACTAGAACAGTAGAAGATATAACAAATGAAGACACAACGGTCTTAGCAATCTTAGACTTCTTCTTCTCATACGGCCCTCCTTTGGCCATCCTTTTGAGCTTCTTTGGCTTAGAAGACTCAGGCTCTTCAACAATAAAACTGGGATCATCTTTTTCTTCCCTAGCCTCTTCAGCTATCTTAGCAAACTTATTTTTGAGCCTCCTAACCATTTGGTTCCCTTCCTGAACCATCTCATACTCAGATTCAGTGTCAGGTGAATCTTCATCATCTTCAGCAGCAGCCTCTGTTTGTTGTTCAGGCATGACAATATCAACCAGATCCTATGAACTCGGTTCTTGAGATGATTGAGTTTGAGGTGTAGACCTGGAAGATTGACCTGCAGATTTTCTAACTTGTTGCCTTGGAGGAGGAGGTGGAGGTGGCTGTGCTTGATCATCAACTTCAAAGTCTTCAGTATCTGACCCAGAGTCAGCATGCCTCCATGCATTATCATCAGGATCAACATAATTTGCCCTGGCACAGTGTCCAATCAATTCTTACTCCAGAATTGCATCACCACTCCTTTGGTATACCCTGACCTGACCCAAACTGGAATCAGTCATTTTTTTTAACTTCAATAAGTCTCCAGCTTTCCTCGGTAACAACCCTTCCGGCAACCTCTCATCAATCAACACCTGCACGAATCTAGGATACATATAGAACCTATCCTTAGCCTTCGTGATGTTGTCTGACATATATTGGAATATCATTCCTGAAAAATTGAACGGTTTGTTCAATATGAGAGCCACCATAGCTGATCGCATCAGATCTCGCAACTCATCAAACGTGCCTTTCCTCATGCTCAGGCACTGTAGCAGCACGTGTGCTAAAAACTTGTATTGAAGAGGAAGCTTGCCCTTCTTCACCGATATGGAGTTGTAAGCTCCAAAATATCGAATCCGTAAAAAACATCCTTTGATGCACCTCTCTGGAATGAGAGTTACACAAGTAGGCTCTCCTCCAAACTATAGAACCCTTCTGATATCAGCCTCGGAAATACGAAGTGCTTGTCCCAGCACATTCGCATCAATCACATAAGTATCATCAACAGAAATAACTCGAGCTGACTCCCAGAAACTCTGAATATGTGATCGGTAAATCTGAACAGAGTTGGAGATGGCATAATAAATCCTCGATCGTCGAAGAAACTCGATCATCGGACGAAAATCTTGACCATTCCTCGTCGTAGGATCCATATACGCACAAACATTATGTTTGTCACCGAAAGTTAAGTTCGCCATTTCTACAATCAGAAATAAAAACAATTAGAAACAAAAATTAATAAAAAAATTAACAAAATTAAAAAATTTCTAAGTATAGAGACCAGCGAACCTAATTCCTGAGACGAACCTAAAGCCAGGCGAACCTAAGTTAAACGAACTTGTTATCTAGACAAACCTTTTTTAACGAACCCTTTGATGAACGAACCTTATCCTAAACGAACCTTCTGATGAACGAACCTTCTGATGAACAAACCTCAGAATGAACGAACCTCAGAATGAACAAACCTTCAAACTAACAAACCTATTGGTCAAACGAACCTTGACCAAAAGGTTCGGTTCATTTGAAATACATAGGTTTGCCACGAACCTATCAAATTCAGACGAACCTTCAAGGTACGGCAAACCTTAGTTCATTCAACGAACCTGTTCATCTAGCGAACCTTTTCCAATTTTCAAATCAAATTTTAAAAAATTTGAATTTTATGATAAAAATCATATATCCAAGTTCGAAACACACTGATGAACAACATTAACAAAAACAATTTGTCCAGAACTTAGAATTTAACTGGTTTTAATTCAATTAAAAAGGTTCGATCTAAAAATCCTAAAATCTCTCAGATCTCTCAAATTAGCCGGTCAACTTTAATAATTTCTACCTAGAAATGATCAGCAAATGATTCTGAGTCTAAAGAGATCAACGAAAAGTTCTGGGATGCCCTAAATCGAAAATCGAAAAAATCAGATCTTGCAGGTTCGCGAAAGTGAAATCAGACGAAAGTGACGAACCCTTCTGACGAACCCTGTATTTTATATTCACGAACCTTATCAGACGATCCTTTTCACCGAACCTTTTTCTGCGAACCATTACACCGAACCATTTCAGCGAACCATTTCAGCGAACCATTTCAATGAACCATTTCAAACGAACCTAACAAGCGAACCTAGTCAGCAAGCCTAGCTATCAAATTAGCCAGCGAACCTAGCTAGCGAACCTTCTCCACGAACCTTTATCAGACGAACCTTTTAAAAATTTTGATTTTTCTTTAAATTTCAAAACAAATTCATGTTTAATTGTTCCAAAGTGAAACAAATAATAAAAAATTATTGATTTAACATCAGATAAAAAATAAAATCTTTTTGTAATTTTTTTAATTTTTTAAAACAATTAAACTACAATTTTAACAAAACTAACTACACTAAGAAAAATCAAATCTTTTTGTTTGAGAAAGATCCTGACATGAGATCATATTATTTTACAATTTTCAACACATCTGTTTGTATTAATTAATAAATTTATTTGCAAATTACAAGTACAAGATGATTGTTAGTATACTTATCCTTTTAAGTTTAATTACTTAGTCAAGAAATCAGTTTAAACAAGATTATCAAAACACTTTATAATAATCCATTTACTTGAACACATCCCCGATTTGTGAATAACTAATCGAACATAAATGTTCTTAAAACTTATTATTTCAATTTTAACCAGTCTGATCATGCAAAAATAAAACATAATTTCTTTTTGAAAATAACAAAATAGAAAACAATTTGAATTTGTTCAAAGTCTTGGAATCAAGGTTGATACTTACGTATGCTCAAATGATCCAGAAAATGAACTAAACAATAATTTAAGATTAAGCTTTTAACAATTAGTTCGATATTTTCATATACGCAGAGATTGTCCAAATCTTAATCAGAACCAAGAAAAACAAATTTGAATCATTTAAAGCTATAACAATCAGGTCGATACGTAAGTATACACAAAGAATGTTTCAGCTTTAAACTAAAATAAAAGAAAAACAAAATCAGAATTTCTTTTAAAAATTAAACACATGATCAAACTAGTACTTTGACTTTTTGTTTAAGAAACATTTTGTCAGAAATATTACCACTCTTTCAGGACAAAACTAAGTACTGTATTCTAAGCATTTGTTTCTTATAAAGTATAATCAAAACTTTGTTTAAACTTATCCTAACTAAGTTATAAACCTACTTCCACATCATACTTAGTACTTGTAATTATTTTTAATTTTTCATAATACATACATATATGTTTCCAATTGCAAATAATGTACAATCATTTCTCACTAGGTCAAATCAATTTCTCAGATTTTTTGATTTTTTAATGTTTTTGTGTTTTTGGTTTTTCAAATGTTTTTGTATTTTTCACAAATTTTCTCCCCCTAAAAACTAAAACACAAAAGAAAAATTAAAATATCTGATGTTAATTCAATAAAAAAATGATTACGAAGGAAATTGATTCTTGATTACCTCACCCATGACCCTGATCCCATTTAATTTGAGTAGATACTCAAAATGTTGTTTGTCAAAGGCCTTGGTGAGAAGGTCTGCCCTTTGCTCGTTGGTGTGTATTTTCACCACATCAATCAGTTTCTTTTCATAGCAATCGCGTATAAAATGAAACTGAATATTAATGTGTTTGGAACGTGAATGATACACTGGATTCTTTGTGATGGCAATAGCAGCCTCGTTGTCGACATGAATCGAGGTAGTTTGAAAATTCAATCCATAGTCTCTCATCTGTTGTTGTATCCACAAAACTTGGGAACAACAACTGGCAGCTGCTACATATTCAGCATCACATGTAGATGTAGCAACAGATGTCTGCTTCTTACACTGCCATGAGACTAGCCTTTCCCCCAAAAACTGAGCACCTCTAGTTGTAGATTTGGCATCAGTCTTACGTCCTCCATAATCAGAATCACTATAAGCATGGAAGGAAAAGTTATCATCCTTAGGATACCACAGACCGGTGTCTGGTGTACCCTTCAGATAACGAAGAATCCTCTTGACTGCAATCAGATGAGAAACTTTAGGCTTAGATTGATAGCGAGCACAGATACTTGTAGCGAATACAATATCCGATCGTGAGGCAGTAAAATACATCAAACTCCCGATCATTCCACGGTATAACGTAGCATCAATTAGCTCCCCCTTAATATCAGGCTCAATCCCGTGATTGGGCTGAATGGGCGTGGAAATGGGTTTACAATCAAGCATGCTAAAACGTTTTAACACGTCTTGAAAGTATTTTGTCTGATGAATGAAGATTCCTTCATCAGTCTGATCAATTTGTAAACCCAAAAAGAACTTAATGTCTGACATGGCACTCATCTCGAACTTCTCAATCATAACCTCTTTAAATTCCAAACACAACTATTCATCAGTAGACCCAAAGATGATGTCATCTACATAGATCTGAACAAGAGGAATGTCCTTGCCCTTTTCCCGATAAAACAGTGTCTTGTCAATTTGACCCCTATTGAACCCGTGTTCAATAAGGTGAGTCGAGAGGGTCTCATACCAAGCTCGAGGAGCCTGATGAAGACCGTACAATGCTTTGTCAAGGAGGTATACCTGATCCCTGTGGATAGGATCCTCAAAGCCCGGTGGCTGACAAACGTAAACTGTCTCCTTCAATGATCCATAGAGGAATGCAGACTTAACATCCAATTGAAACACCTTAAACTTCTTGTGGGCAGCAAAAGCCAGAAAGAGTCTTATTGCTTCTAACCGCGCCACTGGTGCAAATACTTCGTCATAATCAATCCCTTCGATTTGTTTGAATCCTTGAACAACTAAACGCGCCTTATTCCGAACAATCACGCCTCTGTCATCTCTCTTACACCATAACACCCATCTGGTGCCTATCTTCTTCTCACCCTTTGGCAAATCCACTAAATGCCATACTCCCAGTTACTGAAACTGATTTAGCTCCTCTTGCATGGCCTCCACCCAGGCAGGCTCACGCAGTGCCTTAGTTACAGACTTTGGCTCAATCTGAGAAATAAATGCAGAATGCATCCATAACTCTTGAGTCCCATGAGTTCTTTCCAACTCAACATACAAACTATCTGCATTTGCCACTTGATTTCTGGTCTGTACTCCTACAGACGGATTTCCAATGATCTGCTCCACAGGATGATTCACGTGGACTCTAGTCACTGGCACTTGCGGGATTCCAACATCATGATTAAGATTTGTAATATTCTGATCTACATCCTGATCATGCGAAACTGCATCTTCAAAAATATCCTGATCATCCTCCGATGACCAGTCATCATTAATTGCTTTAGAAGTGCCTTCCTCAGTTGGATGATTATCATCAACCTGATGAGAAACTCCTTGATCTTCAGAATTTTGTAAGTCATATAACATCTGCAAAGATATTTCATCATCAGTAACATTAAGAGACAAGTTAAAAGACTCAAAAAGTTTATCATAGTCGAAAAGCCAATTTGGACCTTTGCCTTCAGGTATAGGTGTATGTCTTTGAACATCCACATTATACCAGTGTTCCACAATACCCGTGCGTTTGTTAAACACACGTTTGTTGGGTAGGCTGTACCCAAGAAAGAAACCTTATTCAACCTTAGAGTTGAATTTAGCATCTTTCTTAAGCATGGTACAAGGAGCCTCGAAAGGTTCCAAGTGTTCCAAATTCGGTTTTCGATTTTGAAGAAGTTCATAGCAAGTCTTATTATATCGTTTGACAATCAGCACTCGATTGAGAGTAAAACAGGAGGTCGCGACGGCTTCACTCCAGAAAGTAATGGGCGGCTTCAAATCAGCGAGCATAGTTCTAGCAGACTCGATCAATGTACGATTCTTTCTCTCAGCTACACCGTTCATCTGTGGTTCATACGGTGCACTGAATTGCTGCTGAATGCCCTTTGAATCACAAAATGCTTCCATGTTCTGATTCTTGAATTCTGTCCCATTGTCTGATCGAACACGCCTAACCCTCAACTTGTACAAAGTCTCCAATCTATTTACCAACAAAACAAAATTTTCATAAGTTTCAGATTTAAACTTTAAGAACATTACCCATGAAAATCTAGAAAAATCATCGATCACAACAAAACAATATGATTCACCACCGATACTCTTCACATCAATCGGTCCAAACAGATCCATGTGAAGTAGTTCCAATGGTTTATCAATAGAAAACACTGTTTTGGACTTATGTGACCTCCTCTTCTGTTTACCCTTTTTACAAGAAACACACACATCAGGTAATTTGAAATGTTTAACCGGTACACCATCAACCAAGTGATTGTGTACAAGATGATTCATCTTTCTGATGTATACGTGACCCATCCGTCTGTGCCAAGACCGATTAGTCAAACTACCACTCTCGGTAATCTGACCACCTTTGTCATCTGCAAAGTTAACATAACATCCTTTCATCTCCCTGAAATCTTTAAGCAATCCTAACTCTCCTGTCATGTGCCGTGAGCATCCACTATCAACAATCCATCGACTGTTGATATGGCCCATGAATGCCACCTGCACAATAAATTAAAACAAAATTCTATCAGTACCAAAAGGGATGACTCCCGCCATTCCGGCGTTGAGTCTCCCCGAACAGCCTTCTGCCATTCGATCTCGATGAACTACTTGAAGACCCATCTTCCAAGTATTCATCCTTCCTCACAAAAAATCTATCATCTGACCTGTGTCTGGATTTCCAAAAAGAATTAGAATTAACATTTTGTTTTGAAAATCTTTTAGGAGAAAAATTGTCAAAAAATTCATTATCAGATGATGATGTCTTTTTCAAAACTCTTTTAACCTTTTGTTGGTTATTAAAAGCTTGTCTTTTATGAAACATTTCCTCCTTGACCTAGACACAATCAGGATCAAATTTCCAAGAGTCGGAAATCCAAGAGTGTACACAATCCCAGTGTAAGACATAGGGTTACGAAAGCGAAAACAACAATAATAAACGACAATAAAATACACGGGTTTTCCTAAAACAGTTAGGAAAATCCACTTAATTACATGAGCATGAATCATAAGAAAAGAAAACAACCTGCGACGGAAAACAATGAACAAAACCTGAATAGATAACATTTGGAGTGTCGATCCAACGAGATATCGACATGGGTGACGATCCATGTGGATATGCTGTTATATTTGAATACTCTTAATGAAAGGTTTACAGCATCAAACAATGTCAGCAGTTAAGTACAATGCGGCGTTTATATGGGTGACGGTTCATACAAATGTCAGCGTGAGTCTTTAACATTGACGTAAAATAATAACAATTTTAAATAAAATCCCACCAAAACAATTTAATAAACAATCAAAAATTTTAAAATAAACAACCGTTCGTACGAATGGGCTCTCATTCGTATGAACCGGTCTAATTCATGAAGCTTTATAGCCATAGTTTGTTCGCATGAATGGGAGCTATTCGTACAAACGACTGATTCGTGCGACAGCACAGCTATAAAAGCAACACTTCGTTTTTCAAACCCATTTTTCACCCAACTCTCTCAAATGAAACCCTCTTTCGCCCCTCTCAATTTTCGGCCATTTCTGTATGAAATCGAACCATTCCACCATCCAAATCATGTGTATTTCAACCAGAACACTTCCATTTCAATATTTCAACCCTTTTGATCTCATTTCGGTCAAATATGAGCTCCACAGTAAGTATTAGCGCCGATCCTTTGTACCAAAACACTCTAAAACATTTTACCATCAATTTCCACCATAAAAACACCAAAAACAACCACCGATTTCTAAAATGGCGTTCTTCGTAACCTTGCAGGCGAATGATCCGTACAAAGGGCTCATTCATGCGACTGAGAAGCCTCGTTAGGGAAGAAGGGTCACGCGAACGAGCTGCTGAACGAATGAGCAATCGCACGAACGACGTGGGTTCGTTCGTGTTGAACAACCATACAAATGAAGACCCATTCGGACGAACGGATAACAAGAAGGAAAGTATGCATTCGAATAACTCCATTCATGTGAACGAGGGACATTCGCATGAACCACCCGTTCGCACCAAGAACAGCCCAAAACGGCTAAGTGTTGAAGGTCCTATCTTACACCATTTGTATCGATAGAACCGAACCTTAGACCCGATTTTAAATCTAATAAAACTAAACTAATGAAAACACATTTACCAAAATCACATCAAAATACAGAGCACATAATCACCAAACACGTAACTAAGTAATATTTAACACAGGATCCAAACCGATGGAACATACCGAGTGAGTGCATCGATGACACAAGACCTCAGGTGAGTTCACAGACCATTTGTTTTCAATTTTTTTGCTTCCAAATCATTTGGGGCTGAGAACATGAAACCCTTATTCGAGTGATCAACGAATAAGAGTTATTTACAAATGATTTCAATAAAAGGATCAACTCTCAACCTCTTATTCGAATGATATACAAGTAAGTGTCTTTTCAATTATTTTTACTGAGCGTTCATCGTTCCACTCAACTTTTCTATCAAAAAACAACAACGAACGAGTTTCGAGGGTTCAAAACACAAATCGTCGAGGAGATGTCCGTTGACCACAACTGTTCGAGGCTTTGTGCCCAGCCAAGAGGTGAATGGACACGAACTGTGGAATTGGGTAGTGCACAATCGAGAACTATCATTTTCATGGGAATCCCCCAGCAAACAAACAACATTTTTGCATGGTATCTGTCTAGGGTGATTCACTAGGACATGTGTCCACACAACATCACATCAAGAATTCGCTGAGGAACTCTCGAACAACTCACATCAGAGTCATTTACCATTAGTTGACGCGGGTCAGCCGACGGTAACGTAGATGGTACCATAGGTCTAACAAACCTCCAGCGCTAAGGCTGGTACGTCACACGCATACACATGTGCAACAATTCAGATTAGTTCCAGGGGAACTAATCTCACAACCATATCAGTTAGGGTTGGTAAATGATCACAAGGGTGATATTACGGACATACCACACAACAAAAACAAGAGTTTTCAAATCAAATAAATGTTCAAGACCTGGTCTTGAACGAGTTTCAAACGAGTACATAGCAAACAATGTTTTACTACAAGAAAGAAGTGTCATTTATGTGATTTACCAAAACAACAAACTTGTCTCCTATATCAGGAGACAGAGCATACACTTCTTCCTCACAATTTCTTGGTTACAATCATCATGCGTGTCGAGTATAGTGGAGATACACAAGTGACAAGGCCTGATTTCCGTTAAGGACACCCTTGTGGATCATCGAAGGGGTGGTGGGTTGGCGGCTGAGCTGGCGGTAAGCCTGACCCTACGTATGCCTGATACAAAAACTAACTTCGGTAATTTTGGATGGTGTCAGTAATGATGGTCAGACCGACGCATTTATGTAGTTCATTCGTGTTTTCAACACCATTCACACATCATATTTCAAATTGATGTGAATGGAAAGACTTTCACCAAACCCTTTTACAAAACCTAACATTTTTAGAACTAATGTGACTCACCAACCTAGTGTTGACAGAGTTTATATGTTCTCAAGTGAAGAACAGGTGAAAGAAGGATGGCATTAGAGAGAGAAAGATAGGATCCCTTAGAGGAACCTACAACTCCTGCGTGGAATCTCTCCGGCTAGGCCGGATACAAGATTCAAGAGTTGCACTTGTGCAAGCTAACTCTGTGGGACATTTGGTCCACATTCCAGAAGTCCTAGTCAAGTTGTAATAGAATTAAATTATGAAATAGTTGTAATTTAATTTTGTTCATTTAATGTATTTTAGTATTTCTCATATCATCATGTGCAATGTAACAATCTGATCACTCTGATTACAATCACGCCTCGGGACTATTCCGCCTGACGGGTCTCCGATCCGGCATGCCGGCCCGGGTGTGACATGTTCATACTATAATTCCAAGAAATCAATTGAATAATATGCCTAAAATAAAAAAATCAACAATCCTAACATGTCAATAAGCATTCAATTTTGAATACCACACTAAGTTTCACATAAAACCAACAGAGTTAACTATGTGCGACTTCGTTAATGACATTTTATCTATTATTAGTAGTAATTCGTCATTACTATAACAAAGATTTAACAAATGTCACAACTCAAATGTTTTCTAAGGTATTCTATTCCTTTTTATTAAATTCTTAACCGTTTCATGTTTCATGCTTATTTAGAATGGCTAGATGACAACGTGCTGCTGAATGTCACATGGCTGCTGAGATTGCTCGGCAAATGGAAACCGTGATACCCGACATGGTGATACCATTTCAACAACGACTCAATATTAATCCCACAAACCCAAATCCCGAACTTGTCAACCAATCCAAGTGCTCATTCAAGCATTTTAATTCCTGTAACCCACCCAAGTACAATGGGTCAGATGGAGCGACTGGGTTGATCCAATGGTTTGAAGGTATGGAGAATACTTTTCTGAACAATGACTGCCCAGCCAACTTAAAGGTTCATTATGCTACCAAGTGTCTTCAAAAACGAGCCCTTACTTGGTGGAATAACGAGAAGAGGACCTTAGATGATAACACTATTACTAAATTGACTTGGGAAAAACTTAAGAAACTCATGACTCAAGAGTTTTGCTCTCGCAAGAAGCGTGAATTTGAGTTTTGGAAACTCAAGCAAGAAGGTGGCAAGAACATGACCTACAACAATCGATTCCATGAGCTTAGTCTTGTATGCCCAGATATGGTGACCCCTTTGAAAAGAGGGATGGAGAAGTAAGGGATTGAGAAGTACATTGGTGGTCTGCCAATGCAAATTCAGGACTTGGTCCTAAGTAGCAAGCCTACTACTATAGTTGATGCCATTCACATGGCTGCAACTTTGACTGATAATCAGTATAAAGCTAGAACCCTAACAAGGAAAGTGTTCAAGAAGGATAAGGATCAATCAAAGGGTCCAAATGAACCAACCAAAGAAGAAATTAAAGCAGGGTCATCACTCCTTTCATGAACAACAAATGAAAGGCCACTCACATGAACTTTGTTGCGACTCATGCCATTCCAATCCAACAAGTTTCACCTACTACTGCAACTAATCAGGCTAAAAAAGGCCTATACTGGACCACATCCATTATGTCCTACCTGCAATTTCCATCACATGCCAACTAAACCTTGCTGAATTTGCACAAACTACAACCGTTTCGGTCATTTTGCTATTCATTGTTGTGACACCGGCAATTGCAGGTAAATTACGACACTTACAATTCCTTATTTCACATTCATACTTCTTGCATTTCATTTAATTAAGTTTGACTAAGTTAGTCAAAGACAATTCATTACGAAACGATAGTTCGAGCAATTATCGAATTAACACAAACACAATTGCAAAACAATAATTCGGTGAATTATTGAATTGTGCATTACATCTTGATTATGATTAATCAAGTGTGCAAACATTTCATAAAAGACAAATCAAGGAATTATCGAAACACACACGAGTCTTATTACACGAACGTTGGTGAACAAACGATAATCAAACAATCACATGTGTCATTATGTGTTTATGTGCTAATATAAAGTAGACATTTAGAATAGACGTTACGACTTGAACACGAACGAAATCGATTAAATAAATCAAAAAATCTGTGAATTGGACCCTTCGCAGCACGCGAGATCCCTCGGGCGAAACCCTTTGCGATATGCGAAGAGTGGGCGGGACATTTGAATTCTCCAAAACTCTCGGTGGTAGGCCATGATCGATCACTGCCACTTTGGCGGTACATGGTGACTGTGGGTTGGCGGTACTTGACGAGTTCTAGAACTTAAAAAGTTTATAAAAGCAACCCCATTCTCTCACACTTGGTTCCTTTACAAAAAATCCGAACTCTTGCTAATCTCTCTAAACCAAACCATTAGTAAACACCCACCAAACACCTATGAACCTTTCCCCAAGTTATTCTGTCACACCCCCTGCGCCGCGTGCGGAATCCACGGCGCGGTGACGATCGATGGTTGAATCATGCACAAGTATTGAATAAGAACAACCACAATGCATTACTAAATTTCATAGATATTAGACCATTGTTTTGTTACAGACAATCTATCTATCTTCTCAAAAGAATGACAACTACAGACCCAAAAATATTGTTTACAAAATAAGACTAAGACAAGACAATTAAACAATCAGGATTAAATGAGTTTCTAATCCATCCTAGCTTGTTTCTTCATCTTGTTCTATCTTAAAACGGTCTCCTTAGTTGTCCTTTAAAATGTCTTAAACCTGATTACCTGAAACACGTGAAAAATAACTGTCAACTACAAAAGTAGTTGGTGAGAACAATAGGTTTAACATTTGTAAACCTGAATCTGCATTGTAAGGCATAAGTATAAAGCAGTAATTGAAAATACATGGATGGTTGCAACCCAAACTAACATCAAGTAAGAATAATGTGTGCAAACATTCAACAGACTGTTTACTAGAAAAGCCAACATATAATCAAGTCCCAAACTACGTTTGGAGTCAGAAAATTAGTCAGCAAACGCATTCAACACGAGTTGTACTAACGAGTTTACTCAGAAGACAACTCCGTGTTGACGTAACCCGGTCAATATGACTTATGCTGATAAATTTAATTAACAGCATTTTCATATTACCGTAATGAAACCAATTCTGCAGTTAGTTTTTAAAACAAATTTAAAAGCTAACTACAGCTTTGGTATGTCCAAATGTGTCCCACTTTCCCTTGTTGTGATCACCCAGTACTAACGCTATAAGAATAAGAATATGTGTCTTGATGTGTGTATAAGTTTGTTCACAATGATGAACACCATGCTTTTGAATACTTTGATTTGAAACCTTTGGTTGAATGCCTTATTTGATTACCATGATTTGAAAACCTTGATTGAATACCATGATTTGAAAACCTTGCTTGAATACCATGATTTGAAATCCTTTGATTGAATACCACCATGAAAACTATTGATTGAATATCTTGTTTTGAAACCCTTGATTGAATACTGAGAATAGTGTCCTTGTATAATAACAAGGTTTATAAAATATTATTTTATCGAAAGCACAAGTTTATAGTAAAAGAGTTTATAAAAACTTATTCTTTAAAAGTGTTTAACATTTATAAAACCATTTTGTGTAAAACAGTTGTAAAACAGTTTAGAGAACCTTTTATAAAACCTTTTAGCAGAAAATGTTTAACAGTTGATAAAACCTTTTAAACAGTTGATAAATCCTTTTGAATACAAGATAAATCATTTAAAACTAATTTAGAAATCCCTTGATTTGTATATGAATCCTGTAATGGTTGAAAAGCAGTGTGTTTCCTGTTTATGAAATATAATTGTATAAAGAGTGTATGGTCACGTGTTCCACCTCAAAACAATTGTAAAACATTAAAAGAGGGGCTAATGTTCTCACCTGACTGCAGTAGACTCTGAACTATAACAAGTAGCAAGTAGCATAGAAGACTTCTAACTGGTTCCTATTTTATTGTGATCATACATAGAATATAAGATTTATGATTGTATAGACTTTGATTTCTTGATTGACTCTTGAGTTATGAAAAGTTTGTGTGTAGGTGTTAACCCTAATTGGGTCATCACTCATGAGTCTCGGTCCTGGTTTTTTTTTCATTCGGCCCGGTGTACTCGTCATTGGTTTTATGCTCATCCCAACACAATGAATTATTATTAGAAGTTCTAAGTATCACACTTAGGTTTTACATACAAGGTTTATCAACCCTGCATGTCTTGAGTTAAAATATGTTTTATAGTTTTGCAACTTGAATAAACACATTCAATTTAACAACTTTGTAAAAGTTATACTCGAATATGGTTTAATTGTTTATCCTTTAGGATCATCGTATTATGTATGTGTTAGGCTACACCATCACCCAATTTGGATCAAGTATCACCTTGTACCGATTGAACTGGGCCAAAACAGCCCTAGTGGGCCGAGAATGCTTTTGGGCTTGATCGTGTATAATGGGCCATGCAATAGTCTTTGGGCTGATTGAATCATGTGGGCCGAAATTAGCTAAGCAATTGGGCCAATGGATTTATTGTTGGGCCGAAATTCTACAATGGGCCGAGTAAAAGTGAATTGGGCCACCACAACATAAAATTGGATTTGAGGGATGAAGTTGGGCTGCTCCATGACTTCGGCCGAATAGATCATGGCTTCCACAACATACCAGCGAACCAATAGGCTTCCATGGTCGAGGGTTCGGTCCTCAATGGGTTCGGCTGGGGACTGATGTACATGGTTCGTCTAAGCTCATAGGGTTCGGTGTTGATGATGAAGGTGCGCGACTCTGCAACCAGAAGGTTCGTGCATGGTTAAGGGTTCGCCAGAAGTCAATGGTTCGTCTGGGATGGTTCGGCTGAACATGGCGGTTGAAGGTGTGGCTAACATGATGAGGTTCGCCGGGGTTCGAAGGTTCGTGAGTAACATAGTTCGCCACCCTAGGTTCGTTGGAGTGTAAGGTTCGGCTAGGATGAATGAGAAGGGTTCGCTGCATGGTGGAAGCTTCGGCTGGCTGTCTCCTAGGTTTGGCCATCCTTAGACAGAAGGTTCGGCTGATGGCATCCGCACATAGGTTCGCGAGTAGTGAAGTTTCGTTCGAGCTAATGAGGGTTCGCCGGTGTCTGAGGGTTCGGCTCTGTGTCCCCTACGAACCTGCGTATGCTCATCACCACCAACAGCTAGTACCTTTGTTTTAAACATTTCAATGGTGTTATTACATGAAGATCGTACCTCGAGAGGGCTGGGTTCGAGCAACGAAGGTGAGGGAAACGGCTATGTGTGTGTGTATCAAAACCCAAGAACAAAACCCTCTTTTTCAGAATTTTCGTGGCTTCATACCTCGATTTTGTCTGGTGAAAACTTCAGATCCGTGGTACTCCCTTGTAGAAGACGTCAAGGGCTACGCGTGGACACCAAGAACACTAAATTTCGTGGAGAAACGAAGGAGTTATGGACCTTGGAAGGTTGTTAATGGTGATTTTCTCTTCTAGAGAGAGAAACGAACGGGAAGAGAGGTTTAGAGAGAGAGATAGATGAGAAAAATGAAATAATTTAGCTCATTTGGTGTTTATATACCTCGAGGGTATTCGGGTTCGTTTCGGTTGCTCGATTCGCGTTTACGTAGTGTTTTTGGAACGTAACGCGTAATTTTTGCGTTTTAAATAAAAGAATTGTTATTTTCATTATTTTGATGAGTTTCAAAATTGTAAAGTGTAAAATAAAATATTTTACTTATTTTTACATTTCGTTCGCTGCCAGACCGTTAAACGACTACAATTACGTGTATACCCATAATTGCGTACATTTTTCGGTCGTATAATTTATTTATTGTCGTTTACTCGTAATTATAACTTCAACATTCGTATCTTTATGGATCGTCACCCATAACTATACTCAGTCTCGCTTACGCATTACGATTTTTGTTTAATTAATTCTTTTGTCATACTATTCGTCACAACACTACACACTAACACTATCCCATTATACCGAACGCAGTATATATATAGGGCATACCCGGAGTCCAGCTAACTGCCTTATCTACGCCAGCCCACCACTGTTTCGATATAATACAATACTGTTCTTGTCTAGCGTAATCGACTGTAAATAAATAATACATACTTGTTCCTAATTGAATAAGATCATATAACACACAAACACAATCATGAACACATGAATCACATTGACTGATTGAATATAAGTACAAATTGATCTATCACTGTTTACGACTACTATGACTAAATGCACAAATTTTACATATTCCTTCCACATCTTAGTGTTTTGAAGCCATAGAAGCATCAAAGGAAGCCTTAGAAGCCATCTACAAGCAAGGAAACTACCATCAACCATTTCCAGAACCTTATAGCATTTGTTCAGCTCGGATCTTAGCATCTAAGGTAGTTTTCTATGGTCATCTATGCTTAGATCGTACATGCAACTGTGTTTGATCACATGCAACTCCAATCCACTCACATGCACAAATTTTCAGTTGTTCTTGAATGATTATGGATGTATTTTGACTGAGATTGACATTAGAAATCGTCTAGGATTGGGTCTTGTTGATATAAGGATGATTTTTTAAAACTTACTATAATAGGAAACTTTTTAGTTGCATGTCATTGATTTGTAAGGAACTAGACATATTTGATGTGTTTAGATGATGTGAAATGTTATTAAAAGTGTTTAGAAACACATTTAGGTAGTTGCATTTGTGAAAAATTTGAGTTTGATAGTAACTTACTATTTATGGAAACCTTTGAAAATCAGAAGAGGGATTTCGATGTTTTATCATGAAATGTTGATTTGGGATTATTGAAATATGTTTAACAAGGATTTGTAAACGTATTTGGAACTTTTATTTGTGAAAACGAGTTTTAAAACGAACACTTTCCAAATAAGGAAACTTCATTTGGGCAAAATGCCTTAAATGACGGTTTAGGCACAAATGACTTGTTATACATGTTTAATATGTTTTGACAAACATAATAGAAGTACTAGTTTTGATAAAATGAGATTTCATAGCTATACTTTCCAAAAATAGAAACTTTCTAAATGTAGACAGTTTCCTAAAATAGAAACTTTCCAAAAATGGTAACATTCAAGAAATGAAACATTTATGATTTCATATGTGACTTATGTGAACGTCCTTATGACTAGAGTCGTAGGATGCATGATAATGTCCTACTTGTGTGTTAAGATCCATATAGCACATAAACGAACTAAACACAACAAACGTGTCACCAACGATTCGTCAAGTCAACACAAGAAAACACACAGACACTCGGTTAAGTACACCGACACTTGGAGTTGTATGGGATAGAACATAGCACAAAAATCATACTCACAGCCTATATGGTTATAGGTAATCACTAGCAGGTGCTAGCATTCGTAGGTTGCGAACACACACATACATGAACTGCAAGACCAGGTGAGTTCACGACTCCTTTTTCTATTTTCTATTTTCAACCTTTGGGGGAGAAAACATTGCATATAACTGTTTTGAAACATCAAACATATATTTGGATACATATGGAAATGCTTTATCACTATATGTATATGTGCGGCACACATCACAAGTAGGTCCTCACAAACACATCTCGAACCGTTAGTAGCGCGGGGTGCCTAGCGTGGTAATCTTGGATAGTAATATTTGGGTCTAAAAACCCCTCTGTTGCGCGCCTGGGAGGCCACGCCGACTGAGAGTCAGAAAAGAACAAAATTGACCAAACACATTTGCCATCGTCTTGTGTGATGGACATGGCGGGACACACGCAGTCAGCTTTGGTTTCGAACCAACATATAATATAATGTATTGATTAGCTATCAATAGATATTTCATTGTAATGATTTGTAGCCCTGCAACATTTACCTTAAACATTTATTGTTTATTAGTGATACAAAACCTGTGCTCTTACCAACCGTTGTGTTGATATTTTACTTGCATGTTTTCTTAGGTAACTAAGGCGCGTACACAAGGATTAGGATGATAGGATGGAGTCTCATGAATCTGCTTTAGTGTCTTATGCTATTGAAAACAATTACTGTTTGTCTTGTTATGTAATGACTAAACATTTAAACCGCTTCCGCAACTTATGAATTTGTAATGTTTTGAAACATTTTTAATGTAGATTCCGCAGCTCTGATTTACAAAACTATTTTATCCAAGTTATTGGATGTACGTATGCAACCAGAAAGGTATTAGATTGATCTAGCATAGACCTAATAGGGACGGGTTGTGCCTCTACAACTGGGTATTGTGGGAATTTTGATGTTTTGGTAATAAATGAATTGTAACAAGTACAACTTATTTATATATCAAAAAGCTATCATCTATCGTTGAAAATTTTATTCATGCACATCAATACATGTTTCCTTTTCATACCAACTGCACATACTTCATTAGTCCTTAGAAATACTCTAACGCTTATTCTCGCTATGAAGATCATGGCTGGAAGACGCTGAGGACGACAGAATGAAGGAGGACGTGGGAAAATCAACATCACCGCAACTGAACTTAACGTACTCATCAACGAACAAGTTAAGGAGGCACTTGCTGCACAGGAAATTGCTCGCAACCTGAATCAACTGAATCAAGGTGACGAACTTCATTTTGAAATCCGCATTGCATAATGACCACTCATTTCAATTACAACGCGTTTACTAGATTTTGAATCCAATTATTTTCTTTACATCTCAGGAGCAAACCTTAACCCACCTCTCTACATATTCAAGTGATTATTAATAATCGTAGATAAAATGTCATGGAATATAAAAACACATAACAAATCAATTGGTTTTACTCAAATCATGAGGGACGATTTTCAAAATTGAACACTTGTGACATATTTGAATTATTTGGTTTGTAACATGTTTGGTATGATATGCTTTGGCCTATAAGTGATTATACTCTCATCAGAAGTCCTTATGAAAGCTAGACAGGTCCCACAATACGTTAGGGATTTATATGGATATCTTTCTTAGACACGAATTCTAACTACCGGTACTACACACTTCCAATTACTACACTTTATTTTTGGATTTTGGGTCATAATCATTATGTAGGAGAGATGGCTGAGTGGTTAAAAACGTAACATTGGAATTGCTATGTAGCCCTAAATAGCTAAGGAATTTTTCCAATTTGAAATTCTATCCACCTCACAAACCTAATTCTAACGAGATCTGAAAATAAATATTGAAATTTCCTAAACTTCAATTCTCTGAGGAATATTAGGCATTAAGCTTAATGAGTTTGTATCTTATCAACTAACAATCGCTCACACACACGAGAGTTTAGAATATAGTTTACTTAAAAGCAAATTCTAAGGCAATTTCTTAAACTAAGTAATCCCCATGATATGAAGTTATCTTAAACTAAGGCATTCTTAGCTAAGTGCAAGCAAAGACATTTTATTAACTATATATGGCTTTACTTTATGGTATTAAACTAAGGTTTTCCTCTATGGTAACAATTATAATAAAAACAAATACTGAATATTTATATCACATAGCACATAAGCAATTAATAAAAAATAAGTGTAATGTGAGATAACTCACACTTGGGTAAACTTAGTTATAGTCTAGTTCACCATTTCTAATAAGCTAAATTGTTATAACCATGGCTCTTATACCAATCTGTCACACCCCAACCAACGACGGAATACGTTGGGGCACGAATTTGATTGTTCATATGGTCATGGTGCTATGTTAAAGTTTGAATAAATTAACAACCATTTAAATAAAAGCATTCATTCAATCAACTAAACATTTAATAGTCATTATGTAACACCCCGACCGATGGCGGAAACGTCGGGATGCCACGAGGGATGTGTAGAATGTTCATAAGCTCGTGGGCATCTAAAGTATCATCACATAACAAATAATTCAAATAAAGTAATTACACAAAAATCATGTTCGTCATGATTAGAATTACAATGATTACTCAAAAGATATAGCTAAATTAACTAAACCCTAATCTTCGATGATCCAGTTAATTTAGCTAAGTTTGAGATTCTATGTGATGAGTCCAAAAGATGTGAAGATATCCTTCTCTACCTACTTTTCTTCATTCCCTGAAACATGTAGAAAATCAAGTGTCAACTACAAAGTAGTTTGTGAGTAATCATAAGTTTTTCATTTTCCAAAAATGTTTATAAGTGTTTATAAAAGTTCATAGTTTTTAAGGAAATACACATGTGAACCTGTGAGATAATCCAACTCTGTAAACACACAACATACACACCAATCAAATAATTCAAGTAATCACAAGTAATCATTCAAGTATATCCACTCAATCTCAACCAAACACATCAAATCCATATTCATCATTCATCATCAATAATCATCATTCATCATAATTATCTCAATATAAGGTACCGTGGAGGACCGAAGTCAGCCCGATCAACGACATTCCTAATATGTATAAGTGTCTATATTGTGATGGAGGACCGTAGTCAACTCAACCAACAATGGAATCATTGTGGACGACCAAAGTCAACTCAACAAACAGTAATTCAGTCATTGCGAAGGACCGAAGTCGACTCAACCAACAATGACTCACGGAGTTGTGATAATCCACACCAATCAATAATTATATCGATAATAAAAATATCCCAATGATAATCCAGGTTTCACCCATGTGTTATCAAATCGTATTTGTTTTGGTATACTTGTTCCACCCCCAAGTTTAAAAGCAAAAATAATTTAAAAGAGGGGTTATGAGAACTCACCTGAATGTCATAGATTCAGTGTTTTGTAGAACGCGTGCTCACGTAGATGAAATCAGTAATGACTCAACAACCTGTATTTATCGAGTGTTTCGTGTTCATAAGTATATAAGTTCTATCAATATTAAGTGTTCAATGTGTTTAGCTTTGATCTATACGCGCATCATTTTCTATGAGAATTCATCTAAGTTATATTGACACACTTATATGTTGTATAAGTTACCATCATAAGAATATAAATTTAAACTTGTTAGTTTTAAATAAATAAATGATGATCTTAATTTAAAACCAAGTTTACCAACATACACATGTGTGTGTGTGTGTATATATATATGCATGTCTTGTTTAAGTTTTAAGAACTTAATTAAGTTTGAGTAAGTGATAAAAATGTCATTCTCATGAGAAACCACTTTATGTAAACTTGCAAATTTATTTATAAAAGGTGGTATAATCAAATGCATGAGTGAAACCATGCACGTGTGATTCACCATATCTATCAAAATCATTTATTGTTTACCCTCGTTCTCATTCATGTCATACATATATATATGTACGTGTGTCCATTGATATTACCCCACCCAAAAGTTAGTACCAACTATTAGATTCGAAACCAATATCGACAAGCTCGAGCTCATTAATATCGATGGTATTCTCGACAGTATAAGATCGATCAATCGCGTGTAGTTTCAAACCTATAGTATTGGCACACCCTTGGCATCGACACTATCATCTTCGGCGGTCTTAGAATCGATGGGATTAATATCAGTAATATCAATGAAGCTTCACCCAGTTAGTATCGACAGCTTTGAAGCAATGGATTATTATTGCTGGCGTCCTGTCTAGATTAATAGATTCAACCCCTCTTGAGCTTCTACCGATATTAACAGGTTCGTCATTAGTATAGCCCATGGTTAATATCGACAGAAGCTAATGTTGACCATCCATGCTAGTATCGGCACTTACTGTATCGATACTCTTCAATGTCAACAACATTACTGTTCATCTTCAAGATCCAATTTAACTCAACCATTTGCAGGTCTATTTCTCGAATCCAAACCATTTATTGTCAGCTCGTTTAAGGGTTTTAAAGTGTTAAAAATAGGTTTACAAAGTAGGGCTGTAACTGATTGTTTTTGAAATGAAAAACCAAAAAGTAAAAGGACGATCTACCTTCAAAAACTCGACCAAACTCTTGAAATCTTCGTGGGTTCTTGTTCTCCTCGATTATACAAACGTTTTGAGACCAGAATCACTCGAAAGGGTGAAGAATTGAGTGAGAAATGTTAGAGAGAAGTTCGAGAGAGGAAATGTGGTCGGAAATGTGGTTCTAGAGAGAGAGAGTGTGAGTTTGTCAATTGAAGAAGAAGCAAGTGTTTACCCCTTTTATACCCCGTAATAATCCCACGTGCTCGGTTTCATTTATTTCGTGTTATCACTTATTAATTTGTTTGGTTTTCGCATAAACTATATTTTAAATATCGTGAAATATTATTTCGATTATCTCGTCGAAACGCGTTACTTACGTACGAATTCGTAAAGATCCTCACCTTTTCAAATCCAACGTTCGTATCCTATTTCAATTCGATTTACGATTTATGGAATATCGTTTAAGTATATTATTCCTAATAAATGTATTCTTGTGAATCGTCACCCACGCGAACATACTATTAGGGCAATATTTCTGAAATAACATTCGCGTTTAAGTTATATTCGTGACCTCACAATCGCGTAATTACCTTCAATATCGCTTTCATTATTCTATTAATTATGTTTATCAATTATCAGTTTCCCAAATCATTATGCCCACTAAATCATATCACTGACATATCCAAGATAGACCGAAATAAGTTTATGTGTAGGGCATACGTAGGAATCGGTCTCAACCTATCCAGTCGCCGTCCCACCACCATTTCGATAAACCATGACCATGTGTCCTTGACTATATTTAGTGACCAGACCAGTAACCTTTAACCATTCTAACCAAAACCAACTCATATCATAATTAATCAACTGCATTAAACTCTGTGGTTCTGTCTAGTTATATTCTAAACTAGACTTCCCCATGGTTTATGCTCATAAATTTCTATGTTTTCAGCAATGTATACCAGTGATAATATCATCAATCATATTCAAAATATCAAATTAACATATCAGGTTCTATCAATGCACATATATATGTAATGAAAATACCTGAAATACAGTGATGTTAGAGTCTCCCCTAGTTGATGGAATTTCGTCCCGAAATTCAACTTGGAGCGACCGTAGTGAATAAGTGTGGATACTTAGGCTTCATCACATATTCTCACTCCAAGGTAAATTCTAGACCACGCTTCGATTCCCATCGTACTTTGACAATTGGAATTCTACTGCGTTTGAGTTTCTTAACATCACGGTCCAATATCTCGACTGGTTTTTCAACAAAGTGCATGGTATCATCGATGCGAATATCATCGAGTGGTACCTGAAGATCTTGATCAGCTAAGCATTTATTCAAATCGGACATGTGAAGGGTTGGGTGTAAATTACTAAGTTTAGGAGGAAGTTCCAGCTTGTCGGCAACCTTCCCGATTCGTTCAAGAATCTTAAAAGGGCCAACATATCGTGGAGCAAGCTTACCCTTCTTCTCGAATCGTATAACTCCCTTCCAAGGTGATACCTTAAGTAGCACCAAATCATCAACCTGAAATTCTAAGGGCTTACGATGTTTATCCGCGTAACTTTTCTGTCGGCTTCGAGAGCTAACAGATTGTCGCGAATCTGGTCAATCTTGTAAGTTGTCTCTTGAATGATCTCACGACCAGTGATGTGCGATTCGCCGATCTCAGTCCAACAGATAGGTGACGGACATTTTCTACCATAAAGAGCTTCGAATGACACCATACCAATGCTTGCGTGATAACTGTTGTTATACAAGAATTCGGCTAATGGTAGATGGCTATCCCAATTGCCACCAAAATCGATGACGCAAGCTCTTAACATGTCTTCTAATGTCCAAATCGTTCGCTCCGTCTGTCCACTCGTTTGAGAATGATAAGCGGTTCTAAGATCCAACCGTGTTCCGAAAGCTTCATGAAACGATTCCCAAAATAATGCTTTGAGATGAGCATCACGATCCGATATTATGCTTAAGGGAATTTCATGTCGGCTAACAATATCATCTACATAGATACGAGCTAATTTTTGCATAGGGTAAGTTTCGTGTATTGGTAGGAAATGAGCCGATTTCGTTAACCTATCAATTATCACCCATATACTATCGTTACCACTTGCGGTTCGTGGGAGTTTGGTAATAAAATCCATGGATATATTTTCCTACTTTCACATTGGTATTTCTAGTTGTACTAACAATCCCGAAGGTCGCTAATGTTCAGGCTTGACTTTTTCGCAGCTAAGGCATTTGGCTACATACTCAACTATATTCTTCTTCATTCTAGGCCACCAGTACAAGACTCTAACGTCTTGGTACATCTTTTCAGCACCTGGATGGATTGAGTAACGAGACTTATGTGCTTCATTCATAATCGTCATCCTAAGATCATCTATGTTAGGTATCAACAATTGATTCAAGTAATACATCAATCCGTCATCCTTAGTTTCTGTTAGTGCATTTTCTGTGTGAAAGCTGCATTTAATGTGTGAACCTGGCTTGTTGTATATGAAATCATAGTCTGTTGAATATGATTAAGGGTTCGGCTAAAGATCCAAGAAGGTTTGGCTATGATTGATGGCTAAAAGGTTTGGTGGTCACATGGTTTAAGGTTTGGCAAACCTATAGGTTTGGCAAACCTATTGGCAAACCTATAGGTTTGGCAAACCTATTGTAGGTTTGGTGAATTCCAATCAGGATCGAATACAAAGTTCTACGAACTATCAATGATGTGCAGAATCCATAATTGATATGTATAGAATCAAAAGAAGACAAGCAATTCAATAATCAATCTTGTATATATCAACAAATGATTACAAGACTTCACTCAGAAATACACAGATCTCACACAGAGAAAATCTCAGAAAGTTTGCTGAATTCTGTCAAAAGTTCTATTGGAAAAACAGACAAATCTTCTATTTATACAAACAGACCAGCGAACCTTATCTGGTAGCCGAACTCTTAGGTTCGCCAGCCGAACCCTAAGGTTTGCTGGGCGAACCCTAAGGTTCGCTAACCTATCAATTCAATAGGTTCGCCGAACCTGCCTAGGTTCGTGGGCCAAACGAACCTATGTCAAACCTATAGCCGAACCTTCTATAAACTCAAAATAAATACAACTTTTGAATAGCAAACAATTACAAATGTGTACTAACAAACTCCCCCTAAATATTTGCTATAAAAAAATCTTCAATCTTTGTCTTCATCTTTGTCATTGACTCCGCTGGATTCTCCAACCTCTTCAGTCACTACATTATCCACCGCTCGTATAAAAACCGAACGTGGTATCTTTGCAATCCTTTCAGCTTCAATCTTTGCATCTCTTTCATCTCGTTCCTTCTGCACTTGCATCAATTCAGAATAAAGATAATTTACATCATCCCAATAGCAACCAGAATGTATACCCAATGTATAACACATCCTTGCAATGGTTTGATATCGAATTGCCATATCTTTAAAGCTCACTCCAACATCATGATAACCAACATTCACATAAATCTCTGCAGAGTCAAGTAAAGCAACATCATCCTTTGAGAAATTTACAATCCATACAGGATCTAGCATCCGAATTACCCTCCAATTATCATCCTGCTTCAAAAGAATTACACCTTCTGATGTTCTCTCATCATAGAACCAAAACTTAAAGTAAGGATTCCAGTTCTGTACAATCTTTCGGAGTCTTGGTCTTTTGAAAACTGTAGGCTTCACATAATCATGAAATCTCTCTCTGAATTGTGGCGATAATAAACTCCATCTAGTTCTCGCTTCTTTCTTTAACAAACTTTCAAAAATCTCATTTTGTCGAGTCTGAATTGGTTTTATCATTTTCAATCTAGAAAGAGCTTTATACTCGAATGTAGGTAAACTCATCAGATCAGAAGCTTTGCCAAAGTATTGACACCCATCTATTCATTTCACAACATAACATCCTTTGTCTGTCAAACTACCCGGAATATTATGAAAATAACCATAACTAACAATCCTTCCAATCATTTTAGATTTAGATCCAATCTTGAACTTTTTAGATTGTCTAGTCAGGTTTTCTGAATCTTTGTCTTCTAGAACTTCAGTCATTATCTTGAATACATGTAGATTATCAATGATATACTTTTTCTCTCCTTCAAATTCATTCCAGAAATCCATGTAATTCTTTTCTCTAATCGGATCCAATGTTGATCTAGAGAAACTTCCAGCTTCAAACATTTTCTTCATAGTGTTCAGATTCAACAACTCTTCATCAATGACATCTTTCTCATAATCAGACACATCCATATCTTCATCTTCTTCAAAATCAAAGATCAACTCATCATCATTCTCAAAGAAGTCTTGAAGTTCTAAAGCTGAATATCCTCCAACAATCTCCCCTTCTTCTAACTCTTGATTAACTTGAATCTCAAAAATATTTCTCTGCAAATCAATGTCAGAATGCAATTTGAATAAATCCAGAAAAGAAGGCAGAGAATAATCAATAACAGTCTCAGGATGTTCTATTCCATCTAAATCTTCAAATTCAACATAAGTACAATCCCTGACTTTATCAGATGATACAGAACTAACAGGAACAACATCAGTAGCAATCTTTGAAGGAGAATAAACCACTATAGCACCTGAAAAAGAATCCAAAGCACCAGAAACACCACCAACTCCACCAGCACCATTCTCATCATTATCATTATCATCATGAGCAGTCATATCAGGACGTTCATCAACATCAGAATCACCATAATCAGTCTTTTCTTCTTCCTCTTCTTCAACTTTCTCCTCTTTTTTCACCTTCTCTTCATCTTCATCATCCACATCTACCACCACCTTTTTAACTCTTGAACTTGAAGCTTCATTATTTGTTATCTTTGCTTCCAAATCCTTTATCTTAAATCTCAAATCAATGTTTTCATTCTTCAAATCAACAATATCTTCTGATTGAAGCTTGATAAAGAATTCCATATCAGAAATCTTTTCTTGCATCTTCTTTTTCTCAAGAAGTTCTTCTTCTCTCCATTTGATCATCAAAGACATCTGAGCCTTTAACTCATTCAACTCAGTAGTGGAAGAAGAAGATTGATCATCAGTAGACTTTTCTTTTTCCTTCTTCAAGCTTTCAATATCTTTAGTCAGCAAAGAAAGTCTCCTTTTGATGTCACTATCATCATAATCAGTAAAATTGATGTCTCCCAACTCATCCAAACCTGAAAACAAATCCTCTCTGGGAATAGAATCTTGATGACTTTGAGTTTCTGGCAAAGAAGTTGTAACTGTAGTAGCATCAGTAAATGAAGGCATGAAAGTAGCTACATTTACAAACTCTGGAGTTTGTAAAGTAGAAGCAGGAGTCGAAGTAGTAATAATAGGAACAGACTCAGTAGCCACAGAAATAGAAACAACAGGAATAGAAGATGTCTCTATAGATGAAGACACAACGGTCTTAACAGTCTTAGGCTTCTTCCTCTCATAAGGCCCTCCTTTGGCCATCTTCTTCTTTCTCTTTGGCTTTGATGATTCTGGTTCTTCTGCTATAAAGCTAGGATCAACTCTTTCTTCCCTTGCATCCTCAGCTTGTTTAGCAAATTTCTTCTTTAACCTTCTAACCATCTGATTCCCCTCTTGAACCAGCTCATACTCTGATTCTGTATCAGAAGACTCTTCACCCTCTTCATCATCAGCAGTCTCTGTCTGTTGTGCAGAAATATCAATATCAACCGGCTCCTGTGAGCTTGGTTCCTGAGAAGATTGAGTCTGTGGTGTAGACCTGGAAGATTGACCTTTAGCTTTCCTAACTTGTTGTCTTGGAGGAGATGGAGGTGGTTGTGCTTGATCATCAGCTTCAAACTCTTCAGTATCTGACCCAGAGTTAGCATGCCTACATGCATTATCATCAGGAGTAACATAATTTGCCCTGGCACAATGTCCAATCAATTCTTTCTCCAGAATTGCATCACCACTCCTTTGGTACACCCTGACCTGACCCAAACTAGAATCAGTCATGTGTTTTAACTTGAGCAAGTCTCCAGCTTCCCTCGGTAACAACCCTTCCGGCAACCTCTCGTTAATCAACATCTGCACGAATCTAGGATACATATAGAACCTATCCTTAGCCTTCGTGATGTTGTCTGACATATATCGGAATATCATTCCTGAAAAATTGAACGGTTTGTTCAATATGAGAGCCACCATAGCTGATCGCATCAGATCTCGCAACTCATCAAACGTGCCTTTCCTCATGCTCAGGCAGTGTAGCAGCACGTGTGCTAAAAACTTGTATTGAAGAGGAAGCTTGCCCTTCTTCACCGATATGGAGTTGTAAGCTCCAAAATATCTGATACGTAAGAAGCATCCATTGATACACTTCTCTTGTATAATAGTCATACCATCTGGTTCTCCACCAAACTGTAACACTCTTCTGATATCAGCCTCGGATATACGAAGTGCTTGTCCTAGCACATTCACATCTATAACATAAATATCATCAACAGAAATAACTCGAGCTGACTCCCAGAAACTCTGAATATGTGATCGGTAAATCTGAAAAGAGTTGGAAATGGCATAATAAATCCTCGATCGTCGAAGAAACTCGATCATCGGACGAAAATCTTGACCATTCCTCGTCGTAGGATCTAGATACGCACAAACATTATGTTTGTCACCGAAAGTTAAGTTCGCCATTTCTACAATCAGAAATAAAAACAATTAGAAACAAAAATTAATAAAAAAATAACAAAATTAAAAAAATTTCTAAGTATAGAGACCAGCGAACCTAATTCCTGAGACGAACCTAATGCCAGACGAACCTAAGTTAGACGAACCTATTATCTAGACAAACCTTTTTGAACGAACCCTTTTATAAACGAACCTTATCCTGAACGAACCTTCTGATGAACGAACCTCAGAATGAACGAACCTTCAAACAAACGAACCTGTTGGTCAAACGAACCTTGACCAAAAGGTTCGGTTCATTTGAAATACATAGGTTCGCCACGAACCTATCAGATTCAGACGAACCTTCAAGGTTCGGCGAACCTTAGTTCATTCAACGAACCTGCTCATCCAGCGAACCTTTTCCAATTTTCAAATCAAATTTTAAAAACTTTGAATTTGATGATAAAAATCATATACCCAGGTTCGAAACACACCGATGAACAACATTAACAAAAGCAGTTTGTCCAGAACTTAAAAATTAACTGGTTTTAGTTCAAACTTACAGGTTCGACGTAAAAATCCTAAAAACCTCTCAGATCTATCAATCTATCCGGTGAAATCCAATAATTTCTACCTAGAAATGATCAGCAGATGATTATGAATCTAAAGAAATCAACGAAAAGTTATGGGAAGACCTAAATCGAAAATCGAAAAATTAAAGCTTGCAGGTTCGTCTGTCTTGAAATCAGATGAAAGTGACGAACCCTTATCACGAACCCTGTATTTATACTCACGAACCTTTTCAGACGATCCTTTTCAATGAACCTTTTCTGCGAACCATTTCACACGAACCTTTCCTACAAACCATTTCACAAGAGCCCTTCAAACGAACCTATCAAACGAACCTAGTCAGCGAACCTAGCTAACGAACCTAGCCAGCGAACCTAGCTAACGAACCTATCCAGCGAACCTAACCAGCGAACCTTCTCAACTAACCTTCACCAGACGAACCTTTTAAAAATTTTGATTTTTCTTTGAATTTCAAAACAAATTCATGTTTAATTGTTCCAAAGTCAAACAAATAATCAAAAATTATTGATTTAACATCAGACAAAAATAGAATCTTTTTGTAATTTTTTAATTTTTCAGAACAATTAAACTACAAATTTAACAAAACTAACTACACTAAGAAAAATAAAATCTTTTTGTTTGAGAAAGATTCAGACATGAGATCATATTATTTTACAATTTTCAACTCATCAGTTTGTATTAATTAAGAGATTTAATTTCAAATTACAAGTCCAAGATGATTGTCAGTATATTTATCCTTTTAAGTTTAATTACTTAGTCAAGAAATCAGTTTAAACAAGATTATCAAAACACTTTATAATAATCCATTTACTTGAACACATCCCCGATTTGTGAATAACTAATCAAACAAAAATGTTCTTAAAACTTATTATTTCAATTTTAACCAGTCTGATCATGCAAAAATAAAGCTGAATTTCTTTTTGAAAATAACAAAATAGAAAACAATTTGAATTTGTTCAAAATCTTGGAATCAAGGTTGATACTTACGTATGCTCAAATGATCCAGAAAATGAACTAAACAATAATTTAAGATTAAGCTTTTAACAATCAGTTCGATATTTTCATATACGCAGAGATTGTCCAAATCTTAAACAGAACCAAGAAAACAAATTTGAATCGTTTAAAGCTATAACAACCAGGTCGATACGTAAGTATACGCAAAGAATGTTCCATCTTTAAACTAAAATAAAAGAAAAACAAAATCAGAATTTCTTTTAAAAATTAAACACATGATCAAACTAGTACTTTGACTTTTTGTTCAAGAAACATTTTGTCAGAAAAATTACCACTCTTTCAGGACAAAACTAAGTACTGTATTCTAAGCATTTGTTTCTTATAAAGTATAATCAAAACTGTAACATTTGTACATTTAGTCATGGTAGTCGTAAACAGTGTTAGAACAGGGTGTGTCCATGTTCAGTTAATCAATGTGATTCATGTGTTCATAATGTGTTTGTGTGTTACAGGATCTTATTTACTTAGGGACAAGTGTGTATTATTTATTTACAGTCGATTACACTAGGCAAGAACAGTATCGTGTTATATCGAAACAGTGGTGGGCAGCGAGAGTGAGCCCTATATATATACTGCGTTCGGTGTAACAGGAAAGTGTTAGTGCGTAGTGTTAAGACGAATATTATGACAATTAATTCAACAAGAATCGTAATACGTAAGCGAGACTGAGTATAGTTATGGGTGACGATCCATAATGATACGAATGTTGAACTTATAATTATGATTAAATGACTTTAAATAATTAATACGATCGAAAAACGTACGCGATTACGGGTATACACGTAATTGTATGTGTTTAACGATTTGATAACGCACGAAGAGTAAAAATAGTTAAAATAATTATTTTAATATTTTTACAATTTTGAAACTCATCATTTTATTGAGTTAACAACTCTTTTATTTAAATCGCGTAAAATACGCGTTACGTTCCGGAAACGCGAACCGAGCGACCGAAACGAACCCGAATACCACACGGGCTATAAAAGCCTTGAACAAGGCTTATTCTCTCATTTATTACACCACCAACCATTTCTCTCTCTAAGAAATTTGTTCAACCCCTCTCTCTCTAGAAAACCGAACGTTAAACGCGCTTATCTTCTTCATTTCTCAACGGAATTCGGTTTTCTTAGTGTCCACGCGTAGCTCTCAACATTCCCTACACGGAAGTACAACAGATCGGAAGTTTTCACCGGCCAAATCAGAGGTATGATCGAATGAAGTGTCACAAAAATAGGGTTTTCTATGTGTGTTTATTTAAAAACCAAGTCCTAGCCGGTTCTAAGCCTAACCGATTGAACCTACAACATTTCGAGAGGAGTTCTGCAAGTATTCATGGCCTAAAAGTGGTTGGATCGAAGGAAACAAGTTGGATGAATGGTGCTGGTAACAGGTTCGACGGCCGAACCTTCATCCTCAATCATGAAAACTCCACAAGTTGTTTAAACATTGGATATCAAAACTCCACAACACTTATTATTTTATGTACACAAGTTGTGCATAAAAGAACATTACACATTCTTTTCATGGATCCATGATCAATCAAGTAACTCAATCATGACTTTCAAGTTCATACAACACTTTTCAAACACAAGATCATGTTGTTCAAGAAGCGATCATTTTCAAAGTTATCACAAGTCAATCAATAAATCAAAGTCTATACAATTATAAATCTTATATCTTATGTATGATTACAATGATATAGGAACCAATTAGAAGTCCTGTTTTGTGAGGCCCCGAAACCGGGCCCCTCACAGAGGTTGGTTTTCATCATAACACATAGCTCTTAAACTAAAAACTTTCATAATCATGCAGCGGAAATGTAAACATAGTTTGATAAACAGAAATCAATAAAGTGTCTGTATCAAAAACATATCGGATTTGCCAAACCAATGGATCGTCTAACTTGATGCCCGAGCTCCATGCCTTCTCTTATCGTACCTTCAACCTGACATACATGCTAAATCAAGTCAGCTTACGCTGGTGAGTTCTAGTTTTCATAAAACAACATTTCACATACTTAACCTAATCCTCATTTCATACACATAGTCCATAACCTTAGCACATATCATCCTTAACATCATCATCATACGTTCCACTGCTACCATACGAGCAGTGAGCTTATGCCGGCACAAGGCTCCATACCCAGTTATAGTCGTGGTTGACTATCATACCCAGTTATAGTCGTGGTTGACTATCATACCCAGTTATAGTCGTGGTTGACTTATCATACCCAGTTATAGTCGTGGTTGACTATCATACCCAGTTATAGTCGTGGTTGACTATCATACCCAGTTATAGTCGTGGTTGACTATCATACCCAGTTATAGTCGTGGTTGACTATCATACCCAGTTATAGTCGTGGTTGACTATCATACCCAGTTATAGTCGTGGTTGACTATCATACCCAGTTATAGTCGTGGTTGACTATCATACCTACCCAGCACAAGAGCTGGTACATCTTTCATACTTATCCTATAACACGTATAGGAACATCGTTCGTTCGTCATACATGATATACTAGCATTATATCATCTTTTATCATAATCATCATAACATTTCCTGCTAGCATCATAACATAATTCATCGTAGTCATCATGGCATCTTAGGCATGTCATACTAGCATCATTTCATCATATCATCATAGCATCCTAGCATCATGCACATATCATACTAGCATCGTTATCATAACATATATCATGGCATCATGCGTACATATCATACTTCCATCCTAGCAACCTAGGACCTTATCGTACTCCTATAACTATTCTCATAGTTATCATCATGAAGCATGTTATCATCAAGTCATCATCATATCATATGCTAGCATCATTATCATGTCATGTTATTCATCATCATAACTCATATATCATGCATTCGTCATACTTAGCATACTTTCATGCATAAATCCTGCTAACACATAAACATGCATACATAGTCAGGGCATATCATCATTCATTCATCATCATCATAAGCACATAACATCATAGACATAACAATAAGCATGTATGCCAGCCCAAAACATTAAACATAAAATAGGGCGCCTAGAACTCACCTGATAGTGGACTCTTGTTCTTCTTAGCCGAACTCCTTAGCTAAGCCTTAAGAACCTACATCCGTTACATCACCTCATTACGTTACATTACGTTCTTAGACTTAGAAAATATTCTAAGTCCCAATAGTCTACTAGCCCCCTTTTCTGAATCCAAGTTCTCGAAACTTAGCTAAGTGTTCGAAACCCTTGAAATTCGTTAAGTTCCCATGTACACGAAATTCCCTGGTTCACGAAATAACTTAGTACTCGAAATCATTCAGTGTATTCGAACTACTCCTTGTACTCGAATTTTCCCATGTACTCGAATTAACATGTATAATTTCGAGTACCCTATACTCATGATTTCGTGTACTCATCATTTCATTATTTAAACATCTCAGAAATTCGTCTAAGACTTTAGGGAGCTAGTTCTAGGTTCCTTAGGGTGTTATCAACACACCGGAACATCAAAGTTCCGAACTTTATGCATAAAGGTGTGAGCTTTATGCATAAGTTCCCCTTTTGTATGACTATCCTAACTTTCGTATAAAAATCTGGCTTTCTATACATGAATCACTTACTTGAAGGTAGCTGATCCTCCTGGTAAAATCCCGTGCGTTTCCTACTTCGTTTGGTCGACCAAAGTTTGATTCTTGAAATTCTTGGACTTAAACTTCGTGTACTCGAGAGGGACCGTGCTTCCAACCAAAGGTTCGCACATATCCCAAGGCACTACTATTTATAGGCGTGTCCCTGTACTCGATATCGTGTGTACACGAAATCTCGTGTACCCGAATTTGGTGTACTCGAACCGGGTGTACTCGAAATCTACCTTATTTCGAGTACACGATTTCTAAGCCCCCGTTTTGGTCATTTTTCGTCCATTTTCCCACAAGTTACTTATCCGTTACACGTACGTAGAATTCAAACAACTTGTATCTTAGAAAAATTTGGGATGTTACAAGTCTCCCCTCCTTACAATAGGTTTCGTCCCGAAACCTGCCTTGTTACACATCGAACAAATGAGGATACAACTGCCTCATCTCGTCTTCCAATTCCCACGTCGTGTCTGAACCTTTCCGATGCTTCCACTGAACTCTTACTTGACGAACCGTTTTATTCCGTAGCTGCTTTTCCTTCGTGTCCACAATGGCAATTGGCTCTTCAATGTAGTTCAGTCGATTATCTACCTCAATGTCATCCAAAGGAACGTGCGCCTGATCGTCTGCCAAGCACTTCCTAAGATGTGACACGTGGAAGGTAGGATGAATCCCGTTCAGCTCCTCTGGTAGGTCCAGTCGGTACGCGACTTTTCCTACCCTCGCCTCTATCCGGAACGGTCCGATGTACCTCGGACTCAACTTTCCTCTCTTTCTGAATCGAATGATTCCCTTCCATGGTGATACTTTCAGCAACACTCGATCGCCAACATTAAACTCTATCGGTCGTCGGCGCTTGTCAGCGTAAGACTTTTGGCGATCTTGTGCAGCTTTCATACGTGCTTTTATCACCCGTAGCTTTTCTGCCATATCAATCACAGCAGCCTTGTTTCCCATTTCTTTCTGTCCAACTTCACCCCAGCATACCGGGGTCCTACATCGTCTCCCGTACAACGCCTCATATGGGGGCATTCCGATGCTGGAGTGGTAACTGTTGTTGTATGAAAACTCCACCAATGGCAAGTGATCATCCCAGTTCCCTCCAAAATCGATAATGCACGCCCTGAGCATATCCTCCAACGTTTGGATAGTCCTTTCTGACTGTCCATCAGTCTGAGGGTGATAGGCGGTACTGATATTTAACCTCGTTCCCATGGCATCATGAAACTGCTTCCAGAATCTGGAAGTAAACCTCGTATCTCGATCTGACACAATGGAGACAGGAACTCCATGTCTGGCCACAATCTCCTTTACGAACAACTCAGACAACCTTTCGGACGTATACGTTTCCCTGATAGGAAGGAAATGTGCACTCTTCGTCAGTCGGTCCACAATCACCCATATGGTATCATGTCGTTTAGCTGTCCTCGGTAGCTTGGTGATGAAATCCATGGTGATGTGTTCCCATTTCCATTCTGGTACCTCTAGAGGTTGCACATATCCGTAGGGTTTCTGATGTTCAGCCTTCACTTGCGCACAAGTAAGACACCTGTTCACATACTGCATCACATTAAACTTCATGCCCGGCCACCAATAATCCTGTCGAAGATCCTGATACATCTTCGTCGCACCGGGGTGTACCGAGTATCGTGACTTGTGGGCTTCATCTAAAATCCTCGCTCGAATGTCCCCATTTCTGGGCACCCACATTCGACCGAATCGTAGCTTTACCCCATGGTCGTTGTCTTCCAAGTTCTTGACTTGCCCGAAGACGCGTTCAAACCCCACATTCTCTTCTTTCAATCCCTCCTGTTGCGCCTGTTTGAGCTCGTTCAGAAAGTCTGGCGTTATCACCAAACTATACGATTTTACTCGTATGGCAGGATGATCAGTCTTGCGACTCAGAGCATCTGCCACCACATTGGCCTTTCCCGGGTGATATAGAATATCACAGTCATAATCCTTTAACAGCTCAAGCCATCGTCTCTGCCTCATATTCAAATCCTTTTGCTCGAAGAAATACTTCAAGCTCTTGTGGTCGGTATAGATGGTACTCCTTACTCCATACAAATAGTGCCTCCATATTTTCAATGCAAACACCACTGCAGCGAGTTCAAGATCGTGGGTCGGGTAGTTAGCCTCATGAATCTTTAGCTGGCGCGAAGCATAAGCTATCACCCTTCCCCTTTGCATTAGTACACATCCCAACCCTTGTCGTGACGCATCGGCATACACAACAAGATCATCATTCCCATCCGGCAGTGCTAGAACAGGAGCTTGGGTAAGTTTCTCCTTCAGCACTGAAAACGCTTGTTCTTGGTTTGGACCCCATTCGTACTTTACGTCTTTCTTCGTGAGCTTCGTCAGTGGCGTCGCTATCTTGGAGAAGTCCTGAATGAATCTCCGATAGTAACCGGCCAAACCAAGAAAACTGCGTACTTCTGTCGGTGACTTTGGAGGACTCCATTTCATAATCGTTTCAACTTTAGCTGGATCTACCATAATGCCTTCTGGGTTCACCACGTGACCCAGAAACTGTACCTCTCGCAACCAGAAAGCGCATTTGGAGAACTTAGCATAAAGTTTCTCTTTCCTCAGGATTTCCAATACCTCACGTACGTGGCAAGCATGGTCTCCCTCGTTCTTTGAATAAATCAAAATATCATCAATAAACACTATCACCGATCGGTCCAGCATCGGTCGACATACCCTGTTCATCAAATCCATAAATGCTGCGGGAGCATTCGTCAATCCAAACGACATAACGAGAAACTCGTAATGTCCATAACGCGTACGGAAAGCAGTCTTTGGAATATCCTGCTCTCGAACTTTCAACTGATGGTAACCGGATCGGAGATCTATCTTTGAGAACCAGCTTGCACCTTGCAATTGATCGAACAAGTCATCAATTCTGGGTAGAGGATACCTGTTCTTTACGGTCAACTTATTCAGTTCCCTGTAATCGATACACATACGCATACTTCCATCTTTCTTCTTAACGAACAGCACCGGTGCTCCCCACGGAGAGACACTCGGTCGTATAAAACCTTTGTCAAGGAGTTCTTGTAGCTGGGTCATCATTTCCTTCATCTCAGTTGGATCTAAACGGTAAGGTGCTCTGGCAACGGGTTGTGCCCCCGGCACTAAATCGATCTGGAACTCAATTTCCCGTTTGGGTGGTAATCCAGGCAATTCCTCAGGGAATACATCGGGGAAGTTACACACCACGGGAACATCATCAATCGTCCTCGTATCCGTACGTTCCTCAATCGCATAGGCCAAGTAGGCTACACACCCTCGCCGCATCATAACATCAGCCTGGATCATCGAAATGATCTTTGGCGCATACATCGCTTTATCACCATAAACCGTCACGGAGCTCCCATCCATCGCACGTAAACATATCATCTTTCGTCGACATACAATGTTAGCCTCATATTTGGCTAACCAGTCCATACCCAAAACCACATCAAATCCCCCTAAGGTAATAAGAAATAATCGGACAGGGAACCTATGACCTTCTATCTCAACATAACAGTCATCAATAGCCTCAGTCACCCTGGTCATCTTACCAATAGCCGTCTCTACATCAAATACCCGATCTATCTTCTTAACCTTCCCAGATAACCCATCACAGAAAGTAGAAGACACAAAACTCATACTGGCACCAGAATCAAACAATACAGAAGCAGGAATATTGTTGATAGAAAAGGTACCTGTGACCACGTCAGGGTCCATAATCGCATCATCCTTTGTCATCGTAAAGGCTCGTGCTTTAGCCTTCTGCTTCTCCTTTACTTTCTCCTCTTTCTTACCCGAGCCCGAAGCATCGGCCCGCGGTTGTCTACAATCTTTGGACAGATGTCCCATCCCATTGCAGTTGTAGCATCTCGTGGCACTTGGGTAATTGCTGGAAAAATGCCCCGTCTTTCCGCATCGGAAACATAAGTTAGTGCCCACCAAGCACTGCCCGGTGTGAATTTTTCCACACTTGTTGCATCGGTTCGCATCCTCGCGCTTCACCTTCTTGCCTGAAAACTTTCGTTGGTCTGTTCGACCCCTGTTAGTCCCGGAAGACTCCTTCACCTTGGTTTCCTCTTTCACTGGCTCATCGGCCATCACATCATCCCATACAATGCCACTGAGTTCAACAGTGGAGTCAAAGGTCTTAGGAGCATTGGCCTTGACATGAATCCTTACCTTTGGAGGCAAACCCTCCATGTACAACTTCACCCTACGTTCCTCAGTAGACACCAGGTGAGGAACAAGTCTAGCCATCTCATTAAACCTTGACGTGTACTGGCGGTGGTTCAGACTTCCAGCTTTCAGAACCAGAAACTCCCTTTCAACCTTATCGAGTTCATTCTTGGGACAGAACTGTTTAGTGACCAGTTCCTTTAGATCATCCCAAGTCATCTTCTCTACATCAGCTACAGCCTTGGACTGCTTAATGGTGTTCCACCAGTGAAGTGCCTCCTCAACGAAAGAGTGAGCTGCAAATTTGACAGCTTGGTCAATTCGGCACTCACTGATGGAGATAACAGCCTCCATCACAGATATCCAATGGCAGGTGGCCACAGCATCTTTCTTACCATCGAAGGTCGGTGGGTTACATCCCTTGAAGGACTTGTAGTCACAGCCCTTCAGTTTCCCAGTCATAGAGTCGCCGCTCTTCGTCTCGATGATCACCACCTCATCTTCTTTGGTGCTTTCTTTAGTTCCTTCAGACTTGTCTTTTAGAGCATCCTTCAGTGCCTTAGCAATCATTGCTGGCATCTTTTCATCCATGATCTTGCAGACCTCATCAGAAATAGCCTTCACCACGATAGGCTCTAGAGTGAACTCGTCTTCATTCTCAGGTTGTTCGTTGTGCCCGTGGTCGTCTTCGTTGACGGGTTCTTCAGTCTCGACATGTGGTTCTTCAGCTACCTGTGGTTTCTTTCGCGGTCTACCCTTTTGTCCGGCCATCTTAACTTTCTACATAATGCAACAATTGATAAGTCAACATAGGAATCAGTTTAGCACGGAATAAGTTTTGTAAATCGTTAACGACGTTGATCAAGTGTTATTAACCATTTACCCAACTCATAGGCTCTAAACGTTTCCCATCCCATCTCTTCAATGTGCATGACACTAACTACTTTCATAACATTACATCTGACCCTTAACTCATACATAAACATTCAACTCGTGGCATCCGTCATCCGTGGTTGGCAATCCGCATCCATTAATCCCATTCTCAGTTTAAGTCTTAGCACTTGGGATGCTAAGATCTCTCAAACTATGGCTCTGATACCAACTTGTGGGGCCCCGAAACCGGGCCCCTCACAGAGGTTGGTTTTCATCATAACACATAGCTCTTAAACTAAAAACTTTCATAATCATGCAGCGGAAATGTAAACATAGTTTGATAAACAGAAATCAATAAAGTGTCTGTATCAAAAACATATCGGATTTGCCAAACCAATGGATCGTCTAACTTGATGCCTGAGCTCCATGCCTTCTCTTATCGTACCTTCAACCTGACATACATGCTAAATCAAGTCAGCTTACGCTGGTGAGTTCTAGTTTTCATAAAACAACATTTCACATACTTAACCTAATCCTCATTTCATACACATAGTCCATAACCTTAGCACATATCATCCTTAACATCATCATCATACGTTCCACTGCTACCATACGAGCAGTGAGCTTATGCCGGCACAAGGCTCCATACCCAGTTATAGTCGTGGTTGACTATCATACCCAGTTATAGTCGTGGTTGACTATCATACCCAGTTATAGTCGTGGTTGACTTATCATACCCAGTTATAGTCGTGGTTGACTATCATACCCAGTTATAGTCGTGGTTGACTATCATACCCAGTTATAGTCGTGGTTGACTATCATACCCAGTTATAGTCGTGGTTGACTATCATACCCAGTTATAGTCGTGGTTGACTATCATACCCAGTTATAGTCGTGGTTGACTATCATACCCAGTTATAGTCGTGGTTGACTATCATACCTACCCAGCACAAGAGCTGGTACATCTTTCATACTTATCCTATAACACGTATAGGAACATCGTTCGTTCGTCATACATGATATACTAGCATTATATCATCTTTTATCATAATCATCATAACATTTCCTGCTAGCATCATAACATAATTCATCGTAGTCATCATGGCATCTTAGGCATGTCATACTAGCATCATTTCATCATATCATCATAGCATCCTAGCATCATGCACATATCATACTAGCATCGTTATCATAACATATATCATGGCATCATGCATACATATCATACTTCCATCCTAGCAACCTAGGACCTTATCGTACTCCTACAACTATTCTCATAGTTATCATCATGAAGCATGTTATCATCAAGTCATCATCATATCATATGCTAGCATCATTATCATGTCATGTTATTCATCATCATAACTCATATATCATGCATTCGTCATACTTAGCATACTTTCATGCATAAATCCTGCTAACACATAAACATGCATACATAGTCAGGGCATATCATCATTCATTCATCATCATCATAAGCACATAACATCATAGACATAACAATAAGCATGTATGCCAGCCCAAAACATTAAACATAAAATAGGGCGCCTAGAACTCACCTGATAGTGGACTCTTGTTCTTCTTAGCCGAACTCCTTAGCTAAGCCTTAAGAACCTACATCCGTTACGTCACCTCATTACGTTACATTACGTTCTTAGACTTAGAAAATATTCTAAGTCCCAATAGTCTACTAGCCCCCTTTTCTGAATCCAAGTTCTCGAAACTTAGCTAAGTGTTCGAAACCCTTGAAATTCGTTAAGTTCCCATGTACACGAAATTCCCTGGTTCACGAAATAACTTTGTACTCGAAATCATTCAGTGTATTCGAACTACTCCTTGTACTCGAATTTTCCCATGTACTCGAATTAACATGTATAATTTCGAGTACCCTATACTCATGATTTCGTGTACTCATCATTTCATTATTTAAACATCTCAGAAATTCGTCTAAGACTTTAGGGAGCTAGTTCTAGGTTCCTTAGGGTGTTATCAACACACCGGAACATCAAAGTTCCGAACTTTATGCATAAAGGTGTGAGCTTTATGCATAAGTTCCCCTTTTGTATGACTATCCTAACTTTCGTATAAAAATCTGGCTTTCTATACATGAATCACTTACTTGAAGGTAGCTGATCCTCCTGGTAAAATCCCGTGCGTTTCCTACTTCGTTTGGTCGACCAAAGTTTGATTCTTGAAATTCTTGGACTTAAACTTCGTGTACTCGAGAGGGACCGTGCTTCCAACCAAAGGTTCGCACATATCCCAAGGCACTACTATTTATAGGCGTGTCCCTGTACTCGATATCGTGTGTACACGAAATCTCGTGTACCCGAATTTGGTGTACTCGAACCGGGTGTACTCGAAATCTACCTTATTTCGAGTACACGATTTCTAAGCCCCCGTTTTGGTCATTTTTCGTCCATTTTCCCACAAGTTACTTATCCGTTACACGTACGTAGAATTCAAACAACTTGTATCTTAGAAAAATTTGGGATGTTACATGTTTGCTATTTGCTACTTGTTATAGTTCAGAGTCTACTGCAGACAGGTGAGAACATTAGCCCCTCTTTTTACTGTTTTTACAACTGTTTTGGGGTGGAACACGTGACCAAACGCTCTTACTTCAATCATATTTCATGATACATATTATTACTTGGCAAACATTACAGGTTCACTTTAGAAATCCAAGGGATTTCTCAATTGTTTTTAAAGGAATTTATAAACTCTTTTACTCTACACTCGTGTTTTCAAAATTAATCTTTTATAAACCTTGTTGTTATACAAGGAAGTTATCTTATGTACTAAATCAAAGGTTTCACAACATGGTACTCAAACAATGGTTTTTCATGGTGTTCAAACAAGGATTCATTTCATGGTATTTAAACACAAGGATTCATTTCATAGTACTCAAACAAGGTTTTCAAATCATGTTATCAAATAAGGCATTAACACGCTAGTTTAAAGCAATGTTTAAAAGCATGGTGTCCATCGTTGTGAACAAACTTATAAACACATCAGGTTTCATATTCATTAGCGTTAGTACTGGGTGATCACAACAAGGGAAAGCGGACACATTTTGGCAGACCGATTGCTGCAGTTAGATTTTAAATTTGTTTTATAAACTAACTGCAGATTTCGATTACGTATGATTATCATTGTTGCTGACTAATTTTCTGACTCCAGACGTAGTTTGGGACTTGATTATATGTTGGTTTTTGTGCAAACAATATTTGGACTGTTTACACTCGTTTGACATACCTGATGTTAGTTTGGGTTACAACCCATCCATGTAATTCATTTATTGCTTTAATATACCTATGCCTTATTTTACAAATTCATGATTTCATATGTTAAACCTATTGTTCTCACCAACTACTTCTGTAGTTGACAGTTACTTTTCACGTCTTTCAGGTAATCAGGTCTAAAGCATTTTAAGGACAACTAAGGAGACCGATTAAGATAGAACAAGATGAAGAAACATGCTAGGATGGAATAGAAACACATAAAATCCTAATTGTTTAATTGTCTTGTTTGAAGTCTTATTTTGTAAACTATATTTTAGGTCTGTAGTTGTCATTATTTTGGTAGATAGTTTGTCTGTAACTAAACAACTGTCTAAACATTATGAAACTTAGTAATCCATTGTGGTTGTTCTTATTCAATACTTGTGCATGATTCAACTGTTCATACGTCACCGCGCCGTGGATTCCGCACGCGGCGTAGGGGTGTGACAGGTTGGTATCAGAGCCAAGGTTGTAGAGAACTAGGAAAAACCCAATGTTTAATGACCTAGACTATAACCTAAGCTACCCAATAGGACTAAGTGCTATAGGCTTGAGGATACTTAGGATCTAAGTAACTTAAGTGAGCATTAAGTCTACATTAAGCTTGAAAGATCTTAGGGATATTTTTCTAAGATTAGACATCGAGTCAAGGAATTTGAATCGGAATTCTATAATTTTAGAAACCGAATTAAATTTCTCACACGTATTCATTTAAGGATTTCAGAGGCAAGGATCTGTATTCTTAGTATCCTTGATCTGAAATTCTCACACAGAGTTCATTATAGGATTCCAGAGGCAAGGATCTGTATTCTTAGTATCCTTGATCTGGAATTCTCCATCAGAGTTCATTATAGGAATTCAGAGGTCAAGATCTATTAATTTAGAATCTTGATTTGAAATCCTTGTCATGTTTATCATAGGAATTCAGAGGTCAAGATCTATTAATTTAGAATCTTGATTTGAAATCCTTGTCATGTTTATCATAGGAATTCAGAGGTCAAGAGCTATTAATTTAGAATCTTGATTTGAAATCCTTGTCATGTTATCATTATCAGGTGTTCCTTATCATAGGAACTTTATAACTTAGAATCTGTGTAACAGTATTCTTTAGTTGAAGTTCTCACAGGAGATCATTATACTCGATACTGTAGGTATTGAGAACCTAAGTTAAATCAACCTAGGACACATATACAGAAACCTAAGGTTTTAAATTCAATTAAATTAAGAACCGTGGTTTACACCGTCATAATCATATCCATAGCACAAGAGGCAATCATGAAACAATCATAATCAATCAAGAGTTGGAATCTTAGCTCCAAATACAAACGGCGGATTAACGCTGACGTGCTGAGGTAAGTGGTGGGTCGGTGAGAGCTTACCCTATATATAAGCTTATTTCGGTATGTCAGGGGGGATCCGGCGTTCGTATTTGAAGTGAGGATTCGGGAGCAACTGGATCATTGAACATTAGTCAAACACATGAGATACAATCATTGGTGAATCAAATCATAGTGCAATTCAACTTGGATGAACCAAACATTTTGGTGAATCAATCAAGTTGTGAACATTTTGTTTATGTAAACCTTAAGTGAAATTCTTAAGTGATTACATCATTAGTACTTACTAACATAGTTTAACAAGAAAAATGTAGAGCACACATATGACTTAGTTCTACATGTTAACAACTGTTAGTAGGTGCACGCATAACATAATCATAGTTCAATCATGGAATCAATCATAGTTCAAATTGATCAAAGTTCATGGGATTTATAATCAATGGAACATACATGGAAATCAGTACAAACGTGTTGCCAAATGCTAGCAAGGACATGATCGTGGTATATCGAAGCGGTGGTGGGATGGCGTCTGGGCTGGCAGTTTGCTTGACCCTTTCGTATGCCCTATATATAAGCTATCTTCGGTATATCGGGAAAGTGTCAGTGTGTAGGTTTGGTGGAGTGATATCATGGAACATCATACACATTCACATGAGAAGTATGCTAATGAGCTGACTGCTTATACGTGTACATGCCCATATTACAATTGAATGATAATACTAGTAGTATGGACATATTACTAATTTTATCATGCAAATTCAATTGTATCCTTTCTCATTACTGACCCACTTGTGGCTTCTATTCGTAGAATGCCTCCCTGACGTGATCCTAACGGAGGGGGTTCAACAAGTGGCAACGATGATGAGATCAACAAGATTGCCCGGGCCATCGCTATACACATAAGGGATGTCATTCCGGGCATGGTCACTGATATCACCCAGAATCTTCGGGGAAGTACCAATGATTCAGCACATAACTCCAATGCTACTAACGCAGGAACTGCTAACTTCACTTTCAAGAAGTTCAATGATGCTAAACCTCCTAAGTACGCTGGTACTGAAGGAGCTACTGGCCTACTGCAGTGGCTGGAAAGCATTGAGGATACTCTCGATTTCACGGGATGTCCTGAAAATCTAAAAGTCAAGATGGCAACAAGCGCTTTTCACAAAGGCGCACTCACCTGGTGGAATTCTGAGAAGAACACCAGAGGACGAGAGGTTGCTTTGGCCTTATCTTGGGAGGATTTCAAGAAGTTACTTGTGGATAAGTTTTGTCCATGACATGAGCTGAAGAAACTTGAGGTAGAGATGTGGAATCTGGTGCAAGATAGTGGTGAGAATGCGAAGTATACAACTTGTTTCCATGAGTTGTGCATTCTAGTGCCACACCTGGTTACTCCTCTATCCCGCAGGATCGAGAAGTACATCGAAGGCTTACCTCTAGTGGTCAGAGGAACTGTGATGGGGAATAACCCCACTACTCTAGAGGCAGCGATTCATCTTGGAGCTAGCCTTACCGAAGAATACGTTAAGTCTGGGGTGCTCACCCGAAAGGGGTACAAGAGAGCACAGATTGAGGAAAGTAAGAAGCCTGAACAACAACATCACAAGAAGAAGCAAAAGACAATCAAGAACTTTGCAGCCCTGACCGCAGCTGCACCTACTCATGCCACACCCATTACTGCTATGCCTCAATCTGCTTCAGTCAGAAAGTCTTATACTGGCACGTTTCCACTTTGCACCAAATGCCAATACCATCATCTACCCAACACTCCGTGCAAAAAGTGTCTCAAATGTGGGCGAATGGGACACTTAGCAGCTACATGTAGATCTGCTCACCTTGCTGCTGCCACGACTGCTACCACGACCACTGCTGCTACAGGTGGAAGGGCCTGTTATAATTGTGGAGCAGAAGGACACTTCAGAAACCAGTGTCCAAAACTCAACAACAATACTGCTGTTGCTCGTGCCTTTGTTATCGGAGCTGCCGAAGCACGCGAGGAGCCAGCAGTTGTCACGGGTACATTTCTCCTTAATGGTCATTACGTTTCTATCATATTTGATACTGGTGCTGATAAAAGCTTTTTATCTGCCCATAATGCTTCTTTGCTTAACATAGAACCATCTATACTTACTGCTCCCTATACCGTAGAAGTAGCTGATGGTAACACCATACTTGTAGATTCTATAATTCATGGTTGTGAATTAAGATTAAACGACCATCTTTTCCTCATCGATCTTATTCCTATGACACTCGGAAGTTTCGAAGTTGTGATAGGAATGGATTGGTTATCCAAAAACAATGCCGAAATTGTATGTTCGGAGAAACTTATTCGGATTCCTTTACCGTCCGGCGAAACGATGAGAATCTATGGCAAGAAACCCTGCAGCGGATTGAAGATTGTGTCGTGCATCAAAGCTAGGAAGTACTTGAAGAAGAAATACTATGCGTTCCTGGCTCATGTGGTAGAGAAGAAACCTGAGAAGAAAGCAGTTGGAGACGTTCCAATCATCAGAGATTTTCCTGACGTGTTTCCAGAAGACTTGCCTGGATTACCACCAATCCGACAAGTGGAGTTTAGAATCGATCTTGTCCCTGGAGCAAATCCAGTGGCGAAGTCACCGTATCGGTTAGCACCATCTGAGATGCAAGAACTGTCTAGTCAGCTTCAAGAACTTTTAGACAAAGGTTTCATTAGACCGAGTTTCTCTCCATGGGGAGCTCCGGTTCTCTTTGTCAAGAAGAAAGACGGTTCATTTCGTATGTGCATCGATTATCGTGAGCTAAACAAGTTGACAATCAAGAATAGATATGCTCTGCCCAAGATCGATGATCTGTTTGATCAATTACAGGGAGCAACTTGCTTCTCTAAGATTGACTTACGATCTGGGTATCATCAGTTGAGAGTAAATGATGAGGATATACCCAAGACTGCATTTAGGACTCGATATGGACACTATGAGTTTGTGGTTATGCCATTTGGGTTGACCAATGCACCCGCAGTGTTCATGGACTTGATGAACCGAGTCTGCAGGCCATACTTGGATCAGTTTGTTATTGTCTTCATTGACGATATACTGATCTATTCAAAGACAGAACAAGAGCACGAGGATCATTTGAAGAAAGTCTTAGAACTACCAAGAGAGGAACAACTTTATGCTAAATTCTCCAAGTGTGAATTTTGGCTAAAGGAGGTTCACTTCTTAGGGCATGTCATAAACAAAGATGGTATACATGTAGATCCAGCAAAGATTGAGGCGATTAAGAACTGGACTACCCCGTCTACTCCAACAGAGATTCGTTCATTTCTGGGTTTGGCAGGCTATTACCGAAGATTCATCGCGAACTTTTCAAAGATAGCCTTGCCACTTACTACTTTGACCCAGAAAAGTCAGGAGTTTATATGGGGACAGAAACAAGAAGAGGCATTTCAACTTCTTAAACAAAAGTTATGCAACTCCCCTATCCTTAGTCTCCCAGAAGGCAGTGATGATTTCATTGTCTACTGTGATGCTTAAAACCTTGGTCTCGGTTGTGTACTTATGCAACGAGACAAGGTCATTGCATATGCTTCAAGACAATTTAAGGTTCATGAGAAGAATTATACTACTCATGATCTTGAGTTAGGGGTTGTGGTCTTTTCATTGAAGATTTGGAGACACTACCTGTATGGTACTAAATGTGTCATCTATGCAGACCATAAGAGCCTGCAACACATCCTTAATCAGAAAGAACTCAACATGAGACAACGGCGTTGGGTTGAACTTCTAACTGATTACGACTGTGAGATTCGTTACCATCCGGGTAAAGCCAATGTGGTGGCGGATGCTCTTAGTCGCAAGGAACCAGTCAAGCCAATTCGTGTAAGAGCCATGGAAATCAACACACAGCCAAACTTGAAAGATTTGATTCGTATTGCACAGCAACAAGTGGTGACAAACGATCAGCTGAAAACAGACTTAGATTGCGGGATTGAGAAGAAACTGGAACCTCGATCTGACGGGGTGCTATATCTCCACGGCCGCATCTGGATTCCAAAGTCAGAAGAATTGCGCACACTCATCTGTGATGAGGCTCATAAGTCGCGATACTCAGTTCATCCTGGAGCCGATAAGATGTATCAGGACTTGAGGACATCTTACTGGTGGCCGTGAATGAAGAAAGACATAGCACTGTATGTGGGAAAATGTCTTACGTGTTCAAAAGTCAAAGCAGAACATCAAAAGCCTTCGGGACTTCTGCAGAAACCTGAAATTCCTCAATGGAAATGGGAACAAATTTCAATGGATTTCATAACTAAGTTGCCGAGAACTCCACGAGGTTTCGATTCGATTTGGGTGATCGTTGATCGACTCACCAAATCTGCTTATTTTCTCCCAATCCGAGAGGATTATAAAATGGAGAAGCTATCCACTCTATATATCAACGAAATCATCGCACGTCATGGTACACCAACATCAATCATTTCTGATCGTGATAGTCGTTTCACTTCTCGCTTTTGGCAATCATTGCAAAAGGTTTTGGGAACTCTGTTAATCTTAGCACGGCGTATCATCCCCAAACCGACGGTCAAAGCAAAAGGACTATCCAAACACTCGAGGACATGCTTCGTTCTTGTGTCATTGACTTCGGTGGAAGTTGGGACACTCATCTTCCACTTATCGAGTTTTTGTACAACAACAGCTACCATACAAGCATTCAATGTGCACCATTCGAAGCTTTATATGGTAGAAAGTGCCGATCACCGGTCTGTTGGACCGAGGTTGGTGACTCACAGGTCGTAGGACCAGAACTCATTCAGGAAACATCAGACAAGATCACAATCATTTAGTCACGGCTTAAGGCCGCACGAGATCGGCAGAAGAGTTATGCAGATCGACGTCGGAAACCGCTTGAGTTTCAAGTCGGTGACCGAGTCTTACTCAAAGTTTCTCCCTGGAAAGGCGTTATCCGATTCGGGAAGAAAGGGAAACTTGCACCAAGGTACCTTGGACCTTTTGAGATCCTGGAACGGATTGGTTCCGTAGCCTACAAACTCAAACTTCCAGTGGAGCTAAGCAATGTTCATGATACTTTTCATGTATCAAATCTTAAGAGATGCTTGGCAGATCATAATGTTCAGATTCCACTGGAAGACATACAGATTCAAAACAACATGCAATTCATAGAACGTCCGGTTGAAATCATGGATCATGGGGTCAAGAAACTTAAACGCAGCCGTATCCCGATCGTAAAGGTACGATGGGAGGGCAAACGCGGTGCTGAGTTCACCTGGGAACGTGAAGACCAGATGAAGCTTAAGTACCCTCATCTTTTTACAGTACCTTCGGCTAGTTAATTTCGGGACGAAATTCCCTTAACTAGGGGAGACTGTAACATTTGTACATTTAGTCATGGTAGTCGTAAACAGTGTTAGAACAGGGTGTGTCCATGTTCAGTTAATCAATGTGATTCATGTGTTCATAATGTGTTTGTGTGTTACAGGATCTTATTTAGTTAGGGACAAGTATGTATTATTTATTTACAGTCGATTACACTAGGCAAGAACAGTATCGTGTTATATCGAAACAGTGGTGGGCAGCGAGAGTGAGCCCTATATATATACTGCGTTTGGTGTAACAGGATAGTGTTAGTGCGTAGCGTTAACACGAATATTATGACAATTAATTCAACAAGAATCGTAATACGTAAGCGAGACTGAGTATAGTTATGGGTGACGATCCATAATGATACGAATGTTGAACTTATAATTAGGATTAAACGACTTTAAATAATTAATACGATCGAAAAACGTACGCGATTGCGGGTATACATGTAACTGTATGTGTTTAACGATTTGATAACGCACGAAGAGTAAAAATAGTTAAAATAAGTATTTTAATATTTTTACAATTTTGAAACTCATCATTTTATTGAGTTAACAACTCTTTTATTTAAATCGCGTAAAATACGCGTTACGTTCCGGAAACGCGAACCGAGCGACCGAAACGAACCCGAATACCACACGGGCTATAAAAGCCTTGAACAAGGCTTATTCTCTCATTTATTACACCACCAACCATTTCTCTCTCTAAGAAATTCGTTCAACCCCTCTCTCTCTAGAAAACTGAACGTTAAACGCGCTTATCTTCTTCATTTCTCAACGGAATTCGGTGTTCTTAGTGTCCACGCATAGCTCTCAACATTCCCTACACGGAAGTACAATAGATCGAAAGTTTTCACCGGCCAAATCAGAAGTATGATCGAATGAAGTGTCACGAAAATAGGGTTTTCTATGTGTGTTTATTTAAAAACCAAGTCCTAGCCGGTTCTAAGCCTAACCGATTTAACCTACAACATTTCGAGAGGAGTTCTGCAAGTATTCATGGCCTAAAAGTGGTTGGATCGAAGGAAACAAGTTGGATGAATGGTGCTGGTAACAGGTTCGACGGCCGAACCTTCATCCTCAGCTGGCGAACCTTGAAGAGGCTCCACGAACCCTAATGGTTCGAAGGTCATCAGCCGAACCCTTATGGGACCTCACGAGCCTGCACTGAACCTTCAACCTGGCCGCTGAACCCTGTGCATGCCACGAACCTTCTTGCAGACCTCACGAACCATTGCATGATGACGAACCCTGCATGGTTCGTGGCATTACCAGCCGAACCCTAGGAGACTCACGAACCCTAGGCGGACCAGGAACCTGCGGCGAACCCTCCATGCATGCATCACGAACCATTCCTACCCGAACCTCCTATCATTTTGAGCATATCATCGACGAACCATTAGCTATGCAGCCGAACCATGCTAAGACCTCTGGATCCCGAACCTTTCATTATAAGAGCCGAACCCTATTGAGTAGCCTTGGCCGAACCTAGGCCCTTGAACTCCAAAGGTTCGCTGCCCAAAGTTGGCAGCCCATATTCCTTTTGGCCCAACTAAATTCCATTCGGCCCAATCATAATAGTTATTAATCTCATAGGCTAAAACAAGCCCAATGGAATTAGGTTGACCCATTATGATCTTAATTGGCCCAATCTTATCCTTTGTGTTCTACTTGGCCCAATAACTCATTCATTTGGTCCACGAAATCCACTCCGGCCCAATACGATTAACTCGGCCCATGATCAACCTAAGAGACCTATGACATGGTTCAAGCCCAACACATTTATTCTTGGTTCAATATCATCCCATTCGGCATAGTATGGCCCAATTTGGCTTATGCTTAATACATATGGCATAAGGACCCAATAACAAATGCTTGGGCCAAGATTTGCCTCTTGATTCATTAATTATGAAATGATCATGGTTGGGTTAAGTGTAACCTATAATCCAATTATATGATCAAGTCATAAACATAAAAGAGCTTAGAAGCATTTTAACATATCTTTAAATCACATGTTTAAACATTGGATATCAAAACTCCTCAACACTTATTATTTTATGTACACAAGTTGTGCATAAAAGAACATTACACATTCTTTTCATGGATCCATGATCAATCAAGTAACTCAATCATGACTTTCAAGTTGTGCATAAAAGAACATTACACATTCTTTTCATGGATCCATGATCAATCAAGTAACTCAATCATGACTTTCAAGTTCATACAACACTTTTCAAACACAAGATCATGTTGTTCAAGAAGCGATCATTTTCAAAGTTATCACAAGTCAATCAATAAATCAAAGTCTATACAATTATAAATCTTATATCTTATGTATGATTACAATGATATAGGAACCAATTAGAAGTCCTGTTTGTTATTTGCTACTTGTTATAGTTCAGAGTCTACTGCAGACAGGTGAGAACATTAGCCCCTCTTTTTACTGTTTTTACAACTGTTTTTACAACTGTTTTGGGGTGGAACACGCTAGTTTAAAGCAATGTTTAAAAGCATGGTGTCCATCGTTGTGAACAAACTTATAAACACATCAGGTTTCATATTCATTAGCGTTAGTACTGGGTGATCACAACAAGGGAAAGCGGACACATTTGGGCAGACCGATTGCTGCAGTTAGATTTTAAATTTGTTTTATAAACTAACTGCAGATTTCGGTTACGTATGGTTATCATTGTTGCTGACTAATTTTCTGACTCCAGACGTAGTTTGGGACTTGATTATATGTTGGTTTTTGTGCAAACAATCTTTGGACTGTTTACACTCGTTTGACATACCTGATGTTAGTTTGGGTTACAACCCATCCATGTAATTCATTTATTGCTTTAATATACCTATGCCTTATATTACAAATTAATGATTTCATATGTTAAACCTATTGTTCTCACCAACTACTTCTGTAGTTGACAGTTACTTTTCACGTGTTTCAGGTAATCAGGTCTAAAGCATTTTAAGGACAACTAAGGAGACCGATTAAGATAGAACAAGATGAAGAAACATGCTAGGATGGAATAGAAACACATAAAATCCTAATTGTTTAATTGTCTTGTTTGAAGTCTTATTTTGTAAACTATATTTTGGGTCTGTAGTTGTCATTATTTTGGTAGATAGTTTGTCTGTAACTAAACAACTGTCTAAACATTATGAAACTTAGTAATCCATTGTGGTTGTTCTTATTCAATACTTGTGCATGATTCAACTGTTCATACGTCACCGCGCCGTGGATTCCGCACGCGGCGCAGGGATGTGACAAAAACTTTGTTTAAACTTATCCTAACTAAGTTATAAACCTACTACCACATCATACTTAATACTTGTAATTATTTTTAATTTTTCATAATACATACAGATATGTTTCCAATTGCAAATAATGTACTATCATTTCTCACTAGGTCAAATCAATTTCTAAGATTTTTAATTTTTTTAATGTTTCTGTGTTATTGGTTTTTTTAAATGTTTTTGTATTTTTCACAAATTTTCTCCCCCTAAAAACTAAAACACAAAAGAAGAAAAATTAAAATATCTGATGTTAATTCAATAAATTTGATTACGAAGGAAGTTCATTCTTGATTACCTCACCCATGACCCTGATCCCATTTAATTTGAGTAGATACTCAAAATGTTGTTTGTCAAAGGCCTTGGTGAGAAAGTCTGCCCTTTGCTCGTTTGTGTGTATCTTCACCACATCAATCAGTTTCTTTTCATAGCAATCTCGTATGAAATGAAACCGAATATCAATGTGTTTGGAACGTGAATGATACACTGGATTCTTCGTGATAGCAATAGCAGCCTCGTTATCAACATGAATCGGGGTAGTTTGAAAATTCAGTCCATAGTCTCTCATCTGTTGTTGTATCCACAAAACTTGGGAACAACAACTGCCAGCTGCTACATATTCAGCATCACATGTAGATGTAGCAACAGATGTCTGCTTCTTACACTGCCATGAGACTAGCCTTTCCCCCAAAAACTGAGCACCTCCAGTTGTAGATTTGGCATCAGTCTTACGTCCTCCATAATCAGAATCACTATAAGCATGGAAGGAAAAGTTATCATCCTTAGGATACCACAGACCGATGTCTGGTGTACCCTTCAGATAACGAAGAATCCTCTTGACTGCAATCAGATGAGAAACTTTAGGCTTAGATTGATAGCGAGCACAGATACTTGTAGCGAATACAATATCCGGTCGTGAGGCAGTCAAATACATCAAGCTCCCGATCATTCCACGGTACAACGTAGCATCAATTAGCCCCCTTAATATCAGGCTCAATCCCGTGATAGGGCTGAATGGGCGTGGAAATGGGTTTACAATCAAGCATGCTAAAACATTTTAACACGTCTTGAATGTATTTTGTCTGATGAATGAAGATTCCTTCATCAGTCTGATCAATTTGTAAACCCAAAAAGAACTTAATGTCTGACATGGCACTCATCTCGAACTTCTCAATCATAACCTCTTTAAATTCCAAACACAACTGTTCATCAGTAGACCCAAATATGATGTCATCTACATAGATCTGAACAAGGAGAATGTCCTTGCCCTTTTCCCGATAAAACAGAGTCTTGTCAATCTGACTCCTATTGAACCCATGTTCAATAAGGTGAGTCGAGAGGGTCTCATACCAAGCTCGAGGAGCCTGATGAAGACCGTACAGTGCTTTGTCAAGGAGGTATACCTGATCCCGGTGGATAGGATCCTCAAAGCCCGGTGGCTGACAAACGTACACTGTCTCCTTCAATGATCCATAGAGGAATGCAGACTTAACATCCAATTGAAACACCTTAAACTTCTTGTGGGCAGCAAAAGCCAGAAAGAGTCTTATTGCTTCTAAGCGCGCCACTGGTGCAAATACTTCGTCATAATAAATTCCTTCTATTTGTTTGAATCCTTGAACAACTAAACGCGCCTTGTTCCGAACAATCACGCCTCCGTCATCTCTCTTACACCGTAACACCCATATGGTGCCTATCTTCTTCTCACCCTTTGGCAAATCCACTAATTGCCATACTCCCAGTTTCTGAAATTGATTTAGCTCCTCTTGCATGGCCTCCACCCAGGCAGGCTCACGCAGTGCCTCAGTTACAGACTTTGGCTCAATCTGAGAAATAAATGCAGAATGCATCCATAACTCTTGAGTCCCATGAGTTCTCTCCAACTCAACATACAAACTATCTGCATTTGCCACTTGATTTCTGGTCTGTACTCCTACAGACGGATTTCCAATGATCTGCTCCACAGGATGATTCACATGGACTCTAGTTACTGGAACTTGGGGAATTCCAACATCATGATCAAGATTTGTAATATTATGATCTACATCTTGATCATGAGAAACTGCATCTTCAAAAATATCCTGATCATCCTCCGATGACCAGTCATCATTAACTGCTTCAGAAGTGCCTTCCTCAGTTGAATGATTATCATCAACCTGATGAGAAACTCCTTGATATTCAGAATTTTGTAAGTCATATAACATCTGCAAAGATATTTCATCATCAGTAACATTAGGAGACAAGTTAAAAGACTTAAAAAGTTTATCATAGTCGAAAAGCCAATTTGGACCTTTGCCTTCAGGTATAGGTGTATGTCTTTGAACATCCACATTATACCAGACTTCCACAACACCCGTGCGTTTGTTAAAAACACGTTTGTTGGGTAGGCTGTACCCAAGAAAGAAACCTTCTTCAACCTTAGAGTTGAATTTAGCATCTTTCTTAAGCATAGTACAAGGAGCCCCGAAAGGTTCCAAGTGTTCCAAATTCAGTTTTCGATTTTTAAGAAGTTCATAGCAAGTCTTATTATGTCGTTTGACAATCAGCACTCGATTGAGAGTAAAACAGGCGGTCGCTATGGCTTCACTCCAAAAAGTAATGGGCAGCTTTGAATCAGCGAGCATAGTTCTAGCAGACTCGATCAATGTACGATTCTTTCTCTCATCTACAGCGTTCATCTGTGGTTCATATGGTGCACTGAATTGCTGCTGAATGCCCTTTGAATCACAAAATGCTTCCATGTTCTGATTCTTGAATTCTGTCCCATTGTCTGATCGAACACGCCTAACCCTCAACTTGTACAAAGTCTCCAATCTGTTTACCAACAAAACAAAATTTTCATATGTTTCAGATTTAAACTTTAAGAACATTACCCATGAAAATCTAGAAAAATCATCGGTCACAACAAAACAATATGATTCACCATCGATACTCTTCACATTAATCGGTCCAAACAGATCCATGTGAAGTAGTTCCAATGGTTTATCAATAGAAGACACTGTTTTGGACTTATGTGACCTCCTCTTCTGTTTACCCTTTTTACAGGAAACACACACATCAGGTAATTTGAAATGTTTAACCGATACACCATCAACCAAGTGATTGTGTACAAGATGATTCATCTTTCTGATGTGTATGTGACCATTCGTTTGTGCCAAGACCGAGTATCCTGCTCCGTGGCCTTCGACACCAGACACGTCTCAACCTTGTTTACCGTCTCCGCATTAGCCATGTCTAAAACATACAAATCTTTACACCTATCAGTAGTCATCAAAATCCAGTCATCTAGAATCTTAATTCCTTGTTAGAGCACATAGCATTTCTTATCATCAAACAACACCTGATAACCTTTATCACTAATCTGTGATACACTCAAAAGATTGTTAGTTAACTCCTTGCAGTAATTCACGTTGTCAAAGGAAACTTTACCATTAGTCAAACTACCACTCCCGGTAATCTGACCACCTTTGTCACCTGCAAAGTTAACATAACATCCTTTTATCTCCCTGAAATCTTTCAGCAATCCTAACTCTCCTGTCATGTGCCGTGAGCATCCACTATCAAAAATCCATCGACTGTTGATATGGCCCGTGAATGCCACCTTTACAATAAATTAAAACAAAATTTTATCAGTACCAAAAGGGATGACTCCCGCCATTCCGGCGTTGAGTCTCCCCGAACAGCCTCCTGCCATTCGATCTCGATGAACTACTTGAAGACCCATCTTCCAAGTATTCATCCTTTCTCACAAAAAATCTATCATCTGACCTGTGTCTAGATTTCCAAAAAGAATTAGAATTAACATTTTGTTTTGAAAATATTTTAGGAGAAAAATTGTCATAAAATTCATCATCAGATGATGATGTCTTTTTCAAAACTCTTTTAACCTTTTGTTGGTTATTAAAAGATTATCTTTTATGAAACTTTTCCTCCTTGACCCAGACACACTCAGGATCAAATTTTCTGAGTATTCTCATCTCCTCTTCACTAGGCTTTACTCTCCTAGGACTCCCACTAGAATGGACCACATGACTATCATTAACAGAAGTTTTCTTCTTGAACTTGTGAATTGGACAATTTGCTGATATGTGTCCTTTTCCTCCACAAGTGAAACACTGTCGTGTTTCTCGTGGAGTAAAGTATGAAATCTGTTGCAAGTGTCCAAATCACAGTTAGCAATGACATGACCCACTTTCCCACATCTGTAGCATTTCCTTGATGATACAGTCTTCGGTTTTAATTCATCACACCTCTTAGATGAACCCAAATATTTGGATGCTACAGATGGAGATAAAACCTTATTCTTCAAACCCGTGGCTTTTGTCTTGACATTCTTTTGAGAAATCTTTGATTTGCCCTTGTTTCCAGCCCCACTTTGATTAACCTTGTCAACAACTTTGACAAACTTCTTGTCAATCTTTTTAGAAAATTTCTCTTGTTATTGAAAAAATTTGCTTGACTCTCCTTTTTGTGTAGTTGAAGACTCAACAAACACAATTGGCTTTATAGTAGAATTAGTCTTGACTTTTAGATTTGATTTGGAAACAGGCTTTTGTTTAGCCACTGTTTTCCCAGCTGATTTTACTTCAGATTTTGGTTTCTGAAAAACTGGACTCATCTTCTCAACATTTTTAGCTTGTTGATGACCAATCATTCTTAGAATATCATCTGGATATTCTAAATCAGTGATGTCCTCGATGATAGGAGCATCATTATCAACAAATTCACTCTCATGAGATGATGAACTTTCCTTTAAAGAAACCGGATTAACGTCCAATTCTGGATCAAATTGTGGTCTTGATACATAACTTTGAGGATTTGGCACAGCATGAAAACCAATACCAGAAGTATCACGCGATGATCTTTGCATAGCCGCAAAGTAATCAATGACATATGCTGAATTCTGGTAGTTTTCAAGCTTGGCTTTGTTCAACTCAGCTTCAGATTTTGCAGCTGATAGCTCTACTTTCAACTTCTGAACTGAATCCAGATGCCCAGAAACAGCATGATTATTCTGTAAAACCTTTATTTTCAAATCTTCGTTTTCTTTAGCAAAATCAGTTATCTTTTTGTCAAATGCCTTTTCTTTTGAAATCAACTTTTTATTGGCTTCTATGCATTCTCTCAGATCAGAAGTTAACTGAGAGTTCATCTCGTTCAGTCTATCAATGATCTCAAGCAAATCATTATGTACCTCATTCACCTCGTCAACCTTCTCCTTTCCTTTGCTAGATTCTTCTTCCAATGAAGCCATGAAAGCACCCATAAGATCTTCATATTGTTTGCCCCAGTCATAGCCCTCATCAGCTTGACTTACAAGTGCTTTAGAAGATGATTCCTCATATTTCTCTTTCTTTTTCTGATAATCTTCTATTGACTTGAATGGGTTCAGATTTCCATGCTTCTTTGGATTCTTGCATTCTCTTGCAAAATGACCAAGTTCACCACAGTTATAACACTGAGTAGATTTTGGATTGAATCCAAATTTGGTATTGCGGTCAAAGGTGAATTTCTTCCCGGTCTTCTTCTCATATCTATTAATTCTGCGAATAACACTCGCCAAAGCCCACTGAGTATCTATCAGTTCCATCTCATCCTCATCAATTTGTGCATAAGCTTCAAAAGTCAGATTTGCATTTCCAATTCTTCCAGCCACCTGTTCATCGTATGCACTCACCACACACGATAAAATAGACATATGATCTTTAACCGTTTCAACTGTAACCTTTCCCAAGTTAGTAGTGTTCAGTTGCACAGGAGGTGGTGTAGATTCAGACTTCTTCTCATTGATCGGACAATGTGAACTAGAACTTGTAGACATCGAAGGACTCTGATTACTTTCTGAAGTTCTAGACACAAAAGCATTCTGTATCTTGACAGATGATGCAGGTGGTGTAGCAACAGAACCACCATACAAAGAAGGATCTTGTGTGACATTTACACGTCTTGCTTTTCTTTTGTCTTTCATTTCTTGTTCCTCCAGTTTCTGAATAAACTCTACCAATGTCAATCCAGGTAAATTTTCTCTCAATATGAGCACCAAGGAGTTCCATTTGTCTGGTAAGGCATCAGCTAAGCAATCAATCTTCTCATCTTCTGAATACTCAATGCCATATTTCCTCAATTCAGTCAACAAGTGTCTGTATCTGGTGATTAGTGCATCAAGAGTCTCATTTCCAATGATGTTAAAGTTCTCAAACTCTTTTCTGATGTCAGTTGCCTTCATCTTCTTCAGATTAGTATTGCCTTCAACTCTAGCCTTTAATGCATTCTAAAGACTGTAACCAGTCTTGTGTTCATCAAACTGATGCAGAATTTGATTTGGAATGGCTTGACTCAATAACCAATAAGCCTTTTTCTTCGAGTCATACTTTTTCATTTCATCTACATCCAGTCTTTCCAATAGTTGAAACAGATCAGTACCAACCACCCTTGGTCTTTCATAAGGAGATAAGATTCTTTCCCATAAGTTTGTATCTGTGCCATTTAGATGAGTCTCAAAACGTCCTTTCCAGTTGTCATAATCAGCTAAATCCAATAGCTTTGGCACTTTATTAGCACTGCCCACTTCAGTGTCACTGATTAAAATGCTTTCAAGTTTGGATTTCTGACTTGCCATCGCTGCGTACATGTCAGACATAATTTCTGAGTTGATAAGCAGCGAACCTTTTCAAGAAATATCACTAGCCGAACCTCAAACAAACCTCAGCCGAACCTCCAGACAAAAACTAATCTTTTGAGTAGCGAACCTTGATTTTGGGCGAACCTCCAACCAAGCGAACCTTGTAATCAGGCGAATCTTGAAACTCACGAACCCTTACACAGACAAACCTTGAATCAGGTGAACCTTGAAACTAGACGAACCTTCAGTTCAAGCGAACCCTTAACCGAACTATATCTCACGAACCTTCCAACAAAGACGAACCTTTAACGAATCTTGCACCCGAACCTCAGACGAACTATGAACAGTAACCAGCGAACCTTAGGGGAACTATCACCCAAACCTTGCCGAACCTTGACAGAACCTTTGACGAACCTTGGTCGAACCTTTGCCGAACCTTGTCCAAACCACAAACGAACCCTCTGAAAAAGTTTCTAACAGCGAACCTTTCTGTTCAGCAAGTCACAGGTTCGTGGGACGAACCTGTAGCGCAAAATTTGAAAATTTTGGGAGGGAAACCTTCCAAAACTTCAGAAAATCCTTCTCAAATTGTACCAAAACACTTCCAAATTTTCAATTATTGTAATTCAACAACAAATGAAAATAAAATCAGCCTCAAACACCAATCAATCGGTCAAGAAAATAAAAATTTTGGCCATCATGATCTTCTAATCTTCAATTGCTTGAATTCTTTGAAATTGTAGTGTAGAACCTCAACCAAACGCTCTGATACCACTGTAGGTTTGGTGAATTCCAATCAAGATCGAATACAAAGTTCTACGAACTATCAATGATGTGCGGAATCCATAATTGATATGTATAGAATCAAAAGAAGACAAGCAATTCTATAATCAATCTTGTATATATCAACCAATGATTACAAGACTTCACTCAGAAATACACAGATCTCACACAGAGAAAATCTCAGAAAGTTTGCTGAATTCTGTCAAAAGTTCTATTTGAAAAACAGACAAACCTGAAGTATTTATACAAACAGACCAGCGAACCTTTTCTGGTAGCCGAACCCTTAGGTTCGCCAGCCGAACCCTAAGGTTTGCTGGGCGAACCCTTAGGTTTGCTAAGCGAACCTTGGTTGACAAACCTAAAGGTTCGCCGAACCTTCTCTAGGTTATCGGTTCGCCGAACCTATCAATTCAATAGGTTCGCCGAACCTGCCTAGGTTCGTGGGCCAAACGAACCTATGGCAAACCTATAGCCGAACCTTCTATAAACTCAAAATAAATACAACTTTTGAATAGAAAACAATTACAAATGTGTACTAACACCTATAGGTTTGGCAAAACTTTTGGCAAACCTTTGGCAAACCTTTTGAAACCTATATATAGGTAGACTTGGAAGACTTGGAGATTTAGAGCTTACAATTCACACACACAAAGTCAAATTCTCTCTCAAGCTCAAGATCAAGACTCTCTTCATCTTTATTTCTTTTGATCGTTCAAGTGTTGTATTTTCACGTTTATTGTTTGTAAACACTTGGATATCGATGAAGAATTCAGATTCATGGTCTATTACATTGTCATTGTTGATTCAAATATAGTTGTAAACGGATTCCGCACGTTTATGATCGAATCGTAGAATTTCGTGATCGATTCTTCATATATACAGTGGTATCAGAGCGTTAGGCTCGATTCTACGACTATTTGGACATCAATATCAAGTAATTTGATCAGAAAATTCATCATCTTGGAGGTGTTCTTGAAGTTCTTCACGTTTTTGTCAGTAAAAACCCAGATCTAAGAAAAATTATCATGTTTTTGCAAATTTTGATCCGATAGAAAGATGCGCCTCAAAAAAAAGAAGATTTTGACTACTCATAGGCCTTCTAACTCCAAAAAATGAAGATTCTAAAGCCATTTTAGTGATTTGCAGATCTGTTCGTGCGATCTGCCAAACCTTTGACGAACCTAAGAGCCGAACCTACATAGGTTCGTGAGAAATAGGTTCGTGAAAAATCCATAAGTTCGTCAAAAACTTCATAGGTTCGTCAAAAACCTTCATAGGTTCGTCAAAACCTCATTAGGTTCGTGAAAACCTCAATAGGTTCGTGAAAACCTCAAAAGGTTCGTGAAAAGGTTTGGGAGAACCTCCAATAGGTTTGTTCGAAGAGTTTTGCAAGAAATATACCATTTTAAAAGTTTAAGTAAACCTTGTTTACCTATTTTTGGTCTTTTGGATCATTTGGGATAGGTTTCAAGACCTAATTCGGACGTTAAGACAAGGTTTGAGCTGTTTTGTTTTGAGAGGTTAAACTTTGATGTTCTGAACATAAAAGTTAAATATGACACACAAGAACTGGAACGTAGAATGGTTGACTAACAATGGACTTGTGTTGGACAATTTGGACAATTATCCAGACTGGAGATCCACATTCAAAACGTTTATTGTTAAAGCAGATGAAAATTATCAGAAGTTATTGTACAATCAATACAAGAAATCATGTCTGAAATCAAAGGATAATTTTGAGACATTAAAACTGAATGAAGATCAATTGTTTGAATTTAATCAAGAAAGAGAATTGTGTGACTTGTTTTCGGTGATCATTTCTAAAGATATTAAAAAGACTGATTTTGAACAAATGCCACATTCATGTGCAAAGTGGAGTTTGTTACAACTTGCATACAATAATCATGTTGCGAAGAAGATCAATGATGCGTATGATCGTCTTTTACCACTTATGCAAGAATTGAAATATTGTCAGTTTGATATCACTAATGGGCAAATAGTTGAGAAGTTTACGTAATTCTTACCTTATCGATGGAGTGATTTTGTTGAAAGAATGAAGGAAACTGAAATCATTCATCATATCAAATTAATGAATTTCAAAGATGTGGTTGATAAAATGGAATCGGAGATAAGGAGAACCGGAAAATGGATTTTGAAAATTGTTGATTTCTCGTGGATTGATGAACAAAGAAACATGTTAAAGGAAAGTATGAGTGTTGAGAAAGAAAAAGAAGATGTTGATGGAGGAACAGAAGATGAACCTGAAATGTCTGAAGATAGCAAACAGATGAATGAAGTTGTAGATAAGAGGTGTAATGTAACTGAAGATACACACATTCTTGATGATTCTGATATCAAAAGTGAGATGGAGAAGTCTGAAGATGATGTTTTGAAGTCAAAGGATGAAACTTCAAGTGTTGAAGTGGTGTCAACAGAGGATGAGAGTGTTTATGAGGATGCCTCTGATGATTTGTCTGAAACAAATACCATCATTAGTGAAGATCATTGTCATACCATTTTAGATAAAGAGGTAAGTTCAGGTACATTTTCTAAACTCTCATGCTCTAAATGTTTAAATCTTAAGGTAAAGTCTCCAATTTGTGCTGATAACAACATTCCTCCGATCATTGAAGATTGTACTTTAGAGGAATATGATGAGGAGACATTGTACAGATGTGGGTTGATTGATGTACATAAGAATTATGATGATTCTCACAATAATATCTTTGATGATGTGAAACCATGTGTTTCAAACTCTGCATCATCATCCAAAAAGAAAGTTTCTTTCAAAACCTCATTAGTTGAAATTAAAAAAATTTCAAAGAACAAAAACAAGAAATTTTCAAAACAAAATGGTTTTTCAAGTTACAAACCTAAAAGTCAAATTCAATCAAAATGGGTTGTGAAATCATCATGTGCATCAAATAAAGTGGAATCAAAGTGTGATACTCCAAAGTCTTGGATCAAAGACAAGATTTCACTAAGTCCCACAAGATGTGAAAAGTTGAACTTTGAGTCTCTCACGTCAAGTGGTAAGAAGTCACATTTGACTCATATGGGTTCAACAAGTAATCAAAGATTGGTTTATGGTTCACCAGTGGTAAATCACCAAAACCATAGGTTTGTACAAAACTATTCTCCTAGGTTTGTGGAGAGGAGAATATGTTTTGAGTGTGGAACAAGAGGGCATATCATTGCTAATTGTCCTTATCTGTGTGAGTTACAAGGACAAGTTAGTAATGCCAAGTCTTGTGTCACAGAGGTTTCAAAGTTCATTCCTAAAAGACATAAAATGCCAAATCAAAACAAGGAAGAACTTGTGAAAGCCTCGGATGAAGAAAAGTTGAAACTTTCAAAACCTTTAATGACTAATTTGGTGTTTAACAACAATGTAGTGATTCAAGATAAGTATTATCTTAAGAATGCACTTGAACAGGAACAGTTGTGGATACCAAAAACAAACAAAGTTTCAAAGGAAACTTCATTAGTTTCAACTGGAAAATGGATTAAATTTCGGTATATTGATTTTCATGGAAAACTCAAGACCTCGAAGCTTGGGTGACTAAAGATATCTAATGGTTTGTGAGTGTGTGTAGGAGGATTTCAAGACGACCTATCAATTGGAGGAGAGCTCATTGATAGTGAAATTTCCTATTGTGTATTTGGTAAAATAGTTCTAATTCTTTAACTGTCATATTATTCTGGAGAACTTGACAGGTTTTGAATTACATTGTCATATTTTCTTGATGTTTTCAAGTCACATTGAACATAATGTTTTACAAAGATGGTAAATCATATCGGTTGTCAATTTTCCGGGAATTTTGATTTTCTATATATACTTATAAAATTCTAAAAATCAAAAAGATTTTCATTTTTAGCATTTTAGGGGGGAGTAAAAATTTAAAAAAATCAAAAACAATATAAAATTAGAAAATTGAGAAATCGATCCGATCTTTGAGATATGATTGTACATTGTAACATTCTGAAGCTTACTTGTATCATACAAGATCAAATACAAAGCGATCACAATGCACTCAGTATGATATGTTGTTAGGTCTTTCATTTAGTTATGATTTCTGTAGACTAATGCCATAATCATTCTTTGTGGGACACATTACTTAGAACACAGTGTTCGATCTTTGTCCTGAGTGCGTGGCCATTTGCCTCAGTGATTGCTAATTGTATTAGTACATATATTAGTTTGATCATGTGTTTCTTTTACAAAAGAAATTATAAGTTCATTTTTTTCTTTTATTTTAGTTCAAAACATGGACATTCTCTGTGCATACTTACGTATTGATCTGATTGTTATGTTTTGGACATTCTGCTTTTATTTTCTTGGTTTGTTTAGAACTTGGGCATTCTATGTGTATACGGAAGTATCAATCTGATTGCTAGGTTTTAAACTTAACTTATTTTTTGGTTCAATATTATGGTTTCATCTACGCATACGGAAGTATCAATCTTGTTACCTGATTTTGAACATTCTGTTTTATTTTACACTTTGTTATTTCACAAAAGATATTCTGCTTTATTTTTGCATGATCAAACTAATCAAGAATTTGAACTTATAATTTACAATGGCATCACTGTTGGTTGATGTTTCACAAAGCGGGGATGTGTTCAAGTGAGTGGGGAACACAAAGTCTTGTGATTGGTTTTCATTAATCCAAATTCACAACAAGTGGTAAGACTTAAAGTGGATCCATATACTGGCAATCATCCTAGGCTTATGCATCAAATAAATAAATATCATTAATCATAAACAAGTAATGCTAAGGTATGATTACAATATGATCTCATTTTTGGATCTTTCTCATCAAAAACATATTTATTTTTTAGTTAGAATACAAATTTTGTAGGATTCTAGGATATACAATTTTGTAATTCATAGCTTTAGGGGGAGTTTATTCAAATCATTGAAAAAATTCATAAAAATTTTCTTCTATTTTCTTTTAGACTATCCGATGTGACTTACTAATTCTTTGTAAACACTATAATTGATTTACTGTTAATAAGTGACAAAGAGAAATTGGAATTGTGATGAGGCATCTAGTATGACCACATGTGAAGCAAAAGATTTAGTTTTGATTATGTATCAACTGATGCAGGTGATAAGAGTGATGAAGATCTGTGTGTTGAAGATATCACTGCAGTCCTCAGCAAGTGAATCTTGAAAAAGAAAGACATAAGATGGAGAGAGAGAGAGAGAGAATGAAATTAAGATTGAGAGGATGAAGTAGAAACAAAGAGACTGATGTATTTTCTGTGTGAAAATATAACAGCTACAACTGAAGGGAAGTATGTTGATAGCAAGGTTGTAGGGGAGTATGTTGATGCATATATGTTCCCCGATGCACAAAATGTTTGAGCATATACAACAGCAAGGTTCAAGGGGGAGTATGTTAGTGCATTTTCTGTGTGAAAGCTGCATTTAATGTGTGAACCTGGCTTGTTGTATATGAAATCATAGTCTGTTGAATATGATTAAGGGTTCGGCTAAAGATCCAAGAAGGTTTGGCTATGATTGATGGCTAAAAGGTTTGGTGGTCACATGGTTTAAGGTTTGGCAAACCTTTGGCAAACCTTTTGAAACCTATATATAGGTAGACTTGGAAGACTTGGAGATTTAGAGCTTACAATTCACACACACAAAGTCAAAAACTCTCTCAAGCTCAAGATCAAGACTCTCTTCATCTTTATTTCTTTTGATCGTTCAAGTGTTGCATTTTCACGTTTAGTGTTTGTAAACACTTGGATATCGATGAAGAATTCAGATTCATGATCTATTACATTGTCATTGTTGATTCAAATCTAGTTGTAAATGGATTCCGCACGTTTATGATCGAATCGTAGAATTTCGTGATCGATTCTTCAAATCTACAGTTTCCAATTGCAATTCGGCCCCACAAGTAATACTCTAGACTCTCTAAAACTAAACTACTGACAGGCAAGTGTACCTATCGGAAATAGTATAGAAAAGTAAGTCCGGATATCGAACCCACAGACTTCTACAAACTGTACTAACTAGACTTTATGACTTATCTATACAAAATTTGTACTTAAATAAAATAATATTAAGGAAGGGGGGTTTGCTAACAAAACTAAGAATAACTTAAATAAAGACTAAAGAGAAGAGACTAAACTGAAACGAAGATCAGACGAAGAAAGAACACTACCTAGGCATAAATCATACACACGGTTAACAAAAGATCTATCGGTAATGGAAATGATGTGATACCGGGATCTTAAAATACTAAACTCAAAGGAAACCTAGAGCACCCTCGACCCTTCTCAAGGATTGTCAACTAAGAGTCCTGAAAGCCATTAAACCACCGGTTGAATGGATTTCCCTCACAGGTCATCCAATTATACTCAAAATGTATCCTCTAGACAATCTACCTCACAGTGCGAAAGTCTCAGACACCTAAGTGAAAGGGATAACTCGGATTTTCATATTGGATTTGGTAAACAAGGATGTAAAACGAACTAGAAAGATCTTCTCACAAAGCCTCTAAACTAGCAATTCCAACACCCTAGACAAACCGACAATCTCTCACCTCACGGCTATCAGGATTGGTTGCACATCTAATATGTAACATTTGTGCATATAGTCATGTAGTTGTAAACAGTGTTAGAACAGTGTCCATTCATGGTTCAGTTCATCAATGTGATTCGTATGTTCAAAATGTGTGCTTGTGTGTTACAGGATCTTAATAATCAGAAAGCAAGTATGTATTAATTATTTACAGTCGATTTCACTAGGCAAGAACAGTAACTTGTTATATCGAAACAGTGGTGGGCAGCGAGAGTGAGCTCTATACATATACTGCGTTCGGTGTAACAGGTTAGTGTTAGTGCGTAGTGTCGAGACGAATATTATGACATTTAATTAATTCAACAAAGATCGTAATCTGTAAGCGAAACTGAGTATAGTTGTGGGTGACGATCCATAATAATACGAATGTTGAACTTATAATTACGATTAAACGACTTTAAATATTTTAATACGATCGGAAAACGTACGCGATTGCGGGTATACACGTAATTGTGAATGTTTAACGATCCGACAACACACGAAGAGTAAAAATAATTAAATAATTATTTTATGTTTTTACAATTTTGAAACTCATCATTTTAATGAGTTTAACACTTAATTTTAATTAAAACCGCGTAAAATACGCGTTACGTTCCGGAAACGCGAACCGAGCGACCGAAACGGACCCGAACACTACCCGGACTATAAAAGCCCTAAAGAAGGTCATTTCCTTCATTAAATTCAGCCAACAACCCCTTTTCTCTCTCAAACTCGCGAACCCTCTCTAACTAGAAAACCGAACTTCAAACGCGCGTATCTTCTTCGTTTCTCAACGGATTTTGGTGTTCTTGGTGTCCACGCGAAGCTCTCGACGAACTCTACACGAAAGTACAAGAATATTGCAGTTTCATCCAGCCAATCTCGAGGTATGATCCAAGGAAGTTTCGGGAATTTAGGGTTTTGTGTGTGTCTTTGCTTAAACCCGATGGTTAGCTGGTCCTAGCACTCTCCTAGTTAACTTCGCAGCCATAGAAAGCTTTCTGGAGGTTTTATTAGCTTGAATCGTGGTCTAGATCCAGAGGTTGATGATGAAGATGATGTGGGTAACAGGTTCGGCAGCCAAACCCTTCTTCCTTAGTCGGCCGAACCCTTGTTAACACAGCCAACATTGACGAACCCTGCATGGTTCGTGTGGGGTCTGCCAGCCGAACTATATGGGCTATCACGAGCCTCCCTGCCTTCGTCGAACCTTCCTAAGGCCACGAACCCAGATTGGCTCACGAACCCTTGGCCATCCTTAGCCGAAGCCTTCATGCATCCACGCACTCTTTTTGGCCGCGAACCCTTATGCAGTTGTCTAGCTTATGACGAACCCTACATGAAGATCCTTTCACGAACCTTGCATGGTTCGTGGCATGCACAGCGAACCAACATGAGCCGAACCCATGCCAACCAACGAACCTAAGCCTTTGAAACTAAAGGGTTCGCTGCCGAAGTGGCAGCCCATGACTTTTCGGCCCAACCCAATCAAATTCCATTCGGCCCAATTGATTAGTTAGCTTCGGTCCACCTTAGGTTAAGCCCAACAAGACATGAGGCCCAATAATTCATTCATTTGGCCCACGAAATCCACTTTTGGCCCAATACTTAGCAATTGGCCCATTATTGAATTAAGTGGTCATGAACTCGAATTAAGGACCATTGGGGTTACATGGACTAAGGCCAATTGTTTTGGGTTCGACTTATAATACTTGTGAATTGATCATGAATTGGTTAAGTTATAACTTAATAACAATCATGAAGATAAATTCACAATCACAAGACTTGAAAACAATTGAACATCTTTTCACAATAAATGGTAATCAATGGCTCTCAAATTCTTGAACATTTATCATTTTATGCATAAGAATTATGCATCAAAGAACATTTCACAAGTTTCTTGAACCCATTATCAATCAAGTAATCAAGTTAAACAAGTTCAAGTGAACACAAGTCAATCAATGAATCAAGTTATACAATTATAAATCCTATATCTTATGTATGATTACAATGTTATAGGAGACAATTAGAAGTCCTGTTTGCTACTTGCTATCTGTTTAAGTTCAGAGTCTACTGCAGACAGGTGAGAACTTTAGCCCCTCTTTTACTGTTTTATAACTGTTTTGGGTGGAACACGTGATCAAAACCGCTATTTCAATATTGTTTCATTGCACAGTTTATGTGCATTCATAAACATTACAGGTTTATCTTATGAATCCAAGTGATTCTTCAACTGTTTAAGGAAATTGTCAACTGTTTTAAAGGAATTATTTACTATTAAACCCTTATTACTAAAAGGATTTTAAAATGTTTTCTTGAAATGTTTTATAACAGCCTTACTCAAATGTTCTTTTAAAGGATTTTACAAACCCTTTTGTTATAAACCTTGTTATTACACAAGGTCATCACATCATGGTATTCAAAACAAGTGGTTCACAACATGGTATCCAAATTCATTGGTTCAAAACATGGTATTCAAATCAAGTGGTTCAAAACATGGTATTCAAATTCATTGGTTCAAAACATGGTATTCAAGTCAAGTTGTTCACATCATGGTATTCAAATCAAGAGATTCATTTCATGTTACATAAACAAAGGATTCAACTCGTGGAGTTAAATCCAGGTTTTCAATAAGACATTAACACATCCGGTTAAAGTAAGATTCAGAAAACATGGTGTCCATTGTTGTAAACAAACTTATAAACCCATCAAGTATCATATTCATTAGCGTTAGTACTGGGTGATCACAACAAGGGAAAGCGGACACATACATTGGGGCAGACCGATTGCTGCAGTTAGTTTTTAAATCTGTTTTATAAACTAACTGCAGATTTCGGTTACATATGGTTTATTCAAAACTGTTGACACATTATCTAACTCCAAACGTGGTTTGGGACTTGATATTATATGTTGACTCATGTGCAAACAGTGATTGGACTGTTTACACTCATTTTCTTACTTGATGTTAGTTTGGGTTGCAGCTCATCCGTGTGAATCTTATGATGCTTTAACTTACCTATGTCTTATATCATAAACTCATGTTTACAAATGCTTAAACCTATTGTTCTCACCAACTACGTCTGTAGTTGACAGTTACTTTTCACGTATTTCAGGTAATCAGGTTTAAGACATTCTCAGGGACAACTAAGGAGACCATTCTAAGATAGAACAAGATGAAGAAACATGCTAGGATGGAATAGAAACTCACTAAATCCTAATTGTTTGATTGTCTTGTTTGAAGTCTTCTTTTGTAAACTATATTTTGGGTCTGTAGTTGTCTTACCTTTGGTAGATAGTTGTCTGTAACTAAACAATTGTCTTAATATTATGAAACATAGTAATCCATTGTGGTTGTTCTTATTCAATACTTGTGCATGATTCAACTGATCATACGTCACCGCGCCGTGGATTCCGCACGCGGCGCAGGGGTGTGACAGGTTGGTATCAGAGCCAGGTTGTAGAGAACTAGGAAAAACCCAATGTTTAATGACCTAGACTATAACCTAAGCTACCCAATAGGACTAAGTGCTATAGGCTTGAGGATACTTAGGATCTAAGTAACTTAAGTGAGCATTAAGTCTACAATAAGTTTGAAAGATCTTAGGGACATTTTTCTAAGATTAGACATCGAGTCAAGGAATTTGAATCAGACTTCTATAATTTTAGAAACCGAATTAAATTCTCACACATATGCATTTAAGGATTTCAGAGGCAAGGATCTGTATTCTTAGTATCCTTGATCTGAAATTCTCACACAGAGATCATTATAGAAATTCAGAGGCAAAGATCTGTAGTTTCAGTATCTTTGATATGAATTTCTTGTCATATTCATTATGGGATTTAGAGGCAAAGATCTATTAATTTAGTATCTTTGATCTAAGATCCTTGTCATATTCATTATGGGATTTAGAGGCAAAGATGGTTATCTTTGATCTAAAGTCCTTGTCATATTCATTATAGGATTCAAAGGTCAAGATCTATTAACTTAGAACTTGGATTTGAGATCCTTGTCATATTCATTATAGGATTCAAAGGTCAAGATCTATTAATTTAGAACTTGGATTTGAGATCCTTGTCATATTCATTATAGGATTCAAAGATCAAGATCTATTAACTTAGAACTTGGATTTGAGATCCTGGTCATATCACTATAGGAATTCAAAGGTTGAGGTCTATTAATTTAGAACTTAGATTTGAAATCCTTGTCATTGCTATCATTATCATGGATTCATTATCATAGGAACTGTATAACTTAGAATCTGTGTAACAGTATTCTTTAGTTGAAGTTCTCACAGGAAATCATTATGCTCAGTACTTTAAAGTATTGGGAAACTAGGTTGATTAACCTAGGACACATATACATAAACCTAAGGTCTTAATTTCTAGTAAATTAAGGACCATGGTTTACACAATCATAAACAGAATCAAGGAACAAGAGGAAATCATGGGATAATCATAATCAATCAACAGTTGGAATCTTAGCCCCAAATATAGACGACGGATTAACGCTGACGTGTTGAGGTAAGTGGTGGGTCGGTGAGAGCTTACCCTATATATAAGCTTATTTCAGTATGTTAGGGGGAATCCGGCGTTTGTATTTGGAGTGAGGATTCGGGATCAACTGGACACATGGAACATTAGTCAAAACACATGGGATACAATCATTTGGGAAACAATCATTGGTGAGTCAAATCATAATGAAATTCAAACTTGGATGAACCAGACATTATGGTGAATCAACCAAGTTGTGAACATATCATAAATGTAAACCTTAAGTGAAATTCTTAAGTGATTACATCATTAGTACTTACTGGCATAAGTTAACAGGAAAGTGTAGAACACACGTATGACTTAGTTCTACATGTTAACAACTGTTAGTAGTTGCACGCATAACATAATCATAGTTCAATCATGGAATCAATCATAGTTCAAGTTGATCAAAGATCATGGGATTCTTAATCAATGGAAAACACATGGAAATCAGTACAAACGTGTTGCCAAATGCTAGCAAGGGCATGATCGTGGTATACCGAAACGGTGGTGGGCAGCGAGAGTGAGCCCTATATATAAGCTATTTTCGGTATATCGGGAAAGTGTCAGTGTGTAGGTTTGGTGGAGAGATCATGAGACATCGTACATATTCACATGATAAGTATACAAATAAGTTGATAACTTATACGTGTACTGGATCATATCACAATTGAATGATAATACTAGTAGTATGGATATATTACTGACCTTATCATGAAAATTCAATTGTATCCATTTTCATTACTGACCCGCTTGTGGCTTCTATTCGTAGAATGCCTCCTCGACGAGACCCAAATGCTGGGGGTTCGACAAGCGGTAATGATGATGAAATTAACAAGATTGCTCGAGCTATCGCTGTTCACATGAGGGATGTGATCCCGGGTATGGTCACTGACATCACCCAAAATCTTCGGGGGAGTACTGGTGACTCTGCCAACAATTCGAATACCAACAATTCTGGAACTGCTAACTTTACATTTAAGCAGTTCAACGATGCTAAGCCTCCCAAGTACTCTGGTACTGAGGGAGCTACCGGCCTACTGCAATGGCTGGAAAGTATCGAAGACATTCTAGACTTCACAGGATGCCCTGAAAATCTAAAGGTCAAGATGGCCTCGAGTGCATTTCACAAGGGCGCACTCACGTGGTGGAATTCTGAGAAGAACACCAGAGGACGTGAAGTTGCTCTAGCCTTACCATGGAATGGATTCAAGAACTTACTGGTGGAAAAGTTTTGTCCACGTCACGAGCTAAAGAAACTGGAAGTGGAGATGTGGAATCTGGTGCAGGATAGTGGTGAAAACGCGAAGTATACAACTCGGTTCCATGAGTTGTGTATCCTCGTACCTCACTTGGTTACTCCTCTATCCCGCAGGATAGAGAAATACATTGAAGGGTTGCCCTTGGTTGTCAGAGGAACTGTCATGGGTAATAACCCTACTACTCTAGAAGCGGCAATCCAACTTGGTGCTACTCTTACTGAGGAGTATGTGAAATCTGGGGTGCTCACCCGAAAGGGATTCAAAAGGGCACAGATTGAGGAAGGCAAGAAGCCTGAACAGCACCATCATAAGAAGAAGAAACAGAAAACAATCAAGAACTTTGCAGCGTTGACTGCGGCTGCACCTACTCATGCTACTCCCCTAACTGCTATGCCACAACCCGCTAATGTCAGAAAGCAGTACACTGGCTCGTTTCCACTCTGCACCAAATGCCAGTACCATCATCTGCCCAATACTCCATGCAAGAAGTGTCACAAGTGTGGGCGTATGGGACACTTTGCAGCGACTTGTCGATCTGCTCATATGATTGCTGCAACAACTGCTGCCACAACTTCTACTGCTGCAGGTGGAAGAGTCTGCTATAATTGTGGGGCAGAAGGGCACTTCAGAAACCAGTGTCCAAAACTCTATAACAATACTGCTGCTGCTCGTGCTTTTGTGATTGGAACTGCTGAAGCACGTGAAGAGCCGGCAGTCATCACGGGTACATTTCTTATCAATGATCACTATGTTCCTATCATATTTGATACTGGTGCTGATAAAAGTTTTATCTCTGCTCATACTGCTTCTTTGCTTAATATGCAACTATCCACACTTACTGCTCCCTATACTGTAGAAGTAGCGAATGGTAAGACCATAGTTGTAGATTCCATAATTAATGCTTGTGAGCTAAGATTAAATGACCATCTTTTCTCTATCGATCTCATTCCTATGACTCTCGGAAGCTTCGAAGTTGTAGTAGGAATGGATTGGCTATCTAAGAATAATGCTGAAATCGTATGCTCGGAGAAACTTATTCGAATCCCCTTACCGTCCGGCGAAACGATGATAGTCTACGGTGAGAAACCCTGCCGCGAATTGAAGATTGTATCGTGCATCAAGGCGAGGAAGTATCTGAAGAAGAAATATTATGCATTCTTAGCTCACGTGGTGGAAAAGAAACCTGACAAGAAAGCAGTTGGAGACGTACCGGTTATCAAAGACTACCCAGACGTATTTCCAGAAGACTTGCCTGGACTACCACCAGTCCGACAAGTGGAGTTTAGAATTGATCTCGCCCCTGGAGCAAACCCAGTGGCGAAGTCACCATATCGATTAGCACCGTCTGAGATGCAAGAACTGTCTAGTCAGCTTCAAGAACTTTTAGACAAAGGTTTCATAAGACCGAGTTTCTCTCCATGGGGAGCTCCGGTTCTCTTTGTCAAAAAGAAAGACGGTTCATTTCGTATGTGCATAGACTATCGTGAGCTGAACAAGTTGACAATCAAGAATAGATATCCTCTGCCCAGGATCGATGATCTGTTTGATCAATTACAGGGAGCAACTTGCTTCTCTAAGATTGACTTACGATCTGGGTATCATCAGTTAAGAGTAAATGATGAGGATATACCAAAGACGGCATTTAGGACTCGATATGGACACTATGAGTTTGTGGTTATGCCATTTGGGCTGACCAATGCACCCGCAGTGTTCATGGACTTGATGAATCGAGTCTGCAGGCCTTACTTGGATCAGTTTGTTATCGTCTTTATTGATGATATACTGATTTATTCCAAGTCAGAACGAGAACATGAGGATCATTTGAAGAAAGTCTTGGAACTACTAAGAAAGGAACAACTTTATGCTAAATTCTCAAAGTGTGAATTTTGGCTAAAGGAGGTTCACTTCTTAGGACATGTCATAAACAAAGATGGAATTCATGTAGATCCAGCCAAGATTGAGGCGATTAAGAACTGGACTACTCCATCTACTCCCACAGAGATTCGTTCATTTCTGGGTCTGGCAGGTTATTATAGGAGATTTATTGCAAATTTTTCTAAGATTGCCTTGCCACTTACCACATTGACTCAGAAAAGTCAAGCTTTTATATGGGGACAGAAACAAGAAGATGCATTTCAACTTCTTAAACAGGAGTTATGCAATTCTCCTATCCTTAGTCTTCCAGAAGGCAGTGATGATTTCATTGTCTACTGCGATGCTTCAAACCTTGGTCTCGGTTGTGTACTTATGCAACGGGACAAGGTCATTGCTTATGCTTCAAGACAACTTAAGGTTCACGAGAAGAATTACACTACTCATGACCTTGAGTTAGGGGCTGTGGTCTTTGCATTGAAGATTTGGAGACACTACCTGTACGGTACTAAATGTGTCATCTATACAGACCACAAGAGCCTTCAACACATTCTCAATCAGAAAGAACTCAACATGAGACAACGACGTTGGGTTGAGCTTCTAACTGATTACGACTGCGAGATTCGTTACCATCCGGGTAAAGCCAATGTGGTGGCGGATGCTCTTAGTCGCAAGGAACCAGTCAAACCGATTCGTGTAAGAGCCATGGAGATCAACACACAGCCAAACTTGAAAGACTTGATTCGTATTGCACAACAACAAGTAGTAACAGATAATCAACTCAAGACAGACTTGGATTGTGGTATTGAGAAGAAACTAGAACCTCGAACTGATGGGTTGTTATATCTCAACGGCCGCATTTGGATTCCAAAGTCTGAAGAATTGCGCACACTCATCTGTGATGAGGCTCATAAGTCGCGATACTCAGTTCATCCTGGAGCCGACAAGATGTATCAAGACTTGAGGACATCTTACTGGTGGCCGGGAATGAAGAAAGACATAGCACTGTACGTGGGAAAATGTCTTACTTGTTCAAAGGTCAAAGCAGAACATCAAAAGCCTTCGGGATTTCTGCAGCAACCTGAAATTCCTCAATGGAAATGGGAACAAATTTCCATGGATTTCATAACAAAGTTGCCGAGAACTCCGAGAGGTTTCGATTCGATTTGGGTGATCGTTGATCGACTCACCAAATCTGCTCATTTTCTCCCAATCCGAGAGGATTACAAGATGGAGAAGTTATCCACATTGTACATCAACGAAATCATTGCACGTCATGGTACACCAACATCAATCATATCTGATCGTGATAGTCGCTTCACTTCTCGCTTTTGGCAATCATTGCAAAAGGCTTTGGGAACGCGTGTTAATCTTAGCACGGCGTATCATCCCCAAACCGACGGCCAAAGTGAGAGGACTATCCAAACACTTGAGGACATGCTCCGTTCTTGTGTCATTGACTTCGGTGGAAGTTGGGACACTCATCTCCCACTCATTGAGTTTTCATATAACAATAGCTATCATACGAGCATTCAATGTGCACCATTCGAAGCTCTATATGGTAGAAAGTGCCGATCACCGGTCTGTTGGACCGAGATTGGTGACTCACAGGTCGTAGGACCAGAACTCATTCAGGAAACATCAGACAAGATCACAATCATTCAGTCACGGCTTAAGGCCGCACGAGATCGGCAGAAGAGTTATGCTGATCGACGTCGGAAACCACTTGAGTTCCAAGTCGGTGACCGAGTCTTACTCAAAGTTTCTCCCTGGAAAGGCGTTGTCCGATTCGGGAAGAAAGGGAAACTTGCACCAAGGTACGTTGGACCTTTTGAGATCCTGGAACGGATTGGTCCCGTAGCCTACAAACTCAAACTTCCAGTGGAGCTAAGCAATGTTCATGATACTTTTCATGTATCAAATCTTAAGAAATGCTTGGCGGATCACGATGTTCAGATTCCACTGGAAGACATACAGATTCAGAACAACATGCAATTCATAGAACATCCGGTTGAAATCATGGATCATGAGGTCAAGAAACTTAAACGCAGCCGTATCCCGATCGTGAAAGTGCGATGGGAGGGCAAACGCGGTGCTGAGTTCACCTGGGAACGTGAAGACCAGATGAAGCTTAAGTACCCTCATCTTTTTACAGTATCTTCGGCTAGTTAATTTCGGGACGAAATTCCCTTAACTAGGGGAGACTGTAACATTTGTGCATATAGTCATGTAGTTGTAAACAGTGTTAGAACAGTGTCCATTCATGGTTCAGTTCATCAATGTGATTCGTATGTTCAAAATGTGTGCTTGTGTGTTACAGGATCTTAATAATCAGAAAGCAAGTATGTATTAATTATTTACAGTCGATTTCACTAGGCAAGAACAGTAACTTGTTATATCGAAACAGTGGTGGGCAGCGAGAGTGAGCTCTATACATATACTGCGTTCGGTGTAACAGGTTAGTGTTAGTGCGTAGTGTCGAGACGAATATTATGACATTTAATTAATTCAACAAAGATCGTAATCTGTAAGCGAAACTGAGTATAGTTGTGGGTGACGATCCATAATAATACGAATGTTGAACTTATAATTACGATTAAACGACTTTAAATATTTTAATACGATCGGAAAACGTACGCGATTGCGGGTATACACGTAATTGTGAATGTTTAACGATCCGACAACACACGAAGAGTAAAAATAATTAAATAATTATTTTATGTTTTTACAATTTTGAAACTCATCATTTTAATGAGTTTAACACTTAATTTTAATTAAAACCGCGTAAAATACGCGTTACGTTCCGGAAACGCGAACCGAGCGACCGAAACGGACCCGAACACTACCCGGACTATAAAAGCCCTAAAGAAGGTCATTTCCTTCATTAAATTCAGCCAACAACCCCTTTTCTCTCTCAAACTCGCGAACCCTCTCTCTAACTAGAAAACCGAACTTCAAACGCGCGTATCTTCTTCGTTTCTCAACGGATTTTGGTGTTCTTGGTGTCCACGCGAAGCTCTCGACGAACTCTACACGAAAGTACAAGAATATTGCAGTTTCATCCAGCCAATCTCGAGGTATGATCCAAGGAAGTTTCGGGAATTTAGGGTTTTGTGTGTGTCTTTGCTTAAACCCGATGGTTAGCTGGTCCTAGCACTCTCCTAGTTAACTTCGCAGCCATAGAAAGCTTTCTGGAGGTTTTATTAGCTTGAATCGTGGTCTAGATCCAGAGGTTGATGATGAAGATGATGTGGGTAACAGGTTCGGCAGCCAAACCCTTCTTCCTTAGTCGGCCGAACCCTTGTTAACACAGCCAACATTGACGAACCCTGCATGGTTCGTGTGGGGTCTGCCAGCCGAACTATATGGGCTATCACGAGCCTCCCTGCCTTCGTCGAACCTTCCTAAGGCCACGAACCCAGATTGGCTCACGAACCCTTGGCCATCCTTAGCCGAAGCCTTCATGCATCCACGCACTCTTTTTGGCCGCGAACCCTTATGCAGTTGTCTAGCTTATGACGAACCCTACATGAAGATCCTTTCACGAACCTTGCATGGTTCGTGGCATGCACAGCGAACCAACATGAGCCGAACCCATGCCAACCAACGAACCTAAGCCTTTGAAACTAAAGGGTTCGCTGCCCAAGTGGCAGCCCATGACTTTTCGGCCCAACCCAATCAAATTCCATTCGGCCCAATTGATTAGTTAGCTTCGGTCCACCTTAGGTTAAGCCCAACAAGACATGAGGCCCAATAATTCATTCATTTGGCCCACGAAATCCACTTTTGGCCCAATACTTAGCAATTGGCCCATTATTGAATTAAGTGGTCATGAACTCGAATTAAGGACCATTGGGGTTACATGGACTAAGGCCAATTGTTTTGGGTTCGACTTATAATACTTGTGAATTGATCATGAATTGGTTAAGTTATAACTTAATAACAATCATGAAGATAAATTCACAATCACAAGACTTGAAAACAATTGAACATCTTTTCACAACAAATGGTAATCAATGGCTCTCAAATTCTTGAACATTTATCATTTTATGCATAAGAATTATGCATCAAAGAACATTTCACAAGTTTCTTGAACCCATTATCAATCAAGTAATCAAGTTAAACAAGTTCAAGTGAACACAAGTCAATCAATGAATCAAGTTATACAATTATAAATCCTATATCTTATGTATGATTACAATGTTATAGGAGACAATTAGAAGTCCTGTTTGCTACTTGCTATCTGTTTAAGTTCAGAGTCTACTGCAGACAGGTGAGAACTTTAGCCCCTCTTTTACTGTTTTATAACTGTTTTGGGGTGGAACACGTGATCAAAACCGCTATTTCAATATTGTTTCATTGCACAGTTTATGTGCATTCATAAACATTACAGGTTTATCTTATGAATCCAAGTGATTCTTCAACTGTTTAAGGAAATTGTCAACTGTTTTAAAGGAATTATTTACTATTAAACCCTTATTACTAAAAGGATTTTAAAATGTTTTCTTGAAATGTTTTATAACAGCCTTACTCAAATGTTCTTTTAAAGGATTTTACAAACCCTTTTGTTATAAACCTTGTTATTACACAAGGTCATCACATCATGGTATTCAAAACAAGTGGTTCACAACATGGTATCCAAATTCATTGGTTCAAAACATGGTATTCAAATCAAGTGGTTCAAAACATGGTATTCAAATTCATTGGTTCAAAACATGGTATTCAAGTCAAGTTGTTCACATCATGGTATTCAAATCAAGAGATTCATTTCATGTTACATAAACAAAGGATTCAACTCGTGGAGTTAAATCCAGGTTTTCAATAAGACATTAACACATCCGGTTAAAGTAAGATTCAGAAAACATGGTGTCCATTGTTGTAAACAAACTTATAAACCCATCAAGTATCATATTCATTAGCGTTAGTACTGGGTGATCACAACAAGGGAAAGCGGACACATACATTGGGGCAGACCGATTGCTGCAGTTAGTTTTTAAATCTGTTTTATAAACTAACTGCAGATTTCGGTTACATATGGTTTATTCAAAACTGTTGACACATTATCTAACTCCAAACGTGGTTTGGGACTTGATATTATATGTTGACTCATGTGCAAACAGTGATTGGACTGTTTACACTCATTTTCTTACTTGATGTTAGTTTGGGTTGCAGCTCATCCGTGTGAATCTTATGATGCTTTAACTTACCTATGTCTTATATCATATACTCATGTTTACAAATGCTTAAACCTATTGTTCTCACCAACTACTTCTGTAGTTGACAGTTACTTTTCACGTATTTCAGGTAATCAGGTTTAAGACATTCTCAGGGACAACTAAGGAGACCATTCTAAGATAGAACAAGATGAAGAAACATGCTAGGATGGAATAGAAACTCACTAAATCCTAATTGTTTGATTGTCTTGTTTGAAGTCTTCTTTTGTAAACTATATTTTGGGTCTGTAGTTGTCTTACCTTTGGTAGATAGTTGTCTGTAACTAAACAATTGTCTTAATATTATGAAACATAGTAATCCATTGTGGTTGTTCTTATTCAATACTTGTGCATGATTCAACTGATCATACGTCACCGCGCCGTGGATTCCGCACGCGGCGCAGGGGTGTGACATAATACATCTATATCAAGATGATAACTCCTATGGTAAAGTCGTACGCAGTAAACCACCCAATAATCAAAAACACACAGTAATTGATCTAGCATGCACCTATTATATGAAAGACATTCACCAAGGCACACAAGGAGTAAATCATCAATCCATAAACAATTATAGATATACAAAAAACATCCAATAATCCAAACCAAGTTTGTTACATCATGAGTTCATCACATAAACATAATCCAAAACCGATAGAAACGAATGTCGAACATGTGCAATCGTCAAAACCTAGGTAGTTCTACAAGTTTAGCCAAGAAACATCATATGAAACAACCCATAATCTGTTTAAAGTGAAGGAGAAACATGAAAATCAAAGAGAAACAAAGAAACCAAGTAAACCGAATGATGAACACCCGATATCGTTGATCCTAGGCCTTGATTCTTCGATCTTATGCTTTCCCAACCTTTAATTCACCTTAGAATAGCCTTACTTCGTCTTCCTAGTCGCCTCCAGTCGTCCAAAATCGTATATCCACCTAGGTTTTTCGACTTTTTGGCTTAAAACTGAATTTCTGCAATTTTAAGTCTGTCGAGTAGCGCGACAGATACCTCCAAATCTGTCGCGTAGCTCGAGGGGTTTAAGTGAGGGCATTTTGGTCTTTCCTACCTCTAGCGTAGCGCGACAGGGTTCTCTAGGGTTGTCGCGTAGCGTGACGGGTTTCAGATTTCAGTTTTTTTCTTTTCTTGTTTCCGGATCCGTCCTTACCCAACCGTGAGCTCGTTTCTTTGTACTTTAGCACCAAATATACGTGTTTATTAGCTGCAAGCATCAAATTACAGAAATGTGAAGCACCAGCTTAAATCAACTCTAAAAATGAATAAAATTGTACTGAAACTTAACAAAAACAAATGGAAAAATAGATGTGTTTTACAACACATCAACCAGCATTCACAAAATGTTCGTACAAAATAGTTTAAGTTAAACAACATGTATTTTCCTCCTAGTTTGAAAGCTTGTAAAACAGTTTAATATAGGGGCCGTAAACTCACATGAGGGTGCGCGTAGATGATACTAAATGGAATGGTGTGCTTGCTAAGGGTTACCTATATCACATAGGGTACATAAGTTCGTGTTCGGATTTATGTGCGTGTTCTTGCTCGTGTTTGTGTTCGTGCTCAAAAACTCAAAGTTGTTATGTTCATTCATGTTCGATAATGTTTGTCCGTGTTTTGACCGGGTTTGACGAGGTTTGACTGTGTTTGACCAGGTTTGGCCGTCTCAATTCAACGACCCGTTGGTGAATTGTTTGTTTGTTATTCTTCGTTTAAGGGATCGTTATTATTCACGTATTGCATGTAACACATAAGTCATGTTAAATGGACAACTTACTATTTATAGTAAGTTTCCATCTTTAGTTAGTTTGCATCATTATTCATTTTAATAGTTCTAGCATGCTCATATGGTTTAAGTGATCATGTTAACACTTAGCACATTGTTACACATTTTCAAATAAACACAAAGTCCATTTTTAGTAAATAAGGTTACCTAAAACAGAAAGTTTCTATATTTGATAGGTTTAAATAAAAAAATTATTCAACAACATCTCTTATCATCACGATAAAACATTTTAAGTCATTTATTACTATCAAAACAATACCAATAATCTTATTTTGAATTTCTCAAATAAAGTTTCCTAAAAAGATAAGTTTGACACAAAGCTCATTTAAAACATGATTTTACTTTTCAAATACTTTTACATAACATTATTATGTCTAAAAAACACCTATTCATATCCAACATCAACATGCATGTTATGACTCTTACCAATAAAGTTTCTATAAATAGAAACTTATGACTAAAATTACTCATTCAATACATCTAACACGCCAATCATGTTAATAACATCAATACCAACCATAGTCCATTATTCAAACCAAGATATCATGTCAAGATCATCATTTAGTTTAAATCTTGCAACAAAAGTTACTAGATTTAGTAACTATCCTAAATAATCACCATATTGACAAATCTAATCAATATTCTTGATAACATTATCAATAATAATCACAACTCACCATTTAAAGTCATGTGCATGGTCTTAAATCATCACCTAGCATATTTTGTATAAATAAAGTTACTATTTATAGTAACTATGCCCAAATCAACATCATTGAATAATATTTCCCATGATTTTCACTATGAACAATCCTTATATCACAATAATCACATATTCATATCAGAAATGACCTAGAACTCCATGGATTGTCCATCCATGTCACAAAAGTTACCATCAATAGCAATAATCACCAATAACTAAACATGGCTTCAATACTCTGAATACATCATTTAAATGATTCAAATCAGTCATTTAAACTATTAATCACAGATTCATTGGAGCATAAATTCGTGCATGCATCATTTATAGTGTTGTGTGTGTGTGTTGAGTTGCATGTGTGATTTGGTTGTTTTTGTATTGCAAATAAGCTACAAATACCACCTCACAAATACGCTTTCACAATCTTCTGTTTTTTTGTCGGTATGGATGGCTCCGGCTTCTTGATGGACTCGTCTTTGGCTAGGGTAGGCTCATCCTTCAAGACCCCGGTCTGTACCATGACATCCGTCAGAGAGGAGGAAAGGGCGATTGCTGAATCTAGGGTTGGTGGGTCTGCAGTGAGAACATGAGTGCGGATGCAGGGCGGCAATCCTCTAACGTACTAGTCGATGATATTTTCAGGAGTGGGAAAAAGGTATGGAACCAGAGACACTAGTTCATGGAAACGGGTAGTGAAGGTGAGATGATCTGCTCCGATCTTCTCCAGACCCCAAACCTGCTGCTTCATCTTTTGGAGTTCACTTTTTGGGCAGAATTTATGGTGCAGCAAACTTGTAAATTCGGTGCACGGCACCGACAGGGCCGCTTCCCTTCCCTTTTCCTGAATATGTGAATCCCACCATGGCAATGCTCTTTTGTCGAATGCTCCGGCTGCATACCTGACCCGGTGGGAACCTGGGCAACTGCTAATTTCAAGAGTGTGCTCCATTTTGTGGATCCAATAGACCAGCCCTACAGCACCCTCAGTGCCCTCAAACGTGGGAGGCTTCCATCCCACAAAGTTTCGATATGCAGAACCGGTGGTAGCCCCAGTGGTGGCAATTCCAGACCCAGATGAGATCTCAGCATGGCTAGTGCTACCGCTGCCACGGTTGATCTCTTTGATGATTTCTGGAATAGCAGTCCGAAGTTGTCCGGTGATTAGGGTGGCCAGTGCGGCTGTAGCGGGATCCACTTCTACCTCTTTCCTGGGTTCGGTGGTGGCTTGTCCGAGTGGGGTGTTTGTCCCACCTTGCTGAGTGTTGGACCCACCAGGCTTAATGGTAATCCCCTCGAGTTGAGTGTTCTTTTGGCTCCTTCTTCGTGGTGGCATTCTATTAAGAATAAAGGTAGATGTAAGTATTTGGTTAATATATTTCGCATACACAAGTAATGTTATTCCTATCCTATTTCCTCTACATGAACTTGTAGAGACTTGTTCCAATGACCCACTTGGAACATAAGGTTCGCAATTAGTATTTAACTTTGAACCCGTCTCTTTTGTGATTGTGGAATGAGCCTTGTTTTCAAGACATATTTGTTTTAACATCAATATTAGTTTAAACAAATTCAGTCTTAAAATTGTTATTCATTTTTGGCTTGATAGTGATTGTTTCAAATTTGCCAACATAGTCAAATTTTGGAACTGAAAACTATGACTTGTTAAACACAACAGTTAAATTTGTGCTCTTCTCAGCACGTATTTCCTCCTTCTCCTCATCCTGACTTAAAACAGTTAATCTTTCTACACAAACCTCAGAATCATCAGAACAATTCATATCAGTTAAATCAGGATCAACTATGAGAGAAACTGGTTTGTTATAACCGGTAGTGAACTCATGCCCACGGTTTGGCTTTAAAATCAGATCATCAACAGAAGTGTTGATTCTTGGCATGCTGGAGTAATTGTGGTTAAAAGGAGGTTCAACCTCACTATAACCAAGTCTCGTTACCCTCTTTTCCTGAACCCGAGCATTGATCATGCCATCTACAAGTTGTTTGAGTAATCATATTTTTAAACTCTGATTTTGGTTTTAGACAGCTCAGTTTTAACTTGATTTAATTCTAAGGTAATCTCATCTATCATGCGTTTGGCATCTCGATAGTTAGATTCCTTATCACTCAAAAGTTATTTTAACTTTGAAATGTCATGCCTCTCAGCCTCAATTTTCATTTTAAAAATTTCATCATTTTTATGAAATTCAGAGTTTAAATATGTAAGTTTGGTGACTTCTTTGATCAATGCTTCATTATGTGACATGTACTTAAAAACTTTATCAATGCAAGAGGTTGACATAGATTTTCAGTTACCTCAGTGCGTTTCTCATCCACCTCTGCCATGAATGCATGACTTAGAGTCATTTCTAGTTCTTGCACCTGATCACTCAAATAATAAGAAACTGACTCCCGAGTAACCAAGGATTTTTATTATCCAGCTCCTTTGCACTCCTCTGTCTTCTTTTCAGCCTCATTTATATTCTTTGGCAACTTGCACTCTAGAGCAAAATGTTCTGGTTGGTCGCAGTTACAACATATAAGCTTTGACTTGTCAAAACCCAGCTTCTTTCTCGGATTGTTTCCAAAGTTGTTCCTCCCGTACTTCTTGATAAATTTCTTGACCCTGAAAACTACCATAGCCATCTTCCATGCTATGTACATCTCTTCCACATATGCAGGATTAATGTGCTCTAAGTTATCCTGTGTCAGATTGGCAGGGGCAAGCTCTCCTGCATTAAAGGCATTGTAACTGTTCATAAAACCTTGAACATCAGTAGGTTTTCTTCACTTTCAACACTAACTTGAGAAAAGCATTCTCAAATGGAACAAACAGAGATCAAGAAGCTTGATAATTATTGTGGAGAGAAAAGCTACATTCTTTGTTGCTGGTGTGACGCCTATTGACAGTGCCTTGTTGTGTTTGTGCCTCGTTGACAATGTCTCGTTTGTGTGTGTGGCGCGGTCAGCGCCATGCTGTAGTCATCTGTGGTGATTCACACTCTCTTGGGGCACTTCTTAGCCACGTGACCAGGTTCACCACATGTGTAGCAGCGGTTGACGTTGCTTGGTGGAGGGCGGGTTGTTGCATCATTACCTGGACGTTGAACAATTGGAGCCTGACAGCTCTGGCATTCATGGCCCATCATCCCGCATGTTGTGCATTTTTACACAGTTTGCTTGCGACATGATGGTGCTTACAGTTGGTGCACAAAGGAGAGGTTCCGGCGTACCACTTGCAGACTGAGCCCACTGGTGAATTATAATGTTGGGCCCAATGACCCGGCTTCCCACATTTGAAGCACAATTTGCACTTCTTGTCATCAGGGTGATGATATTGACGTTTGGTGCAAAAAGGGAATGCTCCAGCGTATGATTTGCGATGTTCACCTCGGTGGCTGGGACCTGCGTGCAGGGTATGGAAGCTTAGTCAGATCAACCTCAGGCTCCTCAGCCACTCTCTTACCTCTCTTCTTCTCTTCCACTTTCTCCCTCTTCAACCTCTCAACTGAAGACTCACTGCTCAGTGCGGTACTTGCTGGGTCTAGCCTCAATGGCACCATTGCAGAAGTTTCCAACTCAATCTCCTTATCCACCTGCTCATCATCGTCAGGAATGACCGGTGGTGGCAGCTCTACTACATCTCCTCCTCGACCACTGCGTGTGGTCACTGTCTTCACATGACCCCTTGGGTTAGTATCAGTGTTCGCCCTAAACGACAATCCCGGTCTCTCATCGAACCTCTTCGCCAACTCTCCAACAGACCGCTGCATATCAAAGAATCCAGCCTGCTGATTCCTCAATAGCGTGTCGTGCTCCTCGATCTTCTGGTCATGCAGCTTGTCTTTATCCATGATCTTCAGAAGCATCTTCATCTGCTGTGCCATTATGTCCTCCATCTTCATGTCTCGATCTCTGATGCCTGAACTCTCGGGCGTGTCTCTCTCGGTGATAGGGATCTGGCGCGTCAGTGGCTTCTCGTAGGAGCTGTTGTGGTTTGCCCGCCAATTCGAGTGCTGATGCTGAAGCTGATTTTGGTGCTGTCCGTGATTCTGGCCTCACCAATTCAAATTCTGATTCCAATTAGGGTTGGGATTGAAGGACCTGTTACATCCATAATTGATGGCCTCAACGTGTGCCTGATCGGTAATCGGGCACTCAGCAGTACTATGTCCACCCCGACATATCTCGCATCGAGCATCTGCCATCTTCAACTCCTTAATATCCTTAGCCAGTTCTTCTAAGGGTGCAGCAGTTCTCGTGTCGAGTGTGACATGATGCATCCCTCGAGTCGGGATAGGCGGTGCAACAGCGGGCTTAACCGCCGGCGCAGCTCTCCTCACATATGACGGGTCCTCATACTCAGCTAAGGGAAAATCTTCAAACATAGCCTCGCACTCCTCGGGCTCCTTCTTATCCATGATATGTCCCCCAGCAGCTGTATTAAACCTCCTCTTTGTCTCCAAGGTCAGTCTGTTATAGAACTTCTCAACTAAGGCCCAATCGGACAGGCCATGCTTCTGCTCAGAAGGGAGTTAAACCGCTCCCACGCCAAATAATATGGCTCATCATCATCCATTCGGAATGAATGGATCTGATATCTCAGTCTAGTAGATTTAGAAGGAGGATTATACTTCTTCAGAAACTTGGTTTGAAGATCAGCCCAAGTAGTGATAAAGTCCTTGGGAAGTAAATTCAACCAGGTCGTGGCTCAGCCCGCAAGTGTGAACGGAAACAAACGAAGATAGACGGCCTCCTCCAAAATGCCATTGATGCGAAAAGTATCACAGATACGCACAAAGAGAGAAAGATGGCCGGGAGCGTCCTCGTCATCAAGGCCATGGAACTGCGTCGAGTTAATGATCGTAGACATGACATGTGAAGGGATCAGCCAGTTTTTGTTGTTGACTCCCGGGCATGTGATGGCAGATCGTGCTCCAACAACTCCTAAGACTGTAATGTATGCACTTGTCTACCAGGTCACCTTCCGGATTTTCCAGGTATGCAATTGCACTCCAATGGGGGTGAATCACCTCCTAGATTTCTCCACCCGTGTGTATCCTAAGACACTATAGAGCTATAAAGGTGAATACTTTGACATGGATTGACACCAACACTAAGTAAATCTCAGACAGCGCCCTCCCGGGTTGTTTTACTCAAATATCCCAAGTGAAAGAGACCAACCATCTAACCTATCACCTCCCGGATTTCTAGGTTAGGTCACACATGCAAATCACAATACTTAATGATGTTTAATCCTAGGGAATGTGATCAACAACCCATAAACTAACCTAAAACACAAAGTAGTAGGCCAAACATGCATCTATTTGTGGAAAGACCTTCCTATACACACATGGATCCAACATTCATCAAGTATTATCATTCAACACATGCAAAAACCATCAAAGATATGAACTTTACAGCTAATAACAGTGCATATATATCATCTATTAGCATAAATCATGTCCAAAACCAACGAAGCTCACAACTTTATCTTCCCAAACCTAGATATAACCCTAGATCTAGCCAACCAACATCATAACAGTAGCAAAAAAGATCTGATAAATGTCTAAATACATCATTAACTACTGATTTAAACTAAGAACATGAAAAGATAAGAAAAATACTCAAAAAGCTCCTTCTTCTTCACTCCAACAAGCTCTAATCAAGCCTTCACCTCCATGGTTAAGCACCAGCAGCCCCCAGGCTTGATTAGGGTTCCAAAATCGCAGAAGAAGACCCTCAAATCATTCTGGAAGCATCCAATTTATAGAAGGCATGAAATTAGGGTTTTAGGGCTACATATGGTCTAGGGCGCATCGCCTAGCGGGACTGTGTGTGGCTAGGCGGTGCGCGCGAGACAAAAGAGTCGGGCGGCTGAGCCTAGCAGGCGCATCGCCTGTGGCCGGTCGTCCTGACTTGGCGATACACGCGGATGCTATGGGATCAGAGAATGTTCCCAGGCACACCGGCTGGGATCAAGCAATGGCCTGGGGCGTACCGCCTAGGGCTAAATTCTTCGTTTTCTTTGCTTGATCAACTGCACTCGATTCCGATATCCGTTTGCCCTTGTTTCCGCTCCTCGGGGACACAATCTGCACAAAAACACTAAAATGTAAAAAGGAACTCAAAACGACTCGAAATATTAACAAAACTAAAGAAAACGGACTCGATTATGTACAAAAAAGGATGTGTTAAACTAACACATCAGTTAGGCTCATCCTTCAAGACCTCGTTCTGTACCATGACATCCGTCAGAGAGGAGGAAAGGGTGATTGCTGAATCAAGGGTTGGTGGGTCTGCAGTGAGAACATGAGTGCGGATGCAGTGCAGCAATCCTCTGACGTACTAGTCGATGATCTTTTCAGGAGTGGGAAAAAGGTACGGAACCGGAGACACCATTTCGTGAAAATGGCTAGTGAAGGTGAGACGATCCGCTCCGATCATCTCCAGACCCCAAACCTACAGCTCCACCTTTTGGAGTTCACTTTTTGGGCAGAATTTCTGGTGCAGCAAAGTTGTAGATTCGGCACACGGCACCGATAGGGCCGCTTCCCTTCCCTTTGCCTGAATATGTGAATCCCACCATGCCAATGCTCTTTTGTCAAATGATCCGGCTGCATACCGGACCCGGTGGGGTTCTGGGCAACTGCTAATGTCAAGAGTGTGCTCCATTTTCCGGATCCACTAGGCCAGCCCTACATCACCCTAAGTGCCCTCAAATGTGGGAGGCTTGCATCCCACAAAGTTTCGATACGCAGAACCGGTGGTAGCCCCTGTGGTGGCAATTCCAGACCCATATGAGATCTCCACATGGCTAGTGCTGCCGCTGCCGCGGTTGATATCTTTGATGATTTCTGGGATAGCAGTCCAGTGATTAGGGTTGCCAGTGCGGCTGTAACGGGATCCCCTTCTACCTCTTTCATGGGTTCGGTGGTGGCTCGTCCGAGTGGGGTGTTCGTCCCACCTGGATGAGTGTTGGACCCACTAGGCTGAATGGTAGTTCCCTCAAGTTGAGTGTTCTTTTGGTTCCTTCATCGTGGTGGCAATCTATTAAGAATAAAGGTAGATGTCAGTATTTGGTTAATATATTTCGCATACACACGTAATGTTATTCCTATCCTATTTCCTCTACATGTGGGTCCCTAGGTTATAGTCTAGGTCAATCCTTCAGTATGGCCTAATTTATGTAGATTACTCTGGATCGATCAATGGAATTCTATTAACAATTCAATCTATGCGGAATCTAGATTAAATCTATATGAATAAAAGATACACAGTCATTATGATAAACATCATATTCATTGATAAAATCAGATTACAATGATATGAAATAAGAACACACCGTTCTTCAATTACACTAATCACACACAGGTTCTCTCCCTCTCTGTTCTGTCACACACTACAAAATACAGACAAACCTGTTATATATACAAGACTCAACGAACCTAGTCGAACCATTAGGTTCGCCAGAAGAACCTTTAGATTCGCTGGACGAACCTCTACATTACACATCAATAGGTTCGTCGAACCTTTACAACACTTGCCTAGGTTCGTGGGCCAGACGAACCTAGCAAAAACCTAACTTACATTACAAACTTTTGAAAGCAATCTATTACAAAATGACCTAACAAACTCCCCCTTAATAGTTACTTCAAAATATTCAAAATATTGATCTTCAACCTTCAATCTGAGTCCCACTCGACGATTGATCTTGACAAACATTATCTTCAGCACGAATAATCGCTGACTTTGGAATCTTTGACAAACACTCAGCTTCAATCTTTGCATCTCTATCATCAATCTCTTTCTGTAATGCCATTAACTCAACATATAGATAATTCACATCTTCCCAGTTGCATCCAGAATGAATTACCAAAGTGTAACACATCCTTGCTATAGTTTGAAATTGCAAAGCCATATCTTTATAACTCACACTAACATCATGATATCCTTCCCTTGCATAAATTTCAGCTTCATTGAGAAGATCAATGTCTTGTTTTGAACAATTAACCAGCCAAACAGGATCAAGCAATTTTATAACCCTCCATTTCTCATCTTTTCTCAATAAAATAACTGCTTCAGAAGATTTTTCATCACAGAACCAAAACTTGAAATAAGAATTCCAATTTTGTTCTATCTTTCTCAATCTTGGTCTAGAATAAACCTTTGGCATTGGATAAACATAAGAATTATGCTTTAGCACTGAAAATTGAGGAACCAACCAATTCCATCCTATCTTGGCTTCCTTCTTCAACAACTTTTCAAATCTTTCATTGTGTTCAGTCTGAATAGGCTTTATCATTCTCAGTCTTGATAACTGCATGCATTCAAAGGAAGGTAAATACATAAGATCATATGCTTTTCCAAAATATTGACATCCATCTGTCCTTTTCACCACATAACATCCTCTATTTTGCAAAACTCCTGAAATGTTGTGAAAGTATCCATAACTCACAATTCTTCTACACATCTTGGATTTTGATCCAATCTTGAACCTTGAAAATTGTCTTGACTGATTTTCTTGAACTGATTCATCATATACTTCAATGATCTGTTTAAAAATCATCAAATGATCAATGATATACTTTTGTTCTTCTTTACTTTCTCTCCAAATATCCATACGTGTCTTGACCTTCAAAGTATCACTTGTTGTACTTGGAACTCTTCTATTAACTTCAATATCAAAAATTTTCTTCAACATCTACAAATTATACAAATTTTCATCAACATATTCATCATGTTCAACTTCAAATGAATGATCTGATTCTCCAACTATCATTTTTCCAGAATTATTTGCATTTTGTAACTCATTTACTTTTACTCCAAACAACACAGCAAGATCTTCTTTAGTGTATCCATCTTCAATCTCTCCTTCTTCTAATTCTCTAGTTTTACTCAATTCACCAATCATCCTTTGTATTTCTTCATTACCAGCTTCTTTGAATAAATCTGCAAATGTTGGTAAAGAATAATCAACAACTGACTTTGGATACTCAGATTCTTTGATATCTTCTATCTCCATATCTTCACTATCTTTGGCTTTGTTAGGAGAAACAGATGAAACTGGATTTTCATCAAAAGAAATTCCTGATGGTTTATAAATCACTATTGCTCCAGTTATAGAATTCAATCCATTTGAACCTCCAACACCAGTTACATCACCATCATCATCTTCACCATCATCATTTTCACCATCATCATTAAAAGCATTAAAGCCTGGATGTTCATCAAAATCAGAATCTTCATAATCAACCTTTTCTTCCTCCTCTTCATCATCAATGTTTACATACACAGGATCATCATTAACACCTTCAGAAATATGACCTCTTTCAGTATCTACAGCTTGAGTCTCAAAATGACCAACTTTGTCTTGAATCTCATTAATCCTTTGCTGTAACATCTGATTTTCTTTCTTTAAATCAACAATCATATCATTATGTTCTTTGGTCAACCTTTCCAATGACACAATCCTTTCATTTATCATCTTATAGTCTTGTAAATCTTCTTTTCTGCACTTTTGTAATTGATTAATATGACTTCTCATCAATTCCAAATCAGTTTGAATTGAAGAAGATTGTTTTTCAGTCTCAGCTTTCTCCTTCTGCTTCTTGTATTTATCAAATTCCTGTGACAGAATAGAAATCCTCCTTCTCAATTCAGAATCATCATAATCCAAAGAGAAGTTTAAATCCAGATCATCCAAACCCTCAAACATAGAATCAACTCTGGAAGTAGAAGCTTTTTTAAATGATGTTGTAACTGTTGTAGCATTCAAAAATGAAGGCACAAATGATGCAACATTTACATGATCAAAACGAGGCATAGAAGGTTCAATATGCACAGGAACTTGAGATGTAGAAACAACAGCCTCTTGAACAGATACAGAAATAGAAACAGGTACAGATACAGAATTAGATACAGTTGCTGAAGATGTAGTCACAAGAGAAGAAACAATAATTCTTGGAGTCCTTGACTTCTTTCTCTTAGTCACATTAGCCATATTCTTCTTCTTCTTTGGTCTTGATGTCTCAGGTTCATCAACTATAAAATTAGGATCATTCCTCTCTTCTCTTTCTTCCAAGTTTTGTTGCTATTTCATTGGCTTTCTCTTCAATCTCATCACCATTCTATTTCCAACTTGAACAGTTTCCATTTCAGATTCAGTGGATTCTTCTTCCACTTCAGCATCAACATTTTCAGCCTCAAAATGTGGAGATGAAACATTAGCATCTGCTTGTACTTGAACTTCAGGTTGATTAGGAGAAATGACTTAAAGAGGAACAAATGTAGTATGAGTTACATTTGGAGTTTCTTGTTCTTGTTCTTGTGTTTGTTGATGAGATTGGGATGATTGTGCCTGAGTTTGTCTCACTTGTGGATCCTGAGGAGGAGGTGGTGGTTGTTGATCATCATCATCCATTTGTTCACTTTCTGAGTTTGAATCATCATGCCTCCATGCATCTGATCAATCAACATCTGAATGAATCTTGGATACTTAAAGAATCTATCTTTTGCCTTAGTAATGTTGTCAGACAGATATCTGAAGATCATAGCAGAAAAGTTGAATGGCTTGTTCAGAATCAAATCCACCATAGCAGACCTCATCAAATCCCTTAGCTCATCGAAAGTGCGTTTTCTCATACTGATGCAATGTAGAAGTACATGAGCTAAAAACTTGTACTGCAAAGGCAGCTTTCCTTTCTTGATCGAATACTCACTATACACCCCAAAGTACTTGATTCTCATGAAGCATCCTTTAATGCACCTCTCAAGAATTAATGTCATTCCTTGAGGTTCTCGACCGAACTGCAACACTCTTCTAATATCAGCTTCATTTATCCTCATTGCTTGTCCCAACACATTAGCTTCAATCACATAAACATCATCTACAGTAATCAATCTTTCTGATTCCCAACCCGATGATAAGGGGAATCACGAACACGTCTTTCGAGGATGCATCATGATTTTTCCGGATCACGAACTCGAAATCGACTTGATGCTGGTGACTCTCGGGAGCTTCGATGTGGTCGTTGGAATGGACTGGCTATCCGCTAACCAAGCAGAGATCGTATGCAACGAGAAGATTGTGCGGGTTACGTTGCCGAACGGAGAACAGATCTTGATACAGGGGGAACGACGGGGAGTACCTCTAAACATCATGTCTTGCATGAAGGCGAACAAGTACATACAGAAAGGATACACTGCAATACTAGCCCTTATCACGGAACAACCGAAACAGGAGAAGAAGATCGAGGACATCGCAGTAGTCCACGATTTCCCTGAAGTGTTTCCCGAGGATCTACCTGGACTACCTCCGAAACGACAAGTCGAGTTCCAGATAGACCTCACTCCCGTACAGGCACCTATTGCTAGGGCTCCGTATCGACTAGCGCCAACAGAGATGCAAGAACTGTCTAACCAGTTGCAAGAACTGTTAGATAAGGGATTTATCAGACCGAGCTTCTCACCTTGGGGAGCACCGGTCTTGTTCGTAAGGAAGAAATACGAATCATTCCGTATGTGTATCGACAACCGGAAGCTGAACAAGGTGACGATCAAGAATCGATACCCGTTACCGCGAATAGACGACCTGTTTGACCAACTGCAAGGGTCAAGCTAGTATTCGAAGATCGATTTAAGATCAGGTTACCATCAACTGAGGATACAGGAAGACGATATTCCTAAGACTGCCTTTAGAACCCGATACGGACACTACGAATTTCTGGCTATGCCCTTTGGACTGACCAATGCACCAGCAGTATTCATGGATCCCATGAATAGAGTGTGCAAACCATATCTTGACAAATTCGTAATAGTGTTCATTGACGACATCCTGATCTACTCCAAGAATCACCAAGAACATGCTGAACATCTGAGGTTAGTCTTAGAGCTATTGAAGAACGAGCAACTGTACGCGAAGTTTTCCAAATGCAACTTTTGGATTCGCGAAGTCCAATTCCTTGGACATGTGGTTAATGAAAAGGGAATACACGTAGACCCAGCCAAAATTGAAGCCATCAAGAACTGGGAAGCACCCATGATTCCAACCGAGGTGCGACAATTCCTAGGACTGGCCAGGTACTACAGAAGATTCATCGAAGGATTTTCAAAGATCGCCCAATCACTGACATCCCTGACTCACAAAGACAAGAAGTTCGATTGGGGAGAAAAACATGAAGCTGCTTTCAACTTGTTGAAGCAGAAACTGTGCAGTGCACCAATCCTATCATTGCCAGAAGGATGCGATGATTTCGTGGTTTATTGTGATGCCTCGAAACAAGGACTCGGTTGCGTACTGATGCAACGCGAGAAGGTTATAGCATACGCTTCACGACAACTGAAGGTTCATGAAAAGAACTATACAACTCATGATCTTGAGTTGGGAGCCGTAGTGTTCGCTTTGAAAATCTGGCGGCACTACCTATACAGCACAAAATGCACTATCTTTACCGATCATAAGAGCCTGTAACACATCTTCGATCAAAAGGAGCTGAACATGAGACAACGAAGATGGGTTGAACTCATTGGCGATTATGATTGCGCTATCAAATACCATCCCGGTAAGGCAAACGTAGTGGCCGACGCGTTAAGTCGGAAGGAGACAACCAAACGCGTACGTGCACTACAACTTACCATTCATTCAGAATTGCCACAACAGATCCGGAATGCCCAACAGGAAGCTCTGAAAGTCGAAAACCTCTCTCAGGAATCCTTGTGATGCATGGAAAAGCATATGGAGGTTAAAACCGACGGAGCATACTACTTCATGGATCGGATCTGGATTCCACACCACGGAGGATTGAGTAACGTGGTGATGGACGAAGCACACAAGAGTCGGTATTCTGTACATCCGGGCTCTGACAAAATGTACCATGATCTGAAGACGACCTATTGGTGGCCCAACATGACGGCTGAAATTGCAACTTATGTAAGTAAGTGTTTAACGTGCTCAAAAGTCAAGGTTGAGTACCTGAAGCCATCAGGCCTACTTCAGCAACCTGAGATACCAATGTGGAAATGGGAGCAAATTTCCATGGACTTCATAACCAAACTGCCTAAGACGGCAAGTGGTTGCGATACCATCTGGGTTATCATAGACCAACTAACGAAGTCTGCACACTTTCTACCCATCAAAGAGACCGACAAGTTAGACACACTCACCCGCATTTATCTGAAGGAAGTGATCACACGACATGGAGTACAAATCTCAATTATCTCTGATCGCGACAGTCGATTCACGTCGCACTTTTGGAAGTCCTTGCATAAGGCGTTGGGCACGAGATTGGATATGAGTACCGCTTACCACCCGCAGACTGATGGGCAGAGCGAGCGAACAATACAAACATTGGAAGACATGCTTCGGGCATGTGTTATTGATTTCGGCAGTAGCTGGGAGACTCATCTGCCGCTAGTTGAGTTCTCGTACAACAACAACTACCACACAAGCATACAAGATGTACCATTCGAGGAACTTTACGGACGTAAGTTTCGATCACCTTTCTGCTTGGCGGAAGTTGGGGAAAGCCAACTGATTGGCCTAGAACTTGTGCACGAAACAACTGAGAAAATCGTGCAGATACGCAAACGAATGGCAGCAGCTCGGGACAGACAGAAAAGTTATGCTGACAAACGCCGCAAACCTTTAGAATTCCAGGTGGGAGACAGAGTGTTGCTCAAGGTCTCACCCTAGAAGGGAGTCATTTGGTTTGGAAAACGAGGAAAGCTGAACCCTCGCTATATTGGACCTTTTGAGATCACTAAACGAATAGGCCCTGTGGCCAATGAGCTAAATCTACCGAACGAGCTGAACAACGTACACAACGTATTTCACATCTCAAACCTCATGAAGTGTTTATCTGATGAAACACTTGTGATTCCTCTTGAGGAGATACAGATCGACGAGCAATTGAACTTCGTTGAGGAATCGATGGAGATTATGGACCGGGAAATCAAGAAGCTCAAACTAAGTAAAATACCGATTGTGAAAGTGCGATGGAATTCGCGAAGAGGACCAGAATTCACGTGGGAGCATGAAGACCAAATGAAACAGAAATACCCACACCTGTTCGCGGAACAGACAAACACTGGCAACACGAGCTGAATTTCGAGACGAAATTCTTTCTAACAAGGGGATGATGTGACACCCCGTAAATTCCAGGTCAGTTCATTATTTATTTAAATGTTTATTTAAATGATTTTTGTACACGTGGCACTAGAATTAGTTTAATTTAGTGTGAGACGTGGCACGACAGTACGAACACTGACACACAACAAGATAATTCGAGGAATTATCGAGAAACCGCACACACGTGTCAAAACACACGAACGTTGGTGAACGTTTATCACATCGTGTAACAAAACACTCGAAACCTCATGAAACACTCAAACATTGAACATGGAAGTTCAAACGAGGCGAAACGATAGTTCGTAAGCGTGAAAACGGCAACGAACGGATCAAACCCATGAAATTGGGCCTATTGGGCTCTCTATGGACCCATCGTGGTACGCGACGAGTTTCGGGAGAATTTGAATCCCGAAAGCCGTCGCGGTACGCAGAGAGTATCTGGGGCTCTCTCGGCGGTACGCGATGGGTGTCAGACGGCAAATCTTTATAAAACCATGATGTAATCATGTTTAACCACCCTATAACCACCATTTGTAACTCCCAACCCCTGCTACTCGACATAATCACTCCCTAGAGTCATCTTCAACCTCTGGAAAGCTGGATTAACACTTGGGAAGCCATTGTTGAAGGAGAGGAAGCTTGGAGAAAGCTTAGGAAGACCTCTAGAACACCATCCACCACCACCACCTTCTTGTTCTTGACGAGGCCAACGAACCAGGAGCTCCAGGGGCTGTGGAATCATCATCTCAAGGATTTCAAAGCATTTGAATGTAGTTTCTATGGTCAAAATGTTGTCTATTCGCTCTTACACTCACATGCAATGGGTAAAACCCACATGCAAGCACATATATTGCACATGCACAATATTTTGATCTGGGTTTGTTGATTTTAATGTGTTTCTTGATGATCTAGAATGATTAGAAAGCATGTCATTATGATCTATGATGATATGCTTGTGGAAATATCATTATTTGGTTATAAAATGTTGAAAAAATGCCATGCATGTATGATCCATGATTATTAGAATGATTTTGAATGTTTAGATGTGTTACTTGATGATGTTGGAAGATGATGGCAAGATTAGATCATGTAAAATTGGTTAAAAACATGGTTTTTGATGCACTTACTATTTATAGTAACTTTTTGAATAGAAAATGATGTTATGGATAATTTTATGGACATGCATGTATCTAGAGTTGATATTAGCATGATAATATTGTGATATTATGTGCAAGAAATTGATTTAGTGTTTATTTGGCACATATATGGCATAGTTACTATATTTAGTAACTTTTCGGGTCAAAATAATGAAGTGTGGTGATTTGGACTAAATTGGTATGTTTAGATGATGCTAGATAGTATAAAATGATGATTTGTGGTATAAAAATGGATTAAAAGTGTTTAGAATAATCACTTGTATGTAAATTTACGAAGTTACTATTTATAGTAACTTTATTTCTAGAAATATTGATTTATGAACGTTTTGTATGTTTTAAACATGCTAAGTGGTTTAATATGCTTTAGTATAATGATTACATGCTAAGTTAGATGGTTTCCGATATCACACTTGCTAGATTTAGAAACTTTCCATTTTAGGAAACTTTTGTATGCAAACATGACTTACGTCATTTATTTGATTCGCATGATAATGTGCTATATGTTAACATGATCACGTAGGACTTAACGAGCATGCTAGAACTTTAAAAACGAATGTTTTTTGAAACTTGCCATAAATGGAAACTTACTATATATAGTAAGTTGTCCATAGATGCGACTTGCTTTTTTTGCACACGACGAGCACTTACACGAATGTTACATGATTCACAACCGACACACGGTTCACCAACGGGTCATTGCCTTGACACGGTCAAACTTGGTCAAACACGGTCAATGTGGACCAACATGAGCAAGCACGGTCATTGTGGACCAACACGGACAAACATGAACAACCGAGGGTTGTTGAGCACAAACACGAGCACTAACACGAACACGAGCACGGTCGCTTACACTAACTCACGTATGGTATACGATATAGGTAGCTGGTGACCGACACGCTTCTCGACGCAGGAGCTTACGCTTGCTTATCATATTTTCACTAAGGTGAGTTTACGGCCCCTCTTTACTCTTTTCAAACATTAATAGGGGGAGAATACTAGTTGCATCGAGTCAAACAATTATGCTATTACAAACATTTTACTGTGTATGTTGGTTTATTAGACAAACAATAAGTGTTGAACTCGTAACAAGTCCTCACAAAGTCTTACCGTTAATGTACGAACAACGTGGTAGGTTTGAATGGATCCGTTTGGGTGTGGCTAACCCCACGGGGCACAATTTTGACCGGAGGTCATAACCCGTGAAACTCTGACCTAACTTGCTGTGTATACGAGACACAGCGGAGGCAAGGACAAACAAGTCTAGTTCGGTAGTGACACACTGACACTTGGAGCCTAGGGCTCGGTACTAACATTATGATAAACAGCATGACACATGTTTTCTATTACTATGTACATATCTAAACCTGTGAACTCACCAACCGTTGTGTTGACACTTTTTTTTTTCTAAACTTGTATTCTCATGTCACTAACAGGTGTATGGAGACAGGAATGCACGATAGGGAATCGAGCATAAGATCCATTTGCATTCATAATATGTCTTGTGATCAAACAATATTTCTTTTGTTATGACTATTTAAACCTTGTAATGTCTAACATGTATTTTCCGCTGCATATGTAAACTTATTATTTTCCGCTGCAATATTATATGTTTTCCGCTGCAAACTATTTTGTTACTTATATGTCAAACTGTGTGTTTGAAACGCATATAGAGTTGTTCTATATGACCATGAGCTGTGATTCTGGCCACGTCACACCCACGTGGACTGACACCACGAGTGAGAATTTGGGGGTGTGACAGATATAGATTTTAGAGTTTAGTTTTTTATCCTTAGGGTTTAGTTTAAGGTTTTAAACTTTTAAGGGGTGTTTAGGTTTTTAGGGGGGCGGCGTGGGGGGTTTGGGGTTAGGTTTTTTAGGGTGGGTATAACATGTCTGTAATTTGTAATAAACACTTATATTTAATAAACAATTTATGATGTCATTTGAAATTTCATATATGAGTTTACACACAGACACACACACACACACACATATATATATATATGTATATATAGATCCTTGTGTATCATTATACAAGTATGTGTTGGTCTATATATATATAATATATATATGTGAGAAAACAAATTAAACATAATTTAATATAGATACATATGTATGTATGTATGTAGTATGTATGACCATCGACCGACTATTTATAATAAAAAATCACATTTAATATAAAATTTATGAAACCATTTTAAGTTCAATCTATGAGTTTACATACATATATATTAGAAAACAACTTTAAAATATACTTTAATATACATACATACATCCATGCAAGCATGTATGAATTTTTATTTATAATTATATAAAAGTAAAAACTCATTTTTATATATCGTTAATAATTCAAGTTGATAATAAGTTTCATAAAACTTTGAATTTGTTTGAAAATAAATAAATTAAACAAATGACTTAGTTTTAGTTATATATATATATATATATACATATACATATATATATATAGGGAAATGATAAAAATATAACCCCACTAAAAATGAACTAACCCATTAACTATCATTCAATGATTAATTTAAAAAGTAAATGCATAGGATCATGCCATTTTTCATTTTTTTAATATGGGAGGACATTTTAAACATTTTGTAACCACTCAAAAAGCTAGATTTAATATGGTGGTGACAAGTGCCACCATCTAATATATTTTAATAAACCTAATTTTTTATATAAAGTTTACCCCCACTTTTGGTAAACTTTAATAACTTTTCTATACAATATTATTCTTTAAAAAAAATTGCACCATTATACTCGTCTTATTTTTCTCTTTAATTTCGTTATATTCTCGACTATTTTTTTTAAAATTTTTTATATACTCCGTATTTACATCATTGTAACTATGTGTGTTCTCGGTTCGGTTCGGTCCAATTTTTGGCAAGAACCGAAATCGAAATCGACATAATCAGTTTTCAGTTATTATTAACCATTCGGTTTTTGGTTTTTTTAGGTCACAGTTCGGTTTTTGGTTTTTTTTATTTTTGTTGTTTTTGTTGGTTTTGTTGGTTTTTTAATCTCTTTCACATCCAATATTAAAAATACAAACATGTTTAACAATAGATAATTTATAAATTAATTGATCAAACTCCAACTATATATATTAATATTTAAAGAAGATTAAAAATCGGTTTCGTTCAATTTTTAGAATATGAAAAACCGAAACAAAACCGAAAAATTCGGTTTCGGTTTTTTCGGTTCGTTTTTCTTTTTGTTAATTCAGTTCTGGTTCGGTTTTTTCGGTTAATTTGGTTGTGTTTCGGTTTTTTCGGTTAATTCGGGTACCGTTCGGTTTTTTCGGCTTTTTTTGCTTACCCCCAATTGTAACGAACCTAAATATAACAAAAATCAAATTAATGTATTATTATAATGCGTTATGTTGCATCTCTGTAATTTAGCATTATTAAAAAAATTCAAAATAAAGTGTTATTTTTATGCCCGTTACATCAATGTAAATAAATGACATATAAGAAAAAAATTGAAAAAACTAGTCGAGATTATAACATAATTAAATAGAAAATTACATTACTATAAATAATGTGTTACACCACTGTAAATTATATCATTGTATATTACTTCATTTTGTATTACATTACCTTAATTTACTGATGTTAGAAATATATTAAAATAATGTGTTATGTTTATGTACGTTACATCGATGTAAAGCGGGATATTTGGAAAAAAAAGTAAAAAGTAGTCTAGATTAAAACGGAATTAAAGAGAAAATATGTCACTATAAATAATAAGTTATATTGATGTAAATAATGTGTTACATCACTGTAAATTACATCAATGTAAATTACATAATTGTAATTTACTATTTTTAGAAAAAATTTCAAATTAATTTGCTACATTTAATTTTCTTACAATGGAATAAATACATAACATCTAGAAAAAAAAAAAAAAATAGTTAAGACTATAACAGAATTAAAGAGAAAAATGAGACAAGTATAATTGTGCAAATTTTTTTCAAAAATAATATAGTATAAAAAAGTTATGAATGTTTAAAAAAAGAAGGGGTAAACTTTATTTAAAAAAATAGGTTTATTAAAATATATTAGATGGTTACACTTGTCACCATCATATTAAATCTAGCTTTTTAAGTGGTTACAAAATGTCTTAAATGCTCTCACATATTAAAAAAAGGGGAAATGACACATGATACAATCTTATGCACTTACATTTTAAATTAACCATTGAATCATAGTTAATGAGTTAATTCATTTTTAGTGGGTTATGTATACAATCATCCCCAATATATATATTTATACGTATAAGAAATCACAAAATATTTTCAAATATTAAATAGAACATTTATAAATTTATAAATATTTCAATTTTTGTAAACCTTAAAAAAATTATAACAAATAAAATAGCTAAAATAATCTGCCAATGTTAAATTTGTCAATAAAGAGGAAAAAGGAAAGGGACTGAAATTGTCAAGCCATCAAAGTTGTTTTTTTCTCCACCCATGGTTTCGCCCACCCGATCCAGACCAACCAAGAACCCATTTCTCGACCCCTATTCGTTCCATGTCATTCCATCCATCATATAGCTAATCAAATCGTGAATTAGGCAAGTATTTATATGCATCATCATTGGCAAAAACCGCAACTTCGGTTAATTATAAATCCTTAACCATAACCATAACCAATTGATCGGTTAACCACTAATCGGTTAACCACCGGTTACGGCTTGTTTTCGGTTAAATTCGGTTAATAATAGAATTGTTGAAAAACTAAGAAAAACTTGTAAATATGTTTGTGAATCATAGATATATTAATGATGAAAATCTTAGTAAAGCTTGTAAAACTTTCTAGTTACCGAAAATGTGTGAAAAAAGTAAAACCACATGAACTTTGATTTATTTTCCATTATATTTAGTCTCACATATAATTCATGATATTTTCATATAGTAAAAAGTAAAGATTCATCTTCTATACTTGATTTGCACCATAACTTTTTTTTTTTAAAAAAATACAAACATATAAATATTACAAAAAACAAATATACATTATTCGGTTCGGTTCGGTTAAAGTCGGTTAATGACTAGCCTTAACCATAACCATAATCGAATGGTTCAGTTAATGGCTTCGCTTAACCATAACCATAACCGTCGGTTAAAGTCGGTTTCGGTTAAATCGGTTATGGTTCGGTGCGGTTATCGGTTATTTTTCGGTTATGGTTATATTATGCTCACCCCTATTGGCAATCAACAATTGTAGACGATTAACAACTAGTTAACGCGTTAATCCTTTCCAAACTGAGAATAAACGATCTAGACTGCAAATCTAGCCAAACCGAGTATAAAACCCTAATTAACTGATCCATTATCATCCTTTGAATATTTAGAAATTCTCTGTGAAAGCCAAAATCGCTCACAAGAACCTAACGTGTGAACAAAATCGCTCACAAAACGTGCGAATTGGAAATCTACAACATGGTTTGACCATTTGATCGATCTTCAAGAAAAAGCAACAAAATAACAATAACAAGTATGTAATTCCTATGTCAATGTAATCGTTTCTAGGCCCTAAATCAAAGCCCCAAACCCGTTTAATCCATCGCTCACTGGTTTTGACGAATTCGATGAAGAAATAAGGTTAGGGTTTTAGGGGTTCGCAGACTGAGTTGGGGCAATGGGTTTCTCTCCATGTTAAAACAATTGTTGGATGTAAATAAATCGCAGCTGAGGAACTAGTACAACCAGTTAATATGCATCGTTTAAGTGTAAAGGTCGAGGGTTCGAGCCATTTGGGGGCCGGGCTTTGAGCCATAAACTTTTATTTTTTATAACTTTTGAACTATAATTTTTTTTTAAATTTTGTTTTGATATAAAATTTTTATAAATTTTATTCTATAAAGTGGATGAAGTAAAATAAATTTTTTAAAATATATATTATTAATTAATTAATTTTCATATAAACAAATTAATACAAGTGGTTATATTAAATACTTAACTTTTAATTTAACATATTTATCATATTATACAAACTATAAATAATATATATATGTTATCATAAGTTGTTAAAATGTATAATTCAAAAATATGTGAATATATATATATATATATATATATATATATGTATATATATTCAAATATTTTTGAATTATACATTTTAACAACTTTTGATAACATATATATATTATTTATAGTTTGTTACAAATGATAACCAATTAAAAAGTCATTATAAAAATCATATTTTAGTTTACAAAAGAAATGATTTTACATTTTTTAATAAAACATCTTGTTTCAAACATCTAAACTTTTATTTTAAAAACAATGTTATTAAATTTATCTTCAAATGAATATACAAAATACACCTTTTAATATTAGTTGTTTAATTTATACATTTTAAAACTATTTCAAACGTATTTAATAACTTACATTTCTTTTAATCTTAAAAATATTTGGATGGTTTACATTTCAAATATTGCCACTTAGAAATTTTATCTAAAAGTTACATTAAACCTTTTACAATAAAACCAAATTTATTTCAAACAAAGCAATTGTTAAACATTTAACAATGTCTCAAAACAAAACCAAACACAATGATCTATATATATTATTAGGTGTTACATATAAGTCATAGCTACATAAGATGATAAACTTATGCATCATGAACTATCTAGGTTGATATTGAACTTGTTGGACCACTTGAGCTAGTATTTGATTATCTATTGCAAAGTTATCAAACTCATCAAAACGTGAGTCTTCATAGCCTCTATTTTACCTGTTTTATTGTTTTAGAGGTGAAACATGTATCTTAGCTTTTAAACATTATCATGTGAACTTAGGTTTATGTGTTATAATTAGTGAACCTTAGTTGAGGATTGGCATTGATCACCCCCATTTAGTGACTATGATAGATATATTGGACCGACTATCCCACCGATGTTTGATCGGCCTTGCGGGGAAGGCCCACGGTGATAGTTTACTATTTCAGCATTCGTAGTAATGCTAAACATAGGTCAAACATTATTTGTTAACATCAGTTGATCTGCTTTACTTGCCAGTTCATGTTTAACTATGTTCATTGTGCTCTGAGTTCACATAATACATCATTTATAACATTTTTGTAAACATATTTTGGTGTGAGTGTTCAAATCTATGAAACTCACCAACTATTCGTAGTTGACACTTGATTTTAAACATGTTTCATGTGGGGATGATAGTTAGCTAAATATTTCTAAAAATACGTGTTTTGTACATATATTTCTAAAAATAGTAACTTTTAATGTGCAAAATAATGATAAGTGATGTTCTAGACATAATAAATAGTGTTAAATGATGATTTGTGAGTATTGATGAACATATTGGTGGATTTGTTGGTTAAATTGGTAAAATAAATAATTTTGTCCATAAGTTTCTATTTAAGGAAACTTTTGATTAGCAATAGTGACATGCATGTTGATTTTGGTTATATTTGAGTAACTTGATGATGTTAATGATCACATAAACATATTTGGATAGATTGTTTATGGTTAAAATGATGTTTATATAAAACTTTCCAATATAGGAAACTTTATTTGGAGATTCTCATAAATTGGAGTTATTGACATGTTTTGATAATGATAGATGATTTAAAATGCCTTGTTATGATAAAATGAAGATGGGTGTATGTAGAGCCCGACTAAAGAAGAACACCGACAAAGTCAACGAGAAAAGAGTTGAAGACCTGATTTTGGGATTTTCGTGTACAGTAGATTTCATGTACAGTAGAATTTTGAGTACTCAAACCATTTTCGTGTATAGGGTTCGAGTACTCCTAGAATAGTATATATAGACGTATTTTGTACTGTTATAGGGTTGGATTCCCGAGGCGTGCTCTCTAGACGTATTGAGGCACTGTTTCGTGAACTTCACTGAATATACAAAAGTTTTCATCTTTCTTCTTGTTCTTGTGATTCTATACTGGATTCCGCACTTTATAGTGTCCTTTGATGTAGAATGGAGACATAAAGCTTGGTTCTTGACAAGATCTGGACCTAGAAGTGGTATCAAAACCTTTAAGCTCTTTTTTACATCAAGGTACAAGTTTTTCAGTGCAAGTTCGATACTTGTTCTACTCTACACCATCTAGCTGCTATTGAAATTTGGGACTCCAGATCTTGAGAAATTTTTCTGTGAAAAATTTTCAAGTATTTTCGAGTTCAAAATTCAAGAACAGTTTTTCGGGTATAGTTGGAGAGTTCGAGTATAGTTCGAGTTCGATTACAGATTAGTGAGTTCAAGTACACATCTGGTTTGAATACATAACTGATTTCGAGTACATATGAGATTCGAAAACACTTGGTTTTCGAGAACTACCTTTGATTTTGAGTATACCTTGGACTTCGAGTAGTATTGTGGTTTCGAGTATAGACTGGACTTCGTGCACTGTTTGGGACTTGGCACTCTTGGGGATTTCGAAAACCTATATTTAGAAAATTTTCTGAGTGTCATGGCATCAAAGAACCTTACCAACCTGTCTAACCTTCTGAACTTAGACAAGGAGATTGGCACCAGAACCAAGCCACCTAGGCTCGTGTCAGGGGATAACTTCCAGGATTGGAAATTCAGGTTCCAATATTTTATCAAGTACACGGACCCGAAGTTGTGGAGGTCGATTGAAGAGGGGTCGTATGTGCCTATGTACCAAAATGAATTGAATGGTCTAATTCCCAAAGACCCGGATTTATACATGGAAAACGACATTCTTTTGAAAGAGAAAGATGATAAGGAATACGCCTCAATCACCATGGCGCTGTCAACTGACGTGGCTTACGGGTGCAAGGAGCATCAGACAGCTAAGCAACTATGAGATGCTTTGGTGGAAAGGTTTGAAGGAAATGAGGACATGCGAGAAAGTCGCAAGGACATGTTAAGGCAAAGGTTCAACATGTTCATCCATATCGATGGAGTGTCCTTGGAAGCTCAAATGAACCGATTTACACATCTGATAACTGAGATGACCAGTGCAGGAATTGAGATGTGTAAGGGAGAGGTCAACAAGAAGCTTTTGAACTCAATACCATATAACTGGAATTCCAACTACACCACCATCTAAAGAACAAAGGATATGTATAAGACATATGTGAGTGAGTTGATCTTCATTATCAACTCTTATGACACGGACGACAAAAAGAGAGCCCTCAATCATGCCGGTTCTATGGGCATTGCTCCTGCATCAGAGAATGCTGCTCTGTTGTCTGCCATCAATTTTCAAGCATCTGGATCTCAACAATACCAGAACCCCTCATCTTAGTCTGTTCCGTTTGAGACTGCATTCCTTTCCTCAGGGCAAGTTAGTTCGGTGTCCAAGGTTAGCCCAGAAAGTGAAGAGAATATGCTGCTGTTCAAGGTATTTATAAACAGTTACAACACTTTTATGGCTGGAGAGTTGGCACCGGCCAATCTCACTCAAGATAACTTAGAGCAGATTAACCGTGCAGATGTGGAAGAAATTGATATTTCTTGGCAAATGGCCATGGAAGTCCTCCGTGCCAAGAAGTTCATCAAGAAATTTGGAAGGAACAGTTTCGGCAACAACCTAGGGTAGAAGCTGGGATTTGATAAACCAAAGCTGTGATGCTACAACTATGACCAGCCGTGTCACTTTGCAAGGGAGTGCAAACAACCAAAGGTGGTGAAGGAGGGTGAGAAGAAGCCTGATGAGAAGGCTGCTGCTAGGGGAAGTGCTAGCACATCCAAGGCTCTGGTGACTTAGGAAACAGACTCTTATGATTGGAGTGATCAAGTACAAGAGCTAGAGATGACCTTGAGCCACGCATTTATGGCAGAGGTGGATGAGAAACACAATGAGGTAACCGAAAATCTTTGCTCAACTTCTTGCATTGAGAAGGAATTTAAGTACCCTTCTCATAATGAAAGACTAATCAAAGAGGTCACTAAACTGGAATATTTTAACTCTGAGTTTCTCAAAAATGAAGCAATTTTTAAAAGAAAACTTAAGGCTAAGGGTAGGGATATTTCAAAATTGATAGAACTTTTAAGTGACAAAGAGTCAAATTATCGAGATGCTAGACGCAAAATCGATGAGCTCACTTCTGAACCAGAACAAATTAAATCTCAACTTTCTAAAACCTCAGTCAGATGTGAAAAATATGACTATCCAAGCAAAGTTTTGGAAGACATGGTCAGCATTCAGTATCGGGAGAAGAAGGGTAAGGGTCTTGGTTTTAAGGAATGTGAGCCTCCTTTTAACCACAATTGCTCAAGCATGCCTAGAATCAGTACATCAGTTGATGACTTGATTCTACAATCAGATCGCCTTGTCTCTTGGCAATGCAAGAAACAGACAACCGTGTCTACCTCCACTGCCGAAACCGAGTATGTTGCTGCTTCCAGTTGCTGTTCTCAGGTTATATGGATGCAACATCAACTCCTCGATTACGGTTTGAACTTTCTTGACTGTTCTATTTATTGTGATAATGAAGCTGCCCTTCAGATCGTCAAGAATCCGGTACAACACTCCAAAACTAAAAACATTGACATCCGGATTCACTTTATCCGCGACTGTTTCGAACGAAAACTGATTCATCTTGAAAAGCTCCACACAGATGATAATCTGGTAGATCTTTTCACAAAACCGTTCGACACAGCTCGATTTCACCATCTCCTTGCCTCTGTCAATAAGTTTTGATTAAAACATTTTTGTAAATACTGTAAAATTTATGTTTTGTTTTACTTTGATTTTAGATAAAAAATTTAGGGGGAGAAAATTTACAAAAAAAAACAAAAAGATTTTCAGTCCTTGAGTCAATTTACCAAAACAACAAAAAGATTTTCAGTCTTTGAGCCAGTCTAAGAAGATTTACAAGTTAAGGGTGAGTGAATTTTAAGAAAACAACAAAATGATTTTACATTTTCAAAGTTTAAGAAAAATACAAAAAGATTTTATTTGGATGGTCAAGTGAAGTGGTTCAATTTGGGAAGTAAAAAATGATTTCTGACACTCAGAAATTCACTATCTAAAAGTAATTTCTAAAGAATAACAACTTTGGATAACTATAATTCACTAAGAAGTTAAAACAAGTTTTTCCAAATGAAAGAAACAAACATGATCATTCAAAAATATTAATATTATAAATAAGTGAGAAGTAAGGAAAATCAGATAACTGGAAAGATGTAATAACTATTTGACTTTTTGAGTAAATCTTTAGGTCAAAACAAGATTGTGTTTTGATAAACTTGAAATTGTTTTGAAAAACTCAGTTATTTTCCATGTTTTGTGCAAACAAAGAGCGGGAAATACTTGCTGAAGCATCCTCTGTTTTGCGTAAGCAAAGACCTGGATGTGTGACGTTAAGGCCATTGTGTCTGCAGATCAGTAAAGTAAAAGATGCCAAGAGCACAAAGATGAGACATACCCTTCTTGTTCTTGATTCTAATCTAATAGATCTGTTCTTTTCCTTTCTCATCCTAAACTCTGTCAAAATGTTTTAAGTTCGTTGAAACACAATCAAACTTTGAAACAAAAGATTTCACAAAATTGATCATAAACTTCCCAAAAGTTTTTTTCAGAAAAACCGTTAGAAAACTTTTGATCATAAGTCTTATTTTTTAATTTTGGATTAACGAGTGGAAATTATTGCTGGGGTATAATTATTTTAAGGTTGGGTTTCCATAAGAAATTATTTTAAGGTGGTCAAATTTTTGATACAAATTTGATTCCACGAAATTGACTCAACTCAACTTTGAACTCGTCCAAAGTTTCTGAGTTTATTTTATTTTATTTTAGAAAAAGTTTGAAATTTTCAAAATTTTTCGTACTCGAAAAGCATCATACTCGAAAAAAAAATCATACACGATTTCGAGTACATGAAATGTGTACTTGAAACCTACCTATAAATAGTTCGAGTAAGACTTGATTTCGAGTCCCATTCTTTTCGAGTATAGTCACTCTCTCTCTTAGGCGATCTCGATTTCCGTGCCTCCTTTCAAAAATCCACTCCGACTACCTTGTACATCTCACTTAGGCGACCCTAGCTATAGATTTTGAATAATTTTGAACGCTAAATAAAAAGTTATGTGCCAAAAACCAAAAACGAGTACTTCAGTCCGTTAAATGAGAGAATCTTGGACTTATCACCTCCAAAAACTCAAAATTAGAAAGGGCTCTTCTTATATGTTGGTCGTCTTCTAATTCCGAGCATTTCGAGTAAAATTAGGTGTCCTAAGGAGCAAAATTGAGGGAGTTATAAAGTTCTTTGTGTTCTCGAAATTTTGAATTTCGAGTATGGGTTTCGAATACACATTTCGAGTACATAAATCGTGTACATGCTAATTTTTGAATAGAACTAATTTTTTGTGAACTCATAAATGTCGATTACAACTCTATCTTCGAATACAAATAAATTTCTTGAACACTGAATTTTGTGAACTCCCTAAGAACCTTGAATTCACTTTGACTTTGTGATTTTGTCTAACTCGTTTAACCCAGACTTGAACTTTGACTTTCCCCTTAACTTTTAATTTTTGTCTTGACTAACTTAACTATGTTTTATTTCAGATGGCTGAATTAAGATTTTTTTCGGACCACAACATAACCACATATGTCGGAGATCTACCAGAGAAGCACTCAATGTTCAGAAGCTTGGTAGAGGGGCTAATATTATCTCCAGGTAACTACGTGATCATGGAGCATCTCGAGATTATATCAGAGTTTATCCAAGACATTTGGAACTCAATTACTGGGGGCACGGACGCGAATGGGATGGTTAGCCTGATTTGCAAGATTCAAGGTCAACCAATCATTATCACTAAGAAGATTTTGAGAGAGTGCCTCCAGTTCAGTGACAAGGAAACCGAACCTGTTGAATTTGACCACGATCTAGTACATAGGACTGTTTATCAGATGGGTCATGAGGGTGTTTACCCTCCTACAGAAAAGAAGTTGCTGCATCCTTACTGGAGATTTTTAGCACACATTGTGACCAAGTGTCTGTCTGGGAGAAAAGGAGGATACGATGTGCTGAATCAAACCCTTAGCTCCTGTATGGTGGCCTTAGCTTTGGGTGTTGATTTCAACTACTCCAAGATGATCTTCAGAGACATGTATTCCAACATCAAAGGAAAGAAGAAAGAAAGATTTCTGGCTTTCCCACGGTTCATCCAGATTGTCATCAACAAGAGACACCAGAATCTTGTTCCCACTATTGGTACTCTTGGGATCAAGAGGATGAGGAAGGACATATTCTTATACATGATGATGAATAAGCGGGGGAAGAAGCAGTAAGTTGGGGATCGCCCTCTTATCAAGTTTGGGAGGTTTGTTGGAGAAGATGTAGAGATGGAGGATCAAGCCATTCCTGTAGCAGTTGTTGCTGATGAACATGATGTTCAGACTACAGGAGCCACAACCTTTGTTGTAGAAGAGCATGATATCCCTCGCACTTGCACACGCACTGAGGCCGGTATGGCTGCCGAGGAATCTGTTTCTAAGTCAGTCATCCCACCGTGGAAGAGATATTGATTAGAGAGAAAGGGCCAGTCATCCCACTGTTGACCAGAGCCGAACAGGAGGATATTCAGGACATGGACTACATGCCAACTCCCGAGTCTTAGCCGAAGAAGAAGAGGCTCAAGATGATGTCAAAACGTTCAAGGGATCCTAGACGACAAAAGAAGACCACGTGATCATCCTCATCGTCTCACGCTCAGCCTCCACCACCTCAGCCACCTATTCAGCCCACACCACATACTCAGCCCAAACCACCAACACAACCCAAGCCACCAACATAACCCAAACAACCAACACAACCCAAACCACCGACATAGCCTAAACCACCACAACGACCAAAACCAAAGCAACCCACTCAACCCATCAAACCCAGAACCACCACCCAAATTCCCATTCCACCACCACCACCTTTCACCACCACTGAAACCACCCAAACCACATCATCATCCTCCAATCCACCATTCAGAACCACCACCATCTCAACCCAAGAGCCAAAGAGACAAAGGCAAGGCTCGTATGAGTACTCCATCGCCTTATGCGCCTGAGGGGATACCCGTGGATCTGGTATGGCTACAGGAGCGTGTGTTCCTATTGGAACAGGATACCATTACAAAGGATGAAAAGATTATGGAGTTGTAGGGAGCCATGGTAAGAATATGTGAAATGTTCAGACAAAAAAACAGAGATCTTGGCCACCTAGAGAAAAAGAACAGGCGTCTTACAAAGGTCATTGAGGAATGGATCGGCTCAAAGCTTAATGAACAAAAGGATGATGAGGATGATGATTAAGATGATGATGAAGAAGAAGAAAATACAGAAAAGAAGGATGAAGATAATGATAAAGATGGCAAAGATGCCAAGGATGACAAAGGGGATGATAATGATGATGATGATAACACCAGAGGAGATATGGGCCAGGGTACTAGTTCATCCGGTTAGAAGGATGATGATCCAGTACAGGACGCTTCTAAAGACACTGATGCTTCTGAGAATCCACCTTCTTCGGAGAAGCCTCTTGACTATTTTGATGATTTATTTGAGGATCTTCCCAAGAACTTTCTATTTGATGAATTTAGTGAAGAGCTCGGTGCAGCGGGCCTCGGAGACTTATTTGCTGATGTTTCGATGGACTCGGTCTTTGTTCTAGTCTGTGATCAAGAGAGAAAAGAGAAAGCCGAATCTTATACAGGAGCATCTGCAGAAAAAGAACCAGAAAATTTCATTCACGGCGACGTCTCCAAAGATCCATATGTGGACTACTTGTATGCTCACAAGTATGTCAACCCTGAAGGGCAGGAGATCTCTCCACTGGCTAAAGTCATTGATAGCGGATTTGACAGGCAGCGTGACTGGACTCCTGCACCTACAAAGGTTCAACAGTCATGGCTAGGAGAAATGCAAGAAGAACATCCAGAGCAAACATTCACAACATGCGACAGAGACTTATTTTCCGTTCGCAATGACAAATCAAACATCTGCTACTGGATGTACGACAAGGGCAGAGATCTCTATCTTGTGAAGCGAATGAATGGAAAGTTGGAGTATTTCAAGAGGCCAAGGGATTTTTGCTCGATGCCCAAATTCGACATCAGAAGCATCAACAATGCCATATTCTTCAATCCCTCTAAAGACTCTCAGGCCGATCTGTTTGCCAAATTCATAAAAGACCAATGCGACAGAGATTTTCCAGTGACGAAGATGACAAAAGGAAGGTGTTTTGTTTCCACTTGTATTTCGGATCCAGTCAAGAAGGAACCTTGGATCTACTACAAGTATCCTCCACCACACACTGAGAAAGGTATTCCTGTTTCATCACGAGCTCAAGACAACTCTTTGGTCAACTTCATGTCTTGGTACTTTGACGAGAAAACCCTTGCTGCAGTCATAATTCGGAACAAAGATGATATTAACGACATTGATATGATTCTTGATCCAATGGATCTTTTGAATTTTGGCATGGAGGACATGAAGAAGCTACACGAATCACTAATTAGAGTATATGGTGACTGGGACGAAGAGGTGAAGCCATTCACTCGTGTAGTTGCTTTTGCTATGGAACAGAACTGTACGCTGGAGCAGGTCCTCACTCTGTCTCACTTCCCATCGGTTGACTTCATCAATCTAGGGGGAGTTTGTAGAGCCCGACTAAAGATGAAGACTAAAAAAGTCAACCAAAGAAGAGTTGAAGACCTGATTTTGTGGTTTTCGTGTACAGTAGATTTCGTGTACAGTAAATTTCGAGTACTCGAACCATTTTTTCGTGTATAGGGTTCGAGAAATCCTAGAATAGTATATATAGACGTATTTTGTACTGTTCTAGGGTTGGATTCCCGAGGCGTGCTCTTTAGACGTATTTAGGCAGTGTTTCGTGAACTTCACTGAATATACAAAAGTTTTCACCTTTCTTCTTGTTCTTGTGATTCTATAATGGATTCCACACTTTATAGAGTCCTTTGATGTAGAATGGAGACATAAAGCTCGGTTCTTGACAAGATCTGGACCTACAGTGTACGATTAACTGAGTTAAATCATGGTAAATGTAGTCACTTACTAAGAATAGTAACCTTAATTGGGATTTTGTAAAATAAGCTCTATTGAGATGATTAAAGAGTTCAATATGCTTGTAAATGGTACATTATGATGATACAAAGGAGTTTGCATGCTTGATTGGTTCAACACATGTTAAAATAGAAACCTGCAAAAAATGGAAACTTACGATAAATAGTAAGTTGTCCATTCAACGTGAGTTACGTGCATACATGCAATACATGACAATAAACAAACGTTAAACAAACACTAAAAACCAAACGAGTCACCAATGTGTCATTGAGTCAACACGGTCAAACAAGGTCAAATGTGAGCTAACACAACAACTAAGAGTTGTTTGGACACAAACAAGGTGTAACACCCCAAATTTTTGATTATATGATGCCATATATTTCGGGTGCAAGTTGTAAAATTTGGAAACTTAACTTATGGATGCTTAAAAAAATAAAGCAAGATTGTTGGAGGAGTTATTGTGTAAATGGAAATTAATTCCCTTTGTTTGTTCACCAAAACCCTACAGCCCCCACCCTACGTTTTCTCACAAAGGGGAAAGAATTCCTTAATTGATGCAACTGCTTTCAAGAAAAACAAGGAAACAGAGAGGATTAGCCGAGTCTTGTACCTTTCTAGTGATTTTCGGTGGTGAACCGGTTAGATCTCATGTCGACTACTAAGATCAGGTATGTCTTAACCTCACATAACCATGAATAAGAAAGATTTAATAGACATGGGGATCTCGTAATTGTACCCGAGAACTCTTGAGTATGTTGAAAAAGAAAACTTGAATGACTGGGTTATGTATGTTAATTAGAATCACGCAAGCGCATGGGAAAGGTGCTCGTAAATGTGGATGGCTGTGTATGTGCGTAGGGGTTGGAATGTATGTGGGTATGGTGTTTGATGGGTGTGTGTTTACATGTGAAGATGGATGCACATGATTGTCAGATGAATTAATATGTGCATGTGCAGACGAATTAATTCAAGAATGGAATTTGGGAATTGATATTTCATACATGAACTAGAAAAGGTGCCCGCGCGTTGCGCGGGTTAACTACTATTTATTAATAGTAGAAATACGTCTTGGCTCGTAAGTTTTGGGTCGAGTGTTGTTGGAGGGAGTCTTGTAGTCTCGGCTTTGTTAGAATTTCGGATGTTTTGTGTAACATCCGGTCCTTTGCAGTTAATTTTTTAGAGTTGTGTTAATAGTTGTTGATGAGAACAACGTTCGTGTTTCAAGTTCCAACAACTATTGTGTTTAAGCCAATACCTGCAGCATAACCTTTATTCAAGACCCCCCATATACTAACCTTGAATACTATGGATGTTAATCATATTCTGTTTATCCTTTCAAGAACAACAGATAACTCATATTTTTGTATGCCTCAAGAAGTCTTTCATTTCATTATCAGTGCATCGAAGGCATGGAATACCAGGCTAAAATACATATTTAATCCATCCAATATGTGAAAATAAATGCCTACCTAGATGATTAAAGTGTTTAAAAACAATTTTAGCATAACCTTTATTTCAAACCCACCGGGTACTAACTTTTGATACTATAATTGTTAATTATGTTATGTTTACCCTTTCAAGACCATCAGATAGTTCATATTCTTATTAGACTCAAGTAGTATTTATTATAGTTACCAAAGTGGTTATCTACTAATCGTTTACTTTAGAACTACCAAAATAGCGAGAAACTTTTACAAGACGCGAAAATCTTGTGTGTTGCAAAAGAAAATAAAAGGTAAACTAATGTATATCTATAGCATAAAGAAACACTAAAAAAACTCCTATTACAATTTTATAAGAACCAGAGATGTTAGCCTGCATGACCCTCAACAAAAAAACATGGTCAATATACACCTTGCAGATAATGGCATTTTTTTTATCAATTGTGCTTGCAAATTGACAACCAATATTACATACCTTAGCAAACGGCTGCAGGAAAAGTATTTGAATTTTGACTCTGGCTAACAGGTTTCGATCATGTGTCTTCCAAAAGGGAAAAAAACTTTATTTTTTGAATTTTGAATTCTAGTTGTTAGTTATTAGAAATTAGTTGGAATTGAAATTGATGTGTACACCCTTTTCAGGTACACTCTTTTGTTGTGCTCTTGAAAAGCAAGTGAACATGCACTTGACAAAACAATTAAAATACGCAATGAGGAATATTCATGTAGAAATGGAGGTAATCATATCAAGGAGAATAGTAAAACCACACTTGTTAATCAAAGAGGCAAACAACTAATTTCAGAAGACACACAGCCTATAAAACTATAAATGATTATGTAGAAAATAATTTGAGGCAAATGGATCCTAGAAGAGACAACCATTTAACATATTAGAATGTATAAGTAAAGCTAATAACTTAAAATCAACAAAAATATCCGCATAAATCGCAACAACTGGGGACAAAATTCTTCATATATTCAAACTAAATCAATATACCAATGCAAACAAATAACGGGATGATAGATGGTGTCATGTAGTCGGACGAATGCTATGCAAGAACAAAGATTTGACTATAATAAAACTTAGGTTTTACTAGAGGGAAAAATGGGTCCAACTAAAGCTGTAATGGACGTTTAGAATAACCTTCGGAACCCTAGGTCACAAAACCAAATCAAACAAATAAGAAGCTGATAGATCATAGATCCAACATTTCTTATAAGTTTCTGTTGTCATTATTCAATCATAATGTTAATGTTTTTCATAATGCTTAAATCCTTAAATTGTGAGGTAAGTGTCAACACATTTTAGAACTAATCGATCTCCATTTGTACAAATTTAACCATGAATTCTACATAAACAATCACACGCCTACAAACCCCATTTCCATGGGTTAAAAAATAATCCCAATTTGATATTCAATTATGAGTCTTTTTTATGATTACCCAGTCAAAAACAATCAATAAAACTAAAACCAAACTAAATGCATTAGAATCATATGAGGTTTGAACCAAATTGCCATGTAATTACTAAATCTAAAAAGGAAACAAAGACGAAGCGGATAAATACAAATTATAAATACATGTGTGACGTGGCTAGGGTACCATTTATGATCAGATTGAAGATGGTAATTCTTGCTCCCGACACGAGATGCTGGAACCCTAAGTTTGATCTCGATCCCTTTTTTTGCAATAAAAAACGGTCCAATCATGGAATTGGAATTAACTGGAAGAGAAAAGAACGACGCCTAGAGAGACAATGGTGACCAGAAGAAGCAATTGGGATGACCTAACCTGCAGCACGAAAGTCGAAAGAACCATCTTGCAAAACCCAAAAAGACGAAGATACATGAAGGAGATGACACGTGAGGACAAATGGAGCACAAATAGCCAACATTGGTGTTGAGGAGTAGCTGCAGCACACGAGAGGCTTTAGGATCACATGCGAAGCACGAGAAGGGCCACCGACGTTGGTATTTAAGATAGATAGGAATTAGCATGTATGAGTATCAACAGGGATATATCTATTAGACATGAGTATGATCCATGAAATATACATAACCTCAATACGGCCGCGTCAAATCTTTATGTCAAAACTAACGCCGTCGTTTCAAGGTTATGTTTAAAATATCACTTTTCTCGAACATTAAGGTGGTGTTTGTTTTTTCAGAGGCAAAACGTCTGCGGTCTGCGGACCACATCTGCAGACATCTTTTGCAGAAGAGGTGGACCAAACCCCTGCAAGAAGAGCTTTTCGGGGTGTTTGTTTTCTGATCAACTTAAAACCTCTTCCCAACCCCCCCCCCCCCGTCCCAACCCCACCGTCGAACTCGTCGAACTCCTCCCCTCTGATCCACCATCTCCGATCAACCACCAACCCCACCGTCCCAACCCCACCGTCGACCTCAGCCCCTCCACCTACCACCGCTCACCTCCGATTGAACGACCCTACGGCGGCGGCGAGAAACCCTGGATCGAACCCTCGTTCTAAAACCCTCGATCCACCGACCGCTGCTCACCTCCGATCGAACGACCCTACGGCACCGTCGACCTCATCACCGCTCATTTTCGCTCATCGATCGAACGACCTAGATGATGTAGTAGGTCTGTGACGAGTAGAAACCCTCGATCGAACGACCGCGGTGTAGAAACCCTCGATCGAACCCTCGTTCTAAAACCCTCGATCGAACGACCGCAGTGGAGGACTTACCAGTCGCGATCGGTGGAGCAGGGCGGCGACGGCGAGTAGGGCGGTGGAGCAGGGCGGCGGCGGCGGCGACGGCGACTATGGCGGTGGAGGAGTTCGGTCGGTCGAAGGCTGAAAATGGAGGAGTGGATTGGAAGAGGTTGGAAGACCTCAAGAAGAGCTTAGTCCACGTCTGCGCCAAGAAGAGGCCGCGCAGACGTTTTTTAATGAAACGTCTGCGAGAAAACAAACGATCTGCGAACCCTTAACCTCTTCCCGCGTCTGCGTGGCGCAGACATAAGAGGTTAGAAGAGCTTTTTTTAAAAAAACAAACACCCCCTAAGTTTTTATGTTCCATAACTCCTCCAACATAGTTTAAGGTTAATTATGATCTCTAAACCCGAACCAAGATCCGTTAGTTTCTATGTCATAGTAAAGTATGTATTAATGTGTGAATGGAATGTGTAGGGTTTTGAGTCATTCACGGTTGTGTGATCCGAGTATATCAACCAGTTTAGCTTCTAGACGCCATCTCTTAAATGATTTAAATGTTTTCGGTTGATATACATGTTATGATTTATTTATATAAAGTTTCTATGATACTTTTGTAAAACAATAGTCATGTTATAAAATATTTTTATAAAGCTACGTTAGACTATGTTTACATTAAAATAGTAATAACAATAGCTTGAGATGTAATTGAAAATATGTTCATGGATGATATTCTATGTGAAGCCTTTGGTATGAATTAATGTATGAAAGTGAATGTATTTTGTGACTATGATGGTGCACAAGTCGGCTTATTATGCAGAGTCTTGCTATAGGGAAGAAGTAACCTATAGTTTGACTAAAGAGGAAGTCCTCTATATGGGGCAATTATTACGCAGAGTCTTGCTATAGGGAATAAGTAACCTATAGTTTGACTAAACAAGGAAGCCCTCTATACAGGGCAACTATGAGGAAGTCCTCTGACAGAACCACGACTTAGTGTTTGGTCTGTTTGGGGCAATTATGTGATTTGAATAAACTATGTGTGCTAATTTTCTATATTCATGTTAAGTATGTTATATGAGGATGAGATAATGAAAAGGTTAAAATTTTAAAAGATTTATTTACTTTTAAAACTTGAACTCACTCAGCAACGCTGACTTTTGCATGTATATTAGACTGATTGCAGGTTAGATTGATGGCAAAGACTGTTGGCTGACTAGTGAAGCTACCTACACCCTGAAGACTGACATTCCTATCTAGAAGTTTTATGATTTATTTTTAGATTTATCGAACCTTTGATTATGGATTATGTATTAAATGTTTAGACTTTCCGCTGCATTGCTTAAGACATTGTTTCCGCTGCTATGTGAAGTGCTTTTATGTTTAAGAATTACGTTTATGCTATGAATTACCAATAGTAAGACCTCCTAGGTTTGGGGTCTTACACATGGTTTAGTTAGGCCAACACGAACACGAACAAGAAAATGACTGCGAAAAAGAACTCACAATACCTATGTGATATAGGTGACAGTTAAGGACAACCATTCACAGTAACAACAAACAACTACAACTCAGGTGAGTTTACAGCCCCATTTTCTATCATAATTGTTTTTACATTAAACTTGGGGCGAGAATACATTGCAAACAACTGTTTTAGATATATGATAGGTACGTTGTAAACAACTTTTTGAGTGTGCTTATATCGTAAAAAAGTCCTCACAAAACCTTACCGTTAGTTAAACAAGAACGAGGCGTTATTGGATAGTATTATTGGGTCTAACAAATCCCGCTCGACGACAACTCTGACTGGCGGTCAGGAAGAGCGTAATATCGACCTATGCCATAGTTTTTTTTTACGATAGACTTGGCGGAGGCATCTAACAATCTAGTTTCAGTAGAGGTGCAACACATACACTCGGGACCTATGGTCTACAACTTAACATACCCAGTATATGTCTCGTTAACTTTCTTATTTTTACTTAAACCTGTGAACTCACCAACTTTATTTTGACATGTTTTAGCATTATTCTCAGGTAATTAAATGCAGGAGCTGGAATGTGCAAGGAATCTCAGGAAGAGAATCACGCATGCATCATTTATATTTTGAAACATTTCATGTTATTATGATTTTTAAAACAATGTAGTGTCTGCCATTATTATCCGCTGCTCAAACATTTACTTTTCCGCTGATTAACATTTGAACTATTTTGATTATTGGTAATATAATGACGTATTTTCAAAATCATATAAAGTCGTTCTATATGACCAGAACTTTTGATCCTGCCACATCACACCCAACGGCTTGACACCGTAATTGGAAATTTGGGGTGTGACAGACTGGTATCAAAGCCTTGGTTATAGAGAACTAGGTTTGCATGTAGTAAACTTAGACTACAGCCATAGCTCTATATTTATACACTACGCTTAGACATTACACTTTAACCTTATGTTATACATGTACTTATGAAACAAACTTAGAAGGGATGGTCGACAATCGAGAGCGTAATCTAGGCAAGAGGCCAGCAGAGGAGACTCCAGAGAAAGAGGAGCGCAAGATGAGTGCCATTAGCTGACATCTTCCCTGGGGAGATTATGCGTGTCCACTCTTGTAGCAACACGCATGACTGGGAGTGGTTTCCCGATATGATCCAGAGGCGGGTACGTGTGGAGCGAGTACCCCCAACACCAACTCAGGGCAGTATTTCGAGCTTGCCTACGCTGCCATCTTTGGGATATCCCACCGAGCAGGCCTTCGCGGCTTTTGTCACAACCATGGACAGGGAGCTTCGACACATGAGGAGCGTGGCTGGATATATCACCGGCCTTCTGGTGGGAGGCCTTCGCGGCTTTTGTCACAACCATGGACAGGGAGCTCCGACAAATGAGGAGCGTGGCTGGAGATATCACCAGCCTTCTGGTGGGAGAGCATCGTATCGCCTAGAGAGTATCACAGCTGGAGGCAGAGTTGCCCGACACTGACCAGTTTCATAATAATCTGGTTGACTCGGTGCACAAGATGGAGATGCGGCTGGATGAGGTCACCACATTCTGAACCTAGTAGGAGCTATTTAACCAGGAACAAGGGCTTTATACTCTCCGTCAAAGCCTTGGCATTCGCTCTCTCTACTGTTTAACACTTAGTTTTTTTCGGTTGTTTTAGTGTTGCTAGAAAAGGAGAAGACAAACTAGTAACACAAGGAATTTTCTAGGAAGTCAATTCAAATAATTTAGGGAATATTGGGTATAAATACTCAACATTCAATGTTAAAAGACAAGAATGAATAAGACAAATAGCTGACACTGTTACAGACATTGAATCATCAGAAGAGTACAACTAATACATAGTCAACAACTACTGTAACATCAGTGCCGGAACCGGCACCGGTGCAGTGATCTCTACAGTAAAACGAACAGTAATCAGGTACGAACTATATGTGTTTCATTGTTTATAATATTCATATCATGTTTCATAGTTATTTCATGTCATCAACGAACAAATTCAGAATCAGTTTTGAAAACAAAGTTCAGAGCAAGGATTCGTAAGTCAGATAATTATCTGACGACACAGAACCATCATATGATTATGTGTTAGGATTTTATTATGTATCAACGTATGTGAGGCCTTACAGAATAAAACAACAATGGATGTCGTTACGTGAATGCTAAACTGACAGATTATTCGTATAGGTGACGATCTGTATGAATACATTTGAAAGTTTAACGTTCTGAATGATGTCTAATAACTAGAAAACCATATTGAAAAGCAGAGTTATTGTCGAGTTTGTACAGGTGACGATCGGAACGAAAACGCGCAATAACTACGCGATTCAATTTAAACGGTAAGTAAATTATTTCTGAAAATTTTTAATAAATAAAAGATATTAGTTAATTTATTAGGAATCACAACCTAGAATAATTTTATAAATTCTATTTTGAAACCGAGTCGTTTCGTTACGAAAACGACGAGAAATTTACGTTTCTACGCGAAACCACGCGAAACCGAACGAACCCGAACACACCTGGGTATTTTAAAGCCATTATTATGGCATTTACTTGCCATAATCACAACCACCTACCAGCCACCAACACCCCATCTCGTCACTTTCTCTCTCTAACCTCCTCTCTCTAGAAACACACCTTCTCTCTAAGATTTCTTGCTTGAATCTCAACCATTTTGGGTGTTCTTAGTGTCAAAATCACCACCATCACTAGTAGAACACGAAAGTACAGTGGATCTGAAGTTCTATTCAACAGATTTGAGGTAAAACTCACATTTTCACTCGGTTTTGAGGGTTTGAAAACCCTAGTTCGAACCTCACAAGAGGCCAGCTAAAACCATGTCAAACCTTAGGGAAACCCCACCAAACATGCTTAGGACGAAGTAGGAACACACTACACATCTTGAGCTAACCTTTTTGTTCAAGGTTTAGGGCTGCACCTGGGATTGGCCGATCGGCCGAATGGCCCAACACAGGTTCCCGTATGGCCAGCCGGCGAATGAACCGCAACCCTCTTTCGGTGAATGATCCCTCTCAATCGGCCAACCACATTCGCCCCTAGGCCTCATTCGACCGGGGTAAATTCATTCGACCACCTCACTATTTGGCAATACTTCTTCGGCCAAACACATTCGACATCACCCTCATTCGACCAAACTTCTTTCGCCAGCCAGGTTCGGCCCATGGCCATTCACCCTAGTTGATTCGGCCAAGGACCCTTCGGCTAATAAGGGGGGGTGTTAACTACCAACTATAACTAAGGGGCTGGACACATGAATTGCATGGGTTGAGGATGCTTATGCATGGGAACACCCACGTAAACCCTATGCATGGTGTGTGTGCATGGGGTAACATTAGGGTCTCTTTGAATAACAAAAGTTTCTTTAAAACCTTATTAACATCCAAGTAAAGGATATCATTTTGAGCATAAAAACAAATGAGAATTCATGGGAGATCAAGACTATAATCAAAGTAAAGGGATGTCTAATTGTTATTAACATCTAATACTTAGACAATTCATGAGGATGTTCAACCACATTAGGTTGTTCTTTTGAATTACCTAGGATGGGTTGCTCACATAAGCGTTATTACCATTCATATATAAATAGTAAACATCATTCGGGTTTAACATACTCGAGACATCATGAGGAACAAAACAATAACCTAAGGTGTCGGGTGTTAATGTAATTCTTAACACCTAACTAATCTAGTTCATTTATTTAAATTATCAAGAGCTAGTAAATTCAAGTGTTGAAAACAAAGTAAGTAATGGGCCCAAGGGTGGCCCAATGGGCTTAACTTAAGCTCATCATGATATTTAAATTCATCTTTTAAATAAATATGTAATAATAAAAGAAAATGATTTATAAACTTTATTAAATCATACGAAATAATGTTTTCTAATTAATTAACCTATAATGAAATAATTTAAAAAGGATTTAACTGAATACTTGTAATGACTTGTGGGATTAGGGTTATTAACGGGTAATAGGTTAGATGAAGTCTTAGAAACACATTAGTAATCTAGGACACGTAGTTGCACACCGAGACCAAACCCTATATACGACAACTACCATATGTACTTAACGTATTCGAATTCTTTTAAAACGACTCAGGTGATAAAGATACATAAGCAACAGTCAAAGAGCGCGCATTATCTTTTGTGATTCATTTGCACATCAACACAGGTGAGTTCATTACCCCTTTTCTAACATTTTGTTTTTAAAACGCGGGGCTGAGAAGCATGCGTAAACTGTTTTATATAAATTGTTTACTTAAATGCTTTACCTTGTATATGTTGTATATGTATAACTGTTATTCTAGATTTCTGTCTAGATAAACTGTTTATTTAACTTAAACCAAGTTATCTTTTCATGATGGGTAAATAACTCATCAAATCAAAGAACTGACCGTCCATTTTCAACGATCTAATTCAAAGAACTGACGGTCTATTTTCAACGATCTAATTCAAAGAACTGACGGTCTATTTTCAACGATCTATTTCAAAGAACTCACGGTCTATTTTCAACGATCTATTTCAAAGAACTGACGGTCTATTTTCAACGATCTATTTAATGAACTAACGATCTATTTTGACGGTCTATCACAAAGAACTATTTTGAGGAATATCTGGGAAATATTCAGAGATAGCATGTGAACAGTCAAGAACGGTCAATAACGGTCAATAAAATCCTGTATCTCAAAAGATGTCCTAGCTAGACTGATTGATATAGGTCGCATGCTTGATGATATTTACAGATCTCCTTTACTACTAAGTACCTGATTGTTACACTAGTCTACTCGAGTATGACCAAGGCCCAATCATTAGGACTTAGATTTTGTATTAAATGTTTATTTATTTATTTAATTAAGCATTTATTCACTGTTTGGACAATTATTGTGGTTGACCATATTTTGTGATGAACTTAAGAAATCACTAGAGATTTCAAATCGTTGTAATTACAGGAACAAAGAACTGAAGGACAAATGGGTTTATGGTAGGGGTAAAATGCTTAATTATCATTAACAATAATGTCCCATGTGGATTAGTATGTGGTGGGACAGCGTCTGGGCGGGTTGTAGGCTCGACTCAGGGGTATGCCCTATATATAAGCATACCGATCTAGATGATACATGTGATGTTAATGAGATTAAGGTTGTTACCCGAGGGTTTAACAAGTGTTTTGAGAGTACATTAGAACTATAGTGGAATGGAAGTGTAAGGTAGGTAAAAATGCTTAATTATCATTAGCAACAGTGTCATATGCGCATTAGTATGTGGTGGGACGGCGTCTGGGCGGGTTGTAGGCTCGACTCAGGGGTATGCCCTATATATAAGCATACCGATATGGATATTACATGTGGTGTTAATGAGGTTAGGGTCTTTACCGGAGAAGGTTTTCAAATCATTTTAAATTACTAAACTATATGAACTCACCAACCATGTGTTGACTTGGTCTTTTTGGCACGACTTCTCAGGTGACGAACAGGTCAATTAAAAATCTTATGCTTTTGGACTAGGACTTCAGATAGAAGACTTAGCATTTTTGGACCTGCATACTTTTGGAACATCATTATACAATTATTTTGTTTGTCTTGTATAGTTACAAGATAGAAACTTTATGATGTTTATGGTAGATTTACATTGTTAAATTATAAACGATACTGATGTAATTTAACTTTGTAATTCTATTTTATTTAGCATGTTCTCATTTATATCATGTGCAATGTAAACAATCTGATCATCACGATTATCACTCACGATATCGCGCCCCGGGAACCTTCCGCCCGACGAGGAATCCGATCCAACCCCGCCTGCTCGGGGTGTGACAGATTGGTATCAGAGCCATGGTTATAGAGAAATATAGGTCACTTAATTAAACGGTTTGGCCTAGACTATAACCTGGGGACCCTGCATGTAGAGAACACAGGAATTAAGACTTACTTACATATTGTCTTCCGCATTCGATCATTGCACTAACCAATATTCATTTGGTTATGATCAGAATGCCGCCGCGAAGACAACCTCCTGTGTTGACATCAACACAAGACCAAGCTCCACACTCTTCGACACCATCACCACCTGATTCACCACCGCCACCTCCTCCACCGCCTTCTTCTCCTCCTCCACTGATAACCCAATCATCTGGCCCGAGCACAACACCAATGTTGGATCCTGCCACTATTGCATTGGTGACTTTTCTGAGTAGTCAGATGACCAGTCAGATGAAGGAAGCACTACCGGAAATGTTCAGCCGTTTCCATAACGAGATCAACAATACTGGCAACTCATCAAGAGAAGCCAGTGGAAACACTGGTGGTACTTCAAACCACTCCTACAAGTCCTTTATGGATTGTAAGCCACCCAGCTTTAGTGGGTCTGAAGGAGCCGTTGGATTAATCCAATGGATAGAAAAGATTGAAGCCACTCTGGACCTCTTCAGTTGTCCAGAGCATCACAAGGTTCGCTACTCTGCTGGAACATTCAACAAGCGAGCCCTGACTTGGTGGAATGGTCAAGTTAATGCAAGAGGAAGAGATGAAGCTATGGCGATGCCATGGGAGGATTTCAAGACTCTACTAAGGACAGAGTTTTTCCCCAAGAACGAGCTACAAAGATTGGAAGTGGAACTGTCTAACCATGTGATGAAAGGGGCAGACCACATGGGATATACTACTCGTTACCACAAGTTGGTTGCCTTGGTGCCGGATATGGTACCGACCTTGGAGAAGCGGATTGACAGGTATGTATGTGGGTTACCCATCTGCATACAAGGGTTAGTGGTTTCTGCAAACTCTGTCACATTGGAGTCCGCGGTGAGTTTATCTGGGAAACTCACGGATATGATGGTAGCCTCAGGAGTTCTAAAGAAAGAGGCTGACTCCGGCAAGAATACAGCAGAGCCGTCAAAGAAACCTCACCACCATCATAAAAAGAAACAAAAGGTCATCAAGAACTACACGATGGCCACACCTCTCCAGCAAATAGCAGTTGCACCACAAAACCCCAACAAGAGACCCTACACTGGTGCATATCCTTTGTGTGCCAAGTGTCAATACCATCATGCTGCTAACACCCCTTGCAAGCAATGCACTGGGTGTGGAAGAAGGGGTCATTGGGTCCAATATTGTCGAGTAACACCAAACCAAGCAATCAACAATGCTGCTTTGGCTCTCCCTCCACCAGCCAATCAGAACCATGGTGGATGCTATAACTGTGGCGAACAGGGCCACTTTGCGAAGAACTGCCCAAAGAAGCCTCAACAAGCAGTTCAAGCACCCCGTGGAAGAGCTTTTGTCATAGGAGCTCCAGCTGCACGCCAGGACCCAAATGTGGTCACTGGTACGTTTCTCTTACATGACTTTTATGCATACGTTCTATTTGACACTGGTGCGGATCAGAGTTTTATCTCTGCCGATTTTGCATGCCAACTAGATTCTATAGAGGAACAGTTAGACTCCCCTTATATCATAGAAGTAGCTAACGGGAAACAGATTACAGTCAGTACAGTATACAGGAATTGCCAGTTGACACTTAATGGTCATACATTCGCCATTGATTTGATACCGATGGAGTTGGGTAGTTTCGATATCATTGTTGGAATGGACTGGCTTTCTTCTAACCGAGTGGAAGTCATCTTTCTGAGAAGCTGCTTCGAATTCCATTTCCGGATGATTGTGTGTTGGAAGTTAGAGGGGATCAAGCAAAACGAAATGTCAAAATCATTTCTTGCATAAAGGCGCATAAGTGTTTACAGAAGCAGTGCATAGCTTTCTTAGCTCATGTGGTGGAAAAGGAGAAAGACAAGAAAAAGATACAAGACGTACCAGTAGTGAAAGAGTATCCAGAAGTATTCCCTGAAGACCTACCAGGTTTGCCACCTGTGCGACCGGTAGAGTTCCGAATTGACTTAGTTCCTGGAGCAACTCCTGTTGCTAAATCTCCTTACAGGCTAGCACCTTCGGAGATGCAGGAATTGTCGAAACAGTTACAAGAGTTACTGGACAAAGGATTCATCAGACCGAGCTACTCACCTTGGGGAGCTCCGGTCTTGTTCGTTAAGAAGAAAGACGGATCGTTTCGAATGTGTATCGACTATCGGGAACTGAACAAGTTAACTATCAAGAATCAGTATCCATTGCCGAGGATTGATGACTTGTTTGATCAATTACAAGGAGCACATTATTTCTCAAAGATCGATCTACCGTCCGGGTATCATCAGCTTAGAGTTCAAGACGAAGACATACCGAAGACGGCATTCCGAACTAGATATGGGCATTACGAATTCATGGTGATGCCTTTTGGATTGACAAATGCACCAGCGGTCTTCATGGATCTCATGAACCGAGTGTGCAAACGGTATTTGGATCAGTTTGTCATTGTCTTTATCGATGACATCCTGATTTATTCGTAGAGTAAAGCTAAACACGATGAACACCTCAGGAAAATCTTGGAACTGTTGAAGGAGCAGAAACTTTATGCCAAATTCTCTAAGTGTGAATTCTGGTTAAGAAAATTTAAGTTTCTCGGTCATGTAGTCAACAGCGAGGGAATACACGTAGATCCCGCCAAGATTGAAGCAATAAAGAACTGGGACACTCCAAGGACGCCAACGGAGATACGGTTTTTTCTAGGATTGGCGGGTTATTATAAGAGGTTCACCTCGAACTTTTCTAAGATAGCTTTGCCTCTCACCAAGCTAACTTAGAAAAGTGAACCGTTTGTCTGGGAGCAGAAACAAGAAGATGCCTTCCAGACATTGAAACAGAAATTGTGTGATGCTCCAATTCTATCTCTCCCAGAAGGATGTGATGACTTTGTTGTGTATTGTGATGCATCCCGTCAGGGACTTGGTTGTGTACTGATGCAACGGGACAAAGTTATCGCTTATGCATCACGACAGTTGAAAGTTCATGAGAAGAACTACACTACTCATGATCTTGAACTGGGAGCTGTAATCTTCGCTCTGAAGATTTGGAGACATTACTTATATGGCACTAAGTGTACCATATTTACAGATCACAAGAGTCTGCAGCATATCTTTGATCAGAAGGAACTCAACATGCGACAACGCCGTTGGGTTGAACTTCTGAACGATTACGACTGTGTGATCAAGTACCATCCGGGAAAGGCGAACGTTGTGGCTGATGCCTTGAGCCGGAAGGAACGAGTCAAACCCTTGCGCGTCAGAGCAATGGGAATGACTGTGTAGACAAGCTTACGAGACAAAATTTTTCAAGCACAACAAGAATCAGTTGATAGAGGAAACTTGAAGAAGGAGCTTGATTGCGGAGCAGAAAAGAAATTTGACACTAAGCCTGATGGAATTATCTACTACCAGGATCGTGTATGGATTCCTGCGGTAGATGAATTAAGAAGACTTATCTTTGATGAAGTGCACAAGACCAAGTACTCTATACACCCGGGCGCTGATAAAATGTACCAAGACTTGCGTGGATTTTATTGGAGGCCGGGAATGAAGAAAGCCATAGCTGAGTACGTCGGTAAATGTTTAACGTGTGCGAAGGTAAAGGCGGAACACCAGAAGCCGTCAGGTTTGTTAGAACAGCCTGAGATTCGACTCTGGAAGTGGGAACAAATAGCTATGGACTTCATTACCAAGCTACCCCGCACTTCCAGTGGTCATGATACAATTTGGGTGATCATTGATCGTTTGACAAAATCTGCTCATTTCTTGCCGATGCGTGAGACTTTCACGATGGATAAACTGGCGAGATTGTATATCAATGAGATAGTGGTACGCCATGGTGTACCATTGTCTATTATTTCTGACAAAGATAGCAAATTTACATCAAGGTTCTGGCAATCGTTGCAGAAATCTCTAGGGACACAGTTGAACCTGAGTACAGCTTACCATCCACAAACGGACGGTCAAAGCGAACGTACTATTCAAACCCTAGAAGATATGTTAAGAACCTGCATTTTGGATTTCGGTGGGAATTGGGATTCTCATTTTCCACTGATCGAATTCTCCTACAACAATAGTTATCACAACAGTATTGGATGTGCCCCATTTGAGGCTCTTTATGGTCGAAAATGTCGGTCACCGATCTGTTGGACTGAAGTGGGAGACAATCGAATAACTGGGCCATAACTTATTCAGGAAATGTCTGACAAGATTGCCCGGATTCAACGAAGACTACAAGCTACAAGAAGCAGACAAAAAAGCTATGCTGACAAACGGCGCAAGCCGTAGGAATTCCAAGTGGGAGATCGGGTTATGTTGAAGGTTTCCCCATGGAAAGGTGTAGTACGCTTTGTTAAGAAAGGCAAACTAGCACCACGATACGTGGGACCGTTCGAAATCATCGAACGTATTGGTCTTGTGGCGTATCGACTGAGATTACCAGGTGAACTCAGTGGTGTGCACGACACGTTTCATGTCTCAAATTTGAAGAAATGCCTTGCTGACGAATCACTCGTCATTCCAATTGAAGAAATTCAAGTTGACGATCAGTTACACTTTATCGAAGAACCTTTAGAGATTATGGATCGCAAAGTCAAGCAACTGAGGCGAAGCCGTATTCCGATTATAAAGGTTCGTTGGAACTCAAGACGCGGACCCGAGTTTACTTGGGAACGTGAAGATCACATGAAGTCAAAGTATCCCCAGTTGTTTGAAGAGGAAGCCGTACCCGACAATAACTCTTAACTTTCGGGACGAAATTTCTCTAACAAGGGGAGACTGTAACATCAGTGCCGGAACCGGCACCGGAACAGTGATCTCTACAGTAAAACGAACAGTAATCAGGTACGAATTATATGTGTTTCATTGTTTATAATATTCATATCATGTTTCATCGTTATTTCATGTCATCAACGAACAAATTAAGAATCAGTTCTGAAAACAAAGTTCAGAGCAAGGATTCGTAAGTCAGATAATTATCTGACGACACAGAACCATCATATGATTATGTGTTAGGATTTTATTATGTATCAACGTATGTGAGGCCTTACAGAATAAAACAACAACGGATGTCGTTACGCGAATGCTAAACTGACAGATTATTCGTATAGGAGACGATCTGTACGAATACATTTGAAAGTTTAACGTTCTGAATTATGTCTAATAACTAGAAAACCATATTGAAAAGCAGAGTTATTGTCGAGTTTGTACAGGTGACGATCGGAACGAACGCGCGCAATAACTATGCGATTCAATTTAAACGGTAAGTAAATTATTTCTGAAAATTTTAAATAAATAAAAGATATTAGTTAATTTATTAGGAATCACAACGTAGAATAATTTTATAAATTCTATTTTGAAACCGAGTCGTTTCGTTACGAAAACGACGAGAAATTTACGTTTCTACGCGAAACCACGCGAAACTGAACGAACCCGAACACACCTGGGTATTTTAAAGCCATTATTATGGCATTTACTTGCCATAATCACAACAACCTACCAGCCACCAACACCCCATCTTGTCACTTTCTCTCTCTAACCTCCTCTCTCTAGAAACACACCTTCTCTCTAAGATTTCTTGCTTGAATCTCAACCATTTTGGGTGTTCTTAGTGTCAAAATAACCACCATCACTAGTAGAACACGAAAGTACAGTGGATCTGAAGTTCTATTCAACAGATTTGAGGTAAAACTCACGTTTTCACTCGGTTTTGAGGGTTTGAAAACCCTAGTTCGAACCTCACAAGAGACCAGCTATAACCATGTCAAACCTTAGGGAAACCCCACCCAACATGCTTAGGACGAAGTAGGAACACACTACACATCTTGAACTAACCTTTTTGTTCAAGGTTTAGGGCTGCACCTGGGATTGGCCGATCGGCCGAATGGCCCAACACAGGTTGCCGAATGGCCAGCCGGCGAATGAACCGCAGCCCTCTTTCGGTGAATGATCCCACTCAATCGGCCAACCACATTCGCCCCTAGGCCTCATTCGACCGGGGTAAATTCATTCGACCACCTCACTATTTGGCAATACTTCTTCGGCCAAACACATTCGACATCACCCTCATTCGACCAAACTTCTTTCGCCAGCCAGGTTCGGCCCATGGCCATTCGCCCTAGTTGATTCGGCCAAGGACCCTTCGGCTAATAAAGGGGGGGGGTGTTAACTACCAACTATAACTAAGGGGCTGGACACATGAATTGCATGGGTTGAGGATGCTTATGCATGGGAACACCCACGTAAACCCTATGCATGGTGTGTGTGCATGGGGTAACATTAGGGTCTCTTTGAATAACAAAAGTTTCTTTAAAACCTTATTAACATCCAAGTAAAGGATATCATTTTGAGCATAAAAACAAATGAGAATTCATGGGAGATCAAGACTATAATCAAAGTAAAGGGATGTCTAATTGTTATTAACATCTAATACTTAGACAATTCATGAGGATGTTCAACCACATTAGGTTGTTCTTTTGAATTACCTAGGATGGGTTGCTCACATAAGCGTTATTACCATTCATATATAAATAGTAAACATCATTCGGGTTTAACATACTCGAGACATCATGAGGAACTAAACAATAACCTAAGGTGTCGGGTGTTAATGTAATTCTTAACACCTAACTAATCTAGTTCATTTATTTAAATTATCAAAAGCTAGTAAATTCAAGTGTTGAAAACAAAGAAAGTAATGGGCCCAAGGGTGGCCCAATGGGCTTAACTTAAGCTCATCATGATATTTATATTTATCTTTTAAATAATTATGTTATAATAAAAGAAAATGATTTTTAACTTTATTAAATCATACGAAATAATGTTTTCTAAATAATTAACCTATAACGAAATAATTTAAAAAGGATTTAACTGAATACTTGTAATGACTTGTGGGATTAGGGTTATTAACGGGTAATAGGTTAGATGAAGTCTTAGAAACACATTAGTAATCTAGGACACGTAGTTGCACACCGAGACCAAACCCTATATACGACAACTACCATATGTACTTAACGTATTCGAATTCTTTTAAAACGACTCAGGTGATAAAGATACATAAGCAACAGTCAAAGAGCGCGCATTATCTTTTGTGATTCATTTGCACATCAACACAGGTGAGTTCATTACCCCTTTTCTAACATTTTGTTTTTAAAACGCGGGGCTGAGAAGCATGCGTAAACTGTTTTATATAAATTGTTTACTTAAATGCTCTACCTTGTATATGTTGTATATGTATAACTGTTATTCTAGATTTCTGTCTAGATAAACTGTTTATTTAACTTAAACCAAGTTATCTTTTCATGATGGGTAAATAACTCATCAAATCAAAGAACTGACGGTCCATTTTCAACGATCTAATTCAAAGAACTGACGGTCTATTTTCAACGATCTAATTCAAAGAACTGACGGTCTATTTTCAACGATCTATTTCAAAGAACTGACGGTCTATTTTCAATGACCTATTTCAAAGAACTGACGGTCTATTTTCAACGATCTATTTAATGAACTAACGATCTATTTTGACGGTCTATCACAAAGAACTATTTTGAGGAATATCTGGGAAATATTCAGAGATAGCATGTGAACGGTCAAGAACGGTCAATAACGGTCAATAAAATCCTGTATCTCAAAAGATGTCCTAGCTAGACTGATTGATATAGGTCGCATGCTTGATGATATTTACAGATCTCCTTTACTACTAAGTACCTGATTGTTACACTAGTCTACTCGAGTGTGACCAAGGCCCAATCATTAGGACTTAGATTTTGTATTAAATGTTTATTTATTTATTTAATTAAGCATTTATTCACTGTTTGGACAATTATTGTGGTTGACCATATTTTGTGATGAACTTAAGATATCACTAGAGATTTCAAATCGTTGTAATTACAGGAACAAAGAACTGAAGGACAAATGGGTTTATGGTAGGGGTAAAATGCTTAATTATCATTAACAACAATGTCCCATGTGGATTAGTATGTGGTGGGACAGCGTCTGGGCGGGTTGTAGGCTCGACTCAGGGGTATGCCCTATATATAAGCATACCGATCTAGATGATACATGTGATGTTAATGAGATTAAGGTTGTTACCCGAGGGTTTAACAAGTGTTTTGAGAGTACATTAGAACTATAGTGGAATGAAAGTGTAAGGTAGGTAAAAATGCTTACTTATCATTAGCAACAGTGTCATATGCGCATTAGTATGTGGTGGGACGGCGTCTGGGCGGGTTGTAGGCTCGACTCAGGGGTATGCCCTATATATAAGCATACCGATATGGATATTACATGTGGTGTTAATGAGGTTAGGGTCTTTACCGGAGAAGGTTTTCAAATCATTTTAAATTACTAAACTATATGAACTCACCAACCATGTGTTGACTTGGTTTTTTTGGCACGACTTCTCAGGTGACGAACAGGTCAATTAAAAATCTTATGCTTTTGGACTAGGACTTCAGATAGAAGACTTAGCATTTTTGGACCTGCATACTTTTGGAACATCATTATACAATTATTTTGTTTGTCTTGTATAGTTACAAGATAGAAACTTTATGATGTTTATGGTAGATTTACATTGTTAAATTATAAACGATACTAATGTAATTTAATTTTGTTATTCTATTTTATTTAGCATTTTCTCATTTATATCATGTGCAATGCAAACAATCTGATCATCACGATTATCACTCACGATATCGCGCCCCGGGAACCTTCTGCCCGACGGGAATCCGATCCAACCCCGCCGGCTCGAGGTGTGACAACTATGGAAACAAAAGTCTTTAGAAGTTCTTTTGTCTTTAGTTCTTCCGTGATTAAAGTAGTTGTTTACGAGTTCAGTGGTTATTCTTCGGAAGCTGATCAAAAAGTCATTATTACTCGATCTGTGATTATCTTCCGAAACAGTGGTTGTCTTCCGAAAGGATCAGGTTCAGTCATTGTCTTCCAAAGCTAAAGAGATTTGTGGTTGTTCTTTTGCGAACCATTCGCTGTTGTGCTTCCGATGTTGAAGCTCATCAGTTTTGCTAAGAAGAAGAATTATGACTAAAGAGAAAGTGTCCGCTGTTGGGCAATCTGCGGTTTTATTACGTTGTTTGGCTATTGTGGTTTTGCTCATCAGTCCTTATTTTCCAACACCGCACGATTAGAGCTGAAAGAAGCTCGACTTGGGTTACCTGATGTCCGAGCTACGGTAGCAGAGGCCATGGTAGAGGCTATAGCTGCCCAAGTAGCAGTGGAGCTAGCACTCGCATAGGAGGAGGAGAAGCCGTTTGAAGACGAGGAGGACCCGGTGGAGGATGAAGAGAAGGAACCATTTGAGGATGAGGAAGACGGACCAGCTGGCAGTGGGAACTCGGTCTCCACCATATCGTCAGCTAACTAGTTATAGGTATATCTTTATTTTATAGTAGCAGCAACCTAGACTGGGCAGGTTGTGCCCATGAAACTACTTTGAGCAATAGTATTTGAACTTAAAAAGCATGTTGTAACTTTTTGAAAAACTATTAATGAAATACTATTATTGACTTCACAATGTTGTATTCGTATGAATGCTTACTCTCACCTAACTCTAACAGTAAGTAACACCCATTATCTATTGTATATAGATATTAACTAATGGATGGGAGAGGAACATATATACGGGCTAACAACCGAGCTATCGGATCGACGACAATCAAGGCGATGGTTAAGCGACAAATAAATAGAGCAATAGCTGAGTACGAGGCCACACGCATTAACAGCGATACCTGTGGAACTAATAAGGGTAAACTAACTCTAACTCAACTATCGTAACAAACAAAACACAAAATCTAACACATGAACTTGACTGCTGAAACTTAGGTCTCACAACAGTACCAAGGGTTCCTCGTTCAAGACATTCCTGAGCTGTAATCCCCACACTTTCAAGGGAACCGAAGGGGCAGTGGGTCTGCTCCGCTGGTTGGGGAAGCAGAGTCGGTTTTCTCTATGTGAGATTGTGTAGAGGAAAACAAGGTGAAATTTTCCACTGGAACATTGGAGTGTCAATCCTTCACCTGGTGGAACTCACATGTCCAGACACTGGGTCTGGAGGCTGCCAACTCAATCTTGTGGGTGGAATTCACGAGGATCCTCCAGGAGGAAACTGCTGTCACACCACCAATTTTCAACTAACGGAATCATACCGTTTGGGACGTGACAAACCAGGATCTCAGATCATTAGACATAACGAAGACCTCTATATGATTTTCAAAACATACTTTGGTCTAAAATTGTAATATCAAAGTTCTACGTTGCGGAAGCGTTTTTAAAACAGAAACAACCATAACGGTTTGAAAGCTGTAAATTACAATGCAAAGTGCAAATGTTCAAATCCAAATAACAGAAATGTAAAACATGCATGCGACTCGATCTCCTAGTCCATGCCTCCTTGTTTGTGTACGTTAGCGTCCTGAGAAAACATGTAAATCAAGTCAACACAAAGGTTGGTGCATTACACAGGTTTAAGCATTCACAAATGTTTGAAACAACAGTTTGAATATAAGTTTGCAGATAACATAATCACACATGCATATTCATGATAGCTAGTCATTTATACTATTTACATAAGTGGTCGACACCGAAACTGACTGTTGCATGCTAACGCATGTTTTGCCTTGCCACTATTGTCTAGCACAAACAATAGTAATGTGAATTCGCTAGTCAAACACTTGCGTAGATCCCATCTACCAAGTGAGGTTTGTCAAACCTAATAGATCTATTTCCAACTACCACGCTTTGCACTACGGCAAACTAAACGGTTCGAAATGTAAGGACTTGTAATGCTATGTTTGCACTCAATGTAAACAACTAACTCATGCAAGTGATATGTATCTAAAAGTGTTTGTTGCACATGTTTTCTCCCCCAAAATAGTTAAAATAAGAAAGGGGCCGTGTACGCACCTTTGATTGTAGCAGAATGATCAAATACACGTGAACTCGCGTAGAAGATCCTCTACGAAGAAGCTGTGTTTAAATAATAACTTAGTGTTATTCGGGATGTCGTTTTATGCTTGAAATCACATACGTATCAACACACGTATGTTAGAGTGTTAAGAATATGCATACGTATGTATGCGTGCCTTTGAAATCATTTAAATAAAATCATATATGATTTTATTTAAATAAACGTAATTATACGCGATTTCATTTTTCGATCTAAAATGTGAATTTTATTATTCTAATACGTTCGGAATTGAATTTTGGTTCTAACGCAATTCGAACGAGTCGAATCGGAGTTAAAACGAGTGAGTTATGTTTAAAATACAAAAGAATTGGTTTTTAACTCAAAAACCGGTTGAATCCAGGCTCGAACCCGCGACCTCTCACACATGGCACACGCACCCTACCAATCCAGCCCGCTAGGGTTTCGCAACAGACTCTGGTTTTTATTTATTTTAACCACAACCCGACTGGCTCCCTTGTGTTTATTCATTCGAACCAATCAGGTTCCCATTTGACCCATAATCCGACTGGGCTCGATCCCCATACCATAGGGCTTTGATTCTATGATCCCAACGATCTCAAACATGCTTCCAATTTGATAATTAATCAATTCAGAACAGTATAATGCGATGAAAAGGGTTTCGAACCTAAGTATGAAAACCCACCATTCAATTTGGATTAATTTCGTATCAATTAACTGTAAAATCATGGGGTTTTTATTAAACATCAAATTTCGAAACTGTCTATATGATTTAATTTAGTTTTTATGTTAAGTCACATCAAAAACCCCAATTGTTTTTGATCGATGAACCCTAACATCCAAATTCATACAATTCATTGTTATTTGATGAAATTAAAAGAGATATCTTATTAATCGGAGCCTTTAGAAACTTATGGTGTAAATCAATTCGATTTTTGAACTCATTCGGATAGAGACCCCCAATTCGTCTTACCCTATGAACCCTAGAACCAGAATTCTATCAATCCGTTGTTGTTTGATCAAAATAACTTAGGGATTTCGTTGGGTATACCATTTCGAATCTGTGGATGAGTTTAATTTGATTTTGGAACTCGTTTGCATAGAAAACCCCAAAACAACTTAAATGATGAACCCTAGAACTAGTTCTCCTACAATTCGTTTTTGTTTCACGAATTTAGTAAAGGGTTATTCATAATCGGGGTTGTCTGAATCTACTAGTAATATTTAATTTCATACCTAAACTTGTTCAAATAGAAACCCCCAAATCGTTCCACCACATGAACCCTAGTAATCGAGATCATAGAATTCGTGATATGGTTATGAAATTGACAAGGGTTTTTCCATTAATAGAGAATTCCAAATCTCTCTGTAATGATTAATTAGATTAACAAGTTCATTTGATCTCAAACCCCCAAACGCGATTATAAGCTAAACCCTAGAACTCGAATCCATTCAATTTGATGATGACAGTCGAAATTATCATAGGGATACACTTAATCGGCCATGTTAGAAAATGTAGGATCGATTACTTACTTGATTTGATGCCCAATTCGATTAAATCGATTTTAAGCCCTAGATTCGGCCCCCTCAAGATCAATTCTCTCTTCTCGAGCTTCTGGAATCCAATTGTTGAATGTAATACTCTCTAACTGTGCCGATTGAGGTTTAGAATTGTTCAATGGTGAATAATTTAATCGAATTGTGTGACTTGTATTGAAACATATGACGGTTTCGAACATTTGGTCATTAATTTCATTCAATTCGAATGTTACATGATCAATCATATATCCTAACGGTTAATTATCCTCAAGGTAAGTTAAATGAGTATTGAATTCAATTATTAACAATCATTTCATTCTGATTTCGAGTTTAATTTATCATATGGCCGAAATTTTGACTTTTACAAGTCAAAATTGATTAAATTTTCTACTTACAAGCTTATTTCTAGCAATTTAAATGTTTTAGGAATAATTTTAATCATTTTTAGCCTCTCTAGTTTTTTTTTGGATGATTTCACACCAATTCGGTCAATTTCCGGTTAACGGAGTTAACTGCGAATTGCCGAATTGTCACATCATCCTCTTGTTGAAGGAATTTTCGTCCCGAAAATTGTAAAATGTTAGAAGTAGTTAGGAAACTACTTACGAGTTCAAATTGTACGTGTTTGTGTGATGTCTGATCATTCTGTGTGCTTGTGTGTGCTCACACACAAAACCCAATGTTTGTAACATCACAACTAAGTGTGATCGTTCTATGTAACTGTTTGCATGTACACTAGTTAGTTCACCTAACTGTGACTGTTTGTGTTTGATCATAATGTGCTGTGCAACCTCGCACATACTGAGTGTTTGTAACTGTTTGTACTATGCAACCTCGTACATAGTAAAATGTGTGTAACTAATCATGCATGTACTACCATAACATGTAACATATGAAATGTAGCACATAAAATGTATAAAATATAATGTAGCACAAATGTTTGTAACAAAACCAATTGCATAAAATGTTTGTGCTTACCGTTTAAAATTTGAAGTGCTGATGTGTGAAGCATCAAGTCATCCCCTTGTTGAAGGAAATTTCGTCCCGAAATTTAACGTGCGCTTTCAGTGTTTGTAGTTGTTGTTTTGAACAGATGAGGATACTTCTTCATCATTTGATCTTCTCTTTCCCATGTGAATTCAGGACCACATCGTGAATTCCACCGAACTTTGACTATCGGAATCTTGCTTTGTTTGAGCTGTTTGACCTCTCAATCCATGATTTCAGCTGGTTCTTCAATGAACCGTAACTGTTCATCTACTTGTATTTCTTCCAGAGGTACAATCAATGTCTCATCAGAAAGACATTTCTTTAAATTCGATACGTGAAAGACATCATGAACTCCACTGAGTTCATCCGGTAGTTTGAGTTGATACGCAACCGGACCAATCCTTTTCAGGATCTCAAAAGGTCCTACGTACCGTGGACTAAGCTTCCCGCGCTTGCCGAATCGTATCACACCCTTCCACGGTGATACCTTTAGAAGAACTCGGTCTCCTACTTGAAATTCCAACGGTTTACGACGTTTGTCAGCGTAACTCTTTTGTCGATCCCGGGCCGCTGCCATACGGTTCCAGATTTGAACTATCTTCTCTGTCATCTCGTGCACTAGTTCAGGACCTGTAATCTGACTATCACCAATTTCAGCCCAACAAACTGGTGAACGACATTTACGACCATACAAAGCTTCAAACGGTGCTGCCTGAATACTTGTATGATAACTATTGTTGTAAGAGAATTCCACTAACGGTAAGTGGTTTTCCCAGCTATCACCAAAGTCAATTACACAAGCTCGTAACATATCCTCGAGCGTTTGAATCGTACGTTCACTCTGACCATCGGTCTGTGGATGATATGCGGTACTCATATCCAAACGAGTCCCCAATGACTTATGAAGTGACTTCCAAAAGTTTGAAGTAAATCGAGCATCCCGATCTGATATGATAGAGATTGGCACGCCATGCCGTGCTACCACCTCCTTGATGTAAATGCGAGTCAGTTTCTCCATCTTATCGGTTTCCTTGATTGCTAGGAAATGTGCAGATTTCGTTAATCGATCGACAATTACCCATATCGTATCACAACCACTCGGTGTACGGGGTAATTTAGTAATGAAGTCCATCGAAATCTGTTCCCATTTCCACATGGGTATTTCTAGTTGTTGCAGCAAACCAGATGGTTTCTGATATTCAACTTTGACTTTTGAACAAGTCAAACATTTGCTAACGTACCTGGCAATGTCTGCTTTCATGTGAGGCCACCAATACAGTGCCTTCAAATCATGATACATCTTGTCTGATCCCGGATGGACTGAATATCTGGACTTGTGCGCTTCATCCATCACAAGTTCCCTCAAACCTCCATACAAAGGTATCCATAGTCAGTTAATGAAATAACGAATTCCATCAGGTTTAACATCCAATTGTTCTTCCATTCCTCGTAAGGACTCCTGTACCAAGTTTTCCTTTTTCAAGGCCTCGAGCTGAGCACTGCGTACCTTGTCAGGTAAGTCAGTATGTATCGTCATCATAATTGCGCGAACCCGTTTTGTTGGTGTGTCTTTTCTGCTTAAAGCATCAGCTACCACATTAGCTTTTCCCGGGTGATACTTAATCGCGCATTCGTAGTCGTTCAACAACTCAACCCACCGTCGCTGTCTCATGTTAAGCTCCTTCTGATCAAAGATATGTTTCAAACTCTTATGATCAGTGTAAATGGTACACTTAGTTCCATATAGGTAATGCCTCCAAATCTTCAAAGCAAAAACCACTGCTCCTAACTCCAAGTCATGAGTAGTGTAATTCTTTTCGTGTGGTCGTAGTTGCCTTGAAGCATAAGCAATCACTTTATCACGTTGCATCAACACACATCCCAAACCCTGTGCAGATGCATCACAATACACCACAAAGTCTTCCGTCCCTTCTGGTAAGGACAAAATCGGTGCACTGTAGAGTTTCTGTTTCAATAACTGGAATGCAGCTTCCTGTTTATCCGTCCAGTTATACTTCGTTCCTTTGTGCGTAAGAGCTGTAAGTGGTTGAGCGATCTTTGAGAAACCCTGAATGAATCGTCGGTAATAACCCGCCAAACCAAGGAATTGTCGTACCTCGGTAGGGGTCTTTGGTGCTTCCCAATTCTTAATCACTTCAATCTTCGCTGGATCAACATGTATACCCTTTTCATTAACTATATGACCCAAGAATTGTACTTCTCGCATCCAGAAGTCACATTTCGAGAACTTAGCGTATAGTTGTTCTTGTTTCAACAACTCTAGTAGCAATCAGAGATGTTCAGCATGTTCCTCCTCAGTTTGGGAATAGATGAGAATGTCATCAATGAAAACAATGACAAACTTATCAAGATAAGGTTTACAAACACGATTCATGAGATCCATGAATACAGCTGGAGCGTTTGTCAACCCAAATGGCATGACCAAAAATTCATAATGGCCATAGCGCGTCCTGAATGCTGTCTTTGGAATATCTTCTTCTTGAACTCTGAGTTGATGATAACCCGATCTGAGATCAATCTTCGAGTAGTAACTCGAACCTTGCAACTGATAGAACAGATCGTCAATTCTAGGTAACGGATACCGGTTTTTGATGGTAACCTTGTTCAGTTCCCGGTAATCGATGCACATACGGAAAGTCCCGTCCTTTTTCTTAAAAAATAAGACTGGAGCTCCCCACGGTGAAAAACTAGGTCGTATAAAACCCTTATCTAACAACTCTTGCAGTTGTGTAGATAACTCTTGCATCTCAGAAGGTGCAAGTCGATAAGGCGCCCTAGCTATCGGTGCTGCATCTGGTGTAAGGTCGATTCGGAATTCCACCTGTCTGATAGGCGGTAATCCCGGCAAGTCTTCTGGAAATACTTCGGGAAATTCACAAACTACTGGGATGTCTTCAATCTTTTTCTCAGCTACCGGCTTCTCAGTTATAAGTGCTATAACTGCTGTATGACCTTTACGCAGACATTTGTGTGCTTTCATACAAGATATGAGACGCAGTGGCATACTGGTATACAACGTCTCTCCATGCGAAAGAGGTATACGAACGATCTTTTCATGGCATACTATTTCAGCCTGGTGTTTGGACAACCAGTCCATGCCAATGACTACATCAAAACTGCCTAAAGTGATAGGCATAAGATCAATTTCTAATGTTTGACCCATCAAATCAAGGATACATCCCTTAAGGATATGTTCTACTACAATTAACTTGCCATCAGCTAGTTCTACAGTGTATGGATTTTCTAAGGCAGTGGGACTAACATTTAGCAACTTAGAGAATGAACTAGACACAAAACTCCGGTCAGCACCAGTGTCAAATAGCATAGAGGCATAGTGATTATTTAAGAGGAACGTACCCGTGACAATGTTGGGATCCTCCCGTGCCTGACGCCCTCCAATCACAAACGCTCTGCCCCTAGCACCATTGTTGTTGTTATTGTTGTTGTTGTTGGTGCCATTGCCATTCCCGTTGCCGTTGCCATTTGCCTCATTAGTCCGCCTTTCTTTAGTTGTGGGCAATCCTTTTTGAAGTGCCCCAGCTTACCACACTCAAAACAACCCTTCTGTGCGTTGTTCTGATTGTTGGAGTTGTTTTGCAGCTCTCCATGGCAGTCCTTAGCTGCATGCCCTGTTTTACCACACCTTTGACACTTAAACTTATCACACTGATTCCCAGCATGATGAAATCCACACTTATTTCACTTTGGGTGTTTACCAATATACCCCCTGATGATGACGACTGCTGACCACTGTTCAAGTTGTGATATGACTTATTTGAATCCTGCTTCCGATTCTGCTGAAAAGGCTGTTGGTTGAAGTTCTTGGAGTTATTGCTTTCCCACTTCCTCTTGTGGTCTCCCACCTTAGTAGCTGATGTTCGTTTAGGCAGAGTTCCCTGTAACATTGCCTGATCAGTCAGTTGGTGCGCTAAACGAACAGCTTGTTGGATCGTTGTGGGATTTGCAGATGTAACCAATCCCTGGATCTGAGGCACCAATCCTCCTATGTACCTCTCTATCCACTTACTAACTGGAGTGGCCATGTGGGGTAGAAGTCTGGCCAGTTCATGTGACCGAGTCGTGTACTCCTCGATGTTTGACCCCTCCATCTTGAGGTGCCAATACTCCTCCTCCAGTTTCTGCATTTCACTACGAGGACAGTACTCCTCTTGCAATAAGGTCTTGAAACCATTCCAAGTTAGGGCATTGGCCTCGCCCAATCCTAATGTTTGAACATTTGAATTCCACCAGGTCAACGCTGGACCCTCCAACGTACCCGTGGCATACTTAACCTTATTCTCCTTAGGACAGTTACACATCTCAAAAACTGATTCGGCTTTTTCAACCCATCGTAGGAGTCCAATGGCTCCCTCCGATCCTTTGAAGTTATGTGGCTTACAGTCCAAGAACATCTTGAACGTGCACGCCTGTGGGTTCACCAATCCCCCTGCAGGACCCTGTGGCCCTGTAGTGTGTGTCTGAACGTAGTTCGCGAGTGCCTCCGCGACCCTGTTATTAATCAGCTCATTGAGCTCAGCAACTGTCATCTGTATGTTCTCACCGGCCATTATCTTCCTAGTTAAAAGAAATGTTAAAATGTTATCAAAGTCCAATGTGAAACGTGTAAACAATACAACAAACATCAAACATGTAATGTAGAAATCAACACAACTGTTGGCAATAAGTAATAGTTTTCGATAGATAATAATCTGATTTGAGTACAATACTTTCAAAATCAAAACATAGTTTTCCAAACATCTAATGTAGGGACACAACCCGCCCCTAATAAGTGCAACTAGATCAGTCCTCTGGGTCATCAATAGTGGATTCAGGATCAGAATCAACAGCTGGTGCTAGTTCCTCCCCTTCCTCCTCTTCATCCTCTTCTTCATTCTCCGAGACCACCAAATCTTCCAAGGCTTAAAGTCTGCCTTCCAGAATCTCAGCTCGATTCTCAGAATCTTGAAGAAGATCAGTCAACTGGATGATCTCATTTCGCATCCCATTAACCAAGTTGTAAAGGTTATCGTATCTTTCATTCGCATCCCAGAGTTCCCGAACATTGTACTCAATCCTATCATTTGCCCAGTACAAGTCCTGACGTAGTTGGGCAATCTCCTCTGAATCAGTCTGTTGCCTCTTAGGCTCAGGAACATCCAATGCAGGTGGTGGATGAGTAGAAGGTCCCTCAGCAGGAATCTCCTGAGTATCCTCAGCTGGTTCCTCCTTAGGCTCCTCCTCTGAATCCTCATCTGGATCCTCCTCCGGATCCTCCTTAGGGTCTGAATCATCCCTCTCAGATGGTGGAGGAGATGGGATAGGTGGTGCTGGTGATGATGGTGGTACTGGAGCTACCGGCTCCTCATCCTCCGAATCAATAATGTGTATGTATGGTGCTGATGATGAAGATGCCATGTCTGTTACATAATACCATATGTAAGTGCAATGTCATGGAATGTGTAAGCAAGTCTATTACATAATGCCATATGCAATTTCTAAGTGATATGTGTAAGTATGCGTGTCTAATGTCTAACAGTTATAGTCTAAGTCTACAAATGCAAACCTAGTTCGCTATAACCAATGTCTCTGATACCAATCTGTCACACCCCCAATTTTCAACTAACGGAATCATACCGTTTGGGACGTGACAAACCAGGATCTCAGATCATTAGACATAACGAAGACCTCTATATGATTTTCAAAACATACTTTGGTCTAAAATTGTAATATCAAAGTTCTACGTTGCGGAAGCGTTTTTAAAACAGAAACAACCATAACGGTTTGAAAGCTGTAAATTACAATGCAAAGTTCAAATGTTCAAATCCAAATAACAGAAATGTAAAACATGCATGCGACTCGATCTCCTAGTCCATGCCTGCTTGTTTGTGTACGTTAGCGTCCTGAGAAAACATGTAAATCAAGTCAACACAAAGGTTGGTGCATTACACAGGTTTAAGCATTCACAAATGTTTGAAACAACAGTTTGAATATAAGTTTGCAGATAACATAATCACACATGCATAGTCATGATAGCTAGTCATTTATACTATTTACATAAGTGGTCGACACCGAAACTGACTGTTGCATGCTAACGCATTTTTTGCCTTGCCACTATTGTCTAGCACAAACAATAGTAATGTGAATTGGCTAGTCAAACACTTGCGTAGATCCCATCTACCAAGTGAGGTTTGTCAAACCTAATAGATCTATTTCCAACTACCACGCTTTGCACTACGGCAAACTAAACGGTTCGAAATGTAAGGACTTGTAATGCTATGTTTGCACTCAATGTAAACAGCTAACTCATGCAAGTGATATGTATCTAAAAGTGTTTGTTGCACATGTTTTCTCCCCCAAAACAGTTAAAATAAGAAAGGGGCCGTGTACGCACCTTTGATTGTAGCAGAATGATCAAATACACGTGAACTCGCGAGAAGATCCTCTACGAAGAATCTGTGTTTAAATAATAACTTAGTGTTATTCGGGATGTCGTTTTATGCTTGAAATCACATACGTATCAACACACGTATGTTAGAGTGTTAAGAATATGCATACGTATGTATGCGTGACTTTGAAATCATTTAAATAAAATCATATAATTTAAATAAATGTAATTATACGCGATTTCATTTTTCGATCTAAAATGTGACTTTTATTATTCTAATACGTTCGGAATTGAATTCTGGTTCTAACGCAATTCGAACGGGTCGAATCGGAGTTAAAACGAGTGAGTTATGTTTAAAATACAAAAAAAATTGGTTTTTAACTCAAAAACCGGTTGAACCCAGGCTCGAACCCGCGACCTCTCACACATGGCACACGCACCCTACCAATCCAGCCCGCTAGGGTTTCGCAACAGACTCTGGTTTTTATTTATTTTAACCACAACCCGACCGGCTCCCTTGTGTTTATTCATTCGAACCAATCAGGTTCCCATTTGACCCATAATCCGACTGGGCTCGATCCCCATACCATAGGGCTTTGATTCTATGATCCCAAACGATCTCAAACATGCTTCCAATTTGATAATTAATCAATTCAGAACAGTATAATGCGATGAAAAGGGTTTCGAACCTAAGTATGAAAACCCACCATTCAATTTGGATTAATTTCGTATCAATTAACTATAAAATCATGGGGTTTTTATTAAACATCAAATTTCGAAACTGTCTATATGATTTAATTTAGTTTTTATGTTAAGTCACATCAAAAACCCCAATTGTTTTTGATCGATGAACCCTAACATCCAAATTCATACAATTCATTGTTATTTGATGAAATTAAAAGAGATATCTTATTAATCGGAGCCTTTAGAAACTTATGGTGTAAATCAATTCGATTTTTGAACTCATTCGGATAGAGACCCCCAATTCGTCTTACCCTATGAACCCTAGAACCAGAATTCTATCAATCCGTTGTTGTTTGATCAAAATAACTTAGGGATTTCGTTGGGTATACCATTTCGAATCTGTGGATGAGTTTAATTTGATTTTGGAACTCGTTTGCATAGAAAACCCCAAAACAACTTAAATGATGAACCCTAGAACTAGTTCTCCTACAATTCGTTTTTGTTTCACGAATTTAGTAAAGGGTTATTCATAATCGGGGTTGTCTGAATCTACTAGTAATATTTAATTTCATACCTAAACTTGTTCAAATAGAAACCCCCAAATCGTTCCACCACATGAACCCTAGTAATCGAGATCATAGAATTCGTGATATGGTTATGAAATTGACAAGGGTTTTTCCATTAATAGAGAATTCCGAATCTCTCTGTAATGATTAATTAGATTAACAAGTTCATTTGATCTCAAACCCCCAAACGCGATTATAAGCTAAACCCTAGAACTCGAATCCATTCAATTTGATGATGACAGTCGAAATTATCATAGGTATACACTTAATCGGCCATGTTAGAAAATGTAGGATCGATTACTTACTTGATTTGATGCCCAATTCGAGTAAATCGATTTTAAGCCCTAGATTCGGCCCCCTCAAGATCAATTCTCTCTTCTCGAGCTTCTGGAATCCAATTGTCGAATGTAATACTCTCTAACTATGCCGATTGAGGTTTAGAATTGTTCAATGGTGAATAATTTAATCGAATTGTGTGACTTGTATTGAAACATATGACAGTTTAGAACATTTGGTCATTAATTTCATTCAATTCGAATGTTACATGATCAATCATATATCCTAACAGTTAATTATCCTCAAGCTAAGTTAAATGAGTATTGAATTCGATTATTAACAATCATTTCATGCTGATTTCGAGTTTAATTTATCATATGGCCGAAATTTTGACTTTTACAAGTCAAAATTGATTAAATTTTCTACTTACAAGCTTATTTCTAGCAATTTAAATGTTTTAGGAATAATTTTAATCATTTTCAGCCTCTCTAGTTTTGTTTTTGGATGATTTCACACCAATTCGGTCAATTTCTGGTTAACGGAGTTAACTGCGAATTGCCGAATTGTCACAACTGCCCTCACAATGAGATCAAGAAACTATAAGAGAAGTTTTGGATCCATAAGATGGTTGGATCCGAAATTGAGCAATCCACAACCCGATTCCATGAGTTGTGCAAAATATGCCTCGGAAAGGTGACCCTGGAGTGCAAAAAGATTAAACAGTATATTAGTGTGCAAACTGTGCCAAGGGAAGTTTCCAAAGAGGGGCGAGCACCTAAAGCAGGCTGACCACAAGCAAAAGTCGCAACCAAGCTGCAACATAACCTTCACTCCACAACAACAGTCTCATCACCGACCAGCACCACCCAAAGTATTCATTGCCAGACGACCCAACACCCAGGGGAAGAGTGTGTACAAAGGCAACTACCCTGAGTGCAATCACCGCTCCTACCATCATTTCAGCCCATGCAACAGGGTCAAGAGCACAAGATGTGGGAAGAATGGACATATGACGAAGGACTGCCGGGCCAACTTGAACGCCAATGCTCATGACACTTAGAATGGATGCTTCACCTGCGGAAAACGGGGCCACATGCGCAGAGATTGCTCGCAACTCAAGAAAGCAGGGGACAACACGATAGAAGGAACAACATTTGTCATTGGTTCAGGGGAAGCAAAGGATGATCCGAACATCGTGACTGGTAGTTTCTCTTAAACAACGTTTATGCATCTGTTTTATTTGATTATGGTGCCGACAGCAGTTTTATATCTAGCGAGTTTAGCCAATTACTTGACATCACACCAACACCACTTGACTATAAGTACACAGCAGAGTTAGCCGACGGCAAACTGATTTAAACACAACACATATTTCGAGGATGCGTCATGTTTTGGCAAATCACAAATACAACATTGACTTAATGGCGGTAACTCTAGGCATCTTTGACATGGTGGTTGGAATGGATTGGCTGACAGCAAACCAGAAAGAGATCGTATGTCACGAGAAGGTGGTTCCTATCTCGACATTAAACGGGAAACAAATAATAATTCTTGGAGTACGAAGAGGAATACCTCTGAACACTATATCTTAAATGAAAACCCATAAGTGTCTGAGAAAGGGATACACGGCTATACTAGCCCTCATCACTTAGCAATCGAAGAAGGAGAGGAGTATCGAGGACGTCGATGTTGTCCGTAACTATCCCGAAGTATTTCCCAAGGATCTACCTGGACTCCCATCGAAGATATAGATTAAGTTTCAGATGGACCTCGCACAAGGAGCTGAACCAATTGCATAGACACCAAATTGACTGGCACCGACCGAAATGCAAGAGTTGTCTAATCAGTTTCAAGAACTGGTAGACAAGGTATTCATCAGACCAAGCTTCTCACAATGGGAGCACCGGTCCTATTCATGAAGAAGAAAGATGGAACTTTCCGGATGTGTATAGATTACCAAGAGCTAAACAAGGTGACGATCAATAATCGATACCCACTGCCATGAGTAAACGATTTGTTTTATCAGTTGCAAGGGTCAAGCAACTATTCGTAGATCAATTTGAGATCTGGTTACCATCAATTGAGGATACAAGAAGATGATAGTTTTCATAGGGACATTACGAATTTCTGGTCATGCCCTTTGGACTGACCAATGCACCGGTGGTATTTACGGACCTTAAGAATCGCGTGTGCAAACCGTACCTTGATAAATTCGTGATAGTTTTCATAGACCACATCCTGATTTACTCTAAGAGTGAAGAAGAACATGCTGAACATATGAGATTTGTCTTGGAATTGTTGTAGACCGAGCAACATTACGCGAAGTTATCTAAATGCAACTTCTGGATTCGCGAAGTCCAATTCCTTGGACATGTGCTTAACCATCAGGGAATACATGTAGACCCAGCTAAGTTTGAAGCCATCAAAAACTAGGAAGCACCAAAGAATTCGACGAATGTGGCACAATTCCTAGGTTTAGCAGGGTACTACAGGAGATTTATCGAAGGATTCTTGAAGATCGCTCAAGCACTTGCCTCCCTAATCCAGAAAGACAAGAAGTTTGAATGGGAAGAAAAACAAGAAACTACATTCAACATACTAAAGCAGAAACTATGAACTGCACCGATCCTATCCCTACCAGAGGGATGTGACGACTTTGTTGTATACTTTGACCCCTCAAAATAAGGACTTCGTTGCTTGTTGATGCAACGCGAGGAGGTCATCGCTTATGCGTCACGATAACTGAAGGTGCATGAGAAGAACTACACCAATCATGATTTAGATTTGGGAGCCGTAGTGTTCTCATTTAAGATATGGCGACACTATCTGTATGGCAAAAAATGAACCATATTCACCGTCCATAAGAGCTTACAACACATCTTCGACCAAAAAGAGCAGATGTCACACCCCAAGCCGGCGGGCCGGATCGTGTGTCCCTTCAGGCGGAAAGGTCCCAGGGTGCGATATCGGGAATGATAATCATGATGATCAAATTGTTTACATTGCACATGATATATAATGAGAAAATGCTAAATAAAATTGAATTACAAAGTTAAATTACATCAGTTTTATTCATAATTTAACAATGTAAATCTACTATCAACCTCATAATCCTCCTATCTTGTATCTGCACAAGATATACAAAATAATCTGTATAATGATGTTCAAAAATATGCACGTCCAAAAGTACTAGGTCCTCTATCTGGCATCCTAGTCAAAAGCATAAACGTTTTAGTCAGACATGTTCGTCACCTAAGAAGCCATGCAAAAAGATCAAGTCAACACATGGTTGGTGAGTTCATAGAGTTTTGTTTAGAAATAAATTTTGTACGAACCTGACCAGATGACAACCTTAACCTCACCATGAACCACCTATACCATCTAGCCCAATATGCTTATATATAGGGCATACGTAGGGTCAAACTTACCGCCTGCCCAGCCACCAGCCCACCACATACCAAACCACATGATATATTGTTCCTGGTGATAATTAAGCATGTCATCCCATACCTTTGATTCACAACATTTGAACAACCTGAAAATCTGTTAACCCTGATCACCCGTAATGACAACCTTAACCTCATCAACAACCACATATGTTATCCAATCAAGTATGCTTATATATAGGGCATATGTAGGGTCAAGTTTACCGCCAGCCCAGCCACCAGCCCACCACATACCGTACTCCTTAACATATTTTTGTTAATGATAATTAAGCGTTTCATTCCACAACATTGAACAATATTTCTTTAGTTCTTAGTTCTTGTAGTTCCAGAAAAATAGAAATTCTATTGATTCCTTAAGTTCATCACACAATCATGATCAACCACAGCATTGTAGAAACATTACATTAAATGATTAAATAAATAAATAGATAAAAATTTAATAACATCTAAGACCTAACGATTGGACCTTGGTCAACTCGAGTAGACTAGTCTAGCAATCATGGTTCTTAGTAGTAAAGGAGATATGTAAACCTCATTAAACATGCGACCTATAATCAATTAGCCTAGCCAGGACATCTTTTGATATATAGGAATTTAGAGTTCGTATAGATCGTCCGTAGTTTGTATGGGTTTTTAGTTCTTTGGCACATGTTATCTTTGAGTATTTCCCAGATGTTCCTCAAAACTGGTTCGGGAATGCTGTAAATATCATCAAACATGCGTCTCATATTCGATCAGTCTAGCTAGGACATCTTTCAAACCTGAGAATGGCACATGCTATCTTTGATATTTCCCAGACAGACCTTTAAAAATAGTTCTTTTGTACATAGTTCTTTGAAATAGATCGTTAGTCCTTTGACAACACACCACCGAAAATAGTTCTTTGAGTAGACCGTTAGTTCTTAGAAAATAGATCTTTAGTTCTTTGATGACACACCACCGAAAATAGTTCTTTGTACTTAATTGTTTGAAATAACCTTTGAAAATGGTTCTTTGTTTTAGATCTTTAGTTCTTTGAAAGTAGATTTTTGAAAACAGTTCTTTGATTTGAAATAGTTATATATTCATAATGAATAGATAACTTATTTTGAAATCATGTAGATAGTTTACTTAAACAGAATCTAGGATAACATTTATACATGTAAAAAGTATACTAAGTAAAAGCATTTAAGTAAATATAATCCAAAGAAAATAATTTAAGCATGCTTCTCAGCCCTGCGTTTGTAAACAAAAATGTTTAGAAAAGGGGCAATGAACTCACCTGTGTTGCTGTGCAAATGAACCACAAAAGATACGCGCACTCGTTGATTGTCGACTATGTATCTTTAGCACCTGAGTTGATTCATTACGATTCGAATACTATAAGTATTTGAAGATGACGTATATAGGGTTTCGGTCTCGGTGTGCGACTATGTGTCCTATACACTTCTAGTATGTTACTAAGATTTTCCTTAATTATTCTCTATTACTTACCCTCTATGAACCCTTATCCCTTAGTTAATCACAACTAAACCCTATTTATATAAGGTTTATACTAATAAAAATACATGATCTTTTAAATAAACTATCATGTATAAAGTCCTCTTTAAATTGCAAATATTAAGCTTATAAATCACTTAAACTAGTTTGAAACATTTTTAATAAGATAATTTATAAGTCATTTTATTTTATTAAAAACAGAAGTTATTCTTATTAAAAATACAAGTTAAACATGTTAGAACTTGAGTTAACCAAATTTAGATCAATTCCAAGTCCTTTGATAGTTCTTTGTTGCCCAACTTGATTCTTGTTCTTTCTTGAAATTGACTATCAACTAATTTATTCATTTGAACACTTAATTGATGGTCAATCTTGATGAAAAACTTTAAGTATTGGATGTTGGCATCCTAATGTCAATATCCCATAGTCAGTTCTTTTGAATTCCCATAGTTCTCATCTCATTCTTTAATTCTTTGACATCCCATGGCTACTTATCATGTCATTAACTCGATGCGAATTACTAAGTAAACTTAATTTATTAGTTTAGAAGTTCACAAGTTACTATCGATGGCCTTAGTATTTGGTTAGCACTTAGTTAACCCACTTATACCCTCGTCGATATTAACATCTTAACCCATGGTTTTTCTTGACAAAACCCAAGTGTTTTAATCCCACTTGATTGTTAAAACATACATTATGGGTTAAAAGATTTTAGAAAGTCTTGGTGTTAGTAAAATCTTAATATCCATGGTTCTAAATATCGGTTAACACCCAATCACCTAACTTAAACAAAGGTAACAAGAACCTAAACCACCATAGCTGAATGTTCATATAGTTATTTTTGTCTGAAATTATGCATAAACACATACCACATAGCTGGTAGCTTGCAAAACATGTCAAAACCTAAGATTTCTTAAACTAATCGAGCAATAGGCTGTCCCGACTTCTACAGGTCATAACATGATCATAGGAACTCCAAATCGAGCAAACTAAAGCTTGATGATCAAGATTGGGATTTTAAATTTCTACCCATTATTTATAAGCTTTCTAATTTGTTAAAATGAGGCTCCAAACAGCTGGTAAAAAATCAGTGTTCATTCAGTAGCTTCTGACTTAGGACACTGTTTTGACCCATTTAAAGTCCGAACCAATGAAACTTGTCTTGATGAAAGTTGTTCCTAACATGTTGAACTAGTATTCTTGAAAGTTCGTGAGTTAACTTGAATGTTTCCTATGTTAAAAATACAAAGGAACTGGCTGGGAAGAATCTGTCGATACCATCGGTTCGATGAGGCCAAGTTACCCAGCCCCTAGGCCATCAATTCTAATCCCTGTCTAGTTCCAGCCCTTTCCAAACCTTAATCCAACATGTCCCTCAAGTTCCTAAGTCTATTTGGTGCAATTCCCATGAGTTTTGAAGGGCCAAAACGGGCTGTGAAGGTGCAGGTCGCCGGACCTGGGTCTGCATCACGAAAAGCACCTTTGTGACCCGTTTGATCTCAATTTTTCTTTCCTTTTTTGATGTTCCCAGCCAAGATTAAACGTTTAGAACATTAATTTCACATGCTCCCTGAGTCCTAATCCATTTTTTTGTGCAGATCCTAACATTTTTGAAGGGATAAAATCGGATTCGAAGCTTACCTCACGTGAATAGTAGAAATCCCACTTCAACAGCAACTTTTCTCTAACACTGCGACCAATCCGGTCCGTTTCAGCTCCGATCAGTTGTACTACTGTGTTTCTCTCGTTCTCGCGGTCGTTTTGACCACTAGATCATCGAATTTCGTGGAGAAATGAGAGAGATATGAAGGTTTGAAGGAGAGAATGTGTAGAGAGAGAGAGATAGGTGATGGGTTTGAAGAAGAAGAAGGAATTAGATCAGCCAAAAGTGGTGAAGAAGGAGAAAAGGTGGGCTTTTATAGCCTGGGTATTTTCGGGTGTGTTCGGTCTCGCTCTGTTTCTGTTTTGCGCGTCGTTTTTCGTTACATTGTGTAACTTTATAAAGATAGAAATTTTTAAACTTTTTAAAGTGGTAATTCTTAATAAATTAACTAAATATCTTTTATTTATTTTTTAAGATTTCAAAAATGTTTATTTTTAATGTTTTACCGAATCGTAATGTTTTCGCGCGTATTCGTATGAATCGTCACCCGTACGAACATGTCGACAACTTTACTTTCCGATATGGTTTTCTAATTATAAGATATATTCAGAACGTTAAACTTACAGATATATTCGTGCGAATCATCACCCACACGAATACCCCGTCGGTTTAATAATCGCATAGCAACATCCATTATTGTTTTGTTCTGTAAATCTTACATACGTTTATACATAATAAAATCCTAACTACAATTCACATAATAGTTCTGTGTTGTTAGATAAGTTCTGATTGTTAAACCATGAATTCATGATATGATTCTGAAGTAGATCTGTAATAGTTTCGTATTAAACATCAAATGATAATAATACACATGTAATATACATAGTTCGTACCTGATCTGCCGTACAAGTCACTGTTCCGGCTACGGTTCCGGCACTGATGTTACAGCTGAACATGAGTCAAAGAAGGTCAGTAGATCTTATAGGTGATTACGATTTTTCAATCAAGTATCACCATGGGAAAGGTAACGTAGTGGCCGACACATTGAGCCGGAAACAAACAACTAAGTGTGTACGGTCGCTACAGCTCACCATACATTCTGAGCTACCTAACCAAATTCGGAATGCGCAACAAGAAGCTCTGAAAACAGAAAACGTCACCTATGAATCCTTGCGTGGCATGGACAAACAGCTAGAGGTGAAGACCGACATAGCATATTATTTTATGGACCGAATTTGGGTACCACACTACGGAGAATTGGGAAGCATAGTGGTGGATGAAGCTTATAAGAGCATGTATTCTGTACATCCTAGATCTGAAAAGATGTACCACAATTTGAAAGCGACGCACTAGTGGCCGAACATGAAGTCCAACATTGCGACTTATGTGAGTAAGTGTCTGACTTGCTCAAAGGTTAAAGTCGAATACCAGAAACCATCAGGACTTCTCCAACAACCCGAGATACCGGTATGGAAATGTAAGTAGATTTCCATGGACTTTATCACGAAACTACCCAAAACCGAAAGTTGTTGCGATACCATCTGGTTAATCGTAGACTAACTCACTAAGTCTGTACATTTCCTTCCCATCAGAGAAACCGACAAGCTAGATAAATTGACCTGAATTTATCTGAAGGAAATAGTCACTCGACATGGAGTGCCAATCTCAATAATCTCTGACCGTGACAGTCGATTCACGGTGCATTTTTGGAAGTCTTTACATAAGGCATTGGGAACTATATTAGACATGTGCACAGCCTATCATCCGTAGATAGACGGGCAGAGCGAACGATCCATACAAACATTGCAATACATGCTCAGAGCATGGGTGATTGATTTCGGCAGCAACTGGGAGACTCACTTACCCCTGGTAGAGTTCTCCTACAACAACAGCTATCACACCAGCATTAAGGCAGCACCATTTGAAGCGCTTTATGGGCACAAGTGTGGATCTCCTATCTGCTGGGCATAAGTTGGCGAAAGCCAGCTAACTAGCCCCGAACTAGTGCACGAAACAACTGAGAAGATTGTGCAAATACAGAATCGCATGGCAGCAACTCGAGATCGACAGAAGAGCTATCTCAACAAAAGCGTAAGCCTCTGGAATTTCAAATAGGAGACAAAGTACTACTTAAAGTCTCACCTTGGAAGGGAGTTATCCGATTTGGGAAACGACGGAAGCTAAATCCTCGTTACATTGGACCGTTTGAGATTGTTAAATGAATAGGTTCTAACGAACTGAACTTGCCTAATGAAGTGAGCAGTGTGAACAACGTCTTCCATGTGTCAAACCTTAATAAATGCTTATCCAATGAAACGCTTGCAATTCCTTTCGAGGAGATTCAGATAGACGAACAGTTGCACTTCGTTGAGGAGCCGGTCGAGATAATGGACCGTGAAATTAAGAAGCTCAAACTCAGTCGCACTCCTATAGTCAAAGTGCGATGGAACTCAAGGCGTGGACCAGAATTCACATGGGAGAATGAAGACGAAATGAAAAAGAAATACACACACCTGTTCGCTAACACCACAAACCTTGAACTTTAGTGATCACATCTCATTTATGGATCTTGCATCCACTCATGTGTGTGCCATAATCAGCAAGTAAGGTAAACACGCAAGGCAAATTTTCGTTACAGGTGCACACGGAACGACAAAGGATACAATTGTTTAATCTTTGGATGATTAACTTAAACTCAATCAAATTTTAGTTGAAAAGTATGAACCATACCTATATGGCCAACTATGTGTAAACATCAAACAAAGTGAAACATTTTTATGTTGTGATATATAGGTAAGTGATCAGTATGCTTTCAAAGTATTGGTGGTGTGGTGGGTTGGCTGTGGTATACCCTATATATAAGTACCAACAGTGAATTAGGAGTAGAACCGAAAGCTTGACCAATGTTAGGATTCATAGATTCGAGTGTTAACATCAAATCTTAGTCAAAACTATATGGTTGAAAAAAGTATGAACTATGGTGAACTACGTTTAAACATCAAAGAAAGTGAAATATTTTATGTTGTGTGGTATTGGTAGGCGATTGTTATGCTTTCAAGGTATTGGTAGTGTGCTAGGTTTGCTGCAGTATACCCTATATATAAGCACCAACAGTACTTTGGGAGTAGAACCAAAAGCTTGATCAATGTTAGCATTGTAGATTTTAGTGTTATCATCAAGAGAACAAGTCTTAGTTAGAGCTATAAGATGAATCAATTGATTCTTGGATACTAAGACGCATTGTATATTTCTATATACTAATTCAATAAAAGGTCTTAGTAGCTCTTATATCGAGACAATTAAACTGTCGTTAACCTAATACAATTGAAATAAAAACTCAAAAGAAAAATTATAATAAAATTACAAATTATACAATACAACAAGTTACATACATCTAATAATAAAACTTATAAAATTATAAAATGTTATCTTTAATCGACTCATTTGACGCCATTTTATTGATCACGAACAATGAATCTTCATACTAAGAACCGAAAACATGTTCCAAAAGACACAATCTTGAACTTGACTACTCAAGTTCCAAGAAGATCAAACTGCTATTTCCATAGATGCTCAAAGAAGAATTGAAGAAATAGCCAGCCAACAAACATGCAAAAATCCAAGTGGGAGTTGAGCCAGTCAACAAACATGTTAAAATCCAAGTATGAACCGAAACAGCCAGCCAACAAAAGCATCAAACGAAGCCAGCCAATAAATCGGGTCGGATATTCAAATCAAAATAAAAACAAAATCAAAATCAAAATCAAAATCTGAATTAAAATCATAATTAAACAGAAAGGTTAATTAAACTTGATGAAGCCAACGGTGTGATGTGGAGCCGACTGTATGATGAAGCGACACTTTTAGGGATTCAAAGTGCTCGTGATAAGATGTGGAGCCAACGGTGTCGAGCATATCGACGGGGCTGTGGTGGGAGGAGGAGATCGACGGGGCTGAGGTGGGAGGAGGAGATTGACGCGGCTGTGGTGGGAGAGGAGATCGAAGGGGCTGGGATTGGAGGAGAAGATCCAAGGGGCGGTGGAGGTAGCTGTGGACTGGAGTTTGGAAGTGAAGGAGAGTAGGGCAAAAAAATGAAAAGGTAGAAAAGACCCCTTCTAAAATTTCCACATTCAGACTTGTGTTATTCAGATGTTAGGAACCATTCAGGCGTGATATTTTTTATTGAAACAAACAGTCTGAATCTGAACCATTCAGATTCAGACTCATTCAGATGCATTAAGACCAAAACAAACACCCCCTTAGTCGATGAATATGAAACTGAAGAGTTGGGTAAAAATAGCATATATGAAAATGAAAGAATGGTAATTATGACTTAACGCAAGCATTAAGCCCTAATTATTAAATGTTAAATTAGCAAATGAAAAATTATAACCCACACGGCCAAATTCATACCTAATAAATTGTTGTTTTTTAACTGTGTTTGCTTAGTGGGTGTATGTTGCTTGCTTACTTCCTTGATCACCCCATGCTAACCCACACAGTCAATGTCAAAGAGTGTGATTTGAAACAGAATCGAATATTCATAATTGCCTGCAATGGCAGTGTTAATTTAAAACCTATATAGTCCATTATTTCACATCAAAGAAAGAAATTTAAATTTTGGTATTTGCTAGATTGTAATTTCAATCCATCTGTTAGAATAATTTGTTTCCATTACAATTATACAAATTGAAGTAACCATCAATTTCTATAGCATACACACGTTGAAGTAAATCAGCTGCTCAATCAGTAGCTGCCAAAGGGTGCAACTTACCTAGTTACCTGAACATTCCAATGTGCAGTCATTAATCAACAACTTTGTCTTTGAGCTGCATCTATATCCGCACTGCAGGTCCTAATAAAGTCTTAAATTAATGAAATAAGACTCGTAATCATAAAAACAGAACAAAATTGCACAACAAATAACCCTAACAAACTAAGAAAAAGATAAAACAAAACCATATTTAGATTAGTAAGCATAGAGCAAATAGAGACATGCTATGTGCAAATCGAATCAATTAGAGAAGATAGGATTTAGAAACCAAAACAAACAATCCAGAAACGAACAAAGACTGTAGAAAGGAAGATGCCTTATATAAAAAATTATTTGTAATCTGGTAAGAAAAATTTGCTTTTAGTATGCTCAAACAAATCCATGATTTAAATTGCATAATCTTGACCTTTTAAAGTCAAAAAACATTATATGGTACCTGTGGTTTAAGAGGAGTGTGTTTCAGGAGTAATCAATCTAACCCACCCATGCCAGAATATAAAATGTTTTAACTTGAACCCTATACACTTGATACCAACCCATCTATTTTGACGCCTCTATTAAGATTTGTATGTGTAAGCAATGTTTCATTAGTGTGATTTTCATGGTTATGGGCTAGGGTTCTATTTGTTAATCACATTATTATAGTTGTTTCATTAGTCCTGCCTCGACCTACCCTACTAATAGTGAAATGAGTCCAAATCCACATAAGGGAATATGTTAGTGAATAAACCTAATAAATTAAATCATATACCGACTTCAAAATAAGTATTCTATTGTTTCTTTATTTTTTTTCCCTTTTCTTCTGTTTGGTACCCTTTTGTACCACCTCCTATTGAACATACAAAGACAACCGAGTAGAACAACAAAAATAAACCTACAAAAAAAACAACCTAATCAATGCAGGACAACAAAAATGCTGGCTAAATAAGAAACGAATAAAACTGGTTGAATGAATTATATTATGCACAAAACCTCTTAAATCTTTTGATTCAAAACAGCAGATAAACAAGAGAGGTCTTTTTGTTGGGCTGGACTTTATTTCAGGGCCTAGGTGCACACTTTAGGGCTTTTGACAACATAGCATGAGCCTAGGCAAGGCGAAGAAGAATGCCCACAAAACATTTGAGACAGTACCAGGAAGAATGCTTTATGGAACATATATTACGGCCCATGGAAGAGCAACCAATGTTAAGCCTTATCTAGATTGCCTAAAACCATAAATCAACTGACATGTATTAATTAGCTCAAGGATCCCCCGTTATGTTTAGTAGTTTTCTTTGCAAGCTTATTAGTTTATTCTCACATTTATACTTAATAAATTAAACGAATGTAATAAGATTTGAGCTAATTTCATTCATCATATATAATTTTTATTGTGTTTCTTTTTGAATCCAGCTTCCAGAACCATCTTTTAACAACCCTTGATAGGATTTTAACTAATCTTATTGCAGGTTTTCTCTAACAGTATCTTATTGTAACATCAGTGCCAGAAACGTTACCGGAACAGTGATCTCAACAGTAACACGAACAGTAATCAGGTACAAAATATACGTACTTCATTTCATGTCATATTCATATCATGTATCATTATCATTTCGTGTTATCAAAGAGCAAATTCAGAATCATTTCAGAGAAACAAAACTCAGAAACATGGTTCATTAGTCAGATAATTATCTGGCAATACAGAACCATCAGGTGATTATTTGTTAGGATCTTATTACGTATAATCGTATGTGAGGCTTTATAGAACAAAACAACACGGATGTCATTACGTGAATGCTAAATTGACAGATTATTCGTATAGGTGACGATCTGTACGAATATATCTGAAAGTTTAACGTTTTGAATGATATCCAATAATTAGAAAACCTTATTGAAAAGTATAGTTATCTTCGTGTTCGTACGGGTGAAGATTCGAACGAATACGTGCGATGACTGTACGATTCGATTTTTAACCGTAAATTAAATATTTTTGAAAATTTAAAATAAATGGAAGATATTTAGTTAATTTACTAGGAATAATCACCTAAAATAATTTTATAAACTCTTGTTTTAAAACCAAGAAGTTTCGTTACGAAAATGTAACGCAAACGACGTTTTACGCGAAACCGAGCGAAACTGTGGCGATTGGGTGTCATTCTGCAATTTTGGACCCAGTGTCCCTTTCTTCCACATCCCGTGCAGTGACGGCAGGGATTGCTTGCAGCATGATGATACTGGCACTTGGTACACTGAGGGTGTGGGCTAGTATACGGTTTCTTGTGCACATCCTGCGGTGCCATGGCTACTTGGTTGAGTGGAATAGCCATGGTGTAGTTCTTCAGGGTCTTTTGCTTTTTCTTCATGTGTTGGTGATGATGGGGTTTCTTGGAAGACTCTTCCTTTGGCTTCCCAGTGTCAACCTCTTTCTTCAGAGTTCCCGAGGCTACCATCAGATCAGTGAGTTTCCCAGATAAACTCACAGCAGACTCCAAGGTAACAGGGTTTGCTGCAACAACTAAACCCTGAATGCAGGCAGGAAGTCCACCTACATACCTATCTATTCTCTTCTCCAGGGTTGGTACCATGTCTGGCACCAAGGCTACTAACTCATGATACCGGGTAGTGTACCCCAGATGATCGGCTCCCTTCATCACATGATTGGGCAGTTCAACCTCCAATCTTTGCAGCTCATTCTTGGGGCAGAATTCATTCCTCAACAGCCCATGGCATCGCCATCGCTTCTTCTCTTCCTCTAGCTTTGATATGTGAATTCCACCAAGTTAAAGCCCGCCTATTAAATGATCCAGCAGAGTAACGAACTTTATGGTGCTCTGGACAACTGCTAATGTCCAGGGTAGTGTCCTTCTTTTCAATCCATTGGATTAATCCAACAGCTCCTTCAGTACCGCTAAAGCTAGGCGGCTTACATCCCACAAACGACTTGTAGGAATAGTGTGATGCATTACCAGTGTTCCCACTGGCTTCCCCTGACGAGTGCCCGGTGTTGTTACTGTCGTTCCGAATACGGTTGAGCATATCCGGTATCACTTCCTTCAGCTGATTAGTCAGTTGACTGCTCAGTAGAGTTGCTAGGGAAACAGTAGTAGGATCCAACATCTGAGTCGCGTTCGGGTTTGGAGGAGGAATAAGTGGAGGGGGAGGAGGTGGAGGAGGTGAGTCAGCTGGTGATGGCGTTGACGAGTGTGGAGCTGAATCTTGTGGTGGTGGTAACAGGGGAGGTTGTTTTCTTTGCGGCATTCTGATCATAACCAATAAAATTATCAGTTAGTGCAATGATCGAACGCAGAAGACACAATGCAATTAAAGTCTTAAGTCCTGTCTTCTCTACATGCAGGGTCCCTAGGTTATAGTCTAGGCCAAACCGTTTAACTAAATGACCTATATTTCTCTATAACCATGGCTGAAGAAGGCACAACAGGCGGATGCTATAACTGTGGTGAACAGGGCCAGTTTGCAAAGAGCTGCCTGAAGAAGGCACAACAGGCAGTTCCAGCACCCCGTGGAAGAGCTTTTGCTATAGGAGCTCCAGCTGCACACCAAGACCCGAATGTGATTACTGGTGCATTTCTCTTACATGACTTTTATGCATCTATTCTGTTTGACACTGGTGTGGATCAAAGTTTTATCTCTACCGATTTTGCATGCCAACTAGATTCTATAGAGGATCAGTTAGATTCCCCTTACATCATAGAGGTAGCTAACGGGAAACAAATCACAGTCAGTACAGTATATAGGAATTTCCCATTGACACTTAATGGTCATACCTTCACCATCGATTTCATACCGATGGAGTTGGGTAGTTTCGACATCATTGTTGGAATGGATTGGCTTTCTCTTAATAGAGTGGAAGTCATATGTTCTGAAAAGCTGCTTCGGATTCCAGTGACGAATGATCGTGTATTAGAAGTTAGAGGGGATCAAGCAAATCGAAGTGTCAATCATCTCTTGCATAAAAGCACGTAAGTGTCTACAGAAGCAGGGAATAGCTTTCCCAGCTCATGTGGTGGAAAAGGAGAAGACTGAGAAAAAGATTCAAGATGTGCCGATAGTGAAAGAGTATCCGGAAGTATTTCCTGAGGACCTACAGGTTTGCCACCCGTGCGACCGGTAGAGTTTTGTATTGACTTAGTTCCTGGAGCAACTCCTGTTTCTAAATCTCCTTACAGGTTAGCACCTTCAGAGATGCAGGAATTGTCAAACCAACTACAGGAGCTACTCGATAAAGGTTTCATCAGACCAAGCTACTCACCTTGGGGAGCTCCGGTTCTGTTCGTGAAGAAGAAAGATGGATCATTTCGGATGTGCAAAGATTATCTAGAGCTGAACAAGTTGACTATCAAGAATCGGTATCCATTGCCGAGGATTGATGATTTGTTTTACCAGTTGCAAGGAGCTCATTATTTTTCGAAGATTTATCTATGGTCCGGATATCATCAACTCAGATTTCAAGACGTAGACATACCGAAGACGGCGTTTCGAACCAGATATGGGCATTACGAGTTTATGGTGATGCCTTTCGGATCGACGAATGCACCAGCAGTTTTCATGGACCTCATGAACCGGGTGTGCAAGCCGTACCTGGATGAGTTTGTCATTGTCTTTATCGATGACATATTGATCTATTCCAAGAGCAAAGCAGAACACAAGCAACATCTCAGAAAGATCTTGGAGCTGTTGAAAGAAGAGAAACTTTATGCCAAATTCTCTAAGTGTGAATTTTGGCTAAAGGAAGTTCAATTTCTGGGTCATGTAGTCAACAGTGAGGGAATACATGTAGATCCTGCCAAGATCGAAGCAATAAAGAACTGGGATACTCCGAAGAGACCGACGGAGATACGGACTTTTCTGGGATTGGCGGGTTATTATAGAAGGATTATCTCAAACTTTTTAAGATAGCCTTGCCTCTCACCAAGCTAACTCAGAAAAGTGAACCGTTTGTTTGAGAGCAGAAACAAGAAGATGCTTTCTAGACATTGAAGCGGAAGTTATGTGATGCTCCAATCTTATCTCTCCCAGAAGGATGTGATGACTTTGTAGTGTATTGTGATGCCTCCCATCAGGGACTTGGTTGCGTACTAATGCAACGGGACAAAGTTATCGCCATACATCAAGACAGTTAAAGATTCATGAGACGAACTACGCTACTCATGATCTTGAACTAGGAGCGGTGGCAATCTTCACATTGAAGATTTGGAGACATTATTTATATGGCACTAAATGTACCATATTCACTTATCACAAGAGTCTGCAGCACATCTTTGATCAGAAGGAGCTCAACATGCAACAGCGTCGTTGGGTTGAACTTCTGAATGATTACGACTGTGTAATCAAGTACCATCCGGGCAAGGCAAACGTTGTAGCTAATGCCTTGAGCCGAAAGGAACGGGTCAAACCCTTGCGCGTCAGAGCAATGGGAATGACTATGCCGACAAGCCTACGAGACAAGATAATTCAGGCATAGCAAGAATCAGTTGATAGAGGTAATCTGAAGAAAGAACCTGACTGTGGAGCAGAGAAACAGTTTGAAACAAAGCCTGATGGAATTATCTACTACCAGGATTGTATATGGATTCCGGCGGTAGACGAAATGAGAAAACTCATCTTCGATGAAGCACACAAGACGAAGTACTCCGTGCATCCAGGCGCTGATAAAATGTACCAAGGCTTACGGGGATTTTATTGGTGGCCGGGAATGAAGAAGGACATAGCTGAGTACGTCGGTCGATGTCTTACCTGTGCAAAAGTAAAGTCGGAACACCAGAATCCGTCCGGTTTACTGGAACAACCTGATATTCCGCTCTGGAAGTGGGAACAAATAGCTATGGACTTAATTACCAAGCTACCACGCACTTCCAGTGGTCATGATACGATCTGGGTTATTATTGATTGTTTGACAAAATCTGCTCGTTTCTTGTCTATGCGTGAGACCTTCACGATGGATAAATTGGCTAGACTGTACATCAACGAGATAGTGGTATGTCACAGTGTACCATTTTCTATTATTTCAGATCAAGATAGCAGATTTACATCAAGGTTCTGGCAATCATTATAGAAATCTCTAGGGACGCACTTAAATCTGAGTACAACTTACCCTCCACAAACAGACGGTCAAAGCGAACGCACGATTCAGACCCTGGAGGACTTGTTAAGAACCTGTGTGTTATTTTTCGGTGGAAATTGGGATTCTCATTTTCTACTGATTGAATTCTCCTACAACAACAGTTACCATAGTAGCATCGGATGCGCACCATTCGAGGCTTTGTATGGTCGAAAATGTCGATCACCAATCTGTTGGACTGAAGTTTGAGATAACCGTATAACTGGGCCAGAGCTTATTCAAGAGACTACCGACAAGATTGCTCAGATTCTACACACACTACAAGCGACAAGGAGCAGACAAAAGAGCTATGCCGATAAACGGCGCAAGCCATTGGAATTTCAAGTGGGAGACCGGGTCATGTTGAAGGTATCCCCATGGAAAGGTGTAGTACGTTTTGGAAAGAAAGACAAGTTAGCACCACGATACGTGGGACCGTTCGAGATCATCGAACGTATTGGTCCTGTGGCATATAGTCTGAGATTGCCAGGTGAACTCAGTGGTGTGCATGACGTGTTTCACGTCTCAAATTTAAAGAAATGTCGTGCTGACAAGTCACTCGCCATACCAATCGAAGAGATTCAAGTCGACGAGCAATTGCATTTTATTGAAGAACCTTTGGAGATTATGGATCGCATGGTTAAACAACTAAGGCGAAGACATATTCCGATTGTAAAGGTTCGTTGGAACTCAAAGCGTGGACCTAAGTTTACTTGGAAACGCGAAGATCACATGAAGTCAAAGTATCCCCAACTGTTTACAGAGGAAGACGTACATGATAACGATTCTTAAATTTCGGGACAAAATTTCTCTAACAAGGGGAGACTGTAACATCAGTGCCGGAAACGTTACCGGAACAGTGATCTCAACAGTAACACGAACAATCAGGTACAAACTATACGTATTTAATTTCATGTCATATTCATATCATGTATCATTATCATTTCGTGTTATCAAAGAGAAAATTCAGAATCATTTCAGGGAAACAAAACTTAGAAACATGGTTCATCAGTCAGATAATTATCTGGCAATACAGAATCATGAGGTGATTATTTGTTAGGATCTTATTACGTATAATCGTATGTGAGGCTTTACAGAACAAAACAACACGGATGTCGTTACGTGAATGCTAAATTGACGGATTATTCGTATAGGTGACGATCTGTACGAATATATCTGAAAGTTTAACGTTCTGAATAATATCCAATAATTAGAAAACCATATTGAAAAGTATAGTTATCGTCATGTTCGTACGGGTGACGATTCGAACGAATACGCGCGACGATTGTAAGATTCGATTTTAAACCGTAAATTAAGTATTTTTGAAAATTTAAAATAAATGAAAGATATTTAGTTAATTTACAAGGAATAACCACCTAAAATAATTTTATAAACTCTTGTTTTAAAACCAAGAAGTTTCGTTACGAAAATGGAACGAAAACGACGTTTTACGCGAAACCGAGCGAAACCGAACGGACCCGAACATAATCGGGTATTCTAAGACCATTTATGATGGAAATTAATGCAATCATATTCCCCCACCTACCAGAATTTTCACCCCAAATTCGGAGCTCTCTCTACTTTCTCTCTCTAGAACCTCACACTATAACTCTCTTGTTTCTTCACGAAATCGAATGTTTTTGGTGTCAAAACGACCCTTATAACTTGTAGATCACGAAAGTACAAAGGATCTAAGCTTTCATCCTTCAGAGTCGAGGTAAAATCATGTTAAAGCTTTGGTTTGAGGGTTTTAAAAACCCTAGATCGAACCCTCTTGGAAACTCGGCCAAAACCCTTCAAAAAACTTAGGAAAACCCCACCACAATCACTTAGGAAGTTGTAGAAAAAAGAGTTATGCAAATCTTGGTTATTTAGAAAGGATTTATGGCTGCCCTTTTTGGCTAAAATCGGTTGGCCGAATGAGCCATACCAGATAGGCCGAATGGCCAAGTGAGCGCATGAACAGGCCACATTCGGCCGAATGGCCCTAGTCCAGCTAGCCAGCTCTCCTTCGCCCGAATCAGACCCTTCGTCCAGCCCCCTCATTCGATCGGCCAGACCTCTCATTCGCCTGGGTGAGCCTCATTCTGCCGGCCACGCATGGTTCGGCCATCGCCATTCGCCCGGCCAAGACTGCTTCGGCCATGGTCTATTCGATCGGCCAAGGCTTGTTTCGGAGTGGGCTTCTTCGGCCAAGAGCTATTAGGCTAGACATGGGATGGCACTAGAGTTGGCTACGGTTTGGAGCACATGGCTGCATGCATGGGATTCATCATGTGTGTGTGCATGGGAAAAAGAATAATAGGGTTTCTATTATATGCAATCAACACATAATTCCTAAGGATTTAACATGGATTTTAGATATCAATTGGAACTGAAGATAACAACGGGACTATTAGTGTATTCAATAATAAGAAACTTCATAAATCATGATATCATCTAAACGAGGGTTGTAACCACCATTTTGGGATCAAAACATGGTAGAAATCATAAGGGATCAAAGCAATAACATAAGGATTGGAGTGTTGATTTAAGTATTAACACCTAATCCTTAGGAGGTTTTATAAGAGTGTGTAACTAATTTAGATGATTCATTCGAGTTATCTAGGTCTAGTTATGCAAAACGTTGTTCAAGGAATCATGGACAATCAAAAGCTAGTAATGGGCCCAAGGTTAATCCGATTGGATTAACCCAAGCCCATCATGTGTAGATCATATTTTCTTAAATTAACTATGTTTCAATAAAAGAAATTCACTTATGAATCTTGTTAAATTAATTAAATGATTTTTCTAAATAAATGTTCAACTAAAATGAATTGACTTAAAAATATTTTAACTAAAGACTTGTAACGAACACTGTGGGATCAGGGTTAGTTATGGGTGATACTTTAGACTAGATAGAAGGATTTCTAGAAACACACTAGCAACATAGGACACTTAGTTGCACACCGAGACCAAGACCCTAGATACGACGATTATAAATACTTATCGTATTCGGATTCTTCTAAAAAAAACTCAGGTACTAAAGATACATAAACCACAAGTAACGAGCGCGCATTTTGTGATAAATCGTTTGCATAGCAACACATGTGAGTTCATTGCCCCTTTTCTAAACATTTTTGTTTTCAAACACGGGGCTGAGAAGCATGCGTAAACCTTTTTATTTAAATATGTTTAACGCAAATGCTTTTACTTAGTGTATGCTTTATATATACTTGGTTATACTCCTAGACTCCTGTCTAGGTATTTGTATGCAGAATTAACTAATGAATTTATTAATTACTCTTACGAGTAATACCATAATTCTAAAACTCTAAAACAAACCCTTAGTACATCGAATTCAAATTTAAGAATCTAAACTCAAAGTGGAATCAAAAGAACTAAGGCTAAAGATCAAATTCAATGGAATTTAATCCAGTGTGTGATCAGTAAAGCTAAGGATCCTAATCAAGAATCTATAATCATTGTGGAAATCAAGGAAGTCTAAAGATCAGAATAAAGGAAATCATAACCGTGTGTAAATCATTGAAATAATGAAATCATTAAGATCTAATGAAATCATTAAGATCTAATGAAATCGTTAATGCTTATGTTAAGGTGGATTGTCAGTTGTATGTAAATCAAGACCACATGTAACACACGGAAAGTCCTGGCACAATAGTAGACTCTTGAAGTCAAGCTATATGGGCATAACTAAAACTATCAAACGAGAATCAATAGAATCAAGAGAATCAAGAATCAAAGGATATCCTAAAGTCCCGACATGTACAGTAGGCCAGAAGGTCAAGCTGATATGGGCAAATCATGAAAGTCTCGACGCATACAGGTATACTCATTTGGGGCATGCCTGATATGGGCCACGTGTGAGACGGTACAACTTGGACAACCACCAAAAACTAAGTCTAATTGATTGAGTCAAATAAGGCCCAATCATCATGTCTTAGTTGTATTTAAATGGTTAATTATTAAATTAATTAAACATTTAGTATTATATTTCTACAAGTGCTTTGGGATAATCATGAATACATGATGAACTAAAGAGATCAGAAGTGATTCTATTTGTGGAAATCATACATCTAAAATGAAGGTGAATGGAGTGAAACGCTTAATTATCATTAACAAAAATATGCTAAGCAGTCCTGTATGTGGTGGGACGGTGGCTAGGGCTTGTCCCCTACATATGCCCTATATATAAGCATACTTGATTGGATAGCATAGGTGGTCGTTGATGAGGTTAAGGTTGTCATTTCGGGGGATCAAGGTAAACCTTTTCAGGGTAGTCAAATTCTATGAATCAGAGGTATGGGATGAAATGCTCAATTATCACCAGGAACAATATATCATGTGGTTTGGTATGTGGTCGGACAGTGGCTGGGCGGGCGGTAAGTTCGACCCTACATATGCCCTATATATAAGCATATTGAACTGGATGGTATAGGTGGTTAATGTTGAGGTTAAGGTTGTCATTCAAAGGGTATTCAAATTCATTTTTATAAAACTACATGAACTCACCAACCATGTGTTGACTTGATCTTTTTGCATGACTTCTCAGGTGATGAACAGGTCAACTAAGGAGTTATTACTTTTTGGACTAGGATGCCAAATAGAGGACCTAGTGTTTTTGGACCTGCATACTTTTGGACATCATTTTACAATTTATTTTGTATATCTTGTGCAGATACAAGATAGAAGATTTATGATGTTGACAGTAGATTTACATTGTTAAATTATGAACTAAACTAATGTAATTTAACTTTCTAATTCTATTTTCATTTAGCAGTTTCTCATTTATATATCATATGGAATGTAAACAATCTGATCATTCCGATTATCATCCCGATATCGGACACCGGGACCATTCCGCCAGACGGGACATTCGATCCGGCCCGCCGGCTCGGGGTGTGACACTTATTGTACAAAAAATTATAAAAGGGATATATGATAACAAATTATGGTATTGAGTATTTGAGGCCTGAAAACCAAATAACTGATCTTGGTTGCTTCCAAAAGTTTCTAGAGCATCAGACCGTGGCTCAGTCAAGGCAATAGCACGAGAAGAAATTATAGAGCTGCAAATTACATGATTAATTAAAGTTTATAGCTATAAATAAATTCAATATTTGTATATACTTATCAATGTATTAGCAATGTCCTAGTTGCTGGGCAAAAGCATCAGCAAAAAGAACTGAAACTGACTCTTTCAGCATCTCAACCAAAAAAGAAAAACAAATATTTTCATAAGTTCTCATACAACCATCGAATATGTCATAAAGGTGTATACAAATTCCAGTGTATCTTTTTCATGTTGGACAAACCGGAACATACATGTAATCCCAATGTTGCTTCAAGTTCCTGAAACGTGCAAGTTTGAAATGAAATAAATGACTTCAATCCAGGTTTGTATAGCCATATGTAGGAATGAATGAACCCCATGATTTAGAATGAATTTGAACATACATGATTTAAAATCATGTCGCGACCACCGCGCCTTCTCCGGAAATATAGATTTAAAATCAGGGACCTTACCTATTCGTAGAGGAGTAGAAATACCATGTCACCATCACCGCCGCCTCCACGCCACTAACACCGTTGTTGTGCGACTGTGTCACTAGATTTTTGTCGGAGGTGGTCACCGGAGAGAATGAGAGAGAGACATATTATGTGCTTGACAAGTTTAGGGCTAGGGTTTTCTTGAGAGCTTGGCTTTTGAATTTTGAATCCTTTGAATCGCTTCATTTCACTCTTATGCTTTAAGGGTTGTAGCATATGCTTCAAAACTTGTACAATTTTTAATATTAAGAGTTTAAACCTTGCTCTCTCCAATATGCTTTATATATATTTATAAGATATATATCTTAACTACTTAATAATACATATTGGAGAGATGATGTACTATTGTCTTATAATTAAGAAAAATAGAACCCAAGAAGCATGTGATACAACACTAATAAGTTTAAAATCAATCCAAATGATGCTTAAACGTCCATTCCCAAGTGAAGCCCTAATTTTTGCTTTCCATCTCCCAGTCGATTTCTTTACCATTCTCGGCAATTTCCTCCAAAATCAGTAAGTCCTTCGATTGATCTTCCTTCCCTTTGATTCTTCTTACCTTATACGGTAAATATAACAACCAGGATAATGAGATTTGAGAACCGTGTGACACCCGGCAATTTCAGGTAAATTGCGACCCTTACATTCTTTACATTTCACATTCATACTTGTTGCAATTCATTTAATTATGTTTAATTAGATGAGTTGAACACAAACAACTGCGAAAGGATAGTTCGAGGAACTATCGAATCGTACATTGCACATTGGTTTTGGGAAATCAAGTGTGGCAAACACAATACTAACACAAAACAATAATTCGGGGAATTATTGAATTGTGCATTACACGTTGATTATGATTAATCAAGCGTGCAAACACTTCGTAAGACACGAACACAAACTATCAAGGATAATTTGAGGAATTATCGAAACACACACACGAGTCTCACGAACGTTGGTGATCAAACTTTTGTGTTATTATTGTATTATGTGCTAAACATGCATTAGATGTTTAGGATAAACGTTAGGAAGCGAGTACGAGCGAAATCGAATCTTCGAAATCAAAAAACATGAAAATGGACTCATCATGGTACGCGAAGACCCCATGGTGAAAGGCTTCGCGGTACGCGAAGCAAACCGGTAGTCGGGACTCCCGAATCCCATCGCGGTACGCGATAGTATTTTGATCAAAATTTTCACTCGATTTCTATCCACTTTCTCCGAGTTTCTTCGTCAATCCTCGACCCAAATCACTGGACATCAGCCCCAAACCTCTGTGAAGAACATTTGAAGGCATTCCTTTTAACATTGGAGTGCTTTGAACCATACCCACAAGATAGGAGCTCATCATTAGCCACCATTTTAGTTTCCAGAATCTGTTCTACCTCGAATCTTGTCATCTAAGGTAGTTCTACACGCTTATTAGTTGTTAGATCGTACATGCAAGGGCTAAAAACCCACATGCAACTCCATATGGTTATTCTGCACGAATTTGTTGGTGATTTGATGTGTAGTTGTTGTAGATCTATTGATTTTAGAGTTTAAAAATGATAGATTTGAGTTTTGGTTGAGTTATGTTTGATTTGATTATGATTTAGGCAAACTTGCCATAAAAGGAAACTTTTATGTGCATGTCTTAGATTTGTGATGATCTAGACATGTTAGACATGTCTAGATGTTGTCAAATGCATATTGGAGTGTTTAGAAACACATTTGGATATTTGATTTTGTCAAAAACATGATTTTGTATAAACTTACTATTTATGGAAACTTTTGTAAATCAAAAGAGGGCTTTTGATGTTTTTGAGTGTTTGATGAACTTGGATTATTGAAATATGTTTGAAAATGGATTTTAACATATTTGGAAACTTTGTTTTGTGAAAACGAGATTTAAACGAATAATTTCCAAATAAGGAAACTTTATTTGGGCAAAGTGGCATAAACGGCAATTTATGCGAAAACGATGTGTTTTAGGTATTTAAACGTGTTTTTACAAACATACTAGAGTGATTTATTTTATGAAATAGGATTTCATAACTATACTATCCAAAAATAGAAACTTTCTAAATAGAAAAAGTTTCCCCGAAACGGAAACGTTACAATTTTCAAAACTTGCTTTTGTGAAAACATCATGATTGGTTATAGGAATGCATGTTGGTGTCTTATTTGCATTAAGACACATAAACACAACAGTCGTGTCACCAACGATTCGTCGAGTCAACACAAGTCAACACACACACACTCGGTTGAGCACACCGACGTTTGGAGTTGTATGGGATACAACACACCACAAAACACATACTCACACCTATATGGTTATAGGTGCTTACTAGCAGGACTGCTAGCTTTCGCAAGACGTGAACACACGAAAACCGGAAACTGCACTATCAGGTGAGTTCACGGCCCTTTTTACTTTTCTAACCTTTGGGGGAGAAAACGCTGCATTATAACTGATTTTGAACAACAACTCATTTTATTTACTTATGGACATGCTTTATCACTATATGTATATGTGTGGACCACACCACAACTAAAAGTCCTCACGATACTCCACAGACCGGTAGTAGCGCGTAGCGCCTAGCGTGGTAATCTTGAAGAGTACTATTTGGGCCTGACAAGCCCCACCCATCGCGCCTGGGAGGCCAACCCGACTGGAGGTCGGAATGGGTGCAATATTGACCAACACTTTGCCATTGTCTTGTGATGGACATGGCGGGAGGCACCACTGTCTGCTTCGGTACGAACCCGCATATAATATAACTGTATTGACTAGCTATCAATCGATACCGCATTGTAATGATATGTAAATACTACTATACTTACTTTAAACATTGGATGTTTACTGCTTATGAAAAACCTGTGCTCTCACCAACCTTTGTGTTGACCCTTTTACTCGCATGTTTTCTAAGGTAGCTAAGGCATGCACACAAGGATTAGGATGCTAGGATGGAGTCCCATGCATCAACATTATTGTCTTAGGATATTTTGAAAACATTTATCAATTTGTTATGTTATGTATTATTAAACATCTTTAATCGCTTCCGCAAACTGTTACATTATTTCGTTTTGAAAACTGTTTGATGAACGCTTCCGCAAACGATGAATTCAAATCTTCTTTGATAACTTATATAGCTTCTGCAACTCTGATTTTATAAATTGTTTTGTCCAAGTAATTGGACATACGTATAAACCAGACATGTAGGTCTTGTAAGACAGTGTGACCGGAGACTGCGATCCTGCAAGATCAGTCGAGTCGCGTCCCCTCGCACATGCCGGGAAGGCCGGGATGCGACAGATTGGTATCAGAGACTCCGGTTATTGCGAATTAGGTTTGCCATTTAGTGAACTTAGTCTATAACCACTAGTCTCCACACGACACTTAGTGCTTAGTATTGTGATACTTGCATACATGATTGTACACACACTTATTACACGCACTATAGCAAATGGCGTCATCATCGTCACCGCATGTGATTGCACTTGACTAGGAGGAGCCGATAGCTCTACATGTTTCCTTTCAGTACCTACCACACACACTACATTAGCCATTGTACATACACTAACACTTATTCTTGCTATGAAGATCATGCCTGGAAGACGTGGAGGATGCAGACACGCGGGAGGACGTGGGAACATCAGCTTGACACCAGCTGAACTAAATGCACTCATCAACGAACGGGTTGAAGAGGCGCTTGCTGCACGGGAAGCTACCCGTAATCAAAACCCACTGAACCAAGGTGATGAGTCTTATTTTACATTCACCTTGCACCACAAACACTCATCTCCATTTCAACGCGTTTACACAATACTGAACAACATGCTATTCTTTGCATATCTCAGGAGCAAACCCCAACCCACCTCTCTGCACATTCAAGATGTTTCTGGATTGCAAACCCACTCATTTAGCGGCACTAAGGGAGCCGTCGGGTTATTACGCTGGATGGAAAAGGCGGAGTCGGCCTTTGCCGTGAGCAGCTGTAGGAACGAAGACAGGGTCAAGTTAGCTGCTGGAACTCTTGAGGGAGCTGCCCTCACATGGTGGAATGCTAATGTACAGAATCTAGGGCTGGATGCAGCCAACACCCTACCTTGGGATGACTTTAAGAGAATGTTGAACCGCGAATACTGTCCTCGTGGTGAAGTTCAGAAACTGGAAACTGAGTTATGGAACCACAAGATGATTGGTTCCGAGGTTGAGGCATACACTGCCCGATCCTATGAGCTGGGACACCTGTGCCCGGAAATGGTAACCCAACCTTACAAGCACATTGAGAAGTACATCGAGGGACTGCCACCTCAAATTCAGGGCATGGTGCTCTCTGCTGACCCCATCACCATGCAACAAGCCGTGCGACTAACCCACAAACTCACCGATTCGGCTGTTACACAGGGACTCTTACCACCCCATGGTGCTGTAACCACAACCACTAACAACAAATGCAAATGGGATAACACCCAGAGCCAAACTTCCACTCTTTAACCACCACCACAGCAACGTAAGTTTGGGTCATCTCAAGCTTACGCACCACCCATCCCAACCAACCAAAATCCAGGAACCTATGCAGGCAAACATCCCAAGTGCAACAAATGCAACTTACATCATGCCTTGGGACAATGCGACTCTATCCGATGCCAACGGTGTGGCAAAGGAGGACATCTCGCCAAGGATTGTAGAGGCGAGATACTGGCAAAGACCCCACAACAACAACAGCAACAACTTGAAGCACCGAAGGGCTGCTTCAAATGTGGAAAGCCGGGGCACTTCAAGAGGGACTGCCCACATCTAAAGAACAACAACAATAATGGGAACAACAACGGTCCGAAGGGGTGAGCCTACGTGATCAGGGCAAAGGAGGCCAGAAAAGATCCCAACCTTGCAACTGGTACGTATCTCTTAAACGATAATTATGCTTCTGTATTGTTTGATACTAGAGCTGAGAGAAGCTTTATATCTAGGGATTTTAGCGAGATACTTGCCATTACCCCAACACCCTTAGAGGTTGAATATACTGTAGAGCTAGCTGATGGTAAATTAATTGTGACCAAACACATTCTTAAAGAATGCACCTTAGAGCTAGCATGCCATAAGTTTAAGATTGACCTCATGCCAGTTACACTAGGCAGTTTTGATGTCGTAGTGGGTATGGATTGGTTATCTGAAAACCAAGCTGAAATCATTTCACACGACAAGGTTGTGCGCATACCTCTCCCTAGTGGAGAAACCCTAGACATCAATGGTGAAAGGAGCGACACTCCTATGAACATCATCTCGTGTATGAAAGCTCACAAATGCTTACGAAAGGGATACACAACCATTATGGCGCTTATCACCGACAAGATTGAAGAGAAGAAGAGAATAGAAGACATCCCAGTCGTATGCGACTATCATGACGTATTCCCTGAGGATCTACCAGGACTACCACCACCTCGACAAGTGGAGTTCCGCATAGACCTCGCACCGGGAGCAGCACCCATCGCACGAGCACCATGTCGACTTGCACCTTCGGAGATGTAGGAACTGTCCAATCAACTGCAAGAGTTGCTGGACAAGGGTTTTATTAGACCAAGCTTCTCACCTTGTGGAGCTCCAGTACTATTTGTGAAGAAGGATGGCACATTTCGTATGTGCATCGACTACCGTGAGCTGAACAAAGTAACAATCAAGAACCGTTTCCCCTTACCTCGCATCGACGATCTGTTCGATCAACTGCAAGGATCAAGTTACTACTCCAAGATCGATCTGCGATCTGGGTATCACCAGCTAAGAATTCAAGAGGAAGATATTCCCAAGACAGCTTTCCGCACTCGGTATGGCCATAATGAGTTTTTGGTCATGCCATTTGGGCTGACAAACGCACCCGCAGTATTCATGGACCTCATGAATAGAGTGTGCAAACCTTACCTGGATAAGTTTATCATTGTCTTTATGGATGATATTCTCATCTATTCCAAAACCCAGGAGGAACACAAAGAGCATCTTTAATTGGCTCTTGAACTGCTACGGCAGGAGAAGCTGTACGCTAAACTCTCAAAGTGCGACTTCTGGATTCGAGAAGTCCAATTCTTGGGACATGTTGTTAATGAACAAAGAATACATGTGGATAAATCCAAGATAGAGGCGATCAAGAACTGGGAAGCACCAAAGACCCCAACTGAGGTGCGACAATTCCTAGGTTTGGCAGGCTATTATCGATGATTTATCGAAGGATTTTCAAAGATAGCCCAACCACTCACAGCTTTAACCCACAAGGATAAGAAATATCTCTGGACAGACAAACAAGAAGCTGCATTCCAACTTCTCAAGCAGAAGCTCTGTAGTGCACCTATATTATCTCTACCTGATGGAACGGATGACTTCGTAGTATACTGCGATGCCTCAATGCAAGGACTCGGCTGTGTGCTGATGCAGCGAGAGAAGGTGATTGCATATGCTTCCCGACAATTGAAAGTCCACGAGAAAAACTACACCACCCACGACTTGGAACTTGGAGACGTGGTATTTGCACTCAAGATCTGGAGACACTACCTGTATGATACAAAGCGTATGATATACACTGATCACAAGAGTCTCCAACACATATTCGAGCAGAAGGAACTAAACATGCGACAACGTCGCTGGCTCGAACTCCTGAACGACTACGAGTGTGCTATTAACTATCACCCGAGGAAGGCCAACGTTGTGGCCGATGCCCTAAGCCGGAAGAATGCCACAAAACCCAAGAGGGTACGAGCTTTACAACTCACCATCCATCCCAATCTCCCTGAACAGATACGTATTACCCAAGTGGAGGCACTTAAAGCAGAAAACTTAGTGGCCGAGTCATTAAGGGGAATGGAGCAACAACTAGAAGTCAAAGCCGATGGCTTACGTTATTTCATGGAACGCGTCTGGGTTCCACATCACGGGAACTTACGAGACCTTGTGATGGACGAGGCTCACAAATTCCGGTATACCATTCACCCTGGATCTGATAAGATGTATCATGATCTGAAGATACTCTACTGGTGGCCACACATGAAAGCCGACATTGCCACCTACGTGAGCAAATGCTTGACTTGTGCCAAAGTCAAGGTCGAGTACCAGAAACCCTCTGGATTACTCACACAAGCTGAGATCCCCCTGTGGAAGTGGGAACAAATATCCATGGATTTCGTTACCAAATTACCCCGTACTCCTAGTGGATGTGACACTATCTGGGTAATTGTGGACCGACTGACTAAGTTAGCACATTTCCTTGCGATCAAGGAAAACGATAAAATGGAAAAACTAGCCAGAATCTATGTCAAGGAAGTGGTCTCACGTGTCACACCCCGCGCCGGCGGCGTAGGATCGGATTCCCCGTCGGGCGGAAGGTTCTCGGGGCGCGATATCGTGAGTGATAATCGGAATGATCAGATTGTTTACATTGCACATGATATATAAATGAGAAACTACTAAAATATAATAGAATTACAAAGTTAAATTACATCAGTTAAGTTTATAATTTAACATTGTAAATCTACTATCACATCATAAATCTTCTATCTTGCATCTGCACAAGATATACAAAATAAATCTGTATAATGATGCTTCAAAATATGCAGGTCCAAAAAGCTAGGTCCTATATCTGGTAACCTAGTCCAAAAAGAAATAACTCTTCACTTAACCTGTTCGTCACCTGAGAAGTCATGCAAAAATAAAGTCAACACATGGTTGGTGAGTTCATTAAGTTTTATAAAAAAAATGAGTTTGAATAACCTGAATGACTAACTTAACCTCACCATTAACCACCCATACCATCCAGTTCAGTATGCTTATATATAGGGCATATGTAGGGTCGAACTTACCGCCCGCCCAGCCACCGTCCCACCACATACTAAACCATATGATATATTGTTCCTGGTGATAATTAAGCATTTCACTTTACTACTTTGATTCCATAACATATGATTCATAGCATTTGATTACCCCGAAGTGACAACCCTAATCTCATCAACAACCACCTATGCTATCCAATCAAGTATGCTTATATATAGGGCATATGTAGGGGACAAGCCCCAGCCACCGTCCCACCACATACCGGACTGCTTAGCATATTGTTGTTAATGATAATTAAGTGTTTCACTCCATTCACCTTCAGTTAGATTCTGATTTCCACAATTAGATTTACCTTTGATCTCTTGAGTTCACCATGTATTCATGATTTCCCAAAAGCACTTGTAGAAATATAACATAAAATGTTTAATTAAACTATTAACTAAGCATTTAAATACAACTAAGACATGATGATTGGACCTTATTTGACTCAATCAATTAGACTTAGTTGTTGGTGGTTGTTCAAGTTGTACCCTCTCACACGTGGCCCGTATCAGGCATGACTCACAAGGAGCCTACCTGTGTGTACCGGGACTTTAATGATGCCCATATCAGTTTGACCCATTGGTCTACTGTACATGTCGGCACTTTAAGGATATCCTTTGATTCTTGATCTTCTTTGATTCCCCTGATTTCGATTTGTTTAAGAGTTTCCGTTATTGCCCATATAGCTTGACTACAAGAGTCTACTATTTATGCCGGGACTTTTCGTGTGTTACACGTGGTCTTGATTTCTATACAACTGACATCCACCTTAGTTAAGCAATTAATGATTTCATTAGATTTTTAATGATTTAATTATTTCAATGATTCACACATGGTTATGACTTCCATGATTCACTTGATTCTCTTGATTTCTGATCTTTAGAATTCCATGATTTCACAATGATTATAGATTTTTGATTCGGATCCTCAGATTTGCTGATCCACCCACTGGATTAGATTCCATTGCATTTGATCTTTAACTTTAGTTCTTCTGATTCCACTTTGAATTTAGATTCTTGAATTTGAGCTTGATGGACTAAGGGTTTGTTTAGAGCTTTAGAATTAAGGTATTACTCATAAGAGTAATTAATTAACTTGTAATTTAGTTCTGCATAGCAATTTCCTAGACACGAATCTAGGAGTATAAACAAGCATATATAACAAGCAATAATAAGTAAAAGCATTTACGTAAAACAATTTAAATAAAACAGTTTACGCATGCTTCTCAGCCCCGCGTTTGAAAACAAAATGTTTAGAAATGGGGCAATGAACTCACCTGTGTTGCTGTGCAAATGATCTATCACAAAATGCGCGCTCTTTGATTGCAGACTAAGTATCTTCAGTTCCTGAGTTGTTTTAAAAGAATTCGAATACGATAAGTATACGTATTAGTCGTCGTACCTAAGGTTTGGTCTCGGTGTGCAACTAAGTGTCCTATGTTACTAATGTGTTTCTAAGATTTCATCAAAATAGTCTAGTTCAATTACCCATTTGTAACCATATCCCAAATCAATTAATCTTAGCAAGTCTTAATTAACATGTTTTAATTAAGTTCATTTTAAGTTAAAACATTATTTTAGAAAATCATTTCATTTAATTTTGTTAGTGCATTTTCTGTGTGAAAGCTGCATTTAATGTGTGAACCTGGCTTGTTGTATATGAAATCATAGTCTGTTGAATATGATTAAGGGTTCGGCTAAAGATCCAAGAAGGTTTGGCTATGATTGATGGCTAAAAGGTTTGGTGCTCACATGATTTAAGGTTTGGCAAACCTATAGGTTTGGCAAACCTATTGGCAAACCTATAGGTTTGGCAAACCTTTTGGCAAACCTATTGGCAAACCTATTGGCAAACCTTTTGAAACCTATATATAGGTAGACTTGGAAGACTTGGAGACTTAGAGCTCACAATTCACACACACAAAGTCAAATTCTCTCTCAAGCTCAAGATGAAGACTCTCTTCATCTTTGTTTCTTTTGATCGTTCAAGTGTTGTATTTTCATGTTTACTGTTTGTAAACACTTGGATATCAATGAAGAATTCAGATTAATGATCTATTACATTGTCATTGTTGATTCAAATCTAGTTTTAAACGGATTCCGCACGTTTATGATCGAATCGTAGAATTTTGTAATCGATTCTTCAAATCTACAGTGGTATCAGAGCGTTAGGCTCCATTCTACGACTATTTGGACATCAATCTCAAGTAATTTGATTAGAAAATTCATCGTTTTGGAGGTGTTCTTGAAGTTCTTCACGTTTTTGTCAACAAAAAGCCAGATCTACGAAAAATTATCAAGTTTTTGCAAATTTTGATCCGATAGAAAGATGCGCCTCGAAAAAAACGAAGATTTTGACTACTCATAGGCCTTCTAACTCCAAAAAATGAAGATTCTAGAGCCATTTTAGTGATTTGCAGATCTGTTCGTGCGATCTGCCGAACCTTTGACGAACCTAAGAGCCGGACCTACATAGGTTCGTGAGAAATAGGTTCGTGAAAAATCCATAGGTTCCTGAGAAATAGGTTCGTGAAAATCTCAAAAGGTTCGTTAAAAGGTTTGGGAGAACCTTCAATAGGTTTGTTCAAAGAGTTTTGCAAGAAATATACCATTTTAAAAGTTCAAGTAAACCTTGTTTAACTATTTTGGGCCTTCCGGATCATTTGGGATAGGTTTCAAGACCTAATTCGGACGTTAAGACAAGGTTTGATCTGTTTTGTTTTGAGAGGTTAAACTTTGATGTTCTGAACATAAAAGTTAAATATGACATACAAGAACTGGAACGTAGAATGGTTGACTAACAATGGACTTGTGTTGGACAATTTAGACAATTATCCGAACTGGAGATCCACATTCGAAACGTTTATTACTAAAGCGGATGACAATTACCAGAAGTTATTATACCAACAATACAAGAAACCATGTCTGAAATCGAATGATAAATTTGTGACATCAAAACTGAATGAAGATCAAATGTTTGAATTTAATCAAGAAAGAGAATTGTGTGACTTGTTTTTGGGGAACATTTCTGAAGATACTAAAAAGACTGATTTTGAACAAATGCCACATTCATGTGCAAAGTGAAGTTTGTTACAACTTGCATATAACAATCATGTTGCAAAGAAGATCAAGGATGCTTATGATCGTCTTCTACCATTTATGCTAGAATTGAAATATTTTCAGTTTGATATTACTAATCGGCAAATCGTTGAGAAGTTTACGCAATTCTTACCTTATCGATGGAGTGATTTTGTTGAAAGAATGAAGGAAACAGAAGTTATTCATCATGTCACATTAATAAACTTCAAAGATGTGGTTGATAAAATGGAATCGGAGATAAGGAGAACCGGAAAATGGATTGTGAAAATTGTTGATTTCTCGTGGATTGATGAACAAAGAAACATGTTAAAGGCAAGTATGAGTGTTGAGAAAGAAAAAGAAGATGTTGATGGAGGAACAGAAGATGAACCTGACATGTCTGACGATAGCAAACAGATGAATGAAGTTGTAGATGAGAGATGTAATGTAACTGAAGACACACACATTCTTGATGATTCTGAAATCACAAGTGAGATGAAGAAGTCTGAAGATGATGTTTTGAAGTCAAAGGATGAAACTTCAAGTGTTGAAGTGGTGTCAACAGAGGATGAGAGTGTTTATGAGGATGCCTCTGATGATTTGTCTGAAACAAATACCATCATTAGTGAAGATCATTGTTATACCATTTCAGATAAAGAGGTAAGTTCAGGTACGTTTTCTAAACTCTCATGCTCTAAATGCTTAAATCTTAAGGGAAAGTCTCCAATTTGTGCTGATAACAACATTCCTCCGATCATTGAATATTGTACTTTAGAGGAATATGATGAGGAGACATTGTACAGATGTGGGTTGATTGATGTACATAAGAATTATGATAATTCTCACAATAATATCTTTGATGATGTGAAACCATGTGTTTCAAACTCTGCATCATCATCCAAAAAGAAAGTTTCTTTCAAAACCTCATTGGTTGAAATTAAAAAATTTTCAAAGAACAAAAACAAGAAATTTTCAAAACAAAATGGTTTTTCAAGTTACAAACCTAAAAGTCAAATTCAATCAAAATGGGTTGTGAAATCATCATGTGCATCAAATAAAGTGGAATTAAAGTGTGATACTCCAAAGTCTTGGATCAAAGAAAAGATTTCACTAAGTCCCACAAGATGTGAAAAGTTGAACTTTGAGTTTCTCACGTCAAGTGGTAAGAAGTCACATTTGACTCATATTGTTTCAACAAGGAATCAAAGACTGGTTTATGGTTCACCAGTGACAAATCACCAAAACCGTAGGTTGGTGCAAAACTATTCTCCTAGGTTTGTGGAGAGGAGAATATGTATTAAGTGTGGAACAAGAGGGCATATTATTGCTAATTGTCCTTATCTGTGTGAGTTACAAGGACAAGTTAGTAATGCCAAGTCTTGTGTCACAGAGGTTTCAAAGTTCATTCCTAAAAGACATAAAATGCCAAATCAAAACAAGGAAGAACTTGTGAAAGCCTCGGATGAAGAAAACTTGAAACTTTCAAAACCTTTAATGACTAATTTGGTGTTTAACAACAATGTGGTGATTCAAGATAAGTATTATCTTAAGAATGCACTTGAACATGAGCAGTTGTGGATACCAAAACCAAACAAAGTTTCAAAGGAAACTTCATTAGTTTCAACTGGAAAATGGATTAAATTTCGGTATATGGATTTTCATGGAAAACTCAAGACCTCGAAGGCTTGGCTGACCAAAGATATCTAATGGTTTGTGAGTGTGTGCAGGAGGATTTCAAGAGGACCTATCAATTGGAGGAGAGCTCATTGATAGTGAAACTTCCTGGCATGTATTTGGTAAAATCTTTCTAATTCTTTAACTGTCATATTATTCTGGAGAACTTGACAGGTTTGGAATTACATTGTCATATTTTCTTGATGTTTTCAAGTCACATTGATCATAATGTTTTACAAAGATGGTAAATCATATTGGTTGTCAATTTTCCGGGAATTTTGGTTTTTCTATTTACTTATAAAATTCTAAAAATCAAAAAGCTTTTCATTTTTAGCATTTTAGGGGGAGAAAATTTAAAAAAAATCAAAAACAATATAAGATTAGAAAATTGAGAAATTGATCCGACCTTTGAGATATGATTGTACATTGTAATATTCTAAAGTTTGCTTTGTTCATACAAGATCAAATACAAAGTGATCACAATGCACTCAGTATGATATGTTGGTAGGTCTTTCACTTAGTTGTGATTTATGTAGACTAATACCATAATCATTCTTTGTGGGACACATTACTTAGAACACAGTGTTCGATCTTTGTCCTGAGTGCGTGGCCAGTTGTCTCAGTGATTGCTAATTGTGTTAGTACATATACTAGTTTGATCATGCGTTTTATTTTCAAAAGAAATTCTGATTTCATTTTTCTTTCATTTTAGTTCAAAACATGGACATTCTCTGCGTATACTTACGTATCGATCTGATTGTTATGTTTTGGACATTCTGCTTTTTTTTTCTTTTATTAAAATATACAAATTTAACAAAGTTTATAAACCATTTTCTTTTATTAAAATATCATTAACTTAGCTTAAATTAACAATTAACATGTGATGGGCTTAATTAAACCCATTGGGTCCATCTCGGCCCATTACTAATCTTTGGTTTCCAATTGTTCACAAATCAAAATCTTTAAATAATTCGACATAGATCATTCAATCCTCTAAGGTCGTTGTCCGTATCAAGACTTTTACTAAGGTTAGTGTTAATAACTAAATTAACACTCCATCCCTTAGTCTTTCGTTCTGATCCACATGAGTTAATAACAATTTCCCAAGTGTCAAGTTAAATCATTAGACATTAACATTTCATAATGAATTGTTAGGGTGTTTTAGAGAAAACCCTTGTCGTTGATTAGATGACTAACCCATGATTGCCTCAATACTCTATAACATTATGATTAGCAACATGATCTAGGAACTCACTTTTCTTCGAATCCTAAATTCTTTGTCACTTAAATGACCCCATACACACACATACCGGACTAGTCCCATGCACGTGGGAAGGTTTGAGGGTCTTTATGATTTGGAGGTTCATTATCCATGAGGGCAGCGAACATTTGGAATAATATCCAAGGGTTCGGCTGTTTGGTACAGGTTCGGCCACCACTAGGTTGTGGGGTCCCAATGAGTTCGGCTAGGTCCTAGTTACCCAAAGGTTCGTGACATTCAACTAAGGTTCGTAGACATGTGTATCTTCCTTAGGTTCGCTGCTATCCAAGGTTGTAGATGATTCAAGGTTTGGTTAATTCAATACAGCAAGTGGGCTCGTGGGATTTCATGGGTTCGGCCAAGGGTTCAGTCTAAGGGACAGGTTCGGGACTTGTAGGGTTCAGTTGATGCTAGGTTCGGTCATTCGATGAGGTTCGCTAGGTAAGGTTCGTTGACTTCTAGGGTTTGCATGGCCATGGTTCGGCCATGCAAGGTTCGTCTCCCGAGTAGGTTCGTCGGTTCATGGTTCGTGGCCGGCTAATTCAGAATGCTCAGGTTCGGCTAAAGGAGAGCTTTTAGGTTCGGTCCTGGGTTCACAACTCCAAGATTCGCCCAGCTGGAGGTTCGTTACATGGAGAGTTCGGCCACCGGGTTACAGGTTCGGCCATAACTAGGTTCGCCGACCTACACCCGTCTCCCTCCACTGTTCATCATCTTCTCCATTTCTATTACCTGTTACAAACCCATTCCCATAGCTGCCTAGTCGTTTACAATGGTCTATTTCACGGTCTCTAAGTGGTTAATACCGGTTAGAACAACAATCCTACAAGGGTCGTGACACACACTAAAAAAAACGAACATAAACTTGAAATTTACCTCGCGATTGGTGGATGGATGCTTAGATCCTTCGTCCTTTTGTGATCTTCGTGATGAGGGGATCGTTTTGACACCAAGAACTCGTGAATCCGTTGAGAAATCACCAAGAATTTGTAGAGAGAAGGATGAGAAAAATCTTTTCTAGAGAGAGAGAGACGAATAAAACGAAAATGGAGGAAGAGATGGGATTGGTGGTGGTTGGTTACCACATTAATTGAGTCATTTAATGATTCAAAATACCCAGTTGTTCGGTCTCGTACGGTTTCGCGTAAAACGTCATCGCTTCGTAGTTTTTCGTAATAAAACGACCCGACTTATAATCTAAGATTTAAGAATTTATTTTAGGTTGTGATTCCTAATAAATTAACTAAATATCTGTCGTTTAATTAACGTTTTCAGAAATATTAAATTTATTGTTTAAAATCGAATCGTACAGTCATCGCGCGTATTCGTTCGAATCGTCACTCATACGAAGACGATAACTATACTTTTCAATATTGTTTTCTAATTATCGAATATCATTCAGAACGTTAAACTTTCAGATTTACTCGTACGGGTCATCACCTATACGAATAATCCGTCAATTTAGCATTCACGTAACGACATCCGTGTTATTTTGTTTTATAAAGCCTCACATACGTTTATACATAATAAATTCCTAACACATAATCGCATGATGGTTCTGTAATGCTAGATAATTATCTGACTGATGAACCATGTTTTTCTGAATTCTGTTTCTCTGATATGATTTCGAATTCACTGTTTGATAATACAACTGATAATGATATATGATAGAAACATGACATAAAATGAAACATATATAGTTTGTACCTGATTACTGTTCATGACACTGTTGAGATCACTATTCCGGGATGATTCCGGCACTGATGTTACAGTCTCCCCTTGTTAGAGAAATTTCGTCTAGAAATTTAAGAGTCTTTATCAGGTACGGCTTCCTCTGTAAACAGCTGGGGATACTTAGACTTCATGTGATCTTCATGTTCCCAAGTAAACTCAGGTCCGCGCTTTGAGTTCCATCGAACCTTTACAATTGGAATACGGCTTTGCCTTAGTTGTTTAACTTTGCGATCCATAATCTCCAAAGGTTCTTCGATAAAGTGTAACTGTTCATCCACTTGAATTTCTTCGATTGGAATGACGAGTGATTCGTCAGCAAGGCATTTCTTTAAGTTCGAGACGTGAAACACGTCATGCACACCACTGACCATTACGACCATTACGCCACACGACCATTACGCCCGATGATCTCAAACGGTCCCACGTATCGTGGTGCCAATTTACCTTTCTTCCCAAAACGTACTACACCTTTCCATGGGGATACCTTCAACATGACAAGGTCTCCCACTTGGAATTCCAACGGCTTGCGCCGTTTGTCGGCGTAACTCTTTTGTCTGCTCCTAGTAGCTTGTAGTCTTCGTTGAATCTGGGCAATCTTGTCAGTGGTTTCCTAAATAAACTCTGGCCCAGTTATTCGATTGTCTCCAACTTCAGTCCAACAGATCGGTGATCGACGTTTTCGACCATACAAAGCCTCGAATGGTGCGCATCCGATGCTACTATGATAACTGTTGTTGTATGAGAATTCAATCAATGGCAAATGTGAATCCCAATTCCCACCGAAATCCAACACACAGGTTCTCAACATGTCCTCGAGGGTCTGAATTGTACATTCGCTTTGACCGTCCGTTTATGGATGGTAAGCTGTACTCAGATTCAACTGTGTCCCTAGAGATTTTTGTAATGATTGCCAGAACCTTGATGTGAATCTGCTGTCCCTATCAGAAATAATAGACAATGGCACACCGTGGCGTACCACTATCTCATTGATGTACAATCTTGCCAGTTTATCCATCGTGAAGGTCTCACGTATTGGCAAGAAGTGAGCAGATTTCGTCAAACGATCAATGATCACCCAAATCGTATCATGACCACTGGAAGTGCGGGGTAGCTTGGTAACAAAGTCCATAGCTATTTGTTCCCACTTTGAGAGCGGATCTCAGGCTGTTCCAGTAAACCGGATGGTTTCTGGTGTTCCGCCTTTACCTTTGCACACGTAAGACATCGGCCGACGTACTCGGCTATGTCCTTCTTCATTCCCGGCCACCAATAAAATCCATGCAAGTCTTGGTACATTTTATCAGCGCCTGGATGAACAGAGTATTTAGTCTTGTGTGCTTCATCGAATATCAGTTTTCTCAATTCGTCTATCGCCGGAATCCATATACGATCCTGGTAGTAGATCATTCCATCAGGCTTTGTCTCGAATTGCTTTTCTGCTCCGCAGTCAAGTTCTTTCTTCAAATTTCCTCGATCAACTGATTCTTGTTGTGCCTGAATAATCTTGTCTCGTAAGCTCGTTTGCACAGTCATTCCCATTGCTCTGACGAGCAAGGGTTTGACACGTTCCTTCCTGCTCAAGGCATCAGCTACAACGTTCGCCTTTCCTGGATGGTACTTGATCACGCAATCGTAATCGTTCAAAAGTTCAACCCAACGACGCTATCACATGTTGAGCTCCTTCTGATCAAAGATATGCTGCAGACTCTTATGATCAGTATATATGGTACACTAAGTGCCATATAGGTAATGTCTCCAAATCTTCAGTGCGAAGATTACAGCTCCCAGTTCCAGATCATGAGTAGTGTAGTTCTTCTCATGAATCTTTAGCTGTCTTGATGCATAGGCGATAACTTTGTCCCGTTGCATTAATACGCAACCAAGTCCCTGATGGGAGGCATCACAATAAACAACAAAATCATCACATCCTTCTGGGAGAGATAGGATTGGAGCATCACATAGTTTCTGTTTCAATGTCTGAAAAGCATCTTCTTGTTTCTGCTCCCAGACAAACGGTTCACTTTTCTGAGTTAGCTTCGTAAGAGGCAGAGCAATCTTAGAAAAGTTCGAGATGAACCTTCTATAATAACCAGCCAATCCCAGAAAAGATCGTATCTCCGTTGGCGTCTTCGGAGTATCCCAGTTCTTTATCGCCTCGATCTTGGCAGGATCTACGTGTATTCCCTCGCTGTTGATCACATGACCCAGAAATTGAACTTCTCTTAGCCAAAATTCACACTTAAAGAATTTGGCATAAAGTTTCTCTTCTTTCAACAGCTTCAAGATCTTTCTGAGATGTTGCTGGTGGTCAGCTTTGTTCTTAGAATAAATCAGTATGTCATCGATAAAGACAATGACAAACTGGTCCAGATACAGCTTGCAAACTCGGTTCATGCGGTCCACGAAAACCGCTGGTGCATTCGTCAACCCAAAAGGCATCACCATGAATTCGTAATGCCCGTATCTGGTTCGAAACGCCGTCTTCGGTATGTCTTCGTCTTGAACTCTGAGCTGATGATATCCAGACCGCAAGTCAATTTTCGAGAAGTATTGGGCTCCTTGCAGTTGGTCAAACAAATCATCAATCCTCGGCAATGGATACCGATTCTTGATGGTTAGCTTGTTCAGCTCGCGGTAGTCTATGCACATTCAAAACGATCCGTCTTTCTTCTTCACAAACAAAACCGGAGCTCCCCACGGTGAGTAGCTCGGTCTGATGAAACCTTTATCAAGTAACTCCTGTAACTGATTTGACAATTCTTGCATCTCTGAAGGTGCTAACCTGTAAGGAGATTTAGAAACAGGAGTTGCTCCAGGAATTAAGTCAATACGAAACTCTACCGGTCACGCAGGTGGCAAACCTTGTAGGTCTTCAAGAAATACTTCCGGATATTCTTTCACTACTGATACGTCTTGAATCTTTTTCTTGTCCTTCTCCTTTTCCACCACAAGAGCCAGGAAAGCTACACACTGCTTCAGTAGACACTTGCGTGCCTTCATGCAAGAGATGATTTTGACACTTCATTTTGCTTGAACCCCTTTGACTTCCAGCACACGATCATTCGGTAATGGAAATCGAAGCAGCTTTTCCGAACAGATGACTTCCATTCGATTAGAAGAAAGCCAATCCATTCCAACAATGATGTCGAAACTACCCAACTCCATCGGTATCAAATCGATGGTGAATGTATGACCATTAAGAGTCAATGGGCAATTCATGTATACTGTACTAACTGTGATCTGTTTCCCGTTAGCTACTTCTATGATATAAGGGGAATCTAACTGTTCCTCTATAGAATCTAGTTGCCATGCAAAATCGGTAGAGATAAAACTCTGATCCGCACCAGTATCAAATAGAACAGATGCATAAAAGTCATGTAAGAGAAATGTACCAGTGACCACATTCGGGTTTTGGCGTGCAGCTGGTGCTCCGATGGCAAAGGCTCTTCCACGGGGTTCTTGAACTGCCTGTTATGTCTTCTTAGGACAGTTCTTTGCAAAGTGGTGGATGATTCTTGTTCCATGTTCTCTTGTAATATGTGTTGAGTTGTAAGCTAAGTGTTATAAGTACTTGACTTATTACACTTAGCTAACTCTGGTGTTGAATGATGTTATAAAGATGTGTTATCTTCACATCATTCATGTGTTTTGTTCTTGTGAAATTTCCAGCCCACTTTTTATTAAAAGGGACCCGAAAATTTCGATTTTTGAAGCATGTATCCATATAACCGGCTCTTGATGCCATTGCTGGGTTTTGTAGATGTTTATCAAAGCCATATTAACCATTTAACATGTAAAACGCAGCGGAGTTTATATCAAAAACCATTTTGAGTTTAGTTAGTTTATGCATCATATACATTTGATTAAAACAAAACCCATGAACAAGGATCTTTATATGGAAGAACATACTATCAAAACATTCAAGAACACCATTAATTACCTCTTAGAACACGTGAAGAATGAAGGTAAATATGATGATTTGAATGCTAAGTCTTCAACCAAGAAAACCTCAAGCTTGTATACCCAAAGCCACCAACAACCACCCTTGAATGCTAGGATTCAACAACACAAATTTCAGCTTTTAAAACTTCTTTAAGTTGCTGAAAATCTGCTCCTTTTGTTGTTATTTTTGCCAAAAAAAAAAACAAGGGAGAAAAAGAGAGAAAGATGCTCTTGAACTTGAGAGAAAAAAAATTTGCATGGGGCTTGCTTGTATGTTTATATAAGCATCTTTAAAACCATTGGGAGGGGTTTATGGCAGCCCCTTTTTGCTGAAAATTCTGCCCCAATGGAAGGGGCTTGCTTGCCATGATTTCCAACCCATTCATTTTAAATTAATACCCAAAATAAATTTGTAACACTTACAAAATTATATTGTATTTACAACTAACTTTAACATGACACTAATTAAAACCAATTTATTTAATTTGTAATACATTACAAGTCATGTTACATTTTTATAAATGTTACTTAACCATTAAATAACAATTATAAAATTATCTCTCAAAATAAATAAACCCATGTTATTTATTAATTTCTTAAGTGCATCTTATTTAGAAAACCATTTTTCTAAATGTTCTTAGTGTTGTTATTTATTTAACTAATCAAATCAATAAATAAATATTGCAGGTGTTTGTCTAGCTTGTTATTGGGTATGACCCGACTTGGATCAATCACACTAGCCACATCAATTTAATATGTATCTTGGGCAGACCGAATCCTACAATCTCCCACTTGCACAAGATTCATAGAAGATTGATGGAAGCAGCAAATAACGCCTAGCAACGGTTTGCTACCCCTAATGTATATGACTAAGTGCCATTCAATAACATCATCCTCTTCAAGTACCTTACTTGAATATGATTTAGGTGAATCAATCATTTATCCTTTTGTTACAGATGTCATGTTAAATCCTGGAGACATAGAGTTGTCATTCTCCGACGATTTAACTTTAACAGGCCTTAGACATCTTACTCTCAACGAATAAGAGGAACAAATTCCATCTTGACTACATACGTCTCTCACAATCACCTTGTATCAAACCTGAATTCAGTCTTATGTACTGCCATGTTTCAGAACAGCAAAGTACTAAGTCAAAGTACAATACTTGGTGAATATCAAGACCCAATATGTATCTCAGGTCTGAGGACACAATGATATTCGCCTTTACTCAATATTTCTTATGACTAATCACAAAGATTCCATGAAGAAATATTTGAGAGCGGGCCAGTTCTATATCTATATCCCATAGATATCAATGAACCTTGGCAGCAACCTCTTGCTCTATATTCATACCTTGTGAATATCAACCAATCCAAGTTTATAATAGTCTTACATTCATAGTTGTTCCCACAAATATGACCGACTACGGACGTTTAGAATAACTCATTTATTCATGGATTTAAACATGCTAAAATGGAACAGTAAACGAAAATTATAACCATATAATCAAGTCAAATTACATAAGTTCCGATATCCAAATACAAAATTTAATCAACTCCAATCACTAGAATATCGAAGTCCTAAGGAACAAGTATGACTTTCATGCTTTGTCCTTTCAAGGAGCTTCGTGAATGGATCCGCAATGTTTTGATCGGTGTGAACTTTGCGAATACATATCTTTCCCTTTTCAACTTCATCCATTATGTAGTTGAACCTCCGTTCGATGTGCCGAGTCTTTTGATGAGCACGAGATTCCTTGATTTGAGCAATGGCCCCTTCGTTATCACAAAAGATCTCTAGGGGGTCTTGAATTGTAGCAACAACCCCTAGATCGGCAATAAACTTCCTTAGCCATGCAGCTTCTTGAGCTGCCAATGAAGCGGTGATGTATTCTGATTCTGTTGTAGATAGTGCCACTACATCTTGCTTTGAGCTCTTCCAAGAGACCGCTCCTCCATTCATAATGAAGACATATCCCGACTGTGATCGTGAATCATCTCGATCAGTTTGGAAACTCGCATCCGTGTAACCCTTTACAACGAGTTCCTCCTCACCAGATCCATATATTAAGAACATATCCTTAGTGTTTCTAAGGTATTTCAAAATTCTTTTAACAACCATCCAATGACTATTACCAGGATTCTGTTGATATCTACTTGTCATGCTTAGAGCACATGACACGTCCGGCCTTGTACATATCATTGCATACATGATGGATCCTATAGCAGATGCATACGGGACTCCATTCATTCTTTCTTGCTCAACCTTTGAACTAGGGCATTGAGACGTGCTCAATATAGTCCCCTTTTGAATAGGTACTAAACCTTTCTTAGAATTTTCCATCTTGAACCTTTTCAAGACTTTGTCAATGTATGCACTTTGGTTTAAACCTATCAACCGCCTTGATCTATCCCTATAGATCTTTATTCCCAAAATATAGGCGGCTTCACCAAGATCCTTAAGGGAAAAACAGCTTCCAAGCCAGGTTTTTACACCTTCCAAGGTTGGAATGCCATTTCCAAATAGTAGAATGTCATCGACATATAATACAAGGAAAGTAATGATGCTCCCACTAGCCTTTTTATATACACAAGCTTCGTCAGCGTTTTTGATGAAGCCAAATTTCTTTACTTCATCATCAAAACGATGATTCCAACTTCTCGATGCTTGTTTCAATCCACATATTGACTTCTTTAACTTACATACCTTATTAGGATGTTTTGGATCGACAAAACCTTCAGGCTGTTTCATATGGACATCTTCCTCAAGATATCCATTAAGGAAAGAGGTTTTGACATCCATTTGCCAAATCTCATAGTCATAATATGCAGCTATGGCAAACAATATCCTGATAGACTTTAGCATTGCCACAGGCGAGAAAGTTTCATCATAATCAACACCTTGAGTTTGAGTGAAACCTTTTGCTACAAGTCTAGCTTTATAAGTATCCAAGTTTCCATGCATATCGGTTTTCTTCTTGAAAACCCACTTACTTCAAACTACCTTGGATTTAAGAGGTGGTGTAACCAATTCCCAAACTTGGTTATCATACATGGATTGCATCTCAATGTTCATGGCTTCTTGCCATTTGTCAAAATCAGGCTTTGACATTGCATCACGGTATGTGGTTGGTTAATCGGAATCCACCACATAGCATCCATCCATGAAAAATCCATATCTCTCAGGAGGAACACCAATTCTATCAGATCTGCGAACGTTTTGTGTATCTTGATCATCCACATGATCATTCTCAACATCCTCATATTGATTGCTAGTATCAACCAAATGTGTATCGTCTTGTGAATCTTGAACCTCTTCAAGTTCCACTGTTCTTCCACTAGTTCCTTTCGAAAGGAACTTAGTTTCCAAGAACTCTGCCTTTCAAGCAATAAACACTTTCTGCTCTGTTGGATCATAGAAATAATATCCCATAGAATCTCTAGGATATCCAACAAAGATACACTTAGTGGATCGGGCTTCCAGTTTGTTTTGAGTGTATTGCTTAGGATAAGCCTCACACCCCCAAACTTTTAAATATGACAATGATGGAACCTTTCGTGCCATATTTCGAAAGGTGTCCTTTCCACTTTCTTGGTTGGGGCCATATTTAAAATACGGGCCGCGGAGAGCAAAGCGAAACCCCAAAATGATAGAGGTAGTGTACTTCTAGCCATCATAGATCGAACCATATCCAATAGAGTCCGATTCCTCCTCTCAGACACACCATTATGTTGTGGTGTTCCAGGTGGAGTAAGTTGTGAGACAATCCCACAACTTCTAAGATACTCTTGAAATTCACTACTTAGGTATTCACCTCCTCTATCGGTACGAAGAATCTTGACCGTTTTGTTGAGTTGATTTTCTACTTCATTCTTGAAGATTTTGAACATTTCAAAAGATTCATGTTTGTGCCTTAACAAGTACACATACCCATAACGACTATAGTCGTCGGTAAAGGTAATGAAGTATCTTTCACCATTCCTAGTCATCGGTTTAAAAGGTCCACATACAGCCGAATGTATGATCCCTAATAAATCTTTTGCCCTTTCATTAGTCCCACTAAAAGGGGCCTTTGTCATCTTACCTTGTAAACAAGACTCGCATACATCAAATGAATCATTTACATTTGTTTTTAAAAGACCATTCTTTTGAAGTTTTTGCATGCGATTTTTGTTTATGTGTCCAAGGCGACAATGCCAAAGATAGGAATCACTCAAATCTAATTTGAGCCTTTTGGTGGTAGCTTGGTACATTGAGCTATCATATGTTGTGTCATCATGAACCAATTCATAAATACCATTGCAAGGCATAGCCTTAAAATAAAACACATGATTTAAAGAAACATGGATATCATTGTCAACAAACTTGAAATTAAAACCACATTGTCTTAAACGGGAAACAGAGATAATGTTCCTAGTCAAACTAGGAGCATACAAAACATTCTTTAAAATAACTTTCAAACCACTTGGAAGCTTCAAAATATAGTCTCCTTGGGCTTCAACATGAACCATTGCTCCATTGCCCATGAAGAGACTAATTTCCCCTTTGCTGTAATGCTTACTTCTTTTGAACCCCTGCAACAAATTGCAAATATGAGTTTCACATCCGGTATCCAATACCCATGTGTTAGAAGAAATAATATTTAGCTCAACATGTATCATAAAAGTCATACCTGAGGTTTGCCCCGCATCCCTCTTGGCTCTCAACTCTTTGAGATAGATCGGACAGTTTCGTTTCCAATGGACTTTCTCACCACACTCAAAACACGGATCATTTTTAGCAACCTTTTGCTTCTCTTCTTTGGGTTCCACTTTAGCCTTTCCCTTCCCTTTCCTTTTAACGTGTCCCTTCCCTTTGGCAACACTTGCCTTGGGGTCGGGGTGGTTCCTTTTCTTACTACTACCCTCATTGATCAATAGGACCGGTAAAACCTTTTTACCCATGCCCGCCTCGGCCGTTTTGAGCATTGCATGAAGCTCAATAAATGCTCTTGTCCCATCCATTCATATTATAATTCATAACAAAGGTTTCAAACCTTTTGGATAGGGAGTTAAGGATCAAATCCGTAGCTAACTCAGTGGAGACACGACAGTTAAGTCTCTCAAGGCGATCAATGTGGCTTTTCATCTTGAGAACATAAGATGAAACCTATTGGGTCTCGTCCATCCGACATGCATGAAGTGCTCGAACCGTTTCGAAGCGTTTCACCCTAGATTTTTGTTGGAACATTTCCTTCAATTGGGTGATCATATCATAAGCATTGTCGTTCTCAAAGTCCTTTTGTAAATCGGGAGTCATACTCGCCAACATTAGACATGAGACTTGCACGGAGTCCTCGACGTACTTGACCCAATCGTTAAAGGCCTCCACGTTATCCTCATCGGGTTGATCGGGAATGGGATCGTCTAACACATAGGACTTCTTCTCTTGCTTGAGAACGATTCTCAAGGTTCGGTACCAATCCATGAAGTTCCCATTGTTAAGACGTTCCTTCTCGAGGATGGTTCTTAGTGATAAGTTATGGACGGTCGGGATTGCGTTGTTGTTGTTTGCCATCTACAATTTTACAAAGTTCAATTTTAGTATTTTTAATATCAATGTATTTTAATTATTAATACCCTTTTATGTTTCATAGACAATTAATAATTAAAATGTAGAATCCAACGTTATATTTAAATATCGGTTAGGTGACCTTTATCCCTTTATTTAAATTAACAAGGTAGTCAACGTTTGACAATTGTAACCTATTACAATTTCTAGTGTATGGGATCTGTTTTAAACAACTTATGTTTTGTTTGGCATGTTTATCCCATCAACACCGTTTGTACGTCATGCTTCAGTGATCCTAATGCATGATTTCCAAATCAAGTCGTCCTACTTAAACACACGTGTGATTTTATAAATACAAGTGGTTAGGTGACCTTTATCCCACAAATACGGTAATTTCACCTCAACTTCACAAGTTTCGGCATTTATGGTTAGGTGACCTTTATCCCATAAACGAGTTACAAGTGAATCGAGTGTTGTTTAAAAGGATGGTGTTAAAACTTGTTTTGTAAAGGGTTTTTATAGTTTCTAAAATTCGAGTTTTTAGAAAAACCTTTTATACCATACTATTTGTATGCATTCAAATGCATGGTATTTTATGAAAAACAATTTTTATGATTCCTTTTAATAAAACTAATTTTTATTAAATCATTAACCCTTAATAAACTCATTTTATTAATTCCTTTAATGATTTTTATAGAACCAATTTTATGCTTGTTTTATTTTAGTTGTTTAACTAGTTTATGCAATTTTTCAATTAAAAGTCAAACTCATCCAAACAACCAAATAATCAACCAAACATAAAATATAAGTGCATAACCATAGCCAACTATTTTGACAACACTTGCTTGCCATAACAAGTGTGTCAAAAGGTCATTCCTAAGGGTAAAACATGACACAATGTTGTGTTGATGAACTCCCACTTGAACTTGCATCCAAATGCTTCAAGTGACCCTTTTGTGTTGTGATTTCTCCATTTTCTTTAGGCACCTTCTTGGTCATCCAAATCAGCCCCAAAGTACAATTACATAGAAAAATCCTAATACATTTTTCTAGAAAAATAAAGTGCAACTAATCTATTTATTACATGCCAAATGAAACAAATAAATTACATGCCTTTATTTCAACCAAATAAAATCACAACCACAAATATTCAAACACAAGGTCATGGCTAGGTTTATGCACTAAAATACATCCAAATGTATATACCAAAAAAAACGTAAACATGGTCCCTTTTCTAACCCAAAATTTCGGCCAACATAAACCAAATCCAAGTGGGTTTTTGTCTAAACAAACAAACCATCTCATGATTTTAATTTTTCAAGATTCTTACATGTATATAAAATAATATCTTGAAAAACAAAGGGATTTCCATGTGTGAAATTTCCAGCCCACTTTTTATTAAAATGGACCCGAAAATTTCGATTTTTGAAGCATGTATCCATATAACCGGCTCTTGATGCCATTGCTGGGTTTTGTAGATGTTTATCAAAGCCATATTAACCATTTAACATGTAAAACGCAGCGGAGTTTATATCAAAAACCATTTTGAGTTTAGTTAGTTTATGCATCATATACATTTGATTAAAACAAAACCCATGAACAAGGATCTTTATATGGAAGAACATACTATCAAAACATTCAAGAACACCATTAATTACCTCTTAGAACACGTGAAGAATGAAGGTAAAGATGATGATTTGAATGCTAAGTCTTCAACCAAGAAAACCTCAAGCTTGTATACCCAAAGCCACCAACAACCACCCTTGAATGCTAGGATTCAACAACACAAATTTCAGCTTTTAAAACTTCTTTAAGTTGCTGAAAATCTGCTCCTTTTTTTGCTGTTTTTGCCGAAAAACAACAAGGGAGAAAAAGAGAGAAAGATGCTCTTGAAGTTGAGAGAAAAAAAATTTGCATGGGGCTTGCTTGTATGTTTATATAAGCATCTTTAAAACCATTGGGAGGGGTTTATGGCAGCCCCTTTTTGCTGAAAATTCTGCCACAATGGAAGGGGCTTGCTTGCCATGATTTCCAACCCATTTGTTTTAAATTAATACCCAAAATAAATTTGTAACACTTACAAAATTATATTGTATTTACAACTAACTTTAACATGACACTAATTAAAACCAATTTAATTAATTTGTAATACATTACAAGTCATGTTACATTTTTATAAATGTTACTTAACCATTAATAACAATTATAAAATTATCTCTCAAAATAAATAAACCCATGTTATTTATTAATTTCTTAAGTGCATCTTATTTAGAAAACCATTTTTCTAAATGTTCTTAGTGTTGTTATTTATTTAACTGATCAAATCAATAAATAAATATTGCAGGTGTTTGTCTAGCTTGTTATTGGGTATGACCCGACTTGGATCATATCACACAAGCCACATCAATTTAATATGTATCTTGGGCAGACCGAATCCTACATTTCACTCCGCTAGATTCTCCTCCCTCTTCAACAACCACATTATCCACTGCTCGTATAATAACCGAACGTGGTATCTTCGCAAGTCTTTCAGCTTCAATCTTTGCGTCTCTTTCATCTCTCTCCTTCTGAACTTGCATCAACTCAGTATAGAGATAATTCACATTTTCCCAATTGCATCCCGAATGTATACCCAATGTATAACACATTCGTGCAATGGTTTGAAATTGAAATGCCATATCTTTGAAACTTACTCCAACATCATGATATCCATCTTCGGCATACATCTCTGATGAATCAAGTAAAGCAATATCATCCTTTGAACAGTTTACAATCCAAACAGGATCAAGCATCCGGATCACTCTCCATTTATCAACTTGTTTCAATAAAATCACTCCTTCAGAAGTTCTATCATCATAAAACCAAAACTTGAAATATGGGTTCCAGTCTTGTTCAATCTTCCTGAGTCTTGGTCTTTTGAATACTTTAGGCTTCACATAATCCTGAAATTTTTCTCTGAACTGAGGTGTTAACAAACTCCATCCAATTCGTGCTTCTTTCTTCAACAAATTCTCAAAAATTTCATTGTGTCGAGTCTGAATAGGCTTTATCATCCTCAATCTTGAAAGAGCTTTACATTCAAACGATGGAAGACTCATCAGATCAGTAGCTTTGCCAAATTATTGGCATCCATCTATTCGTTTCACTACATAACATCCTTTATCCATCAAGCTTCCTAAAATGTTATGAAAATAACCATAACTAATAATCCTTCCAATCATTTTGGATTTAGATCCAATCTTGAACTTCTTGGATTGTTTAGTTAGGTTTTCTGGATCTTTTTCTTCTAAAACTTCTGTCATTATCTTGAATGAATGTAAATGATCAATAATGTACTTTGTCTCATCTTGAATCTCTTTCCAAAAATCCATATTAGTCTTCACTTTAACTGGATCCAAAGTTGTTCTGGACATACTTCCATCCTCAAACATTTTCTTCATCGTGTTTAAATTCAACAGCTCCTCATCAATTACATCCTTATCATAATCAGATAAATCAACATCTTCATTTTCTTCAAAATCAAACATCAACTCATCATCATCTTCAAATAAATCTTGATAATCTTGAACTGAATAATCACCTACAATCTCTCCTTCTTCTATCTCTTGATCCAATTGAATTTCAAATATCTTTCTCTGCAAATCAATGTCAGAATGCAATTTGAATAAATCAAGAAATGTAGGCAAAGAGTAATCAAGAACTGTCTAGGGATGTTCTATTCCATCTAAATCTTCAAATTCAACATAAGTACAATCCCTGACTCTATCAGATGATACAGAAGAAATTGGAACTGCTTCAGTTGAAATCTTTGAAGGAGTATAAACAATAATAGCCCCTGACACAGAACCCAAACCACCATAACCACTAGCAACTCCACCAGCAACACCACCAGTCCCATCATCACCTCCAAAATCATGATCATCAGGATGTTCATCCACATCAGTATCACCATAATCAACTTTTTCTTCTTCTTCATCTTCAACCTTCTCCTCCTCTATCACCTTCTCATCCTCTTCTTCATCAATATCAACAACTACCTTCTCAGCTTCAGAACTTGAAACTTCAGTCTTTGATATCTTTGACTCCAAAGCTTTTATCTTGAACCTCAAATCAGTATTTTCATTCTTAAGTTAAACAATGTCTTCTGACTGAAGTTTGATAAAAAATTCCATTTCAGAAATCTTATCTTTCGTCTTCTTCTTTTCAAGAATTTCTTCTTCTCTCCACTTGATCATCAAAGCCATTTGAGTTTTCAGCTCATTTAATTCAGTAGTAGAAGAAGATGGTTTATCAGCAACATTATGTTCCTTTTCCTTCTTGTAGCATTCAAACTCCTTTGATAACAAAGATAATCTTCTCTTGAGATCAGTATCATCATAGTTAACTGTGAAGTTAATATCTCCCAAATCATCTAGTCCTGAAAACAAATCATCTTTAGGAATATCATCCTGATGACATTGAGTGTCTTGCACTGACGTAGCCACAGTGGTAGAATCTGTGAAAGCTGGCATAAAAGTAGCTACATTTACAAACTCAGAAATTTGTAAAGTAGAAGCATGAATAGTAGTCACTGGAACAGATGAAGTAATAACAGGAGAAATATAAGCAAGAACTGATGTAGGCATAACAGATGAAGACACAACAGTCTTAGTAGTTTTAGCTTTCTTCTCATAAGGCCCTCCTTTGGCCATCCTTTTCTTTCTTTTTAGTTTTGAAGACTCGGGCTCTTCAGAAACAAAACTAGGATCAACTCTTTCTTCCCTAGCATCTTCAGCCTGTTTAGCAAATTTCTTCTTGAGTCTCCTAACCATCTGGTTCCCTTCTTGAACCATTTCATATTCTGATTTAGAATCAGAAGATTCTTCATCATCATCACCAGCAGCTTCTGTCTGTTGTGCAGACATATCAACATCAACTGGCTCCTGTGAATTCTGTCCCTGAGAAGATTTAGCTTGAGGTGTAGACCTTGAGGATTGACCTGTAGTCTTCCTAGCTTGTGGTCTTGGAGGAGGTGGAGGTGGTTGTACTTGATCATCCGCATCAAGCTCTTCAGTATCTGACTCTGAATCAACATGCCTCCAGGCATCATCATCAGGAGCAACGTAGTTTGCCCTGGCACAATGACCAATCAAATCTTTCTCAAATATAGCATCCCCAGTCCTTTGATACACTTTGACCTGACCCAAACTGGAATCAGTCATATGTTTAAGCTTTAACAGATCTCCAGCCTCCCTGGGTAACTACCCTTCTGGCAACCTTTCATCAATCAACATCTGCACGAACCTAGGATACATATAAAACCTATCCTTAGCCTTCGTGATGTTGTCACACATGTATCGGAATATCATCCCAGAAAAATTGAACGGTTTGATCAATATTAGTGCAACCATTGCCGATCTCATAAAATCTCTCAGCTCATCAAACGTTCCCTTCCTCATACTCAGACAATGAAGAATAACATGTGCCAAGAACTTATACTGCAGAGGTAGCTTCCCCTTCTTCACTGATATGGAGTTGTAAGCTCCAAAACATCTAATCCGTAGAAAACAACCTTTGATGCACCTCTCAGGAATAAGAGTCACACCATCAGGTTCTCCTCCAAACTGTAGAACCCTCCTGATATCAGCTTCAGAGATACGAATGGCTTGCCCTAGCACATTCGCATCTATAACATATACATCTCTACAGAAATCACTAGAGCCGATTCCCAGAAACTCTGAATATGTGATCGGTAAATTTGAACTGAGTTGGAAATAGCATAATAGATCCTTGATCTCCGAAGGAACTCGATCATCGGTCGAAAGTCTTGGCCATTCCGTGTAGTCGGATCAAGGTATGCACAAACATTATGTTTGTCTCCGAATGTTAAGTTCGCCATTTCTACAATTAGAAATAAAAACAATTAGAAACAAAATTAATCAAAAATTAACAAAAATTAAAAAAATTAAAAAATTTCTAAGTAGACCAGCGAACCTATCTTCTTAGACGAACCTAATGCTAGGCGAACCTAAATTAGACGAACCTGATAATCAGACAAACCTTTTGAACGAACCCTTTGATGAACGAACCTTATTATGGACGAACCTTCTAATGAACGAACCTTCTGATGAACAAACCTCAGAATGAGCGAACCTTAGAATGAACAAACCTTCAAACAAACGAACCTTTTTGGTCAAACGAACCTTGACCAAAAGGTTCGGTCCTTTTGAAATACATAGGTTCGCCACAAACCTATCAGATTCAGACGAACTCTCAAGGTTCGGCGAACCTTAGTTTATTCAACGAACCTGTTCATCAGCAAACCTTTTCTAATTTTCAAAACAGATTTTAAAAACTTTGAATTTGATGATAAAAATCATATACCCAGTTTCGAAACATGCCGATGAACAACATTAACAAAGATGGTTTGTCCAGTTTTTAGATTTTAACCGATTTTAATCCAATTTAGAAGTTCGAACTAAAAATCCTAAAAACACTCAGATCTCTCAAATTAACCGGTCAAATTCAAAAATTTCTACCTAGAAATGATCACAAGATGATTCTGAGTCTAAAAATATCAGCGAAAAGTTCTAAGAGAATCTAAATCGAAAATCGAAAAATACGATCTTGCAGGTTCGCGAAAGAGAAATCAGATGAAAGTGACGAACCCTTCTGACGAACACTGTATATATATATCAAGAACCTCTTCAGACGATCCTTTCACGAACCTTTACAGCGAACCATTTCACACGAACCATTTAAGCGAACCATCTCAAACGAACCTTTCTTGCGAACCCTTACACACGAACCTTTCCAACTAACCATCTCAAACAAACCTAGTCAGCGAACCTAGCTATCAAACTTAGCCAGCGAACCTAACCAACAAACCTTACCCAACGAACCCTTACCATCGAACCTTCTCAAACACCAGACAAACCTTTTGAAAAATTTTGAAGTTTTCTTTAAATTTCAAAACAAATTCATGTTTAATTACTCCAAAGTCAAACAATTAATCAAAAATTATTGATTTAACATCAGATGAAAAATAAAATCTTTTTGTAATTTTTCAAATTTTAGAACAATTAAACTACAAATTTAACAAATCTAACTATAAAAATCAAATCTTTTTGTTTGAGAAAGATCCAGACATGAGATCATATTATTTTACAATTTTTCAACACATCTGTTTGTATTAATTACAAGATTTAAATGCAAATCACAAGTACAAGATGATTGTCAGTATACTTATCCTTTTAAGTTTAATTACTTAGTCAAGAAATCAGTTTAAACAAGATTATCAAAACACTTTATAATAATCCATTTACTTGAACACATCCCCGATTTGTGGATAATTATTCAAACGTAAATGTTCTTAAAACTTATTATTTCAATTTTAACCAGTCTGATCAAGCAAAAATAAAGCATAATTTCTTTTTGAAAATAACAAAATAGAAAACAATTTGAATTTGTTCAAAATCTTGGAATCAAGGTTGATACTTACGTATGCTCAAATGATCCAGAAAATGAACTAAACAATAAATTAAGATCAAGCTTTTAACAATCAGTTCGATATATTCATATACACAGAGATTGTCCAAATCTTAACCAGAACCAAGAAAACAAATTTGAAACGTTTAAAGCTATAACAATCAGGTCGATACGTAAGTATACGCAAAGAATGTTCCAGCTTTAAACTAAAATAAAAGAAAAACAAAATCAGAATTTCTTTTAAAAATTAAACACATGATCAATCTAGTACTTTGACTTTTTGTTCAAGACCATTTTGTCAGAAAAATTATCACTCTTTTAGGACAAAACTAAGTACTGTATTCTAAGCATTTGTTTCTTATAAAGTATAATCAAAACTTTGTTTAAACTTATCTTAACTAAGTTATAAACCTACTAACACATCATTCTTAGTACTTATAATTACTTTTATATTTTTAATAACACATACAGATATGTTTCCAAATGCAAATAATGTGCTATCATTTCTCATTAGGTCGAATCAATTTCTCAAATTTTGAATTTTTTTATGTTTTTGTATTTTTGATTTTTCAAATGTTTTTGTATTTTTCAAAATTTTCTCCCCCTAAAAACAAAAACACAAAAGAAAAGAATCTGATGTTAATTCAATAAAAAATTATTACGAAGGAAGTTGATTGTTGATTACCTCACCCATGACCCTGATCCCATTTAATTTGAGTAAAAACTCAAAACGTTGTTTGTCAAAGGCCTTGGTGAGAAGGTCTGCCCTTTGGTCGTTTGTGTGTATCTTCACCACATCAATCAGTTTCTTTTCATAACAGTCACGTATGAAATGAAACCGAATATCAATGTGCTTGGAATGTGAATGATACACTGGATTCTTGGTAATTGCAATGGCAGCCTCATTGTTGTCACACCCCTGCGCCGCGTGCGGAATCCACGGCGCGGTGACGTATGATCAGTTGAATCATGCACAAGTATTGAATAAGAACAACCACAATGGATTACTATGTTTCATAATGTTAAGACAATTGTTTAGTTACAGACAACTATCTACCAAAAGTAGGACAACTACAGACCCAAAATATAGTTTACAAAATAAGACTCCAAACATGACAATTAAACATTTAGGATTTAGTGAGTTTCTATTCCATCCTAGCATGTTTCTTCATCTTGTTCTATCTTAGAATGGTCTCCTTAGTTGTCCCTGAGATTGTCTTAAACCTGATTACCTGAAACACGTGAAAAGTAACTGTCAACTAAAGACGTAGTTGGTGAGAACAATAGGTTTAAACATTTGTAAACATAAGTTATATGATATAAGACATAGGTAAGTTAAAGCATCATAAGATTCACACGGATGAGCTGCAACCCAAACTAACATCAAGTAAGAAAATGAGTGTAAACAGTCCAATCACTGTTCGCACGACAGCCGATAATATCAAGTCCCAAACCACGTTTGGAGTTAGATAATACGTCAGCAGTTTTGATAACCATATGACACCAGACCTGCAGTTGGCTTTTAAAAGCAAATTTAAAAGCCAACTCCATCCTGGATAAGAAAACCATGACACCAGACCTGCAGTTAGCTTTTAAAACAAATTTAAAAGCTAACTCCATCCTGGATAAGAACCAATGTGTCCGCTTTCCCTTGTTGTGATCACCCAGTACTAACGCTAATGAATATGATACTTGATGGGTTTATAAGTTTGTTTACAACAATGGACACCATGTTTTCTGAATCTTACTTTAACCGGATGTGTTAATGTCTTATTGAAAACCCGGATTTAACTCCACGAGTTAAATCCTTTGTTTATGTAACATGATAATGAATCTCTTGATTTGAATACCATGATGTGAACAACTTGACTTGAATACCATGTTTTGCACCACTTGATTTGAATACCATGTTTTGAACCACTTGATTTGAATACCATGTTTTGAACCAATGAGTTTGAGTACCATATTGTGAACCACTTGGTTTGAATACCATGATGTGATGACCTTGTGTAATAACAAGGTTTATAACAAAAGGGTTTGTAAAATCCTTTATCAAAAAGTGTTTATCCTTCATAAATACATTTGAGTAAATAATTTCAAAACAGTTCAAAAGTCCCTTATAAAACCTTTTTAATGAAAAGAGTTTAGTAATTGACAAGTAAATTAAAACAGTTGACAATTTCTTTAAACAATTGATGAATCCCTTGGATTCGTAAGATGAACCTGAAATGTTTATGACTTACACATAACTTGTGTAATGAAACAAGATTGAAATAGCGATTTTGATCACGTGTTCCACCCCAAAACAGTTATAAAACAGTAAAAGAGGGGCTAAAGTTCTCACCTGTCTGCAGTAGACTCTGAACAAAAACAGATAGCAAGTAGCAAACAGGACTTCTAATTGTTTCCTATAACATTGTAATCATACATAAGATATAGGATTTATAATTGTATAACTTGATTCATTGATTGACTTGTGTTCTCATGATTTGATTGTTGTGAAAACTTGAATGTTATGATTTGAATCTCTTGATTGATCATGGGTCCAAGAAACTTATGAAATGTTCTTTGATGCATAATTCATATGCATAAAATGATAAATGTTTATGAATTTGATAGCCATTGATTACCATTTGTTGTGAAAAGATGTTCAATGTTTTCAAGTCTTGTGATTGTGAATTTATCTTCATGATTGTTGTTAAGTTATAACTTAACCAATTCATGATCAATTCACAAGTATTATAAGTCGAACCCAAAACAATTGGCCTTAGTCCATGTAACCCCAATGGTCCTTAATTCGAGTTCATGGCCACTTAATTCAATAATGGGCCAATTGCTAAGTATTGGGCCAAAAGTGGATTTCGTGGGCCAAATGAATGAATTATTGGGCCTCCTGTCTTGTTGGGCTTAACCTAAGGTGGACCGAAGCTAACAAATCAATTGGGCCAAATGGAATTTGATTGGGTTGGGCCGAAAAGTCATGGGCTGCCACTTGGGCAGCGAACCCTTTAGTCTCAAGGCTTAGGTTCGTTGACATGTATGGGCTCGGCTCAAGTTGGTTCGTGACATGCACAATGGTTCGACTAGGGTTCGTGATGACTCCTTAAGATTCCTAGAGTTCGGCTGATAGATCCCCGAACCATGCAGGGTTCGGCCAATGAACTGATGAGGGTTCGGTCGATCATGCCACGAACCATGCAGGGTTCGTGGTTCATTCGCAGCTTATGCATGGCGACAAGGGTTCGTTTCCTATGGTCCAGCATGGAGGGTTCGTTGGAGATGCCCATGCCCACGAAGGTTCGACTGAAAGGCATGTGATGGTTCGTGAGGGTGAACTGGTTCGGCAAGGCTCGTGAGAACATCAAGGGTTCGGCAGAAAGTTACACGAACCATGCAAGTTCGTTTAGGATTAGGGTTCGGCTGCTGAAGCTTGGCACCCGAGGGTTCGTTGACCAGGATGGTTCAGCAAAAGGGCTCGTGACCCCTTAGGGTTCGCTGATAACCCCACGAACCATGCAGGCTCGTGAACGCCTCTGGAGGGTTCGGCTATGTGCTGATTGGGGTTCGACTCATGAACCTTCGACGAACCTGTAACATGCTACCACCACTCCCTCAAATCATGGATCTAGACCTCGATCTAAGTGAATATAACATCAGAGAGGGTTGCTAATGGTGCGAAAACAGAATGGTGATGTTTTAACCGGTGGTTCGTCGGGTTTGATCACAAACACAAATACAACCATGAAAACCCTCTTTTTCCAGATTTTCAACCGGTCATACCTCGTTTTTGGCTGGACAAATCCGTGGTTTTCTTGTACTATCTTGTAGAGAATGTCGAGAGCTTCGCGTGGGTTCGAGAATTACCGAAATCCGTCAAGAAACGAGCGAGATACGAGCGTTTAAAGATCGGTTTTTAGAGAGAGAGAGGGTTGGCCGGAAATTTAGTGAGAGAAAGTGGTGTAGGTGGAATAAATGAGATAAATGATCTCATTCAAGGCTTTTATAGCCCGTGTGGTATTCGGGTCCGTTTCGGTCGCTCGGTTCGCGTTTCCGGAACGTAATGCGTATTTTACGCGGTTTTCTTTAAAATTAAGTGTTAAACTCATTAAAATGATGAGTTTCAAAATTGTAAAAATATAAAATAATTAATTTAATTATTTTTACTCTTCGTGTGTTGTCGGATCGTTAAACATTCACAATTTACGTGTATACCCGCAATCGCGTACGTTTTCCGATCGTATTAAAATATTTAAAGTCGTTTAATCGTAATTATAAGTTCAACATTCGTATTATTATGGATCGTCACCCATAACTATACTCAGTCTCGCTTACAGATTACGATCTTGGTTGAATTAATTAAATGTCATAATATTCGTCTCGACACTACGCACTAACACTAACCTGTTACACCGAACGCAGTATATGTATAGGGCTCACTCTCGCTGCCCACCACTGTTTCGATATAACCAGTTACTGCTCTTGCCTAGTGTAATTGACTGTAAATAAATAATAAATACTTGTTTTCTGACTACTAAGATCCTGTAACACACAAGCACACATTATGAACATACTGAAACACATTGATTGAACTGAAACTGAACAGACACTGTTCTAACACTGTTTACAACTACATGACTATATGCACAAATGTTACAATTGTCTACATGAATCGGGGTAGATAGAAAATTCAGTCCATAGTCTCTCATCTGTTGTTGTATCCACAAGACTTGGGAACAACAACTGGCAGCAGCAACATATTCAGCTTCACATGTAGATGTAGCAACAGATGTTTGCTTCTTGCACTGCCAAGAGACTAATCTCTCCCCCAGAAATTGTTCACCTCCAGTAGTTGATTTGGAATCAGTCTTGCATCCTCCATAGTCTGAATCACTATAAGCATGGAAGGAATAGTTATCATCCTTAGGATACCACAGACCGGTGTCTGGTGTACCCTTCAGATAACGTAAAATCCTCTTGACTGCAATCAGATGAGAAACTTTAGGCTTTGATTGATAGCGAGCACAGATACTTGTAGCGAATACAATATATGGTCTTGAGGCTGTCAAATACATTAAGCTCCCGATCATTCCACGATATAATGTAGCATCAATTAACTCCCCCTTAAGATCAGGCTCAATCCCATGATTGGGCTGAATGGGCGTGGAAATGGGTTTACAATCAAGCATGCTAAACCGTTTTAGCACATCTTGAATGTATTTGGTCTGATGAATAAAAATGCCATCATTAGTCTGATCTATTTGTAAACCCAAAAAGAACTTAATGTCTGACATGGCACTCATCTCGAACTTCTCAATCATAACCTCTTTAAATTCCAAGCACAACTGTTCATCAGTAGACCCAAAGATGATGTCATCTACATAGATCTGAACAAGGAGAATGTCCTTGTCCTTTTCCCGATAAAAACAGTGTTTTGTCTATCTGACCCCTCTTGAACCCGTGTTCAACAAGGTGAGTCGAGAGAGTCTCATACCAAGCTCGAGGAGCCTGATGAAGACCGTACAGTGCTTTGTCAAGGAGATATACCTGATCCCGGTGGATCGGATCCTCAAAGCCCGGTGGCTGACAAACATACACTGTCTCCTTCAAAGATCCATAAAGGAATGCAGACTTAACATCGAGTTGAAAAACTTTAAATTTCTTGTGGGCAGCAAAAGATAGAAATAATCTAATCGCTTCAAGCTGCGCCACAGGTGCAAACACCTCATCATAATCAATTCCTTCTATCTGTTTGAACCCTTGAACAACCAAACGCGCCTTGTTCCCGAAGAATTACGCCTCTATCGTCTCTCTTACACTTCAACACCCACCTGGTGCCAATCTTCTTCTCACCTTTTGGCAAATCCACTAAATGCCAAACTCCCAGTTTCTGAAACTGATTAAGCTCCTCTTGCATGGCTTCCACCCAGGCAGGCTCACGCAGGGCTTTAGTTACAGATTTAGGCTCAATCTGAGAAACAAATGCAGAATGCATCCATAACTCTTGAGTCCCATGATTTCTCTCCAGCTCGACATACAAACTCTCTTTGTTTGTGACTTGACGCCTTGTATGTACTCTAACAGACGGATCTCCAATGATCTACTCCACAGGATGATTCACGTGAACTCTGGACACTGGCACTTGCGGGACTCCAACACCATGATCAAGATTTGTGATATTCTGATCTTCATCTTGATCTTGAGAAACTGCATCTTCAAAAACATCCTGATCATCCTCCGATGACCAGTCATCATTAACTGCTTCAGAAGTGCCTTCCCCTGTTGGATGATTAGCTTCAACTTGATGAGAAATTCCTAAATCTTCAGAATTCTGTAGATCATATAACATCTGCAAGGGAATTTCATCATCAGTAACATGAGGAGACAAATTAAAAGACTCAAAAAATTTATCATAATCGAAAAGCCAATTTGGACCTTTGCCTTCAGGTATAGGTGTATGTCGTTGAACATCCACATTATACCAAAGTTCCACAACACCCGTGCGTTTGTTAAACACACGTTTATTGGGCAGGCTGTAGCCAAGAAAGAAACCTTCTTCAACTTTAGAGTTGAATTTAGCATCTTTCTTAAGCATGGTACATGGAGCCCCAAAAGGTTCCAAGTGTTCCAAATTTGGTTTTCGATTCTGAAGAAGTTCATAGCAAGTCTTATTATGTCTTTTGACAATCAGCACTCGGTTGAGAGTAAAACAAGCGGTCGCTACGGCTTCACTCCAGAAAGTAATGGGCAGCTTCGAATCAGCGAGCATCGTTCGAGCAGACTCTATCAATGTACGATTCTTCCTTTCAGCTACACCGTTCATCTGTGGTTCATACGGTGCACTAAATTGCTGATGGATGCCCTTTGAATCACAGAATGCTTCCATGTTCTGATTCTTGAATTCTGTCCCATTGTCTGATCGAACACGCCTAACCCTCAACTTGTACAAAGTCTCCAATCTGTTTACCAACAAAACAAAATTTTCATAAGTTTCAGATTTAAATTTTAAGAACATTACCCATGAAAATCTAGAAAAATCATCGGTCACAACAAAACAATATGATTCACCACCGATACTCTTCACATTAATCGGTCCAAACAAATCCATGTGAAGTAGTTCCAATGGTTTATCAATAGAAAACACTGTTTTGGACTTATGTGACCTCCTTTTATGTTTACCCTTTTAACAAGAAACACACACATCAGGTAATTTGAAATGTTTAACAGGTACACCATCAACCAAGTGATTGTGTACAAGATGATTCATCTTTCTGATGTGTATATGACCCATTGTCTGTGCCAAGACCGAGTATCCTGCTCTGTGGCCTTCGACACCAGACACGTCTCAACTTTGTTTACCGTCTCCGCATTAGCCATGTCTAAAACATACAAAATTTTTTACACCTGTCAGCAGTCATCAAAATCCAGTCATCTGGAATATGAATTCCTTGTTTGAGCACATAGCATTTCTTATCATCAAACAAAACCTTATAACCTTTATCACTAATATGTGATACACGCAAAAGATTATTAGTTAACTCCTTACAGTAATTCACGTTGTCAAAGGAAACTTTACCATTAGTCAAACTACCACTACCGGTAATCTGACCACCTTTGTCACCTGCAAAATTAACATAACATCCGTTCATCTCTCGAAAATCTTTCAACAAACTGATCTCTCCTGTCATGTGCCGTGAACATCCACTATCAACAATCCATCGACTGTTGATATGACCCGTGAATGCCACATGCACCATAAATTAAAACAAAATTTTATCAGTATCAAAATGGATGACTCCCGCCATTCCGGTGTTGAGTCTCCCCGAAGAGCCTCCTGCCATTCAATCTCGATGAACTACTTGAAGACCCTTCTTCCAAGTATTCATCCTTCCTCACAAAAAATCGATCATCTGACCTGGGTCTGGATTTCCAAAAAGAATTAGAATTAAAATTTTGTTTTGAAAATCGTTTAGGAGAAAAATTGTCATAAAATTCATCATCAGATGATGATCTCTTTTTCAAAACTCTTTTAACCTTTTGTTGGTTATCAAAAAATTGTCTTTTATGAAACTTGTCCTCCTTGACCCAGACACACTCAGGATCAAATTTTCTGAGTATTCTCATCTCCTCTTCACTAGGCTTTATCCTCCTAGGACTCCCACCAGAATGGATCACATGACTGTCATTAACAGAAGATTTCTTTTTGATCTTGTGATTTGGACAATTTGCTGATATGTGTCCTGTTCCTCCACAAGTAAAACATTGTCGTGTTTCTCGTGGAATAAAAGTATGAAATCTGTTACAAGTGTCCAAATCACAGTCAGCAATGACATGACCCACTTTCCCACATCTGTAGCATTTCCTTGATGATACAGTCTTTGGTTTTAATTCATCACACCTCTTAGATGAACCCAAAGATTTGGATGCTATAAATGGAGATAAAACCTTATTTTTCAAACCCGTGGCTTTTGTCTTGACATTCTTTTGAGAAATCTTTGATTTGCCCTTGTTTCCATCCCCTCTTTGATTAACATTGTCAACACCTTTGATAAACTTCTTGTCAATCTTTTTAGAAAATTTCTCTTGTTTTTGACAAACTTTGCTTGACTCTCCTTTTTGTGTGGTAGATTACTCAACAAACACAATTGGCTTTAGAGTAGAATTAGTCTTGACTTTTAGATTTGGTTTGAAAACAGGCTTTTGTTTAGCCACTGTTTTCCCAGCTGATTTTACTTCAGATTTTGGTTTCTTGAAAACTGGACTCATCTTCTCAACATTTTTTGCTTGTTGATGACCAATCATTCTTAGAATATCATCCGGATATTCTAAATCAGTGATGTCCTCGATGATAGGAGCATCATTATCAACAAATTCACTCTCATGAGATGATGAACTTTCCATATCCTCAGACACTTGATCAGACACACTTTCCTTTAAGGAAACTGGATTAACTTCCAATTCTGGATCAAATTGTGGTCTTGATACATAACTTTGAGGATTTGGCACAGCATGAAAACCAATACCAGAAGTATCACGCGAAGATCTTTGCATAGCCGCAAAGTAATCAATGACATATGCTGAATTCTGGTAGTTTTCAAGCTTGGCTTTGTTCAACTCAGCTTCAGATTTTGCAGCTGATAACTCTACTTTCAACTTCTGAACTGAATCCAGAGGCACAGAAACAGCATGATTATTCTGTAAAACCTTGATTTTCAAATCTTCGTTTTCTTTAGCAAGATCAATTATCTTTTTGTCAAATGCTTTTTCTTTTGAAATCAATTTTTTGTTGGCTTCTGTGCATTCTCTCAGATCAGAAGTTAACTGAGAGTTCATCTCTTTCAGTCTATCAATCATCTCAAGCAGATCATTATGTACCTCATTCACCTCATCAACCTTCTCCTTTCCTTTGCTAGCTTTTTCTTCCAATGAAGCCATGAAAGCACCCATAAGATCTTCATATTGTTTGCCCCAGTCATAGCCCTCATCAGCTTGACTTACAAGTGCTTTAGAAGATGATTCTTCAGATTTCTCTTTCTTTTTATGATAATCTTCCTTAGGCTTGAATGGATTCAAATTTCCTTGCTTCTTTGGATTCTTGCATTCTCTTGCAAAATGACCAAGTTCACCACAATTATAACACTGTGTAGATTTTGGATTGAATCCAAATTTGGTATTTCGGTCAAAGGTGAATTTCTTCCTGGTCTTCTTCTCATATCTATTAATTCTGCGAATAACACTCGCCAAAGCCCACTGAGTATCTATCAGTTCCATCTCATCTTCATCAATTTGTGCATAATCTTCAAAAGTAAGATTTGCATTTTCAATTCTTCCAGCCACCTGTTCATCATAAGCACTTACTACACACGACAAAATAGACATATGGTCTTTAACTGCTTCAACTGTCACTTTTCCCAAATTTGCTGTGTTAAGCTGCACTGGAGGTGGTGTAGACTCGGACTTTTTCTCATTGATAGGACAATGTGAACTAGAACTTGATGACACCGAAGAACTCTGAGTAGTTTCAGAAGTCGTAGACACGAAAGCAGTCTGTATCTTTGTAGATGCTGCAGGTGGTGTAGCAACAGACCCACCATACAAGGAAGGATCTTGTGTGACATTTACACGTCTCGCTTTACGTTTGTCCTTCATTTCTTGTTCCTCCAGTTTATGAATAAACTCTACCAATGTCAACCCAGGTAGGTTTTCTCTCAATATGAGCACCAAAGAATTCCATTTATCAGGTAGTGCATCAGCCAGACAATCAATCTTCTCATCCTCTGAATACTCAATACCATATTTTCTCACTTCAGTCAACAAGTGTCTGTATCTGGTGATTAAGCATCAAGAGTCTCATTTCCAATAATGTTAAAATTTTCAAACTCCTTTCTGATATCTGTAGCCTTCATTTTCTTCAGATTTGTGTTGCCTTCAACTCTTGCCTTCAATGCATTCCAAAGATTGTAAGCAGTCTTGTGTTCATCAAACTGATGCAGAATTTGATTGGGAATGGCTTGACTTAATAACCAATAAGCTTTCTTCTCTGAGTCATACTTTTTCCGCTCATCTACATCTAGTCTTTCCAAGAGTTGAAACAAATCAGTACCAACTACCCTTGGTCTTTCATAAGGAGATAATATTCTTTCCCATAAGTTTGTATCTGTGCCATTTAGATGAGTCTCAAATCGTCCTTTCCAATTGTCATAATCAGCTAAATCCAATAACTTTGGCACTTTATTTGTACTACCCACTTCAGTCTCACTGATTAAAATACTCTGAAGTTTGGAGTTCTGACTTGCCATCGCCGCGTACATGTCAAACATAATTTCTGAGTTGATAAACAGCGAACCTTTTCAAAAATATCACTAGCCGAACCTCTGGACAAAAACTGTCTTTTGAGCAGCGAACCTTTAAACAGCGAACCTTTGAAACTCACGAACCCTTACACAGACGAACCCAGAAACAGATGAACCCTGAAACTGGCGAACCTTGAAACTGGCGAACCATTAGTTCAAGCGAACCCTCAGCCGAACTAAATCTCACGAACCTTCCAACAAAGACGAACCTTTAGCAAATCTTGTTCACGAACCACAGACGAACTATGAACAGTAATCAGCGAACCTCAGACGAACTATCACCCAAATCTTGCCGAACCTTGACAGAACCTTTGCCGAACCTTGGCTGAACCAGTGCCGAACCTTAGGCGAACTATCAAACGAACCCTCTGAAAAACCTTCTAACAGCGAACCTTTCTGTTCAGCAAGTCACAGGTTCGTCCCACGAACCTGTAGCACACAATTTGAAAATTTTGGGAGGGAAACCTTCCAAAACTTCAAAAAAATCTGTCCAAATCTATACCAAAACACCTCCAAAACTTCAATTGTTGTAATTTAACAACAATTGATGATGAAAATAGTCTCAAATCACCAGAAAACCGATCAAGAAGAAAAAATTTGATCCATCAAATGTCTTCAAATCTTCAATTGCTTGATTTCTTTGAAATTGTAGTGTAGAACCTCAACCAAACGCTCTGATAACACTGTTGGTTTGGTTGAAACCGATCAGGATCGAAAACGAGATGCTACAAACTATCAACAACGTGCGGAATCCATAGTTGATATGTATAAAATCATAAGAACACAAGCAATTCAATAATCAATCTTGTATATATCAACAAATGATTACAAGATTTCACTCAGAAAACACAGATCTCACACAGAGAAAATCTCAGAAGTTCTGTCAAAAGTTCTATCAAAAGTTCTACTGAAAAACAGACAAACCTTCTATTTATACAAACAGACCAGCGAACCTATTTCTTGTAGCCGAACCTTAGGTTTGCCAGCCGAACCCTAAGGTTCGCTGGACGAACCCTTAGGTTTGCTAGACGAACCTATGATAACCTATCAAAAGGTTCGCCGAACCTTCTCCAGGTTATAGGTTCGCCAAACCTATCAAATCAATATGTTCGCCAAGCTGCCAAGGTTCGTGGGCCAAACGAACCTATGGCAAACCTTAGCCGAACCTTCTAAAAAACTCAAAATAAATAAAAATTTTTGAATAGCAAACAATTACAAATGTGTACTAACAAGTAAACTAGACAAACTCACAGCAGACTCTACAGTTTCAGGGTTGGCTGCAACAACTAAACCCTGAATGCAGGCGGGGAGTCCACCCGCATATCTATCAATCCTTTTCTCTAATGTTGGTACCATGTTCCAAAGCAACCAGCTCGTGGTAACGAGTAGTATACCCCATATGATCAGCCCCCTTCATAACATGATTTGACAATTCAACCTCCAGCTTCTGCAGTTCGTTCTTGGGGCAGAATTCCATTCTCATCAGGTTCTTAAAGTCTTCCCAAGTCATGGACATAGCTTCCTCTCTTCCCCTTGCATTGATTTGGCCGTTCCACCAAGTCAAGGCTCACTTGTTGAATGTTTCAGCAGAGTAACGAACCTTGTGGTGCTCTGGACAACTGCAGAGGTCCAGAGTAGTCTCAATTTTTTCAATACATTGGATTAAACCAAGGGCCCCTTCATTCCCGCTAAAACTAGGCGGCTTACATCCTACAAATGACTTTTAGGAGTAATGAGATGTACCGCCAGTATTCACACTTCCTTCCCCAGACGAATTACCAGTGTTGGTGTTTTCATTCCGGAGACGGTTCAGCATCTCCGGTATCATTTCTTTCAGCTTGTTAGTCAGCTGACTGCTCAGTAATGTCGCTAGGGCGATGGTAGTAGGATCTAATATCTGAGCCGTGAACGGGTTTGGAGGTGGAGAGTGTGGAGGAGGAGGAGGCGATGGAGGAGGTGGAGGTGGTGAATCAGCCGGTGATGGTGTTGAGGAGTGTGGAGCCAAATCGTGCGGTGGCGGTAACTGAGGAGGTCGTCTTCGTGGCGGCATTCTATGCATAACCAAAAGAATATTGGTTAGTGCAGTGATCTAATGCAGAAGACACGATGCAAATAAAGTCTTAAGTCCTATGTTCTCTACATGCGGGTCCCTAGGTTATAGTCTAGGCCAAACCGTTTAAATAAGTGACCTGTGTTTCTCTATAACCATGGCTCTGATAACAATCTGTCACACCCCGAGCCAGCGGGGTAGGATCGGATTCCCCGTCGGGCGGAAGGTTCTCGGGGCGCGATATCGTGAGTGATAATCGGAATGATTAGATTGTTTACATAGCACATGATATATAAATGAGAAACTACTAAAATAAAATAGAATTACAAAGTTAAATTACATCAGTTAAGTTTATAATTTAACAATATAAATCTACTATCACATCATAAATCTTCTATCTTGTATCTGCACAAGATATACAAAAAAAATCTGTATAATGATGCTTCAAAATATGCAGGTCCAAAATGCTAGGTCCTCTATCTGGTAACCTATTCCAAAAAGAAATAACTCTTCAGTTAACATGTTCGTCACCTGAAAAGTAATGCAAAAATAATGTCAACACATGGTTGGTGAGTTCATTAAGTTTTATAAAAAAAATGAGTTCGAATAACCTGAATGACTACCTTAACCTCACCATTAACCACCTATACCATCCAGTTCAATATGCTTATATATAGGGCATATGTAGGGTCAAACTTACCGCCCGCCCAGCCACCGTCCCACCACATAGTAAACCACATGATATATTGTTCCTGGTGATAATTAGGCATTTCACTTTACTGCTTTGATTCCATAACATATGATTCATAGCATTTGATTACCCTGAAAATGTTTACCTTGATCCCCCGAAGTGACAACCTTAACCTCATCAACAACCACCTATGCTATCCAATCAAGTATGCTTATATATAGGGCATATGTAGGGGACAAGCCCCAGCCACCGTCCCACCACATACCGAGTTGCTTAGCATATTGTTGTTAATGATAATTAAGCGTTTCACTCCATTCACCTTCAATTAGATTCTGATTTCCACAATTAGATTTACCTTTGATCTCTTGAGTTCACCATGTATTCTTGATTTCCCAAAAGCACTTGTAGAAATATAACATAAAATGTTTAATTAAACAAATAACTAAGCATGTAAATACAACTAAGACATGATGATTGGACCTTATTGACTCAATCAATTAGAATTAGTTGTTGGTGGTTGTCCAAGTTGTACCCTCTCACACGTGGCCCATATCAGGCATGACTCACAAGGAGCCTACCTGTGTGTGCTGGGACTTTAATGATGCCCATATCAGTTTGACCCATTGGTCTACTGTACATGTCGGGACTTTAAGGATATCCTTTGATTCTTGATTTTCTTTGATTCCACTGATTTTGATTTGTTTAAGAGTTTCCGTTATTGCCCATATAGCTTGACTACAAGAGTCTACTATTTATGCCGGGACTTTCCGTGTGTTACACGTGGTGTTGATTTCTATACAACTCACATCCACCTTAGTTAAGCAATTAATGATTTCATTAGACTTTTAATGATTTCAATGATTCACACACGGTTATGATTTCCATGATTCACTTGATTCTCTTGATTTCTGATCTTTAGAATTCCATGATTTCACAATGATTATAGATTTTTGATTAGGATCCTCAGATTTGCTGATCCACCCACTGGATTAGATTCCATTGCATTTGATCTTTAACTTTAGTTCTTCTGATTCCACTTTGAATTTAGATTCTTGAATTTGAGCTTGATGGACTAAGGGTTTGTTTATAGCTTTAGAATTAAGGTATTACTCATACGAGTAATTAATTAACTTGTAATTTAGTTCTGCATAGCAATTTCCTAGACAGGAATCTAGGAGTATAAACAAGCATATATAACAAGCAATAATAAGTAAAAGCATTTACGTAAAACAATTTAAATAAAACAGTTTACACATGCTTCTCAGCCCCGCGTTTGAAAACAAAATGTTTAGAAAAGGGGCAATGAACTCACCTGTGTTGCTGTGCAAATGATCTATCACAAAATGCGCGCTCTTTGATTGCAGACTAAGTATCTTCAGTTCCTGAGTTGTTTTAAAAGAATTCGAATACGATAAGTATACGTATTAGTCGTCGTACCTAAGGTTTGGTCTCGGTGTGCAACTAAGTGTCCTATGTTACTAATGTGTTTCTAAGATTTCATCAAACTAGTCTAGTTAAATTACCCATTTGTAACCCTATCCCAAATCAGTTAATCTTAGCAAGTCTTAATTAACATGTTTTAATTAAGTTCATTTTCAGTTAAAACATTAATTTAGAAAATCATTTAATTTAATTTAACAAAGTTTATAAAGCATTTTCTTTTATTAAAATATCATTAACTTAGCTTAAATTAACAATTAACATGTGATGGGCTTAATTAAACCCATTGGGTCCATCTCGGCCCATTACTAATCTTTGGTTTCCAATTGTTCACAAATCAAAATCTTTAAATAATTCGACATAGATCATTCAATCCTCTAAGGTCGTTGTCCGTATCAAGACTTTTACTAAGGTTAGTGTTAATAACTAAATTAACACTCCATCCCTTAGTCTTTCGTTCTGATCCACATGAGTTAATAACAATTTCCCAAGTGTCAAGTTAAATCATTAGACATTAACATTTCATAATGAATTGTTAGGGAGTTTTAGAGAAAACCCTTGTTGTTGATTAGATTACTAACCCATGATTGCCTCAATACTCTATAACATTATGATTAGCAACATGATCTAGGAACTCACTTTTCTTCAAATCCTAAATTCTTTGTCACTTAAATGACCCCATACACACACATACCCGACTAGTCCCATGCACGTGGGAAGGTTTGAGGGTCTTTATGATTTGGAGATTCATTATCCATGAAGGCAGCGAACCTTTGGAATAATACCCAAGGGTTCGACTGTTTGGTACAGGTTCGGCCACCACTAGGTTTTGGGGTCCCAATGAGTTCGGCTAGGTCCTAGTTACCCAAAGGTTCGTGACATTCAACTAAGGTTCGTAGCCATCTGTATCTTCCTTAGGTTCGCTGCTATCCAAGGTTGTAGATGATCCAAGGTTCGGTTAATTCAATAGAGCAAGTGGGTTCGTGGGATTTCATGGGTTCGGCCAAGGGTTCAGTCTAAGGGACAGGTTCGAGACTTGTAGTGTTCGGTTGATGCTAGGTTCGGTCATTCCATGCAGGTTCGCTAGGTAAGGTTCGTTGACTTCTAGGGTTTGCATGGCCATGGTTCGGCCATGCAAGGTTCGTCTCCTGAGTAGGTTCGTCGGTTCATGGTTCGTGGCCAGCTAATTCAGAATGCTCGGGTTCGGCTAAAGGAGAGCTTTTAGGTTCGGTCCTGGGTTCACAACTCCAAGATTCGCCCAGCTGGAGGTTCGTGACATAGAGGGTTCGGCCACCTGGTTACAGGTTAGGCCATAACTAGGTTCGCCGACCTGCACCCGTCTCCCTCCACTGTTCATCATCTTCTCCATTGCTATTACCTGTTACAAACCCATTCCCATAGCTGCCTAGTCGTTTACAATGGTCTATTTCACGATCTCTAAGTGGTTAATACCGGTTAGAACAACAATCCTACAAGGGTCGTGACACACACTAAAAAAAAAACGAACATAAACTTGAAATTTACCTCGCAATTAGTGGATGGATGCTTAGATCCTTCGTCCTTTCGTGATCTTCGTGATGAGGGGATCGTTTTGACACCAAGAACTCGTGAATCCATTGAGAAATCACCAAGAATTTGTAGAGAGAAGGAGGAGAAAAATCTTTTCTAGAGAGAGAGAGGAATAAAACGAAAATGGAGGAAGAGATGGGATTGGTGGTGGTTGGTTACCACATTAATTGAGTCATTTAATGATTCAAAATACCCGGTTGTTCGGCCTCGTATGGTTTCGCGTAAAACGTCATCGCTTCGTAGTTTTTCGTAATAAAACGACCCGACTTATAATCTAAGATTTAAGAATTTACTTTAGGTTGTGATTCCTAATAAATTAACTAAATATCTGTCGTTTAATTAAAATTTTTAGAAATATTAAATTTATTGTTTAAAATCGAATCGTACAGTCATCACGCGTATTCGTTCGAATCGTCACTCGTACGAACACGACGATAACAATACTTTTCAATATTGTTTTCTAGTTATCGAATATCATTCAGAACTTTAAACTTTCACATTTATTCGTACAGATCGTCACCTATACGAATAATCCATCAATTTAGCATTCACGTAACAACATCCGTGTTATTTTGTTTTATAAAGCCTCACATACGTTTATATATAATAAATTCCTAACACATAATCGCATGATGGTTCTGTAATGCTAGATAATTATCTGACTGATGAACCATGTTTTTCTGAATTCTGTTTCTCTGAAATGATTTCGAATTCACTGTTTGATAATAAAACTGATAATGATATATGATAGAAACATGACATAAAATGAAACATATATAGTTTGTACCTGATTACTGTTCATGACACTGTTGAGATCACTGTTCCGGTACGAGTCCGGCACTGATGTTACATCGCGGCATGGAGTGCCAATCTCCATCATATCAGATCGAGACACTAGATTCACTTCTAACTTCTGGAAATCGTTGCAAAAGCCGCTTGGCACGCGGTTGGATATGAGTACAGCATACCACCCACAAACTGAGGGAACGCACCATGCAAACCCTCGAAGATATGCTACGGGCATGCGTAGTAGACTTCGGGAACAGTTGGGAAACTCACCTACCATTGGTGGAGTTCTCCTACAATAACAGTTACCACACCAGCATCAAGGCAGCGCCTTTCGAGGCCCTCTATGGCAGGAAATGCTGATCACCCATCTGTTGGGAGGAAGTGGGCGATAGTCAGCTCACTGGGCCGGAACTTGTGCATGAAACAACAGAGAAAATCGTGCAAATCAGGAACCGCATGGCAGCAGCTCGCGATCGTCAAAAGAGCTATGCCGACAAACGCCGCAAGCCTCTAGAATTTCAGGTAGGAGATAAAGTCCTTCTGAAAGTTTAGCCAAGGAAAGGCGTCATTTGTTTTGGTAAACGAGGCAAACTGAACCCACGGTATATTGGACCTTTCAAGATCCTGAAGAGGATTGGTCCAGTGGCATACCAACTCAACTTGCCAGTCGAAATCGACGGAGTTCACAACGTGTTTCATGTCTCGAACCTGAAGAAATGTTTATCAGATGAGACACTTGTAGTTCCACTGGAAGAGATCCAGGTGGATGAACAACTACGGTTCATAGAGGAACCGGTCGAAATCATGGACCGTGAGGTCAAACAACTCAAGCAAAGTCGGATTCCAATTGTCAAAGTCCGATGGAACTCGAAACGCGGACCTGAATTCAGGTGGTAGCGTGAAGATCAGATGATGCGCAAATATCCCCATCTCTTCAAACAGACAACGTCGAACACCGACAACAACGAATAAATTTCGGGACGAAATTTCCTTTCAACAAGGGGATGATGTGACAACCCGAAAAAAATTTTGTTTCTCAAACAACTTTTACTTCTCAAGCACTACAACAGCAACCAAATTTCGGGAAGAAATTTCTTTCAACAAGGGGATGATGTGACACCCGGCAATTACAGGTAAATTGCGACCCTTACATTCTTTACATTTAACATTCATACTTGTTGCAATTCATTTAATTATGTTTAATTAGATGAGTTGAACACAAACAACTGCGAAACGATAGTTCGAGGAACTATCGAATCATACATTGCACATTGGTTTTGGGAAATCAAGTGTGGCAAACACAACACTAACGCAAAACAATAATTCGGGGAATTATTGAATTGTGCATTACACATTGATTAGGATTAATCAAGCATGCAAACACTTCGTAAGACGCGAACACAAACTATCAAGGATAATTTGAGGAATTATCGAAACACACACACGAGTCTCACGGACGTTGGTGATCAAACTTATGTGTTATTATTGTATTATGTGCTAAACATGCATTAGATGTTTAGGATAAACGTTAGGAATCGAGTACGTGCAAAATCGAAGCATCGAAATCGAAAAACATGAAAATGGACTCATCGCGGTACGCGAAGCAAACCGGGAGTCGGGAATCCCGAATCCCATTTGATCAGCCTTCGCGGTACACAAAGGCCATGCAGATCCAAATTTTTATTAAACTAACCCCAATTCATTTTTACTCGATTTCTATCCACTTTCTCCGAGTTTCTTCATCAATCATCGACCCAAATCACTGGAAATCAGCCCCAAACCTCTGTGAAGAACATTTGAAGGCATTCCTTTCAACATTGGAGTGCTTTGAACCATTGGAGCTTCAAGGAGGAGTCTTTGAAGTCACCCACAAGCTAGGAGCTTATCATCAGCCACCATTTGAGTTTCCAGAATCTGTTCTACCTTGAATCTTGTCATCTAAGGTAGTTCTACACGCTTATTAGTTGTTAGATCGTACATGCAATGGCTAAAAACCCACATGCAACTCCATATGATTATTGTGCACGAATTTGTTGGTGCTTTGATGTGTAGTTGTAGATCTACTAATTTTAGAGTTTAGAAATGATAGATTTGAGTTTTGGTTGAGTTATGTTTGATTTGATTATGATTTAGGCAAACTTGCCATAAAAGGAAACTTTTATGTGCATGTCTTAGATTCGTGATGATCTAGAGACATGTCTAGATGTTGTCAAATGCATATTGGAGTGTTTAGAAACATATTTGGATATTTGATTTTGTCAAAAACATAATTTTGTATAAACTTACTATTTATGGAAACTTTTGTAAATCAAAAGAGGGCTTTTGATGTTTTTGAGTGTTTTGATGAACTTGGATTATTGAAATATGTTTGAAAATGGTTTTTAACATATTTGGAAACTTTGTTTTGTGAAAACGAGATTTTAAACGAATACTTTCCAAATAATGAAACTTTATTTGGGCAAAGTGGCATAAACGGCAATTTATGGGCAAACGATGTGTTTTAGGTATTTAAACGTGTTTTTACAAACATACTAGAGTGATTTATTTTATGAAATAGGATTTAATAACTATACTTTCCAAAAATAGAAACTTTCTAAATATAGAAAGTTTCCCCGAAACGGAAACGTTATAATTTTCAAAACTTGCTTTTGTGAAAACATCATGATTGGTTATAGGAATGCATGTCGGTGTCTTATTTGCATTAAGACACATAAACACAACAATCGTGTCACCAATGATTCGTCGAGTCAACACAAGTCAACACACACACACTCGGTTGAGCACACCGACACTTGGAGTTGTATGGGATACAACACACCACAAAACACATACTTACACCTATATGGTTATAGGTGCTTACTAGCAGGACTGCTAGCTTTCGCAAGACGCGAACACACGAAAACCGGAAACTGCACTATCAGGGGAGTTCACGGCCCCTTTTTACTTTTCTAACCTTTGGGGGAGAAAACACTGCATTATAACTATTTTTGAACAACAACTCATTTTATTTACATATGGACATGCTTTATCACTATATGTGTATGTGTGGACCACATCACAACTAAAAGTCCTCGCGATACTCCACGGACCGTTAGTAGCACGTAGCGCCTAGCGTGGTAATCTGGAATAGTACTATTTGGGCCTGACAAGCCCCACCCATCGCGCCTGGGAGGCCAACCCGACTGGAGGTCGGAATGGGTGCAATATTGACCAACACTTTGCCATTGTCTTGTAATGGACATGGCGGGAGGCACCACTGTCAGCTTCGGTACGAACCCGCATATAATATAACTGCATTGACTAGTTATCAATCGATACCGCATTGTAATGATATGTAAATACTACTATACTTACTTTAAACATTGGATGTTTACTGCTTATGAAAAACCTGTGCTCTCATCAACTTTGTGTTGACCCTTTTACTCGCATGTTTTCTCAGGTAGCTAAGGCACACACGCAAGGATTAGGATGCTAGGATGGAGTCCCATGCATCAACATTATTGTCTTAGGATATTTTGAAAACATTTATCAATTTGTTATGTTATGTATTATTAAACATCTTTAATCGCTTCTGCAAACTGTTACTTTATTTCGATTTGAAAACTGTTTTGTGAACGCTTCCGCAAACAATGAATTCAAATCTGCTTTGATAACTTATATAGCTTCCGCAACTCTGATTTTATAAATTGTTTTCTCCAAGTAATTGGACATACGTATGAAACCAGACATGTAGGTCTCGCAACACAGTGTGACCGGAGACTGCGATCCTACAAGATCAGTCGAGTCGCGCCCCCTCGCACAGGCCGGGAAGGCCAGGGTGCGACAAACCGGATCATGAAGAAACCTATCTTAATATCTTCGCCACTGAAGCATCAACGCAGAAGGGGTAAGCATCTTCTTTTCTTTTCTTTTTTTCTGAAACAATACATCGGTTACAAGAAATTTGGCTCCAATTTCAAATGTTTGAAATGTTTGATTTCTTGTTTAAATAGATGCCGCTTTTCAATGGAACACCCATCCCTCTTTGCTTCTTCAATCTCGGTATGTTTCAGAATATTTTTTAACCTAATTTTAATTCATGATTTTAACTTGAATTTTCTGCTTGTTTGTATGCATGGTCTTCAATCTTGGTAGTATTCATGAAGTTGTTCTTTGAAGCTGACACATAAATTGGAAAGCCTCTAAATCAGTATGTGTGTTCTTTGTTATGAATTTTTTTTGTCAACATTTTTTTGATTACAACATTTTTTTATGAATTTTTTTGTCATTAGTTGTTCTGTATATATACATACATACAACATCATGTGTCTTTGTCTATGTATGTATGAATTGTGTCTTTGTGATGTACGAATTTTTTTTGTCATTAGTTGTTCAGTTTAAAAATCAGTTTGAGTATGTGTATGTATATATGTTTGTATGTTTAGTAAAATCAGTTTAAAAAACACTAACTATGTATGTATGTATGTATCAGTTTTTATATAAATATGTATGTATGTATGTATGTATGTATGTATAAATATGTATGTATGAGTTAAAATACGTATTTATGTATGTAAATTAGTTCTAAAATCAGTTTATCTATAATATATATGTATGTAATTTATCTATAAGTGGTATGCAATTTTGTAAAAGATAAAATAGTTAAAAATATCTGTTTAAGTATGTGTATGTATATATGTTTGTATGTTTAGTAAAATCAGTTTAAAAAGAACTAAAGATGTATGTATGTATTAGTTTTTATATAAATATATATGTATGTATGTATGTATGAGTTAAGATATGTATCTATGTATGAGTTTGTATGTATGTATAAGTATGTATTCATTTGTATGTGTGTATGCAGTCTGTATGTATAGGTATGTATACATACAACACTAAATATGTATGTAAGTATGTATCAGTTTTTATATAAATATGTATGTATGTATGTATGTATAAATATGTATATATGTATAAGTTTGTATGTATGTATGTATGTATGCAGTCTGTATGTATATGTAGTTGTATGTATGTAATTATGCTTGTATGCATCAGTTTTTTGTATGTATAAGTATGTATGTATCAGTTTGAATATACAACAGTTTGTCATTTTTAAAGTCATATTAGTGAAACTAAAATTTTTGTATGTATCAGTTTGTATTATAAGTATGTATCAGTCTGTATGTGTGCATGTTTTTGTATGCATCAATATGTATCAGTATGTTTTGTCATTTATAAAGTCAGTATATTTCAAACTCATATTAGTAAAACTAAAACTTTTCACTTTATTTTACATTAAACCATGATGTATGTATGTATGCCTCATCAATTATATATACATACAAACATATATACAACAGTTTATCATGTATGTATGTATGTATGTACGTATGCCTCATCAAAAATGACCTGGACCTATGCCCCCCTTAAACAATATGGTTTTTGAAAATTAGTGTAATAATCTGGTTTTTGGATTCCACAAACAAGCTCATTTTTTTATTCCTTTAAACAAGCCTTCTGCCATATACATACATATACATTCAAACATACATACTACCACAGCCCCCTGCCCCCTGCCACGGCCATTTTCACACAACGAAAGCATTTTAACCTCCAGCTTAGTGGTCCAGCTTAATGTATATGTGCAGTGGCCTGGTGCACCCAGCAGTGACCTCGTGCAGCCATTCAAGTAACCTGGTGCAGCCCTGCAGTGGCCTTATGCATAAGTACTCTTGAAGTTATAGTTGGTTCAAATTGGTCAAATTTCTCATTTGTCTTGCAATGTCAAATATAGTTTAGTTTTATTTGGAGTCTAAAGTTACCATTCTTATGTTTTCAAGTTGATGAACTAATGCTAATTTATGTTTGGTTAATTTTTTGATTAATTCTAACAAGTATGAATTTTTTAAAATGTGATAAAACATTTTGATGTCATTATTAAAGTGAGATGTCTTAAAAGGTTTATGTTATTGTGCAATGTTAAATAAACTTAATATAATGGTCCAGCTTATATTTTTTGGTTTAATCTTAATGGTCAAGTTTAGGTTAAAACTTTATGCAGTAGCTCATATACATGCATACATACTGATGCATACAGGTCTGATGCATACATACTGATGCACCCTGCAGTGACCTGGTGCAGCCATTAAAGTAACCTGGTGCAGCCCTGCAGTGGCGTGTATGCATCAGTTTAATATCTCAATTTTTAAATTTATATCTCAATTTTTAAGTTTAAGATAAATAAAAGACACATACTTATACATAAATGCATGCATGCATGCATACATACATACATACATACATACATACATACATACATACATAGAGATGATATCTCATATTAAATTGAACAAATATGACCTTTTCAACAAAATTAACATGTTTTACAAATTTAACATGTTTTACATTACTTAAACATACATACATTAATTGTCCAGCTTAATAGATAGACATACATACAGGTATGGATTTTTATGCTTAGTTGATTTTTATGCTGAGCTTTTGTTCATAATTTTTAAACTAAATTTTGTTCTTTGAAGGTGACACAGAAATTAGAAAGCCTCTGTAATTAGGTATGGATTTTTATGCTTAGTTGATTTTTATACTTAGTATGTATGCTATGATGTATTATAAATTTATAAATTGTTTACGTGAAACCATGTATGTATAAGTGTGCATGTATGTATCAGTTTGTATGTATCTGTATGTATATATCAGTTTTGTATGTATGTATCAATCAGTTTGTATGAGTTTGTATGTATGTATAAGTATGTATGTATGTATAAATATGTATCTATGTATTAGTTTGTATGTATAAGTATGTATGTATGTATGTATTAATTTGTATGTATGTATCAGTTTGTATCAGTATGTATGTATGTATCAATATGTATAGGTATGTATGTATTGTTTGTATGTTTACTTATGTATCTATTTATCTATCTGTTTCTATTTAAATACTTACGTGCAATCTAATGTATGTATAGTTATGTATGAATTTTTTGAAAGTTACAATATTTGATGTAATGAGATTACTTTTTTGGTTCTAACAGGTCAAAAGTTAAATAGGTTTGTCTTAAAACATATTATTTTTTGGTTTAATCAAAATGGTCCAGCTTAAGTAAATTATATTTTCTTTATGTGATGTTGTATAGATATGTACGTACGTACGTATGTATGTATGTATAGATATGTGTGTATGTATCAGTTTTTATGAACATAAAAGTTTGTATGTTTACTTATGTATCTATCTATCTGTTTCTATTTAAATACTTATGTGCAATCTAATGTATGTATAGTTATGTATGAATTTTTTAAAAGTTACAATGATGGTCTCAGGTTATTTTTTGGGCTATAAAAGGTCAAAAGTTAAATAGGTTTGGCTGTTATAACAGAACATACATAGCCCAGCTACACCCCTGTACAACCAGAAGGCTGCCCCAACCAAGCCTCTTTATGTTTGTCTATAATTTTGAAATTTTACACTAACAGCTATGAATTTATTAAAAATTTAGTGTATTAATCATTCGACCTTTTTATCAAAATTAATGATACATACTGATGCATAAAGACATATGGTACATACCTTTTTATCAAAATTTTTTAACATACTGATGCATACATAATGATACATACTGATGCATAAAGACATATGCATACATACTAACATACATACAGATAATAAACATACATATACATATACTCACATAGCAATTTATTAAATTGAACCAATTTGACCTTTTTATCAAAATTAACATGTTTTAGAAATTCAAAATAAGTTGTCTAAACAGGGGAGTTCAAGGTATGGGCTTTTTATCAATTTTTAAAAACATACCATAAATGTATGTATGTGTGTGTTTATGTATGTATGTATCTTGACATTAAGTTTAGTTACAACACTCTTAAAATGATGACTCGCTTATTTGCATAATAATTCAATATATAGAACATGCCATTTTCATTTGGTTGCGCATGCCAAGGCCCCCTGCCCCAGCCATAATGCATCCAATGACCTGGACCAATGCCCCCCTTTAAACAATCTGGTTTTTGAAAATTAGTGTAATAATCTGGTTTATGTATTCCATAAAAAAGCTCATTTTTTTATTCCTTTAAACAAGCCCCCTGCCATATACATTCATACATACATACTACCACAGGCCCCTGACCCTGCCCCCTGCCACGGCCATTTTGACACAATGAAAACATTTTAACCTCCAGCTTAGTGGCCCAGCTTAATGTATATGTGCAGTGGCCTGGTGCACCCTGCAGTGACCTCGTGCAGCCATTCAAGTAACCTGGTGCAGCCCTGCAGTGGCCTTATGCATCAGTTTAAAAGCATAAGTACTCTTGAAGTTATAGTTGGTTCAAATTGGTCAAATTTCTCATTTGTCTTGCAATGTCAAATATAGTTTAGTTTTATTTGGAGTCTAAAGTTACCATTCTTATGTTTTCAAGTTGATGAACTAATTAGCATAAAAGATAGTACCTAATTTATGTTTGGTTAAGTTTTTGATTAATTCTAACAAGTATGAATTTTTTAAAATGTGATAAAACATTTTTATGTCATTATTAAAGTGACATGTCTTAAAAGGTTTATGTTATTGTGCAATGTTAAATAAACTTAATATAATGGTCCAGCTTATATTTTTTGGTTTAATCTTAATGGTCAAGTTTAGGTTAAAACTTTATGCAGTAGCTCATATACATGCATACATACTGATGCATACAGGTCTGATGCATACATACTGGTGCACCCTGCAGTGACCTGGTGCAGCCATTAAAGTAACCTGGTGCAGCCCTGCAGTGGCCTGTATGCATCAGTTTAATATCTCAATTTTTAAATTTATATCTCAATTTTTAAGTTTAAGATAAATAAAAGACACATACTTATACATGCATACATACATAGAGATGATATCTCATATTGAATTGAACAAATATGACCTTTTCAACAAAATTAACATGTTTTACAAATTTAACATGTTTTACATTACTTATACATACATACATTAATGGTCCAGCTTTACATACATACATACATACATACATACATACATACATACATACATACATACATACATACATACATACATACATACATACATACATACTACCACAGCCCCCTGTCCCTGCCATAGCCCCCTGCCCTGCCACAGCCACCGCACGGCTCTAAACCCTCGACACAATCTCATGCCCATGTATATGTGTATTTTATGCGTACGTTATTAATTCTAAGTAGGAAAACAGGTCTGTATATGTGTGTATTTTATGCCTATATTGATGTTAATTCAAGTTAATGTGCTCATATGTTGATGTTAATTCAAAGTAAGCTAATTATTTTTCATCAAGTATGAACTGAACATGTTAGTTTTTTTGATTTAACAATTAAAACCTACTTAGATTTAACATAGCGTATGTATGCAGGTCTGTATATTATGTGATTTTTAAAAGCATAAGTACTGTTCAAGTTATATTTGGTTCAAATTGGTCAAATTTCTCATTTGTCTTGGAATGTGAAATATAGTGTAGTTTTATTTGAAGTCTAAAGCTACCATTCTTATGTTTTCAAGTTGATGAACTAATTAGCATAAGAGATAGTAACTAATTTATGTTTGGTTAATTTTTTGATTAATTCTCACAAGTATGAATTTTATAAAACGTGATACAACATTTTGATGTCATTATTAAAGTGAGATGTCTTAAAAGGTTTATGTTATTGCGCAATGTTAAATAAACTTACTATAATGGTCCAGCTTATATTTTTTGGTTTAATCTTAATGGTCAAGCTTAGGTTAAAACTTTATGCGGTAGCTCATATACATGCATACATACAGATGCATACAGGTTTGATGCATACATACTGGTGCACCCTGCAGTGACCTGGTGCAACCATTCAAGTAACCTGTTTGCATAAGAAAAAAAATAATTAATTGTCAAACAACTGTAAATTAAAGCATAGAAATGCTTTAAGTTATTTTAATGATCCATTTGATTATAATACTTGTTTCTTTGACTCACTGAAGTCAAACCTTTGCTGATGCTTACAGCTGTAAATTAAATCATATGTATGTTATAGTTAATATATTGTTCTGTGTGTATCTCTGTATATGTATGGTGTTTGTGTGTGTATATATGTATGGGTACAGCTTAATAATTTTATTTTGAGATAACTTAAATTTTAGAACCTAAAATTCATTTCTTATGTGTGTATGTATGCATTTTATTAATTTTTGCCTATGTGTGTGTGTTTATTTAAGTTCGCCTATCTTGTGATTGGTAGACCAAGGCTGCCATAATGTTGTATGTATGTTCTGTTTACATACATAGCTGGTCAATGCAGCTAGATATGGATGTGTTTGTGACTTTATGCATATGTGCCTATGTATGCATATGTATGTTATAGTTAATAATTTGTTCTGTGTGTATATGTCTGTATATGTTTGTACACAGGTTGCATTATGTATTTGTTAGTCATAAGAAGTTTAAAACAACGGTATAGGGGGTTAATGCAGCTATAATGCAGGTCAATATAGCTATAATAACCACTACTGCTGTTAATTAATAATTTTTATTAATCTTACCATATTTCAGATCTTGCGTCAAAGTATTCAGAGCTGAAAATTAATCGTAGCTGTGATCTCCATTGCTTGGTAATTTGGTCTTAGTTACTTCATTATATGTAGAAATGACCATATAGATGAAGTTGTTTTTTGAAAACAGTTTCGGTTGTTTATTTACGTATTATCCTTCTTGGTATTTTTGCATCTTTGTTTATATCTTACCATGTATGATATATATGTTATAAACTGATGTGTATATAACTTATAACTATATATATGATTTCTATAGTATGCTAACCATTTGCAATTTTTGCTTTTTGTAGATACATTTTTGGTGTTCGGCTCTTTATATTTTGATACTTAAGTTATTTCTTTCATATTAAATAACATTAGTAATAACTACTTTATTAATATCACTTTGTGTTTGTTACTTATAGATGTAAAACTCATGACATATATAAATTGTTGTCAACAACAAAACTAAAGAGATTACTTATTAATGTTGATTTCGACCTTGGTTTAATTTTTTTAACCATTGAAGGCATAATTGAACATGGATGTGCATTCTTTTGTTGACTCACTTTCATCACTCAAACAATACGGTGTTTGGTATATGATGTCCTTTGTTTGGGTTGAGTTCATTTTGCCAATTTGTGAAAACAAAACACTGATTATTTTTCTCGACCAAACGTAAGATCAATTTTTATGCAAATATTTTATCTGATATTTAGACTTCGTTTTGATTAAATATTAAATACATATTTTTTTAGAGACATAGGGTACCTGCTTTCTTCCCAGCAGATTTAATTAAATTTTACACCAACATGAATCTGGTCGAGAACATGTTTGTATTAAGTCGTTTCCTAATTTAGAGTTTCGATTACAAAGAGTGGCCAACATATGAAAATCACATCTTGATTTGGGGCGAGTTTAAGATTGTAATTACCGAACACACTAAACTTCTCCCGTTTACAAGTGATGTTCCAAGAGGGTTTCGTTTGTATCCCTTAGTGCCTTCTATAATGACTCTTACACACGACACACGATCTATAAAACTAACTATTGGTACGTTTAAATGGTCACAATTTAAAAATACGCTTTCCTATATAAAATAAATATAATTTTAATAGTATATTGTATTTTATTATTTTCTTTTAGATGTTGTCGGTAGAATAATAGCAGGTGAACGCTCTAACTGTAGTTTTGAACTTTTCCTTCAAGATATGACGTAAGTAATCACTTTTATTTAAACAAATATTATTTTCTAAAAATAATGTTGACACAAAATTGTTGTCTACAGCGGTCACATAATACCATTGTTTTTTTTATGATTTGGGGTTTACTGATGTCGTACGTATTGTTCGAGCCATCTCACGAAAGTCTGTCATATATGTATCCCGTGTTAAGTTGATTCATTTACCTGATAGTACGTTATTCCTTACACATAAACTTTATAATAACCAGTTTTATTTAATAGCGTTTTTAATTTAATTTGTGTTATGTGTTTTTGTGAATTCAGTGAATATTTTGAGGTCTACCAATTTGAGTAGGATTATGTTTGAACCGGACATGGGCGAAGCAAGAAATATTAAAATAAAAGATCGCTATCAAAGTCCGAGTTCATGCTAAGATTATTAAACCATACATCAATATATTAAAATTAATATTTACATATGATGTTTTGTTATGTTTTCATATATTTTTTCGTGTATTAAATTTTATGATCTTCATGTTAGAATTACGCTTTAAGTATTGTATAATTATGTTTTTATATGCATCATATGTTATTTGAATGAAGTTTAGCTAGATATGTTCAACATTAATCTTTAACCATTTTTATTTGATGAAAACGAAGGTGTTACCATGGTTCACATTTCTGATGAACTAATCGTATTTGAGATACTAACAAGGGTACCGGCGAGGACTGTAGGTTGTTCTAAGTGTGTTTCTATGAAATGGAAGGCATTATTGTTAACACCACAATTTGTTAAGCTACATTGTTCCCGCTCAATAAGTGCTTCTAATAAAAGAGTTCTTTTAGTTGATGACGTTACATGTTCTGCTCATCCAATCAACTTTGGTTATGGGCCGGGCACCATTCTTTATTTTCCATTTAATAATGTCACGATTTATTCGCATTTGGATGAATTGTTGTGTGTTCGCTTGAACCACACTTCTAAGTTAGCTCTGTGGAATCCAGTCACCGGTTCTTACGAACTTTTGTCTACACATGATCTTCATGGCTTTTTGAACATAATACCGATGCAGTCGGGTTGTACATCAATGCTTCTGACGACTACAACGTCCTGCACATAAAGCGTAGGTTTGGTGTATTTGCTGTTAAAGTGTATTCGAGGAGATTTCAATCTTGGAGGAATATACCATTCTTAACGAGACCAGAGTATGTAAGTTCGTCTTTCTCCTTGTCATCCTGTACTTTCTGCGGTGATACCCTATATTTCACAGTTTGTGATTGTTGGATTGGAGGTGAAAATGTGCTGATTTGTTTCGATGTTATTTCAGAGAGTTTTAAAGAGATAACCTTTCCACCCCTTGCTTCAGCAGGAATGACTTTCGGAGACTTAATGACTATTAAGAATGAACTTTACATGTTCGTTAGCACGGGCATAGAATCTATGTGGGTAGAGTTGTGGATGCTAGAAGATGATCACTGGATTAAGAGTTTGTTATTTCCTCCAATTCCACCTATACCACTGGGATTATTTTGTGAAATAACACATTTTATGACTAATGGTAATTGGTTTTTAATCACTAACCGTGGGGAACCTTATGTAATCGAAACACATAGAAAACCCTTTGAATGCTTCTATGCTTCTAATTGGTTTCGTTGTTTCCACGGAGCAATGTTTGTCGGGACTATTCTTTCACCAACTCTTTAATTTAATTTTCACTGAATGTTTCATTATCTATGTTAATGTTTTAGGATATTATATTATATGAATAAATAAGAATCTATTTTCTATTTCAATTCTGTATTATGTTTATGGCAAATGAACTTTATATGATAAGTCTTCTTTATTTAATTTACAAGGTATTCATTAAATTAAAATGACTAACGGTCGACCAAAAAATGTTAATGGTGCTTCTACCTCGAATGCGTGTACGCCAGCTGAAAAAAGAGAGAATATAACGCACGATATTATGCTTCGCTTAAAGAGAACACAAAACCACAAGATACTAATGTTGTTACTAGCTCAAGTGCATCCTCTTCACGTGAAAAACGAAAAGCAACTAACGCGCGATATTATTCTTCACGCAAAGAGAGTTGCAAAGTATCTAAAATTTGCAATGGGGATAACTCTGAAAGAAATAGATCGATACCACAAAGAACGTTACAAAGTAATAGTGGTGAAAATTTTCAATTCACAAGAACTCACCAGTCAAATACACAAAATTTGATAGACGATAGTACGCCAACAAGTACACTCCCTTGTGGAATTGGCGAAGTGATGCAACAAATATCACGAGTTTTTTTTGTCAATTATTTGATTATTTAAGTTGACATATTTGGTCATTTTCGTCACTTATTACAACTAAATTTTTAGGTAATAGAATTCAACTACGCATACTATTACCTCAATTTCGTAACGTTTTTAATCAACCAACCGTTCGTGATGATAACATACAAAGCCATCGTCTCTTAAATGAAGCCACATCTGCAGTATCACAAGGTTTTTTTATTGGCAGTCCTTTATTTATTACATTTATATATTTTACAAGTTGTTGTTTCATATAATGAATTTGTATCTATTATAGAGGAAAACGTTGAAAATGATCCGTATAATTTTGTTTATGATGGTATACCTAGAGACCATGGTGTCTTAAAGGAGCGGAGTCCATGTCCACATTGCGGTGCAAAATTATTTCCATTTGAATTTGCTACATTTTGTTGTATGAGCGGGAAAACAAAGTTAGCAAATTCAGAAATTCCCAATGAGTTGTTCTGCCTTTTCACATCAGAAGATGAGATTGGAAAAATATTTAGGCACAATATACGTGCTTATAACACCAATTTTTCTTTTGCCTCAATGGGTGTGAATTAGATGAAACCAAGAACAATATGAGAGATGATGTTTATACTTTTCGTGCTCATAAAGGAATATATCACAAGATTGGTCAATTAGTTCCGAGGGACGGAAAACCTAAATATTTACAATTATATTTTTATGATCCTGATACCGAGTTGGATCATAGACTACAATGGCCAAATCTTGATCGAAGTATTACTCAGCTGTTGACACGTGTTCTTTCTGCAAACCCATACGTTAACACATTTCGTAGTCTTGGGGAATTAGGACCTCTGGATAACTATCGTGTCACTTTGAATGCTTCGGTGGAACTTGAACAAAGAGTGTATAACCGACCAACGACATCCGAGGTTTGACTAATATTATTAAATTTATGAATTAAAATTTTCATGCACATAGTATAATTTTTTAGTTATTTATAACACACTATTATACAGGTTGCTGGAATTTGGGTCGAAGGAAACGACAATATAACTTCATACAAAAGAAGTATTGTTGTTTATGGTAGGTCTGATTACCGTCAAACTATTCAACCATACTTTGGTTGTTATGATCCATTGTCGTATCCTTTAGTTTTCCCTAACGGTGAGTCGGGCTGGCATCCTAACATACCGCGAGAAGGTGTATCAATCAGTAAAGTTCAAAATAATGAAGACAACATCGACCAGGAAATGGAAGGTACCAACAATTGCCATGTCCTTTTTAAGTGAATAGCTTAAATATAATACCTTAATGAGTATTATTATCTTTTAACATTGCTTTTTATTTAGAGTCTAGCACACGGAGTGGTCGGAAAACAGTGGCTCTGCGAGAGTACTACTGTTACAAGTTCCAAATTCGCTCTATAGAGAACGTGGTTTTGTTTGGTGGTAGATTGCTACAACAATTCGTTGTAGATATTTACATAAAACTCGAGACATCACCTTTACAGTTTTGTGAGCAAAACCAGGCAAAGATTAGAGCAGATTTGTATAAAGTTATCGTGGATTGCGTAAATGCTGGTGAGGTTAATGCTAACTGTCGGACCACGCATTGTCCTCCCTGCATCTTTCATTGGAGGGCCTCGGGACATACGTCGTTAGTATTTGGATGCGATGTGTTTAGTTCAAGACGACAGAAAACCAGATCTATTCCTTACAATGACATGTAATCCGCGATGGCCTAAGATATGTGTGACAATTCGCAATTCCAGGTTAGAATTTCGTGTCTTAGTCTTAATTAAGCCTTATTAAGATTAAAATAATCAAAACAAACCGTAATAATCTAATGAAAACTCATGAGTCAAAGAAAGAACAATGACACACATTTGATACATAAATCGCGACAAATTTGCGAAAAGGCAATTCGGCATGCGTAGACGTCAAATTCATGACAACCCGAACTTCCTAACCACATTATATTCCTAATGGGATGTAATTGGAAGTACAACAATGGTGGTTGATCAAATGTAGCAATTCCCAAAGATACGCGCGAAAAAGCCGAAAAATCAATTTGCAAAAATCATAAAACTCATGTGGTGGATGATTCCTTTCACACTAATATCTGTTTCAATAGATATTTTGAGGAAAAATATCTAATCAAACTTATTCAAGAAGCAAGAATTCCAAAAATATCCAATAGTTGACTTTTCAAGTCAACATTTTTGCCACTTAAACACAAAAATTCGACCAGAGCTATTTCTCACCTTCCAGGAGCTTCCAACAACATCTAAACATCATTTCTAGGCAATCCAAACTCAGAACCAAGATCAAGAACCATCAAAACAAGAAATCAACCTCAAAAAGTTGATTTTCAAGTGGGTTTTCAAGCCAAAACTCAAGTTTTGATCTTAATTTTTGGTTCTAATAACTTCAAATTGGTTAAACAAACATGTTTGAATGATGGTTAAAGTTTGGAAACCATCAGATGCTCAAAAACCATGAAACCTGATTTTTCAAAGTTGTCCAAATCACGATTTTTCTACACCAAACTCTAGATATATGTTAAATATTAGGATCTGGAGATTTTGGCCCGGTAAAAATGTTAAAATATCGATTTTGGCATGCAAAAACCATGTCTGGCCTGTGTGTCCCGGCCATGCGGCCCAGGCGGCCCGCGTGCGGCCCCATTTGTCTCGGTCGTTACCGGGAACGCTTGGCCAAACGACCAACCAGCTAGCCAAGGCCAGGCCGGCTTGAGCCATTGACCAGGCCGCGGCCCAAACCACCAAGCCACCTCCCCAGACCACCGAGCCGCCACCGGACCGCCACCGTTGACCACCGTCGACTGCCGCTGGCGCCGGCGACTTTTCCGGCCGAAATTCCTGCGAAAAGGAATATTCCGGCAAAAAGGAATATTCCGGTGAAAAGGAATATTCAGGTGAGTTTTTCGGCCAAACCCTAATTTCGTCCGTTTTGCGTTCTGAACTCCGTTTCGCGATCCGATTCGCAATCCGGTGATCCGATTTTGACAAAAACGACGTATTTTTAATCGATTTCGCGTTCCAGACTTAGTTTTGCGATCTGTTTTGCAATCCGGAAGCCTGATAATCGATTTAGAAGCGGATTGGAGTTTCGATTGTGACCGGAATTCAGTTTTATTATCGGTTTCCAATATAAAAACCTATTCTTTGTCGATTCCGCGTTCTGGACTTAGCTTTATGATTTGTTTTGTAATCTGATAATCAGATTTCAACCCAGAAGTCGATTGAGAATCCGGATTTGAAACTAAAGTTAATTTCTCACCAAATCAAGTGCAAACCACTCACCAAACTTTAATAAATTACAGATTTGGAATCTAGGAACTAGCAATACGAACGTTGTACTCTATTTATTGATTTATATCAACTGAGGTGAGTTCATGAACCCCTTTTCTGTATTTTGGCTTTTGAACTCGGGGAATGAGAAAACATAAAAACTCATTTGAAACGTCTTTATTATTGTGAAGCTTTGAAATGCTTTTGATACATTTGTGAAACATGAAACCTGATTTGATCAGGTGGAACTCTGAAATGCTTTCGATGCATTTTGTGAAACATGACACCTGATTGGATCAGATGGAACTCTGAAATGCTTTTGATACATTTTGTGAAACATGAAAACTTATTTGCATCATGTGAAATGCTGAAATACTTTTGAAACACTTTGTGAAACAAGAAAACGAAAGCGTTGTAAAACATTTGGTTGAAACACGTGACAGTGGGGTGAAACACATGACCAAACTTTTCATTATTTCACAGGTTACGCATTTGTCGCTAAGTCCCCTATTCTGTAACCATTAACCGTGGGGGGCGTGATTATTGAGAATAGATTCTATTTGTGATTGACAATCCTCGCCCGTGGTTCGTAGCTAAAACCACGACTGGATGTCGAGCGGGCGGTCAATAAGGCTAAAACACACAATGTTCTGCGACAAGGACATTGGGAAGGGGCAAACACTGAACTCGTCAGCTCGGTTACGGGAGCCCAGGAGTTATAATTGGACATTTGGTCGGGAACTAAACATGACATTGTTGGAAGGAACAATGTTCGCACTGGATACCAATGTTTTACACCCAGTTTGGGATATGAATATTATTTAACTTATTTTATGAAAACATTTGATTTGTTTGGATACATTACATACGTTTTGACAAATAAACTTGTGAACTCACCAGCAATATGCTGATTGTTTAAAAATCATGTTTTCTCAGATGCATAATGATACAGGGGGTGGAGCTGGGAGCTCAATCTTTGGAGACCTATAGTAGAGTCTATGAGAGATAAACTCAACAGTGTGATACATAGCATAGTATATATGTGTAATAGCATTATATATATATATATATGTGTGTGTGTGTGTGTGAAACTCAGTTAAAACTATTATTACATTTGGCTTGTGGCGAATGTAGTAGTAACATGGTTCTGGAATATAGAAACATATGTGTCTTATGTTGTAAACAATGACTGTGAAACCTTGAAAGTCACACGGTACGCTTCCGCAACGATAAGGGTGTGACAGATTGGTATCAGAGCCATTGGTTATAGCGAATTAGGTTGAATGACTAAGACCTAGTCTATAGCCATATGACTCTAACATTAAACATTAATGCTGCATGTTCAGAAACATGCCGAGAGGACGACCAAGGCGAAATCCGCAGGTGAATCCACAAGTAAATCCGTAAGAAAACCCGCATGGAAATCCTGAAACTGAGCAACCTGCAACCTCGATAGAGATGGACCAGCTAATAAATAGACGAGTGGCTGATGCTGTGGCCACTTACAAAAATCAACAACACACAAGAGAGGCAGGATCTGGTGCTATTGGCAACAGTACAGGAGGTGGCAATGGAGCCGTAGGTGGAAATGGTGTCGAAGGAGGCAGTGCGTCTGCTGGAATCATTGGATCTGCACCAAGGCATGTTCTTACAAGGATTTCGTGAATTGTCAACCTCTTAGTTTTAATGGAACCCATGGAGCTATCGCACTGATCCGATGGTGCGAAAAGTTGGAAACGGTATTCCATGTCAGTAATTGCCCTGAGGAATGCCGAGTCAAGTATGCCACTTGTACTCTGAATGGAGCAGCTGTTACATGGTGGAACAACCATGTTCAAGGTTTAGGCATTGATGAAGCCTATCAGATTCCCTGGTTAACACTGAAGCAAATGATGATGGATGAATATTGTCCACGAAGTGATGTCCAAAAAATGGAAGAAAAATTCTATAACCTGAAAGTGCAAGGGAGTGACATTGTCAATTATACTACTATATTTCATGAGCTGGCACAACTTTGCCCAACGATGGTCATTCCTGAGTACAAGCGAATAGAGCAGTATCTGAAAGGGGTTCCTCCAAGTATTTAAGATATGGTCACTTCTTCTAAGCCAGATACCATTCAAAGTACAATTCTGTTGGCACATCGCCTGATCGATCAGGCAGTTCGTCGTGGAACCTTGGGGACAAAGGTGCCTGAAGAAAAGAAAAAAATTGGTAATAAACGAAAATGGAATAGCAATTCACCAAATCAACCCAAAAGAAACGGACTCAGGTTAGAGTCAACACCGCTATGACAACTGATAAGAAATCTTACGTGGGAAAACTTCCCAAGTGTGAAAAATGTGGGTATCATCATGAGGGTGAATGTAGGCCCTTCATGTGTAACAGATGTGGAAGACGTGGACATTTAGCGAGGAATTTTCGAGCTCCTGTACCTACATCGGTGACAGATAGCAACAGGGATAATAGGAGTTGTTTTGAATGCGGAGTAGTAGGTTATCTCAGGAAGAACTGTCCAAAGCTAACAAATCAAGGTGGCAACAATGCTCGAGGTAGGGCCTTTGTTATTGCAGCTGGAGACGCCAAACGAGATCCAAACCTCGTGACGGTTAAGTTCTTTGTCAATAATCATTATGCCTCTGTTCTATTTGATACTGGGGCGGATAAGAGTTTATGTCAACTGAATTTAGCATGTTAATTGGAGCTAATCCAACTGCTCTACACGATAGATACTCAATAGAACTAGCTAAAGGAAAATTGATAGAAACTAGTGAGATAATTCAAGGGTTCACGTTACAACTAGGAGATTATGTTTTTGATATAGACCTTTTATCGGTGAAACTAGGAAGTTTTGATGTCGTTGTCGGCATGGACTGGTTGTCCAAAAACCACGCAGAAATTGTATGTTGTCAGAAGGTAGTCCGCATTCCACTCCCATGTGGGGAGACTCTCTCAATTCATGGTGAAAAGAGCGGAAAGGAGTTACAAATCATCACCTGTATGAAAGCCCGCAAGTACCTACGCAAGGGATGTCAAGCAGTATTTGCACACGTCATGGAAAGGAAGTCAAAAGAGAAGCAACTCGAAGATATACCGATTGTACGAGAGTATCCAGAGGTATTCCCTGAGGATTTTCCTGGACTACCACCTAACAGGAAAGTCGAATTTCGAATTGACTTGGTGCATGGCGCAACACCAATAGGTCGATCGCCGTACAGATTAGCCCTATCAGAGATGTAGGAGCTATCTAACCAACTACAAGAGTTACTGGACAAAGATTTCATAAGACCAAGCTTCTCACCGTGGGGAGCACCCGTTTTGTTCGTAAAGAAGAAAGATGGAACCTTTAGAATGTGCATTGATTTCCGAGAATTGAACAAGCTGACAGTCAAGAATAGGTACACGTTACCAAGGATAGATGATCTATTCGATCAGTTGCAAGGTTCCAGTTTTTATTCAAAGATCGATCTGCGTTCAGGGTACCACTAGCTAAGGGTCAAGGACGAGGACGTTCCAATCACTGCTTTTAGAACCCGATATGGCCATTATGAGTTTTTGGTTATGCCGTTTGGATTGACGAATGCCCCAGAAGTTTTTATGGACCTTATGAATAGGGTCTGTAAACCGTACTTGGATAAATTTGTCATTGTGTTCATCGATGATATACTTATTTATTCCAAGACCAAAGAAGATCATGGGCAACACCTAAGGCTTATTTTGGAGTTGCTAAGAAATGAAAAACTGTATGCCAAGTTTTCCAAATGTGAATTTTGGATGAGAGAAGTACAATTTCTTGGGCATGTAATTAATCAAAAAGGAATACATGTTGATCCTGCCAAGATTGAGGCTATCAATAATTGGAATGCACCCAAAACCCCGACGGAAGTACGTCAATTTCTTGGCTTAGCAGGGTGTTATAGAAGATTCATTGAAGGTTTCTCTAAGATAGCTTTACTACTGACTACACTGACACGAAAGGATAAGAAATTTGAATGGAGCAACAAGCAAGAGACATCATTTCAGTTGTTAAAGCAAAAACTATGCAGCGCACCTATTTTATCACTACCTGAAGGAACAGAGGATTTCGTAGTATACTACGATGCATCACATCAAGGCTTGGGTTGTGTGCTAATGCAGAAAGACAAAGTCATTGCATACGCATCCCGGCAGCTCAAAACACATGAGAAGAACTACACTACGCATGATTTGGAACTAGGAGCTGTAGTGTTCGCACTCAAAATCTGGAGACACTACCTTTATGGTACAAAGTGTACTATTTACACTGACCATAAAAGTCTCCAGCATATCTTCGATCAAAAAGACTTGAATATGAGACAACGTCGCTGGATTGAGTTACTCAATGATTATGATTGCAATATTCGCTATCATCCTGGCAAGGCAAATGTTGTCGCAGATGCTTTGAGCAGGAAAGAGCGAACCAAGACATTACGAGTGCGAGCTTTGGGGATGACTATTTAGACAAACCTTACTGCCCAAATTAGAAATGCCCATCTTGACGCTCTTAAGGAAGAAAACTTTTGCGAGGCTTGGATAAGCAATTTGAGGTCAAGACTGATAGAACTCACTACTTTGCAAATAGAGTATGGGTACCAAATTTTGGGAACCTAAGGAGCTTAGTAATGGATGAAGCTCATAAGTCTCTATACTCTGTACACCTGGCTCTGATAAAATGTATCATGACCTCAAGGAGTTTTATTGGTGGCCTAACATGAAGGCTGACATCGCTCTTTATGTTAGCAAATGTCTAAGCTGCTCTAAAGTTAAAGCTGAGTATCAAAAACCATCAGGGTTGTTGCAGCAACCAGAGATTCCACAATGGAAGTGGAATCAAATTACAATGGACTTTGTCACGAAACTACCCAGAACTTCTAGTGGCTATGACACTATCTGGGTAATAGTCGATCGTCTCACAAAGTCTCCACATTTCTTGCCTATGATAGAAACTGATAAAATGGACAAACTCACGAGGCTTTACGTCAAGGAAGTAGTTTCTCGACATGGAATTCCAACCTCCATCATCTCTGATGGAGACAGCAAATTCACCTCACGAGTATGGCAGACCCTACATGAGGCATTGGGTACTCGTTTGGATATGAGTACAACATATCATCCTCAACGAGATGGTCAAAGCGAAAGGATTATCCAAACTCTGGAAGACATGCTTCGAGCATGTGTGATTGATTTTGGAAGCAGTTGGGATACACATCTGCCTTTGATCGAATTCTCATACAACAACAGTTATCACACGAGCATCAAGGCAGCACCATTTGAAGCGTTGTACGGTCGTAAATGTCGATCACCTATATGTTGGACCGAGGTTGGTGAAAGTCAACTCACAGGTCCAGAACTCATTCAGGAAACGACATACAAAATCTTTAAAATTCGAGACAGACTACGAGCCACACAAGATCGCCAGAAGAGCTACGCTGACGTGAGATGCAAACCATTGTCTTTCCAAGTTCGAGACCGGGTCATGTTGAAGGTCTCACCTTGGAAAGGTGTTGTAAGATTCGGAAAACATGGCAAATTGAACCCTCGATACATAGGGCTGTTTGAAATCATTGCAAAGATGGGACCCATTGCATACAAACTCAAACTACCTCCGGAACTCAGTGGGGGTGCACGACACATTTCATGTATCAAATCTCAAGAAGTGTTTGTCAGATGAAACGCTTGTGATACCGTTGGAAGAAATCCAAATCGATGATCAATTACACTTCATAGAGGAACCGGTGGAAATCATGGATCGGGAAGTAAAACAGTTGAAACAAAGTTGTATTTCAATAGTAAAGATCCGTTGGAACTCAAGGCGAGGACCAGAATTTACCTGGGAACGCGAAGATCAGATGAAACTCAAATACCCCCAACTGTTTGATGACACATCAGTCTTGGGAAGCACAAACTGAATTTTGGGACGAAATTCCAATAACGGGGGGAGACTGTGACAATTCGCAATTCCAGGTTAGAATTTCGTGTCTTAGGGGGTGATTGGTAGGGTCTGAATGGTTCCATTTAGATGCTACCTCTTAATCGGTAAGAGGCAAGTGTCTTTGGTTGGGTAAAAGAGAGCCTCTGAATGGCTCAGTTCAGCTCTGAATGGCTCAGCAATAGAAAGAGTCTGAATGAAAAATTAACGCCTCATTCCCAATACACCCCTGTCCAAACATTCACGCACAAAGCTCAACCCCTGCCCACGTCATTTCTCATAGCTCTCCTCCAGCGATCCTTATCTCCGACGCACCGCCACCACCGTCGGATTCCTCTCCGTCTCCGTTGGACTCCTCTCCGTCTCCGGCGATCCTTATCTCCGACGCACCATTTTGCGCGAACTATCTCTAACGAACGATTGGTAACACCTCCGATCGGAACCCTAACTGCCGGATCGGGATTTACCACGACCGAATTGAAGCCAGAGCTATGTGCGTGGGGTTTTTTGTAGCATCTGGATACGTTTTATTTGGAGCATAATAAGGAGAAGCATCTGCTGGTGGGGGTTCTTCCGATGAATGTGATGAGTGACTTCTTGTAGAGTATATCTATAGTCTATAGATATTATTATTGTTTATAAATAAAAATTTTATTTTTGTTATAGAGGGATAAATTAGTAATTCTGTACATTTTTTCAGAGGTTCAACCAAACAACATTACTGGTTCAGCACTTAATTGAATCAGAGTCTCTTTTTCATTCATAGATCTTATTGATTAAGAACTAAATGATAAAGACCTTACCAAACAGCCCCTTAGTCTTAATTAAGCCTTATTAAGATAAAAATAATCAAAACAAACCATAAGAATCTAATGAAAACTCATGAGTCAAATAAAGAACAATGACACACATTTGAAACATAAATCGCGACAAATTTGCGAAAAGGCAATTCGGCATGCGTAGACGTCAAATTCATGACAACCCGAACTTCCCAACAACATTATATTCCTAATGGGATGTAATTGGAAGTATAACAATGGTGGTTGATCAAATGTAGCAATTCCCAAAGATACGCGCGAAAAACCCGAAAAATCAATTTGCAAAAATCATAAAACTCATGTGTTGGATGATTCCTTTCACACTAATACCTTCTAATTTGGTTCAATAGATATTTTGATGAAAAATATCTGATCAAACTTATTCAAGAAACAAGAATTACATAAATATCCAATAGTTGACTTTTCAAGTCAACATTTTTGCCTCTTAAACCCCAAAAATTCGACCAGAGCTATTTCTCACCTTCCAGGAGCTTCCAGCAACATCTAAACATCATTTCTAGGCAATCCAAACTGAGAACCAAGATCAAGAACCATCAAAACAAGAAATCAACCTCCAAAAGTTGATTTTCAAGTGGGTTTTCAAGCCAAAACTCAACCAAGTAAGTTTTGATCTTAATTTTTGGTTCTAATAACTTCAAATAGGTTAAAAAAACATGTTTGAATGACGGTTAAAGTTTGGAAACCATCAGATGCTCAAAAACCATGAAAAGGGCATTTTTGTCGAAAATCCCGATTTTTCAAAGTTGTCCAAATCACGATTTTTCTTCACCAAACTCTAGATATATGTTAAATATTAGGATATGGAGATTTTGGCCCGTAAAAATGTCAAAATATCGATTTTGGCACGCAAAAACCATGTTTGGCATGTTTGTCCCGACCATGCGGCCCATACGCGGCCTGTGCGTCCCGGCCATGCTGTCCCGGCCATGCGGCCCAGGCGGCCCCTACGCGGTTTGTGTGTCCCGGCCATGCTGCCCCAGGCGGCCCCTATGCGGCCCGTGTCGCGGCCCCTATGCGGCCTCATTTGTCTCGGTCGTTACCGGGAACGCTTGGCCAAACGACCAACCGGCAAGCCAAGGCCAAGGCCAAGGCCAGGCCGGCTCGAGCCATTGACCAGGCCGCGGCCCAGACCACCAAGCCACCACCCCAGACCACCGAGCCGCCACCGGACCGCCACCGTTGACCACCGTTGACTGCCGTTGGCGCCGACGACTTTTCCGGCCGAAATTCCGGCGAAAAGGAATACTCCGTCAAAAAGGAATATTCCTGCATAATATTCCGGTGAAAAGGAATATTCCAGTGACTTTTCTGGCCAAACCCTAATTTCGTCCATTTTGCGTTCTGAACTCCGTTTCGCTATCCGATTCGCAATCCGGTGATCCGATTTTGACAAAAAGGACATGTTTTCAATCGATGTCGCGTTCTGGACTCATTTTTGCGATCTGTTTCGCAATCCGGTGACTCGATACACTTTTTGAAATGCTTAAATACTTTTGAAAAACTTTGTGAAACAAGAAAACGAAAACGTTGTAAAACATTTGGTTGAAACACATGACAGTGGGGCGAAACACATGACCAAACTTGTAATTATTTCACGGGTTACGCATTTGTCGCTAAGTCCCCTATTCTGTAACCGTTAACCGTGGGGGGGGGGCGTGATTATTGAGAATAGATTCTATTTGTGATTGACAATCCTTGCCTGTGGTTCGTAGCTAAAACCACGACTGGATGTCGAGCGGGCGCTCAATAAGGCTAAAACACACAATGTCTTGAGACAAGGACATTGGGAAGGGGCAAACACTGAACTCGTCAGCTAGGTTACGGGAGCCCAGGAGTTATAATTGTACATTTGGTCGGGAACTAAACATGACATTGTTGGAAGGAACAATGTTCGCACTGGAAACCAATGTTTTACACCCAGTTTGGGATATGTGTGACATCCAGTACCAGATCGTCCGGCAAGTCCGTACGATATGTGTACTTTCACATATTTGTTGTGTGTAAATACATTATGTGTACAGTGTTTGTGATAACAGAACTAAGAAAACAAGAAAACAGTTGTACGTGTTTAAGTGAAAACTAAAACACCGTAAGTACAACGACTCATGATAAACATCTGTTGAATGTATTTAGGTGAAAACCTAAGTAGAATTAATACAACGAATCAAGAAAAACAACAGTGCACACGTAAACAACAAGAACATGTCGGTTGCGATCTGATATCCATAGATGACAGGAATCAGATGGCCGATGACTCAGTATGAAAACAATGTGAAAACAGGAAGTTTAGTTGAGTCCGTCAGTGAGGAAACACAATTCAAACACAATTACAGTGTTATTTCAGAATAACGAACTGACAGTGTGTTTGCGTGGGTGACGATTCACACAAACATATCTGTGAGTTTAACATTCTGAAATAATGACTGAAAAGAAGAAAACAAAAATCGGAAAGCAAAACCATCGTCGTGTTCGGTCAGGTGACGATTCAAACGAATACGCTCGATGGTGACGCGTTTCGACGAAACAAAAACAAAAACGATACGAACGACAATAATTTAAGAAAATATAATAATTTAATTTTTTACAAATTTGAAACTCATCAAAAATTAAATGAAGAAACTATTTTCTTTAAAATCCGTAAAAACGCGCGCAACGTTTCGGAAACGTAACGAAAACGCGAACCGAGCAACCGAAACGAACCCGAATACCCACGAGGTATTTAAAGCCTTAAAATGAGACTTTCTCTCATTTTTATCTCATCTTCTTCCCCACACAAACCCTAATCCCGGAATTCACCTCCCACCACCATTTCTCACCTTCAAACCTCAATATCTCCCTCAATACTCAACCAAATCCTTCCATCTTTGGACCAAATCGAAGCTCTTGACCTCTACTACATGAAAGTACAACCGATCTAGAGCCAAAACCAACTGAAACGAGGTAATCTGTGGTGTAAAGTAGCGAAAACTAGGGTTTTCAACCCTTGTTGTGTAAATCACCTCAATATCGGCTCCAACTCTATTCCCTTTAACCCGGTACTCCTGAAAACACACCCCATCATATGAAACCACCATAGATCTGACTAGCACCTCCTTAGGACCACCGAGGCCGACCCAAGATAGCAGCTGGCCGAGAGAGGCCATTCGGCCGAAAGGCCTGGCCGTATGGCTTTTGGCCGCATGGGGCAGCCCTCCTTCGGCAGCTATTCTGTCGGCACAACAGGTCCCTATTCGACCAACCCTCATTCACCCCTCATACTCCCACATTCATTCTCTCGGCATCTATCCTCCATTCGACTAGGCGATTCGTGGATCAGCTCCATCTGACCTAAACCTCCTTCATTCGGCTGAGGACTAGGTGCATCGGCCAAGAGAGTGACTTGTTCGATCAATGTACCTGATCCACCCCACTGTAGTTCAGGCCCAATAGCGTGGCCCAGACACTTATTCGGACAACAGAACCCTCATTCGGCCATGCACCTTCACCAAAATACACCTTCATTCGACCACCAGCCTTTATTCGGCTCATAGTTCACTATCTCGGTCCAATAACCTGTTTCGGCCCAATTTCAGCATCAAGGCCCAGGATGGTTTGATTGATGTTAAAGTCCATTAGTTGGCCCAACAGCACTCACTTAGCCCATATACGCAGCCCACATATCAATCGGCCCAACTCAAGGTGTCGGCCCAATAGAGTTGGTTTGGCCCATTCGATTGGTTCGGTCCATAAGGGTTAAATTGAAACAAACACTTGAAAACAATTCAATTGATAAAGTGCACGAAATGTTACTAAAATATTACAAAGGTGAGGGGGATTTGTGTTAAACAAAATATGTAAGACCTAAAACCTTGTTCTTTAAAAATAATAACAAATGCTAATGATTGTTATTCTATGACCTAAAGTCTAAGTTTATGTTTATAAACTAAAATGAGTAACAAAAATACACATCATGACAAGGTCGAAACAAAGTTAAACACAAAACAAGTAACAAGGTATACTAAGATTATCATGAATTAGACAAGTGTTAGTAAAAATCTAGAACAATTAAACGAAGGGCTGAACAATGACCGAGACTTACGAGTGTTAGCCAAAGCGTATGGCTAACACATATACCCACACACACACACAAATCTCTACAAACTTATACTTACAAGTTACAAACCACGTGAAATCAATACAGGATCGTGAAAACAAACTCAAGTACAAACAAGAGCGCGTGCATTCTCGTTTAAGCTAAGTCAACTACAAACTCTACAAGGTGAGTTCATATGCCCCTTTTCTTTAATCTTAACTGATTTTAAACTCACAGGGCTGAGAAACATGCTTACTTTTATTTATTTAAAAGTTTAATGTTTAACATATTGCTTATACTTTGATTAGATAATATTGCTTGACTTATTATTATATATCATTGTACGCATGCTTGTATGATCATGATATGACAGGAACAACTGAGAAGAATTTTATAACATAAGTTCATAACTCATCGACATAATAGAATAACATAGTTTCAAGATTAAATCTTACAACACTTAGTTATTCTTACAAGAACGAACATTGATGTAACACCCCGACCGATGGCGGAAACGTCGGGATGCCACGAGGGATGTGTAGATTGTTCAAAAGCTCGTGGGCATCTAAATTATATCATCACATAATCATATAACCAACCAAATTAATAACAACAAAAATCATGTTCATCATGAATTAAATGCATCAATTACACAAAAGAATTAGCTAAACTAACTAAACTCTAATCGCCAAAATTTTAGTTAATTAGCTAAGTCCAAGATCCTATGTGATGATGTCCAAAAGTGACAATTCATCTTCTTCAACCTACTTAGCTTCATCACCTGAAACATGTAAAGAAATCAAGTGTCAACTACTAAGTAGTTGGTGAGTAATCATAAGTCTTTATACTTTAAAAATGTTTTATAAAATGAGTATAAAAGTTTGTATTTTGAAAAGATTTTTGTAAAAAGTTTAGATAAAATGAGTATAAGAACTTATGGTCTTTCTGAGGAAATCCACAAGAGTACCTGCGTGACAATCCAGTACATATCCCAACACAATCAATCAAGCACATAAACAAACACACATTCACCTATCTCACATATTCATAGATAATCGTAGATAATCATAGACAATAGTAGATAATCAATCACATAACCATTCAACCAATCTCAACATCAATATTCTCAAATAATATCTGTGACTATACATGGATATTATGTAATTAACATAAGTTAAAAACATGATCCATGGAGTGGAAGCTATCCACGTGACAATACATGAAACCAATGCAATTAACCAAGGTCAAAGGCATTGTTTCACGGAGTTATGATAATCCAAGTGGCAATACATGTTATCTTTGTTATTGACCAAAGTCAATGACAATCTTTACACGGATGTGGTAACCCACGTGACAATACATGTGATCATTGCGTATAACCGATGTCATCAGCAATGCCACACCGAGTTTTAATAATTAATGTAATTCCATAATATAAATACCATATTGATAAACAGGTATCATCCTTGTGTTATCAAAATAATATTTAAAGTTGGTATACATGTTTCACCTCCGAGTTTTAAAACAAACAGTTTAAAAGAAAGGGAGGTTATGAGAACTCACCTGAGTCCTTAGATCCGGTATTTTGTAATATGCGCGCTCACGTAAGATAACTCAAAACAACTCGATCAACCTGTATTTAATATGTGTTTTGGGTTTATGAGTATACGTGTTTTATTTTAGTTAACTTTTCATACATGTTTCCTTTTTATATTAATCGCATCATTAACTTAGTTTGTTTCACCTAAGTTACATGATTCAACTAGAAATTCATAGTTAGTCATTGTGAGTTTATAATTCAAATTTGTTAGCCTTTAACTAGTTAATGACGATAACAAGTTTGTGCTTTCGTATGTGTATCCTCATAAAAATGTATTATAAATAACGAGGTCTTTAATAATATTCATGTCTATACATGCATGCATAACAACATTAACTTGACCACTCAATTTGCTAATTATTAGAATCTAATTATAGGTTTAAGAAATAATATTTTTTTTTATCCTTATAAAATGCTAAATGTTTATCACCCCATAGGCCAAAACTTAGATTTGTTAAATAGGGTGGTAACTTGTAGTCTTTCCCATGCATGCATGCATATTACATGATAGTCTCCATGTCCTTAGCTTCTCCTTAACCCTATCAAACACTTAAATTTCAATTGGGTTTTAAGAAAGCAGCAAACCTAAGTCTAAACCTGACCAAGGTTCGTCTCGAAAGGGAAGGTTCGTCCCAATGTTGGTGCGGCTAGGGTTCGGCCGAGACCATATAGGTTCGGCCTTAGAGGTTCGTGACTTCCCATCTTTGGCTAGTAGGGTTCGGGCAATCAAAGGGAAAAGGTTCGGCTATGTGCTAAACCAAAAAGGTTCTTTCATCGTGGTTTTATGGGTTAGGGTTCGCCTGCCACAAGGGTTCGGCTACCCCATAATGTTCCAGTCCATGCAGGTTCGTCATTAGCTTCCTTGGTCCAGGTTCGTGGAGTAGGCCGCCAAAAGGTTCGGCCATGGGCTAGAAAAGGTTCGTGGCTAGAAGGGAAGCTTCGGCTGACTCACAAGGTTCGCTCCAAGCCCCAAGGTTCGGCCACCCTATAGGGTTCGGCCCTATGGTTTCCCGCCCATGAAGGTTCATGGGCTAAGGGTTAGGCCAACCCTTGAAGGTTCGGCCAGTCACGAGTTGCAGCTCATCATCATCACCATTGAGTCCTAAGTGTTTACAGGTTCTCCTATGGCTTCCACAGTTCAATACTCAACCGATTTACTCATGTAAACTCTAAAATCGTTTAAAAAGTTGCTATCCATACTCGAAATAGGGTTTTTACTCAAAACCGAAAATAAAATTGACCTCTTCCCTTCAAATCGTGAACAAATGATAGGTTTCTTAGTATCTTCGTGTTCCTCTCGATCACCCGGTCGCGTGGACGCCAAGATCTCGCGAATCCGACTAGAAACGAGCCCAAAAAGCTAGAGAGAATGTAGAGAGAAAATGGTGTGTGTTTTTAGAGAGAGAAGGAGATGGATGATATGAGGAAGAAGAAGGCTACTTCTTCCTTATATCGCGTATTAACAACGCGTTCCCGGTCTCGTTTTTATCGTGATAACACATAATAATTGATCGGTTTTTATCGTGAAATATATTTAAACACAAGATGTTTAATACTTTATTTCATTTCATTTAAAACGATTTTAATTAAAATGGTTTCGTAAAAATAGTTTCGTTTTCAGTTCCGTTAAATTATTTATTTAATAAAATAAATTGATCGTATTTGGTTTTAGGTTGTGATTCCTAATAAACGTTTTTTTATATTTCATTTATTAAATTAATATCTTAATTAATTATTTTGTTATCTCGTCGAAACGCGTTACTCGCGTACGTATTCGTAAAGATCGTCACCTTTGCGAATCCAACGCTCGTATCGTATTTTGATTTGATTTATTATTTATGGAATATCGTTTCAGAATATTATTCTTAATAATTATATTCGTGCGAATCGTCACCCACGCGAATACATTATTAAGTTGATATTTCTGAATTAATATTCGCGTTTAAATTATGTTCGTAACCTCACCAACGCGTATTTATTGTTCAATTATCCTTTCATTATTTAATTAACTTCAATATTATAATTCCCAATCCAAAACCCGCTAAACCCAAGTCACTGACACATCCATGATAGACCGAAATATGCATATGTATAGGCATATGCAGAGGTAGATCGCAACCTCCCCTACACTGTCCCACCGCTATTTCGATAAACTATGACCATGTGTCCTTGACTATGTTTAGCAACGAAACCATAACCAACTAACACAAACTCCTTTCCATTTCCACCCAAACCCATAATCATTGTAATCATCTACGATAAACTCTCTGGTTCTGTTTAGTTGAGTTACAACTAAACTTCCCATGGTTTACGCGTATAATAATATGTTCTACGCATGTATACCAATAACAGTGATAATCATCAAATAATGTGTCAATATTAATAATTACAAAATCTCAGTGCGTAACAGTACAATCGTACGGATGTACGGACAACCGGAAGTACAGTGATGTTACAGTCTCCCCTTGTTAAAGGAATTTCGTCCCGAAATTCAACTTGGAGTGACCGTAGTAAATAAATGTGGGTACTTAAGCTTCATGTGATCTTCCCGCTCCCAGGTGAACTCTGGACCTCGCTTCGATTCCCAACGTACTTTGACAACTGGAATTCTATTGCGTTTGAGTTTCTTAACTTCACGATCCATTATCTCCACTGGCTTTTCAACAAAATGCATGGTATCATCGATGCGAATGTCATCGAGTGGTACCTGAAGATCCTGATCAGCTAAGCACTTCCTCAAATTGGACACGTGAAACGTCGGGTGCACGTTACTAAGTTCAGTAGGAAGTTCCAACTTGTAAGCAACCTTCCCGATCCATTCAAGGATCTTAAAAGGGCCAACATATCGTGGAGCAAGCTTACCTTTCTTCCCGAATCGTACAAGGCCCTTCCAAGGCGATACCTTAAGTAATACCATATCTCCCACTTCAAACTCTAAGGGTTTTCGTCGTTTATCAGCATAACTCTTCTGTCGACTGCGTGCAGCTCACAGATTGTCACGGATCTGGCGGATCTTGTCAGTCGTCTCCTGAATAATCTCGGGACCAGTAATCTGTGAGTCACCGACTTCGGTCCAATAAATAGGTGACCAACATTTCCTGCCATAAAGAGCTTCAAATGGTGCCATAATGCTCGCGTGATAACTGTTGTTATATTAGAACTCAACCAATGGTAAATGGCTATCCCAATTGCCACCAATGTCGATGACACAAGCTCTCAACATGTCTTCAAGTGTCTGAATCGTCCGCTCCGTTTGACCATCCGTTTTGGGATGATAAGCGGTGCTAAGATCCAATCTTGTTCCAAATGCTTCATGAAGTGATTCCCAAAATCGTGTCGTAAAACGAGCATCACTATCCGATATTATGCTTAAGGAAATAACATGCCGGCTAATGATCTCATCAATGTAGATACGAGCTAACTTCCGCACAGGGTAAGTTTCGCGTATCGGTAATAAATGAGCCACTTGGTCAATCTATCAACAATTACCCAAATGCTATCTTTACCGTTAGTGGTTCGTGGGAGTTTGGTAATAAAATCCATGGAGATATTCTCCCACTTCCACATGGGTATTTCTGGTTGTAACAACAATCCCAAAGGTCGCTGGTGTTCTGCCTTGACTTTAGCATAGTTAAGGCATTTGGACACATATTCAGCAATATCCTTCTTCATTTCAGGCCACCAGTACAAGCCCCTAAGGTCTTGATACATCTTGTCAGAGCCCGGATGGATCGAGTAACGAGACTTATGAGCTTCATCCATAATCACCATCCTAAGATCACCCTGTTCGGTATCCACAACCGATTCAAATAATACATTAATCCATCATCTTTAGTTTCCAATAAAATTTCAGCCCCGCAAGACATCTCATTTTTCAAGTTACCTTGAGCTAATGAGTGTTGTTGGGCTGTGAGAACATCATTTCGGAGACTAGTGTGCACTCGGACACTATGGATCTGAACTTAACTTTTGCGACTAAGCGCATCTGCTACTACATTCGCTTTACCAGGATGGTAGCGAATTTCACAGTCATAATCGTTTAACAGTTCGACCCATCTTCGTTGTCTCATGTTAAGTTCCTTTTGGTTGAGAATATGTTGCAAACTTTTATGATCAGTAAAGACTACACACTTCGTGCCATAAAGATAATGTCTCCATATCTTCAAGGCAAACACGACAGCAACAAGTTCCAAGTCGTGTGTAGTGTAGTTCTTCTCGTGAATCTTTAATTGTCTTGATGCATAAGCCACAACCTTACCCCACTGCATAAGAACCCAACCAAGACCTAGGTTGGATGCATCACAGTAAACCACAAAATCATCATTTCCGTCTGGCAATGTCAAGACAGGAGCATCACAGAGTTTCTGCTTCAAAGTCTGAAATGCCTCTTCTTGCTTCGGTCCCCAATCATACGGTTTATTCTTTTGAGTCAAAGAAGTGAGAGGGACAGCAATCCTGGAGAAATTCGAGATGAACCGCCGATAGTAACCGGCGAGTCCGAGAAACGATCGAATCTCCGTCGGTGTCTTCGGTGTACTCCAATTCTTCACAGCTTCAATCTTTGCAGGATCCACGTGAACACCATTTTCTTTGACTATGTGTCCCAAGAATTGAACTTCCTTAAGCCAAAATTCACATTTAGAAAATTTAGCATACAGTTGCTCTTTTCTTAGGATCTCCAAAACTAACTTAAGGTGTTTCTCGTGCTCTTCCTTGGTCTTTGAGTATATCAAGATATCATCAATGAACACAATCACAAACTTATCCAAGTATGGCCTGCAGACACGGTTCATGAGATCCATGAAAACCGCAGGTGCATTGGTAAGGCCGAAGGGCATTACCAGGAATTCATAATGGCCATATCTGGTTCTGAAAGCTGTCTTGGGAATATCATCATCATGTACGTGAAGCTGATGATACCCAGACCTCAGATCGATCTTTGAAAACCATGCCGAGCCCTGAAGCTGATCGAAGAGATCATCGATGCGCGGCAGTGGATATCGATTCTTCATTGTGAGTTTGTTTAATTCGCGATAGTCGATGCACATTCGGAATGACCCGTCCTTCTTCTTAACCAACAGGACCGGTGCACCCCATGGTGAATGGCTCGGGCGAATGAATCCCTTGTCAGTTAGTTCTTGTAGCTGGCTTGCCAGTTCTTGCAACTCCGAAGGCGCAAGTCTGTAAGGAGCTTTGGTGACAGGATTTGCACCACGTACTAAGTCGATTCGAAACTCTACTTGACGTTCTGGTGGAAGACCCGGTAAATCATCTGGAAATACTTCTGGGAAATCTCTAATTACAGGAACGTCTTCAATGTTCTTCCGTTTCTCCTTTTTCTCCACAATGTGTGCTAAAAATTCTATACACTTCTTCCTAAGGTACTTGTGTGCTTTGGTGCATGACATCAACTTAAGACCTTTGCTAGAAGTTTCTCCAAAGACTCTTAAAGTTTCACCCGAAGGTATGAGATCAATTGGGAAAACGTGATCACTTAAGTTCACAGTACATCCAATAATAACAGTGTCAATATCAATAGTGTTTCCGTTAGCCACCTCCACGTTAAACGGTTTATCTAAATATGTACGTGTTCTACCAAGCAAGCATTCAAAATCATATGAAACGAAACTCCTATCAGCACCAGAATCAAATAAGACAGATGCATAAGAGTTGTTGATCAGAAATGTACCGCTGACCATCCTGGTTGGCTTTAGCAGCTGGAGCATTCAGTTGGAACGCCCGGCCTCTTGCCACCCTCTGATTATTTCCAGTCAACTTTGGGCACTGGTTCCTGAAGTGACCCACTTCACCACACTCGTAACAGGCTCTTGCCTGTGCAGGTGCCTGGCGGACGGGTACAGCTGGAATAGATTGTGCGTGCGGAGCTGGCAGTGCAAGCGATGCATGTTGCATCCTTTGTGCTTGCGGTGCACTCCGACAGACAATTGCAAAATGGCCGTACTTGCCACAGTTGTTGCAGACGCGACAAGGAAGGTTTTGCATGTGATGATATCTGCAAGTATTACATTGGGAAGTATTCCCAGTGTAATTTCTGGCAGTGGTGTTGTTTGAGGATTGCTGCGCAGACTTAGCAGCAGGAGCAGTGACCATGAAATTCCTGGTCTTTCTCTTAAAGTTGCTGCTTTTAGATGAACTAGCAGCTTCAGTATTTACCTCAGTCTTTGTTTCTTTTACAGTAGATTTCCCCTCAGTTTTCTTCGCCCCTTTCCTTGTGAGTGTTCCAGCTTTGACATGATTATCGGTGAGTGTAGCAGATAAACGAATCACAGCCTCAAGTGTTTTGGGTTGCTCCCATAGACGGTGTCTTGAATATGCATAGGCAACCCGCCTATATACTTCTCAATAGCTCTCTCAAGTGGTGTAACAAGATGAGGCACCAGCAGGCTATACTCATGGAACCGAGTATTGTAGATTACATTCTCCCCGCTGTCCTGCTTGAGTTCCTAGAACTCAGTCTCAAGCTTCCTCATCTCACTGCGAGGACAAAATTCAGTGGTCATCAGATCCTTAACCTCTTTCCATTTAGCGCTAAGGCAACATCAACTCCCCTAGTTCGTTTCTCCCCATTCCACCATGTTAGTGCTCTCTTTTGGAAAACACTAGTGGCATAACAAACTTTCAGGTTCTCGGGGCAGTCACTGTTGATGAAAGTGTTCTCCATACTCTCGAAACACTGCAGCAGACCAGTGGCTGACTCAGAACCCGTAAACTTTAGTGGGTTACATGAGTTGAAGTGCTTGAGGAAATTAGAAACATGTTACTACCGTTTACAATGTAAGTCATACAAACAATGGTCAAATGAGTTCATTTAAACAGTTAGGATTACATATAGGAACTATATTTCTCTCATATCTGTCCTTAAACTCATAACATTTATAAATTTCCTAATATTATACTAAGTGTCCTAGTTGGTCATAACTAATAGTAGTTAACTATTCCTAAGTTTCATACATTCTCCACCCTATACCAACACTGACAACCTCCCGATGCAATGCAACAAGCTTATATATAGGGCATATGCAGAGGTTGATCGCAATCTCCCCTACACCGTCCCACCACCGTTCCATTGCACCACGATTATGCCCTTGTTAGCATTTAGGGTGTATCATGTATCTTACCATAGTCTCACTTCACAAACCTTATCCTAGATAGGATAATTTTGAGTGAAGTGGTCTCCAGTTCCCTTGGACAATTAGGTTCGCCTAATGTCTAAGTTCACCTGACATGTAGGTTTACCTATTTCTAAGTTCACCTAATGTCTAAGTTCACCTGACATTAAAGTTCCCCTAATATCTAAGTTCACTAAGTTTCATACCAAATCCCAGTGTCCATAATTATCAATAAGGGTTCATATCATCACTGAGTGCTCTTATTGTCACTAAGTGTTCATATTCTCCCTATAATTTATTCTCATCAAGTGTCCATACCATCACTAAGTGTTAGTATCATCACTATGCGTTTATATTATCCCCAAGTGTCTATATCATCACCCAAGTCTTACAATCCATTACTAATCGTTCGTATAGTTCGTTGATCCTATGCACCCTACGTGTCCAATAAGCGTGTTTATAAATGAGTTTATAAGTGTTCATCAAGTGTGATCATCCATGAGTCAATCCAAACCAATCCAACAGACATACCATCAATAATCCATCAATCATAACCTTAAAGAATTCCTAATAATATCCTAAGTTTCTGACACTGACAGACCCCCAATATACTACAAATGGTATATGTATAGGGCATATGCAAGGGTAGATCGCAATCTCCCTTACACCGTCCCACCACCTTTGTAGTATACCACGAGTGTGTCCTTGTCTGGAGATCAAGAGATCTAGCAGATAATTCCTAAAGCAAATAAATTCCTAAGCAGTTAAGTTCTTAAGCAGATAAGTGTCCCAAACGGGTAGTTCCTTTATTCCTCAATACTGACATCCACCCGATGTACTGTAAATGGTATATGTATAGGGCATATGATAAGGGTAGGTCGCAACCGCCCAAACCACCGTCCCACCACCTTTACAATACACCACAAGTATGTCCTTATCGAGTCATTAGGGCACAAGTAAGCAAATAATTAGTAAGCAGCATATATATAAATCGGATGTATAACAGGAGTTCAGTTAACATGTAATAAATACATAAGCATGAAATCCTGAATATACTAACTAGTGTATGAAATAATTCATACTAGGGTATCCTATGGTTATAGACTAGGTCAACCATTTCTAGTAACCTAATTCCCTATAACCCAAGCTCTGATACCAATCAATAACACCCCGACCGACGGCGGAAACGTCGGGATGCCACGAGGGATGTGTAGATTGTTCAAAAGCTCGCGGGCATCTAAATTAAATCATCACATAATCATATAACCAACCAAATTAATTACAACAAAAATCATGTTCATCATGAATTAAATACATCAATTACACAAAAAAATTAGCTAAACTAACTAAACTCTAATCACCAGAATTTTAGTTAATTAGCTAAGTCCAAGATCCTATGTGATGATGTCCAAAAGTGAGAATTCATCTTCTTCAACCTACTTAGCTTCATCACCTGAAACATGTAAAGAAATCAAGTGTCAACTACTAAGTAGTTGGTGAGTAATCATAATCTTTATACTTTAAAATGTTTTATAAAATGAGTATAAAAGTTTGTATTTTGAAAAGATTTTTATAAAAAGTTTAGATAAAATGAGTATAAGAACTTATGGCCTTTCTGAGGAAATCCACAAGAGTACCTGTGTGACAATCCAGTACATGTCCCAACACAATCAATCAAGCACATAAACAAACACACATTCACCTATCTCACATATTCATAGATAATCATAGATAATCATAGACAATAGTAGATAATCAATCACATAACCATTCAACCAATCTCAACATCAATATTCTCAAATAATATATGTGACTATACATGGATATTATGTAATTAACATTAGTTAAAAACATGATCCATGGAGTGAAAGCTATCTACATGACAATACATGAAACCAATGCAATTAACCAAGGTCAAAGGCATTGTTTCACGGAGTTATGATAATCCAAGTGGCAATACATGTAATCTTTGTCATTGACCAAATTCAATGACAATCTTTACACGGATGTGGTAACCCACGTGACAATACATGTGATCATTGCGTATAACCGAGGTCATCAGCAATGCCACACGGAGTTTTAATAAATAATGTAATTCCATAATATAAATACCATATTGATAAACAGGTATCATCCTTGTGTTATCAAAATAATATTTAAAGTTGGTATACATGTTTCACCTCCGAGTTTTAAAACAAAACAGTTTAAAAGAAAGGGAGGTTATGAGAACTCACCTGAGTCCTTAGATCCGGTATTTTGTAATATGCGCGCTCACCTAAGATAACTCAAAACAACTTGATCAACCTGTATTTAATATGTGTTTTGGGTTTATGAGTATACGTGTTTTATTTTAGTTAACTTTTCATACATGTTTGCTTTTTATATTAATCGCATCATTAACTTAGTTTGTTTCACCTAAGTTACATGATTCAACTAGAAATTCATAGTTAGTCATTGTGAGTTTATAATTCAAATTTGTTAGCCTTTAACTAGTTAATGACGATAACAAGTTTGTGCTTTTGTATGTGTATCCTCATAAAAATGTATTATAAATAACGAGGTCTTTAATAATGTTCATGTCTATACATGCATGCATAACAACATTAACTTGACCACTCAATTTGCTAATATTATAGGTTTAAGAAATAATATTTTTGTTTATCCTTATAAAATGCTAAATGTTTATCACCCCATAGGCCAAAACTTAGATTTGTTAAATAGGGTGGTAACTTGTAGTCTTTCCCATGCATGCATGCATATTACATGATAGTCTCCATGTTCTTAGCTTCTCCTAAACCCTATCAAACACTTAAATTTCAATTGGGTTTTAAGAAAGCAGCGAACCTAAGTCTAAACCTGACCAAGGTTCGTCTCGAAAGGGAAGGTTCGTCCCAATGTTGGTGCGGCTAGGGTTCGGCCGAGACCATATAGGTTCGGCCGTATAGGATGGTGATTATGAGTGAAGCTCATAAGTCTCGTTACTCAATCCATCCAGGCTCTGATAAGATGTATCAAGACCTTAGGGGCTTGTATTGGTGGTCTGGAATGAAGAAGGACATTGCTGAATATGTATCTAAATGCCTTAAGTGTGCTAAGGTCAAGGCAGAACACCAGCGACCTTCTGGATTGTTAATACAACCTGAAATACCGATGTGGAAGTGGGAAAATATCTCCATGGATTTTATTACTTAACTCCCACGGACCACTAACGGTAAAGATAACATTTGGGTAATTGTTGATAGATTGACCAAGTCGGCTCATTTCTTACCGATATGCGAAACATACCCTGTGAGGAAGTTAGCTTGTATCTACATTGATGAGATCATTAGCCGACATGGTATTCCCTTAAGCATAATATCGGACCGTGATGCTCGTTTCACGGCACGATTTTGGGAATCACTTCATGAAGCCTTTGGAACAAGACTGGATCTTAGCACCGCTTATCATCCTCAAACGGATGGTCAAACGGAGCGAACGATTCAGACATTGGAAGACATGTTGAGAGCTTGTGTCATCAATTTCGGTGGCAATTGGGATGGCCATTTACCATTGGTTGAGTTCTCGTATAACAACAGTTATCACGCGAGTATTGGTATGGCACCGTTTGATGCTCTTTATGGTAGGAAATTTCGGTCACCTATTTGTTGGACCGAGGTCGGCGATTCGCAGATTACTGGTCCAGAGATTATTCAGGAAACGACTGACAAGATCTGCCATATCCGCGACAATCTGTTAGCTGCTCGAAGTCGACAGAAGAGCTACGCGGATAAGCGAAGAAAACCTTTAGAATTCGAAGTGGGAGATATGGTGTTGCTCAAAGTGTCGCCTTGGAAAGGCGTTGTGCGATTTGTGAAGAAAGGAAAGCTTGCTCCACGATACGTTGGCCCTTTTAAGATCCTTGAACGGATCGGGAATGTTGCTTACAAATTAGAACTTCCTACTGAACTTAGTAACGTGCACCCAACGTTTCACGTGTCCAATTTAAGAAAGTGCTTAGCTGATCAGGATCTTCAGGTACCACTCGATGACATTCGCATTGATGATATCGTGCATTTTGTTGAAAAACCAGTGGAGATAATGGATCGTGAGGTTAAAAAGCTCAAACGTAGTAGAATCCCAATTGTCAAAGTACATTGGGAATCGAAGCGGGTCCAGAGTTCACATGGGAGCGAGAAGATCAGATGAAGCTTAAGTACCCACATTTATTTACTACGGTCACTCCAAGTTGAATTTCGGGACGAAATTCCCTTAACTAGGGGAGACTGTAACATCACTGTACTTTAGGTTGTCCGTACATCCGTACATCCGTACGATTGTACTGTTACGACCTGAGATTTTGTAATTAATAATATAGACATATTATTTGATTATTATCACTGTTGCTGGTATGCATGTTTATAACATATGATATGCGTAAACCATGGGGAGTTTAGTTGTAACCCAACTAAACAGAACCAGAGAGTTTATCGCAGTTACATTATACTGATTATGCATTATTGGTTTGGAATGGATTTGGAATGGAACTGGGAGTTTGTTATGGTCTGGTTACTAAACGTAGTCAAGGACACATGGTCATGGTTTATCGAAATAGCTGTGGGACGGTGTAGGGGAGGTTGCGATCTACCTCTGCATATGCCCTATATATATGCATATTTCGATCTATCATGGATGTGTCAGTGACTAGGGTTTAGTGGGTTTTGGTTTGGGAATGATAATATGAAGGTTAATAAATAATGGGAATTAATTACGCGAAGTGAGGTTACGAACATTACTTAAACGCGAATGTTGATTCAGAAATATTAACTTAATAGCTATATTCGCGTGGGTGACGATTCACACGAATATAATTATTAAGAATGATATTCTGAAACAATACTCCATAAATCGTAAATCGAATCGAAATACGGTACGAGCGTTGGATTCGCAAAGGTGACGATCTTTACGAATACGTACGTAAGTAACATGTTTCGACGAGATAAGTTAATAATATCGAACGATATTAAATTAATAAATGAAAACGTAAAACGTTTATTAGGAATCACAACTTAAATTAATTTCGAATACTCGGATAATTTAAATAATTAAATTAGCGAAACGAAACGGAATTTTTTTTAAGAAATAATTTATTTGAAATCAGTTCCTTTAAAACTATTCTTTTATAATAATGAAATATAATTATTTAAACGAATTATATTCTAAATTGTATTTAAAAAAAAAAAACCGAACAATTTATTACGGTTATCGTGATAAAAACGAGACCGGGAACGCGGTGTTAATACGCGATATAAGGAAGAAGAAGCCTTCTTCTTCCTCATATCATCCATTCTCTCTCTCTAAAAACACACACATCCTACATTTCTCCACCTTCTCTCTAGCTTCTTGAACTCGTTTCTCAACCGATTCGAGAGATCTTGGCGCCCAAACGACCGCGTGATCGAGAGGAACAAGTAGATACAAAGAAACCCGTCGTTTGATCAGCATTTCGAGGTAAATTCGAGGTTTTCTTTCTGTTTTACACTTGAATCTAGTCGGCTGTTATCATCACCACTTGCAATCGATCTTGTTGCTTTTAAAAACACTAAATCGCGTAAGTATGAGTATAGTGGAACCATGGATGGACCGGTTAGGGCTGAATAATGATAGGGATGATGTGGTTGAACACTGGTTCGCGAAGCAGGAGGCTACAAGGGCCGAACCCTGGTCCCACGAACCTTCTTGGGCGGGAAACCAGTGGAGCGAACCTTTTTCAGCTCTCGTGAACCTAGACGAACCCTGGGTAAGACGAACTGTAGAGTGCCGAACCCTGCAACTCAGCCGAATCTTTCATGCTATAGGCGAACCCTACCATGCAGTACTTGATCAGTGAACCTTTGGCCAATCTGCATGGGATACCCGAACCTAGTGAGGAACGAACCCTAAGGTGGCGAACCTTAGGGACACCGAACCTCTTGTCTACGAATCCAGGCCCACTTAACCGAACCATACTGAGGGCGAACCTGAGTGGTGTTGTCCGAACCTTATGCTGCCAACTAATGAAGCCGACCCCTGCTACCCACTTGTTGGCCGAACCATTTTTCTTCGAACCAAGCATAGATAGAATATGGGCCGAACCTTATTAGGTTTAAAGCCGAACCTATGCCTTCTATACACATAGGTTCGCTGCCTTCATACATTACAAACCAAGTTAATTGTTGAATTACGGTTTAGGGTTCTCTATTCAATACTTAATATCAATTGAAGGATTAGAGATAAACAAGAGTAGTAAACATGAATGTATCCACACATGCATGCAAAATGTAAAGGTTATCACCTTATTTTATAAATACAAACTTAGGCCTTGGAGGGTTATATATTGATCATCTTATAAAGATAATATGTGTAAAACCTTTTAATGTTAAACAAGAGAATTCACAATTTATCATAATATAATAGATAATTGATACTAAAAAGTGGAAGTGCTTTTAATGATAATTACCTATAAAATCTTAGTGTTTCATTTAAACTTAGATTGAATAAACTAAGTTAATGATAAACTTAGTACATAAGGGAAAACATATGAATACTCAATTGAAATGAAAAGCTTATACTTATAAACACAAGCATTATAATAATTACACGTTGATTGAGTTGGTTTGATTCCGTTACACGAGCGCGCATTATACACGAACACAATTCTAAGGATTCAAGTGAGTTCCCATAACCTCCCTTTCTTTAAACTGTTTTGTTTTAAAAACTCGGAGGTGAAGCATGTAAACCAAATTAAATATTATTTTGATAACACAAGGTTAATACCTGTTTATCAATATGATATTCACATTTAAAAATTATCATTATTTATGGATTATCTCTTACATTTATATATCCGTGTAAACATTGTCATTGACTTCGGTCAATAACAACGATTACATGTATTGCCACAAACTCCGTGAATCATTGCATTTGACTTCGGTTAATTGCTTTGACATCATGTATTGTCACGTGGATGTTGTCCACTCCGTGAATCATCGCCTTTAACTTCGGTTAATTGCTTTGACTTCATGTATAGTCACGTGGTTAGCTACCACTCCATGGATCTTGTTTTTAACTTATGTTAATTACATGATGACCATGTATAGTCACAGATATTATTTGAGAATGTTGATATTGAGATTGATTGATTGGTTATGTGGTTTGATTATCTCTTACTGACTATGATTATCTGTGATTGATTATGACTGATAGGTTATGTGATTATGTGGTTGTGTATGTGTTTGATTGTTGAGTTTGGAGATTGGTTGGATTATCTCATACATGTATTATTGTGGATTTTCTCAGAAAATCATAAGCATTTATACTCGTTTTACCTAAACCTTTTATAAAACCATTTTTAACTTAAACTTTTAAATTCATTTTATAAAACCTTTTTGAAGTATAAAAACTTATGATTACTCACCAACTACCTTGTAGTTGACACTTGATTTCTTACATGTTTCAGGTGATGGAGACAAGTAGGATGAAGAGGGTGATCTCTTCTATTTTGGACATCATCATATAGGGTCTTGGACTTAGCTAAATAACTAAATATCTGGCGACTAGAATTTAGTTAGATAGCTAAATCTCTTTTGTATTTGTTGTAACTATTTCATGATGAATATGATTTTTGTGTAATTATTTTGGGTGATTGATTGATATATGACGATTGGATTTAGATGCCCACGAGCTTTTGAACAATCTACACATCCCTCGTGGCATCCCGACGTTTCCGCCATCGGTCGGGGTGTTACAGATTGGTATCAGAGCCTGGGTTATAGGGAATTGGGTTACTAGAAATGGTTGACCTAGTCTATAACCGTAGGATACCCTAGTATGAATTATTTCATACACTAGTTAGTATATTCAGGATTTCATGCTTATGTGTTTATTACATGTTAACTGAACTCCTGTTATACATCTGATTTATATGTGTTGCTTATCTGTTTACTTGTGCCCTAATGACTCAATAAGGACATACTCGTGGTGTATTGTAAAGGTGGTGGGACGGTGGTTTGGGCGGTTGCGACCTACCCTTATCATATGCTCTATACATATACCATTTACAGTACATCGGGTGGATGTCAGTATTGAGGAATAAGGGAACTACCCGTTTGGGACACTTATCTGCTTAAGAACTTAACTGCTTAGGAATTTATCTGCTTTAGGAATTATCTGTTAGATCTCTTGATCTCTAGACAAGGACACACTCGTGGTATACTACAAAGGTGGTGGGACGGTGTAAGGGAGGTTGCGATCTACCCTTGCATATGCCCTATACATATACCATTTGTAGTGTATTGGGGGTCTGTCAGTGTCAGGAACATAGGATGCTATTAGGATATTATTAGGAGTTGTGTAAGGTTATGAATGATATGGATGTTGATGGTATGTTTGTTGGAATGGTTTGGATTGACTCATGGATGATGACACTTGATAAACACTTATAAACTCATTTATAAACACACTTATTGGACACGTAGGGTGCATAGGATTAACGAACGATATGAGCGATTAGTGATGGAATATGGATTTGGATGATGATATAGACACTTAGTGATAATATAAACGCATAGTGATGATACTAACACTTAGTGATGGTATGGACGCTTGATGAGAATAAATTATAGGGAGGATATGAATACTTAGTGACAATAAGAGCACTCAGTGATGATATGAACCCTCATTGATAATTATGGACATTGGGATTAGTATGGATTTTAGTAAACTTAGATATTAGGGGAACTTAATTTCAGGTGAACTTAGACATTAGGTGAACTTAAAAATAGGCGAACCTACATGTCAAGGTGAACTTAGACACTAGGCAAACCTAAATGTCCAAGGGAACTAAAGACCACTTCACTCAAAATTATCCTACCTAGGATAAGGTTTGTGAAGTGAGGCTATGGTAAGATACATGATACACCCTAAACGCTAACAAAGGCATAATCGTGATGCAATGGAACGGTGGTGGGACGGTGTAGGGGAGATTGCGATCTACCTCTGCATATGCCCTATATATAAGCTTGTTGCATTGCATCGGGAGGTTGTCAGTGTTGGTATAGGGTGGGGAATGTATTGAACTTAGGAATAGGTAGTAAATATTAGTTATGACCAACTAGGACACTAGTATAATAGTAGGAAATTTATAAATGATTTCGAGTTTAATGACTGATAGGAGAGAAATATAGTTCCTATATGTAACCCTAACTGTCTAAATGAACTCATTTGACCATTGTTTGTAAGACTTACGTTGTAAACGGTAGTAACATGTTTCTAATTCCTCAGAAACATGCCGCCTCGCCGTCACAACGAAGATCAGATGAAGCTTAAGTACCCACATTTATTTACTACGGTCACTCCAAGTTGAATTTCGGGACGAAATTCCCTTAACTAGGGGAGACTGTAACATCACTGTACTTTAGGTTGTCCGTACATCCGTACATCCTTACGATTGTACTGTTACGACCTGAGATTTTGTAATTAATAATATAGACATATTATTTGATTATTATCACTGTTGCTGGTATGCATGTTTATAACATATGATATGCGTAAACCATGGGGAGTTTAGTTGTAACCCAACTAAACAGAACCAGAGAGTTTATCGCAGTTACATTATACTGATTATGCATTATTGGTTTGGAATGGATTTGGAATGGAACTGGGAGTTTGTTATGGTCTGGTTACTAAACGTAGTCAAGGACACATGGTCATGGTTTATCGAAATAGCTGTGGGACGGTGTAGGGGAGGTTGCGATCTACCTCTGCATATGCCCTATATATATGCATATTTCGGTCTATCATGGATGTGTCAGTGACTAGGGTTTAGTGGGTTTTGGTTTGGGAATGATAATATTAAGGTTAATAAATAATGGGAATTAATTACGCGAAGTGAGGTTACGAACATTACTTAAACGCGAATGTTGATTCAGAAATATTAACTTAATAGCTATATTCGCGTGGGTGACGATTCACACGAATATAATTGTTAAGAATGATATTCTGAAACAATATTCCATAAATCTTAAATCGAATCGAAATACGGTACGAGCGTTGGATTCGCAAAGGTGACGATCTTTACGAATACGTACGTAAGTAACGTGTTTCGACGAGATAAGTTAATAATATCGAACGATATTAAATTAATAAATGAAAACGTAAAACGTTTATTAGGAATCACAACTTAAATTAATTTCGAATGATCGGATAATTTAAAAAATTAAATTAGCGAAACGAAACGGAATTTTTTTTAAGAAATAATTTATTTGAAATCAGTTCCTTTAAAACTATTCTTTTATAATAATGAAATATAATTATTTAAACGAATTATATTCTAAATTGTATTTACAAAAAAAAAACCGAACAATTTATTACGGTTATCGTGATAAAAACGAGACCGGGAACGCGGTGTTAATACGCGATATAAGGAAGAAGAAGCGTTCTTCTTCCTCATATCATCCATTCTCTCTCTCTCTCTAAAAACACACACATCCTACATTTCTCCACCTTCTCTCTAGCTTCTTGAAATCGTTTCTCAACCGATTCGAGAGATCTTGTCGTTTGCCCAAACGACCGCGTGATCGAGAGGAACAAGTAGATACAAAGAAACCCGTCGTTTGATCAGCATTTCGAGGTAAATTCGAGGTTTTCTTTCTGTTTTACACTTGAATCTAGTCGGTTGTTATCATCACCACTTGCAATCGATCTTGTTGCTTTTAAAAACACTAAATCGCGTAAGTATGAGTATAGTGGAACCATGGATGGACCGGTTAGGGCTGAATAATGATAGGGATGATGTGGTTGAACACTGGTTCGCGAAGCAGGAGGCTACAGGGGCCGAACCCTGGTCCCACGAACCTTCTTGGGCGGGAAACCAGTGGAGCGAACCTTTCTCAGCTCTCGTGAACCTAGACGAACCCTGGGTAAGACGAACTGTAGAGTGCCGAACCCTGCAACTCAGCCGAATCTTTCATGCTATAAGCGAACCCTACCATGCAGTACTTGATCAGCGAACCTTTGGCCAATCTGCATGGGATACCCGAACCTAGTAAGGCACAAACCCTAAGGTGGCGAACTTAGGGACACCGAACCTCTTGGCTACGAACCCAGGCCCACTTAAACGAACCATACTGAGGGCGAACCTGAGTGGTGTTGTCCGAACCTTATGCTGCCAACTAATGAAGCCGAACCCTGCTACCCACTTGTTGGTCGAACCTAGCATAGATAGAATATGGGCCGAACCTTATTAGGGTTAAAGCCGAACCTATGCCTTCTATATACATAGGTTCGCTGCCTTCATACATTACAAACCAAGTTAATTGTTGAATTATGGTTAAGGGTTCTCTATTCTATACCTAATATCAATTGAAGGATTAGAGATAAACAAGAGTTGTAAACATGAATGTATCCACACATGCATGCAAAATGTTAAGGTTATCACCTTATTTTATAAATACAAACTTAGGCCTTGGAGGGTTATATATTGATCATCTTATAAAGATAATATATGTAAAACCTTTTGATGTTAAACAAGAGAATTCACAATTTATCATAATTTAATAGATAATTGTAACTAAAAAGTGGAAGTGCTTTTAATGATAATTTCCTAATAAATCTTAGTGTTTCATTTAAACTTAGATTGAATAAACTAAGTTAATGATAAACTTAGTACATAAGGGAAAACATATGAATACTCAATTGAAATGAAAAGCTTATACTTATAAACACAAGCATTATAATAATTACAGGTTGATTGAGTTGGTTTGATTCCGTTACACGAGCGCGCATTATACACGAACACAATTCTAAGGATTCAAGTGAGTTCTCATAACCTCTCCTTCTTTAAACTGTTTTGTTTTAAAAACTCGGAGGTGAAGCATGTATACCAAATTAAATATTATTTTGATAACACAAGGTTAATACCTGTTTATCAATATGATATTCACATTTAAAAATTATCATTATTTATGGATTATCTCTTACATTTATATATCTGTGTAAACATTGTCATTGACTTCGGTCAATAACAACGATTACATGTATTGCCACAAACTCCGTGAATCATTGCTTTTGACTTCGGTTAATTGCTTTGACATCATGTATTGTCACGTGGATGTTGTCCACTCCGTGAATCATCGCCTTTAACTTCGGTTAATTGCTTTGACTTCATGTATAGTCACGTGGTTAGCTACCACTCCATGGATCTTGTTTTTAACTTATGTTAATTACATGATGACCCTGTATAGTCACATATATTATTTGAGAATGTTGATATTGAGATTGATTGATTGGTTATGTGGTTTGATTATCTCTTACTGACTATGATTATCTGTGATTGATTATGACTGATTGGTTATGTGATTATGTGGTTGTGTATGTGTTTGATTGTTGAGTTTGGAGATTGGTTGGATTATCTCATACATGTATTATTGTGGATTTTCTCAGAAAATCATAAGCATTTATACTCGTTTTATCTAAATCTTTTATAAAACCATTTTTAACTTAAACTTTTAAATTCATTTTATAAAACCTTTTTGAAGTATAAAAACTCATGATTACTCACCAACTACCTTGTAGTTGACACTTGATTTCTTACATGTTTTAGGTGATGGAGACAAGTAGGATGAAGAGGGTGATCTCTTCTATTTTGGACATCATCATATAGGGTCTTGGACTTAGCTAAATAACTAAATATCTGGCGACTAGAATTTAGTTAGATAGCTAAATCTCTTTTGTATTTGTTGTAACTATTTCATGATGAACATGATTTTTGTGTAATTATTTTTGGTGATTGATTGATATATGATGATTGGATTTAGATGCCCACGAGCTTTTGAACAATCTACACATCCCTCGTGGCATCCCGACGTTTCCGCCATCGGTCGGGGTCTTACAATCGGTTTTTATCGTGAAATAAATTTAAACACAAGATGTTTAATACTTTATTTCATTTCATTTAAAACGATTTTAATTAAAATGGTTTCGTAAAAGTAGTTTCGTTTTCAGTTCCGTTAAATTATTTATTTAATAAAATAAATTGATCGTATTTGCTTTTAGGTTGTGATTCCTAATAAAGTTTTTTTTATATATTTCATTTATTAAATTAATATCTTAATTAATTATGTTGTTATCTCGTCGAAACGCGTTACTCGCGTACGTATTCGTAAAGATCGTCACCTTTGCGAATCCAACGCTCGTATCGTATTTCGATTTGATTTATTATTTATGGAATATCGTTTCAGAATATTATTCTTAATAATTATATTCGTGCGAATCGTCACTCACGCGAATACATTATTAAGTTGATATTTCTGAATTAATATTCGCGTTTAAATTATGTTCGTAACCTCACCAACGCGTATTTGTTCTTCAATTATCCTTTCATTATTTAATTAACTTTAATATTATAATTCCCAATCCAAAACCCGCTAAACCCAAGTCACTGACACATCCATGATAGACCGAAATATGCATATGTATAGGGCATATGCAGAGTTAGATCGCAACCTCCCCTTCACCGTCCCACCGCTATTTCGATAAACCATGACCATGTGTCCTTGACTATGTTTAGCAACAAAACCATAACCAACTAACTCAAACTCCTGTCCATTTCCACCCAAACCCATAATCATTGTAATCATCTGCGATAAACTCTCTGGTTCTGTTTAGTTGAGTTACAACTAAACTTCCCATGGTTTACGCGTATAATAATATGTTTTACGCATGTATACCAATAACAGTGATAATCATCAAATAATATGTCAATATTAATAATTACAAAATCTCAGGTCGTAACAGTACAATCTTACGGATGTACGGACATCCGGAAGTACAGTGATGTTACAATTGAATTAATCACAGTTGAACAGGATGACAAGAACAAAACACATGAATAATGTATAGATAACACATCTTTATAACATCATTCAACACCAGAGTTAACTAAGTGTAATAACTCAAGTACTTATAACACTTAGCTTACAACTCAACACATATTACAAGAGAACATGGAACAAGAATCATCCACCACCTGAGTCGACTAAGTGTAATAAGACTAGTTCTTATCACAACTTAGTGAGAACATGGTGATTACATGGAATAACAAAGAATGATAATCATGATAACATAACTTCATGATAACAACATCATTCACACAATAATTAACATAACGTAATAAGGCAAGTTCTTATTCAATTTTGTTAATAACAATGAGAACATATAACATTGAGAACTACAACACTGATGAACACGCAATACAATTGATTACTATTAAACTGTCTGCATTATATCATTTCAATCATGTGCCATGTACTTATGTTGATCATTGTAAGCCCCTTATAATTCGCTGACCAGTTAGTTTGACGTGACTAAACCGACGATAGCATAGTGGTATCATAGGTTTGACAAACCTCTAGCTGGTAGGGCTAGTATGTTGATCGTATTGATACGTTGGCTGGTAACGTATGACCGGTGACAGGGCGACTCAAGTCAGGGTCTGGTAAGCGACACATGTGATATTAATATGCAATGATAAGTAATTGATCCATTGTTACATGTTGACTGGTAGACCGAGGAATTTATTCTCTCAAGTCATAATACTAGTAACTGTTTCGATGAGGACACTGGGAATACATGGTGATAGAGGTAAATCGGATGCATTGTAATCTGATTACGTGAGGATTTCAATGGATTTCTTTTAGGCTCTATGCACTTCAAGTTGAGAACAAATAACAATTGGTTAACTAACACTCTTAATATTTAAAAGTGATTAACAGTTAACCCCTCAAGTAATAGAATAATACAAGGATCTGATTATATTAATCTAATTTCCTTAATACAATGAGGGTGTATCAATACTTCGGTTTGATAACTAAACCCCTCTAAACCTATTATTCTACATATGATAAACAGATGGATACATATCGAACAGGTTAAACATACGGGAGATTAAAATGGATATCCTTAGTTGTATTGCAAGTAGTGTGGAACTTGATTGAGTATGTGGTGGGATGGCGTCTGGGCTTGACCCTTTCGTATGCCCTATATATAAGCATACTTGATTTGGTGAAATAGTACTTGTACATATAACTAAGGAGAGGCCATTGGGTGGAACAGGTGAATCAATCATTACAACCTAGTGTTGACTTTGTTTAAATGCATGTTTTCTCAGGTGACGAGCAGGTTTAGTCACCAGATATCAAGAACATAGCTAGTGGACTTTTAGAAGACCTAGCTACATTTTGTGTGATCATACTTTTGGAATGACAAAACAACGAATCATATTTTGTAGATCTTGTACAGTTACAAGATATAAACACATTGATTCTTTTGGATAGATTTACTGGGTTAAATTATGAACGATACATTGTAATTTAACTTTGTAATTCTATATCACTGTCATGTTTACATTTCTCAATTATATATCATGTGCTATGCAAACAATCCGATCAATTCGATTATCAAACGATATCACGCCCCGGGAACTTTCCGCCCGGCGGGAAAGTCGATCCAGCCCGCCGGCTCGGGGTGTGACACATTGGTATCAGAGCCATGGTTATAGAGAAATATAGGTCATATTACTTAAACGGTTTGGCCTAGACTATAACCTAGGGACCCTCATGTAGAGATTATATGACATACGATTCTATTTGCATGTGTCTTCTGCGTCTGATCACTGCACTAACCGATTTTCTTTCGGTTATGAGCAGAATGCCGCCGAGAAGACCACCACGAGCTTTACTGCCACCACCACCACCACATGATTCAGCACCGCATTCTTCGACACCATCACCATCTGACTCTCCGGTGCAACCACCTCCACCTCCTCCTCCGCCACCGCCACCTGTTCATCAGTTGGATCCTGCTACTATAGCACTGGCCACATTATGACCAGTCAACTGAGGGATGTAATCCCGGAGATGATGAACCGGATCAACACCAACAACAGCAACAATGTTGCCAACTCATCTGGAGAAGGCAGCGGCAACACCCGCCAACATCAGGACTATTCCTACAAAAGCTTTGTAGGATGCAAGCCACCGAGTTTTAGTGGCAGTGAAGGAGCTGTCGGATTGATCCAATGGATCGAGAAGATGGAAACTACTCTTGATATCAATGGCTGTCCTGATCAGCACAAAGTCAGATATGTTGCGGGATCATTCCACAAATGGGCGTTAACTTGGTGGAATGCTCAAGTTCAGACTAGAGGCAGGGATGAGGCCCTCTCAATGCCTTGGGATGATTTCAAGGCCTTGCTGAGGGCAGAGTTCTGTCCGAGAAACGAGCTGAAAAAGGTTGAGACTGAGCTGCTCAACCTAGTCATGATTGGTGCTGGGCATCTGGCCTACACCACCCGTTTTCATGAGTTAGCTACTTTGGCACCAGACGTGGTGCCAAAACTAGAGAAAAGAATCTAACGGTGTGTCGGTGGACCGCCGTCTTGCATCCAAGGGCATGTGATGTATGCACATCCTACTACCATGGAGATGGCTGTCACTCTGTCAGCATCTTTGACAGACATGATGGTTGCCTCTGGGCATTCAAGAAGGAAACTGACTCAGCCAAGGCTGGGAGTTCAAGGAAGCCGGATAAGAGGCCGGCTAAGAAACAAAAAGTGGGTAGGAACTTCGCTGCGACCACTCAGAAACCGTTGATCAATCAACCACAACCTCTACAAATCAAGCGGCCCTACACTGGCACAGCACCTTTGTGCAACATCTACCAGTATCATCATGCACCAAACACCCAGTGCAGGCAATGCACAAACTGTGGGAAGTTTGGTCACTGGGCCAACAGTTGCAGGAGCACGGGGGCTCCAAACAGAAACAACAACGCAGCCACTACTGCTGCTGCTGATCACAGGTCCTGCTACAACTGTGGCAAACCTGGTCACTTCTCTCGGGATTGTCCCAAGAGAAATCAACAAAGGCCTCCAGCAGCACGAGGTAGAGCCTTTCAGATTGGAGCAGCTATTGCTCGACAGGACCCGAACGTGATCACCGGTACATTTCTTTTATCTGACTTATATGCATCAATATTATTTGACACTGGTGCGGATCAGAATTTTATCTCATCCGATATTGCTAGCCATCTTAAACATGTTGAGGAATCATTAGACTCCCCTTATACTATTGAGATAGCTAACGGCAAACAGATCACAGTTGACACAGTACTTAGGAATTGCCCACTAACACTTGGCGATCACACATTTTCTATCGATTTGATACCGATGGAACTGGGCAGTTTCGATATCATCGTCGGAATGGATTGGCTATCTCTTAACAGAGTAGAGTTCATTTGTTCCGAAAAGCTACTACGTATTCCAGTGGAGAACAATCAGATCTTGGAAATTCATGGAGCTCAAGCGAAACGCAGTGTCAAGATAATATCATGCATGAAGGCTCGCAAGTACCTCAGAAAAAAGTGTATCGTATTCTTAGCTCACGTAGTGGAGAAAGACAAGAAAGCAATCGAGATTCAAGATGTACCAGTTGTGAAAGACTATGCGGACGTGTTTCTGGATGATTTACCGGGACTGCCACCCGAGAGATCGGTGCAGTTTCGAATCGATTTGATTCCGGGAGCGACTCCTATAGCTAAGTCTCCTTATAGACTTGCACCATCAGAAATACAGGAACTGTCCAATCAATTACAAGAGCTACTCGACAAAGGATTCATCCGACCGAGCTTTTCCCCGTGGGGAGCTCCGGTACTTTTTGTCAAGAAGAAGGATGGATCGTTCAGAATTTGCATCGATTACAGAGAGCTCAACAACCTCACCATTAAAAATCGATACCCGTTACCGAGGATTGATGATTTGTTTGATCAGTTACAGGGAGCTCAGTACTTCTAAAAGATAGACCTGCGTTCAGGTTATCACCAGCTCCAAATTCAAGAAGAAGACATACCCAAGACGGCCTTTCGTACCCGATACGGTCACTACGAATTCATGGTGATGCTATTCGGATTGACAAACGCACCCGCTGTGTTCATGGATTTGATGAACCGGGTGTGCAAGCCGTACTTAGATCAGTTTGTTATCGTTTTTATTGATGATATACTGATTTATTCAATGAACGAGAAGGAACACGAACAACACCTCAAAACAGTCTTGGAACTTCTGAAAGAAGAACGACTTTATGCCAAATTCTCCAAGTGTGAATTCTGGCTAAGAGAAATTCAGTTTTTGGGTCACGTGATTAACAACAATGGTATTCACGTGGATCCTGCCAAGATTGAAGCAATCAAGAATTGGGATGTGCCTACAACACCGACCGAGATCAGATCATTTTTGGGATTGGCAGGTTATTACAGGAGATTCATTTCGAATTTCTCTAAGATAGCTTTGCCTCTCACCAAACTCACACAGAAGAGTGAACCTTTTGTGTGGACACAGAAACAAGAAGAGGCATTCCAGACATTGAAACAAAGATTGTGCAACGCTCCTATCTTAACACTTCCAGAAGGCAATGATGACTTTGTAGTTTACTGTGATGCTTCCCATCAGGGACTCGGATGTGTTTTGATGCAACGAGACAAAGTCATTGCTTATGCTTCACGACAGCTGAAGATACACAAGAAGAATTACACAACACAGGACTTAGAACTGGGAGCTGTTGTCTTTGCTTTAAAGATTTGGAGACATTACCTGTATGGTACCAAATGCACTATCTTCATCGATCACAAGAGTTTACAACACATATTTGATCAGAAGGAGCTTAACATGAGACAGAGACGTTGGGTTGAGCTTCTGAACGATTACGATTGTGTGATCAAATACCATCCGGGCAAAGCAAATGTTGTTGCAGATGCTTTGAGTCGGAAGGAAACAGTCAAACCGTACGAGCAATGGGAATGACCGTGGAAACAAGTTTGAAAGAACAAATCATACGAGCACAACAAGAAGCAGTGGCAAGAGACAATTTGAAACGCGAGCTCGATTGTGGAGCCGAGAAACATTTCGAGACAAAACACGATGGAGTTATCTATTTTCAGGATCGAGTTTGGATCCCGACAGTAGATGAACTTCGAACACTCATTCTTGACGAGGCACACAAGACACGTTATTCCATTCATCCTGGTGCCGATAAGATGTACCAAGATCTTAGGTCGTTTTATTGGTGGCCAGGAATGAAGAAAGATGTTGCCACTTATGTTGGCAAATGCATCACATGTGCCAAAGTCAAAGCTGAACACCAGAAACCTTCGGGTTTGCTGGAACAACCTGAGATACCACAATGGAAGTTGGAAAAAATAGCTATGGATTTTATTACCAAGCTACCCCGCATTTCCAGCGGACACGATTCGATTTGGGTCATCATTGATAGGTTGACCAAATCCGCACACTTCTTGCCTATCAGAGAAACTTACAAGATGGAAAAACTAGCAAGACTCTACGTTGATGAAATAGTAGTGAGGCATGGTGTGCCATTGTCTATTATTTCAGACCGGGACAGTCGATTTACATCGCGGTTCTGGCAATCATTGCAACAATCCTTGGGGACAAGTGTTAACTTGAGCGCCGCTTATCATCCACAAACGGATGGACAAAGTGAGCGAACCATTCAAACCCTAGAGGATATGTTGAGGACATGCATTCTAGACTTCGGTGGAAGCTGGGATACACATTTACCACTCATTGAGTTCTCCTACAACAATAGCTAACACAGCAGCATCGATTGTGCTCCGTTTGAAGCACTATATGGTAGAAAGTGTCGGTCTCCAATTTGTTGGACCGAAGTGGGAGACAATAGAATCACTGGGCCTGAACTTGTTCAGGAGATTACTGATAAGATAACCCAGATACAACAACGATTACAAGCAACACGTAGCCGCCAAAAGAGTTACGCAGACAAACGACGAAAGCCTTTGGAATTTGATGTGGGTGACCGAGTAATGTTGAAAGTGTCCCCATGGAAAGGCGTAGTTCGTTTTGGGGCTAAAGGCAAACTAGCACCAAGATATGTCGGACCGTTTGAGATAACTCAATGCATAGGTCCTATGGCATACAGACTCAAACTCCCTGATGAACTCAGCGGAGTACACGATGTGTTTCATGTATCAAATCTCAAGAGATGTCTCTCTGATGAATCATTAATCATACCGTTGGAAAAAATACAAGTCGATGAACAATTACATTTCATTGAAGAACCTGTAGAGATTATGGAACGTGAAGTCAAGAGATTGAAGCGAAGCCGTATCCCTATTGTAAAGGTTCGATGGAACTCCAAGCATCGACCAGAATTTACCTGGGAGCGCGAGGACAACATGAAGACAAAGTATCCCCATCTGTTCGAGAATTAAAGCCCGACTTTGATGCTTAAATTTCGGGACGAAATTTCTTTAACAAGGGGAGACTGTGACATCCAGTACCAGATAGTCCGGCAAGTTCGTACTGTTTGTGTACTTTCACATATTTACTGTGTGTAAATACATTATGTGTACAGTGTTTCTGATAACAGAACTAAGAAAACAAGAAAACAGTTGTACGTGTTTAAGTGAAAACTAAAACACCGTAAGTACAACGACTGATGATAAACATCTGTTGTATGTATTTAGGTGAAAACCTGAGTACAATTAATACAACAAATCAAGAAAAACAACAGTGCACACGTAAACAACAAGAACATGTCGGTTGCGATCTGATATCCATAGATGACAGGAATCAAATGGCCGATGACTCAGTATGAAAACAATATGAAAACAGGAAGTTTAGTTGAGTCCGTCAGTGAGGAAACACAATTCAAACACAATTACAGTGTTATTTCAGAATAACGAACTGACGGTGTGTTTGCGTGGGTGACGATTCACACAAACGTATATGTGAGTTTAACATTCTGAAATAATGACTGAAAAGAAGAAAACAAAAGTCGGAAAGCAAAACCATCGTCGTGTTCGGTCGGGTGACGATTCGAACGAATACGCACGATGGTGACGCGTTTCGACGAAACGAAAACAAAAACGATACGAACGACAATAATTTAAGAAAATATAATAGTTTAATGTTTTACAATTTTGAAACTCATCAAAAATTATATGAAGAAACTATTTTCTTTAAAATCCGTAAAAACGCGCGCAACGTTCCGGAAACGTAACGAAAACGCGAACCGAGCAACCGAAACGAACCCGAATACCCACGGGGTATTTAAAGCCTTAAAATGAGACTTTCCCTCATTTTTATCTCATCATCTTGCCCACACAAACCCTAATCCCGGATTTCACCTCCCACCACCATTTCTCACCTTCAAACCTCCATATCTCCCTCAATACTCAACCAAATCCTTCCATCTTTGGACCAAATCGAAGCTCTTGACCTATACTACATGAAAGTACAACCGATCTAGAGCCAAAACCAACTGAAACGAGGTAATATGTGGTGTAAAGTAGCGAAAACTAGGGTTTTCAACCCTTGTTGTGTACACCACCTCAATATCGGTTCCAACTCTATTCCCTTGAACCCGGTACTCTTGAAAACACACCCCATCATATTAAACCACCATAGATCTGACTAGCACCTCCTTAGGACCACCGAGGCCGACCCAAGATAGCAGCTGGCCTAGAGAGGCTATTCGGCCGAAAGGCCTGGTCGTATGGCTTTTGGCCGCCTCCTTCGGCAGCTATTCTGTTGGCACAACAGGCCCTATTCGACCAACCCTCATTCGCCCCTCATACTCCCACATTCATTCTCTCGGAAGCTATCCTCCATTCGACTAGGCCATTCGTGGATCTGCTCCATCTGACCTAAACCTCCTTCATTCGGCTGAGGACTAGGTGCATTGGCCAAGACAGTGACTTGTTCGATCAATGTACCTGATCCACCCCATTGTAGTTCAGGCCCAATAGCGTGGCCCAGACACTTATTCGGACAACAGAACCCTCATTCGGCCATGCACCTTCACCAAAATACACCTTCATTTGACCACCAGCCTTTATTCGGCTCATAGTTCACTATCTCGGCCCAATAACCTGTTTCAGCCCAATTTCAGCATCAAGGCCCAGGATGGTTTGATTGATGTTAAAGTCCATTAGTTGGCCCAACAGCACTCACTTAGCCCATATACGCAGCCCACATATCAATCGGCTCAACTCAAGGTGTCGGCCCAATAGAGTTGGTTTGGCCCATTCGATTGGTTCGGCCCATAAGGGTTAAATTGAAACAAACACTTGAAAACAATTCAATTGATAAAGTGCACGGAATGTTACTAAAATATTACAAAGGTGATGGGGGATTTGGGTTAAACAAAATATGTAAGACCTAAAACCTTGTTCTTTAAAAATAATAACAAGATGCTAATGATTGTTATTCTATGACCTAAAGTCTAAGTTTATGTTTATAAACTAAAATGAGTAACAAAAATACACATCATGACAAGGTCGAAACAAAGTTAAAAACAAAACAAGTAACAAGGTATACTAAGATTATCATGAATTAGACAAGTGTTAGTAAAAATCTAGAACAATTGAACGAAGGGCCGAACAATGACCGAGACTTACGAGTGCTAGCCAAAGCGTATGGCTAACACATATACCCACACACACACGAATCTCTACAAACTTATACTTACAAGTTACAAACCACGTGAAATCAATATAGGATCGTGAAAACAAACTCAAGTACAAACAAGAGCGCGTGCATTCTCGTTTAAGCTAAGTCAACTACAAACGCTACAAGGTGAGTTCATATGCCCCTTTTCTTTAATCTTAACTGATTTTAAACTCATGGGGCTGAGAAACATGCTTACTTTTATTTATTTAAAAGTTTAATGTTTAACATATTGCTTATACTTTGATTAGATAATATTGCTTGACTTATTATTATTTATCATTGTACGCATGCTTGTATGATCATGATATGACAGGAACAACTGAGATGAATTTGATAACTGTTAGTACACATTTGTAACTGTTTGCTATTCAAAAAGTTGTATTTATTTTGAGTTTTTTAGAAGGTTCGGCTAAGGTTTGCCATAGGTTCGTTTGGCCCACGAACCTTGGCAGGTTGGCGAACCTATAACTTGGAGAAGGTTCGGCGAACCTTTTGATAGGTTATCATAGGTTCGTCTAGCAAACCTAAGGGTTCATCCAGCGAACCTTAGGGTTCGGCTGGCAAACCTAGGTTCGGCTACAAGAAATAGGTTCGCTAGTCTGTTTGTATAAATAGAAGGTTTGTCTGTTTTTCAGTATAACTTTTGATAAAACTTTTGACAGAACTTCTGAGATTTTCTCTGTGTGAGATCTGTGTTTTCTGAGTGAAATCTTGTAATCATTTGTTGATATATACAAGATTGATTATTGAATTGCTTGTGTTCTTATGATTTTATACATATCAACTATGGATTCCGTACGTTGTTGATAGTTTGTAGCATCTCGTTTTCGATCCTGATCGGTTTCAACCAAACCAACAGTGTTATCAGATCGTTTGGTTGAGGTTCTACACTACAATTTCAAAGAAATCAAGCAATTGAAGATTTGAAGACATTTGATGGATCAAATTTTTTCTTCTTGATCGATTTTCTGGAGATTTGAGACTGTTTTCATCATCAATTGTTGTTAAATTACAACAATTGAAGTTTTAGAGGTGTTTTGGTATAGATTTGGACAGATTTTTTTGAAGTTTTGGAAGGTTTCCCTCCCAAAATTTTCAAATTGTGTGCTACAGGTTCGTGGGACGAACATGTGACTTGCTGAACAGAAAGGTTCGCTGTTAGAAGGTTTTTCAGAGGGTTCGTTTGATAGTTCGCCTAAGGTTCGGCACTGGTTCGGCCAAGGTTCGGCAAAGGTTCTGTCAAGGTTCGGCAAGATTTGGGTGATAGTACGTCTGAGGTTCGCTGATTACTGTTCATAGTTCGTCTGAGGTTTGTGAACAAGATTTGCTAAAGGTTCGTCTTTGTTGGAAGGTTCGTGAGATTTAGTTCGGCTGAGGGTTCGCTTGAACTGAAGGTTCGCCAGTTTCAAGGTTCGCCAGTTTCAGGGTTCGCCAGTTTCTGGGTTCGTCTGTGTAAGGGTTCGTGAGTTTCAAAGGTTCGCTGTTGAAAGGTTCGCTGCTCAAAAGACAGTTTTTGTCCAGAGGTTCGGCTGAGGTTCGTCTGAGGTTCGGCTAGTGATATTTTTGAAAAGGTTCGCTGTTTATCAACTCAGAAATTATGTCTGACATGTACGCGGCGATGGCAAGTCAGAACTCCAAACTTCAGAGTATTTTAATCAGTGAGACTGAAGTGGGTAGTACAAATAAAGTGCCAAAGTTATTGGATTTAGCTGATTATGACAATTGGAAAGGATGATTTGAGACTCATCTAAATGGCACAGATACAAACTTATGGGAAAGAATCTTATCTCCTTATGAAAGACCAAGGGTAGTTGGTACTGATTTGTTTCAACTCTTGGGAAGACTAGATGTAGATGAGCGGAAAAAGTATGACTCAGAGAAGAAAGCTTATTGGTTATTAAGTCAAGCCATTCCCAATCAAATTCTGCATCAGTTTGATGAACACAAGACTGCTTACAGTCTTTGGAATGCATTAAAGGCAAGAGTTGAAGGCAACACAAATCTGAGGTAAATGAAGGCTACAGATATCAGAAAGGAGTTTGAAAATTTTAACATCATTGGAAATGAGACTCTTGATGCCTTAATCACCAGATACAGACACTTGTTGACTGAAGTGAGAAAATATGGTATTGAGTATTCAGAGGATGAGAAGATTGATTGTCTGGCTGATGCACTACCTGATAAATGGAATTCTTTGGTGCTCATATTGAGAGAAAACCTACCTGGATTGATGTTGGTAGAGTTTATTCAGAAACTGGAGGAACAAGAAATGAAGGACAAACGTAAAGCGAGACGTGTAAATGTCACACAAGATCCTTCTCTGTATGGTGGTTCTGTTGCTACACCACCTGCAGCATCTGCAAAGATACAGACTGCTTTCGTGTCTAGGACTTCTGAAGCTACTCAGAGTTCTTTGGTGTCATCAAGTTCTAGTTCACATTGTCCTATCAATGAGAAAAAGTCTGAGTCTACACCACCTCCAGTGCAGCTTAACACAACAAATTTGGGAAAAGTGACAGTTGAAGCAGTTAAAGACCATATGTCTATTTTGTCGTGTGTAGTAAGTGCTTATGATGAACAGGTGGCTGGAAGAATTGGAAATGCAAATCTTACTTTTGAAGATTATGCCCAAATTGATGAAGATGAGATGGAACTGATAGATACTCAGTGGGCTTTGGCGAGTGTTATTCGCAGAATTAATAGATATGCTAAGAAGACCGGGAAGAAATTCACCTTTGACCGAAATACCAAATTTGGATTCAATCCAAAATCTACACAGTGTTATAATTGTGGTGAACTTGGTCATTTTCCAAGAGAATGCAAGAATCCAAAGAAGCAGAGAAATTTGAATCCATTCAAGCCTAAGGAAGATTATCAGAAAAAGAAAAATAAATCTGAAGAATCATCTTCTAAAGCACTTGTAAGTCAAGCTGATGAGGGCTATGACTGGGGCAAACAATATGAAGATCTTATGGGTGCTTTCATGGCTTCATTGGAAGAAGAATCTAGCAAAGGAAAGGAGAAGGTTGATGAGGTGAATGAGGTACATAATGATCTGCTTGAGATGATTGATAGACTGAAAGAGATGAACTCTCAGTTAACTTCTGATCTGAGAGAATGCACAGAAGCCAACAAAAAATTGATTTCCAAAGAAAAAGCATTTGACAAAAAGATAACTGATCTTGCTAAAGAAAACGAAGATTTGAAAATCAAGGTTTTACAGAATAATCATGCTGTTTCTGTGCATCTGGATTCAGTTCAGAAGTTGAAAGTAGAGTTATCAGCTGCAAAATCTGAAGCTGAGTTGAACAAAGCCAAGCTTGAAAACTACCAGAATTCAGCATATGTCATTGATTACTTTGCGGCTATGCAAAGATCTTCACGTGATACTTCTGGTATTGGTTTTCATGTTGTGCCAAATCCTCAAAGTTATGTATCAAGACCACAATTTGATCCAGAATTGGAAGTTAATCCAGTTTCCTTAAAGGAAAGTGTGTCTGATCAAGTGTCTGAGGATATGGAAAGTTCATCATCTCATGAGAGTGAATTTGTTGATAATGATGCTCCTATCATCGAGGACATCACTGATTTAGAATATCCGGATGATATTCTAAGAATGATTGGTCATCAACAAGCTAAAAATGTTGAGAAGATGAGTCCAGTTTTCAAGAAACCAAAATCTGAAGTAAAATCAGCTGGGAAAACAGTGGCTAAACAAAAGCCTGTTTTCAAACCAAATCTAAAAGTCAAGACTAATTCTACTCTAAAGCCAATTGTGTTTGTTGAGTCTTCTACCACACAAAAAGGAGAGTCAAGCAAAGTTTGTTAAAAACAAGAGAAATTTTCTAAAAAGATTGACAAGAAGTTTATCAAAGTTGTTGACAAGGTTAATCAAAGTGGGGATGGAAACAAAGGCAAATCAAAGATTTCTCAAAAGAATGTCAAGACAAAAGCCACGGGTTTGAAAAATAAGGTTTTATCTCCATCTGTAGCATCCAAATCTTTGCGTTCATCTAAGAGGTGTGATGAATTAAAACCAAAGACTGTATCATCAAGGAAATGCTACAGATGTGGGAAAGTGGGTCATGTCATTGCTGACTATGATTTGGACACTTGTAACAGATTTCATACTTTTATTCCACGAGAAACACGACAGTGTTTTACTTGTGGAGGAAAAGGACACATATCAGCAAATTGTCCAAATCACAAGATCAAAAAGAAATCTTCTGTTAATGACAATCATGTGATCCATTCTGGTGGGAGTCCTAGGAGGGTAAAGCCTAGTGAAGAGGAGATGAGAATACTCAGAAAATTTGATCTTGAGTGTGTCTGGGTCAAGGAGGACAAGTTTCATAAAAGACAATTTTTTGATAACCAACAAAAGGTTAAAAGAGTTTTGAAAAAGACATCATCATCTGATGATGAATTTTATGACAATTTTTCTCCTAAACGATTTTCAAAACAAAATTTTAATTCTAATTCTTTTTGGAAATCCAGACCCAGGTCAGATGATCGATTTTTTGTGAGGAAGGATGAATACTTGGAAGAACGGTCTTCAAGTAGTTCATCGAGATTGAATGGCAGGAGGCTGTTCGGGGAGACTCAACGCCGGAATGGCGGGAGTCATCCCTTTTGGTACTGATAAAATTTTGTTTTAATTTATGGTGCAGGTGGTATTCACGGGTCATATCAACAGTCGATGGATTGTTGATAGTGGATGTTCACGGCACATCACAGGAGAGATCAGTTTGTTGAAAGATTTTCGAGAGATGAACTGATGTTATGTTAATTTTGCAGGTGACAAAGGTGGTCAGATTATCGATAGTGGTAGTTTGACTAATGGTAAAGTTTCCTTTGACAACGTGAATTACTGCAAGGAGTTAACTAATAATCTTTTGAGTGTATCACAGATTAGTGATAAAGGTTATAAGGTTTTGTTTGATGATAAGAAATGCTATGTGCTCAAACAAGGAATTCAGATTCCAGATGACTGGATTTTGATGACTGCTGACAGGTGTAAAGATTTGTATGTTTTAGACATGGCTAATGCGGAGACGGTAAACAAATTTGAGACGAGTCTGGTGTCGAAGGCCAAAGAGCAGGATACTCGGTCTTGGCACAGACGAATGGGTCATATACACATCAGAAAGATGAATCATCTTGTACACAATCACTTGGTTGATGGTGTACCTGTTAAACATTTCAAATTACCTGATGTGTGTGTTTCCTGTAAAAAGGGTAAATAGAAAAAGAGCTCACATAAGTCCAAAACAGTGTCTTTTATTGATAAACCATTGGAACTACTTCACATGGATTTGTTTGGACCGATTAATGTGATGAGTATCGGTGGTGAATCATATTGTTTTGTTGTGACCGATGATTTTTCTATATTTTCATGGGTAATGTTCTTAAAATTTAAATCTGAAACTTATGAAAATTTTGTTTTGTTGGTAAACAGATTGGAGACTTTGTACAAGTTGAAGGTTAGGCGTGTTCAATCAGACAATGGGACATAATTCAAGAATCAGAACATGGAAGCATTCTGTGATTCAAAGGGCATCCAACAGCAATTTAGTGCACCGTATGAACCACAGATGAACGGTGTAGCTGAAAGGAAGAATCGTACATTGATAGAGTCTGCTCGAACGATGCTCGCTGATTCGAAGCTGCCCATTACTTTCTTGAGTGATGCCGTAGCGACCGCCTGTTTTACTCTCAACCGAGTGCTGATTGTCAAAAGACATAATAAGACTTGCTATGAACTTCTTCAGAATCGAAAACCAAATTTGGAACACTTGGAACCTTTTGGGGCTCCATGTACCATGCTTAAGAAAGATGCTAAATTCAACTCCAAAGTTGAAGAAGGTTTCTTTCTTGGCTACAGCCTGCCCAATAAACGTGTGTTTAACAAACGCACGGGTGTTGTGGAACTTTGGTATAATGTGGATGTTCAACGACATACACCTATACCTGAAGGCAAAGGTCCAAATTGGCTTTTCGATTATGATAAATTTTTTGAGTCTTTTAATTTGTCTCATCTTGTTACTGATGATGAAATTTCCTTGCAGATGTTATATGATCTACAGAATTCTGAAGATTTAGGAATTTCTCATCAAGTTGAAGCTAATCATCCAACAGGGGAAGGCACTTCTGAAGCAGTTAATGATGACCGGTCATCGGAGGATGATCAGGTTGTTTTTGAAGATGCAGTTTCTCAAGATCAAGATGAAGATCAGAATATCACAAATCTTGATCATGGTGCTGGAGTCCCGCAAGTGCCAGTGTCCAGAGTTCATGTGAATCATTCTGTGGAGCAGATCATTGGAGATCCGTCTGTTGGAGTACAGACAAGGCGTCAAGTCACAAACACAGGGAGTTTGTATGTCGAGCTGGAGAGAAATCATGGGACTCAAGAGTTATGGATGCATTCTGCATTTGTTTCTCAGATTGAGCCTAAATCTGTAACTGAAGCCCTGCGTGAGCCTGCCTGGGTGGAGGCCATGCAAGAGGATCTTAATCAGTTTCAGAAACTGGGAGTTTGGCATTTAGTGGATTTGCCAAAAGGTGAGAAGAAGATTGGCACCAGGTGGGTGTTGAAATGTAAAAGAGACGATAGAGGCATAATTCTTCGGAACAAGGCGCGTTTGGTTGTTCAAGGGTTCAAACAGATAGAAGGAATTGATTATGATGAGGTGTTTGCACCTGTGGCGCGGCTTGAAGCGATTAGATTATTTCTATCTTTTGCTGCCCACAAGAAATTTAAAGTTTTTCAACTCGATGTTAAGTCTGCATTCCTTTATGGATCTTTGAAGGAGACAGTGTATGTTTGTCAGCCACCGGGCTTTGAGGATCCGATCCACCGGGATCAGGTATATCTCCTTGACAAAGCACTGTACGGTCTTCATCAAGCTCCTCGAGCTTGGTATGAGACTCTCTCGACTCACCTTGTTGAACACGGGTTCAAGAAGGGGTCAGATAGACAAAACACTGTTTTATCGGGAGAAGGACAAGGACATTCTCCTTGTTCAGATCTATGTAGATGACATCATCTTTGGGTCTACTGATGAAAAGTTGTGCTTGGAATTTAAAGAGGTTATGATTGAGAAGTTCGAGATGAGTGCCATGTCAGACATTAAGTTCTTTTTTGGTTTACAAATAGATCAGACTGATGATGGCATTTTTATTCATCAGACCAAATACATTCAAGATGTGCTAAAACGGTTTAGCATGCGTGATTGTAAACCCATTTCCACGCCCATTCAGCCCATTCATGGGATTGAGCCTGATCTTAAGGGGGGGGGGGTTAATTGATGCTACATTATCTCGTGGAATGATCGGGAGCTTAATGTATTTGACAGCCTCAAGACCAGATATTGTATTCGCTACAAGTATCTGTGCTCGCTATCAATCAAAGCCTAAAGTTTCTCATCTGATTGCAGTCAAGAGGATTTTACGTTATCTGAAGGGTACACCAGACACCGGTCTGTGGTATCCTAAGGATGATAACTATTCCTTCCATGCTTATAGTGATTCAGACTATGGAGGATGCAAAACTGATTCCAAATCAACTACTGGAGGTGCACAATTTCTGGGGGAGAGATTAGTCTCTTGGCAGTGCAAGAAGCAAACATCTGTTGCTGCATCTACATGTTAAGCTGAATATGTGGCTGCTGCCAGTTATTGTTCCCAAGTCTTGTGGATACAACAATAGATGAGAAACTGTGGATTGAATTTTCTATCTACCCCGATTCATGTAGACAATGAGGCTGCCATTGCAATTACCAAGAATCCAGTGTATCATTCACGTTCCAAGCAGATTGATATTCGGTTTCATTTCATACGTGACTGTTATGAAAAGAAACTGATTGATGTGGTGAAGATACACACAAACGACCAAAGGGCAGACCTTCTCACCAAGGCCTTTGACAAACAACGTTTTGAGTATTTACTCAAATTAAATGGGATCAGGGTCATGGGTGAGGTAATCAACAATCAACTTCCTTCATAATCATTTTTTATTGAACTAACATCAGATTTTTTTCTTTTGTGTTTTTGTTTTTAGGGGGGAGAAAATTTTGAAAAATACAAAAACATTTGAAAAATCAAAAATACAAAAACATAAAAAAATTCAAAATTTGAGAAATTGATTCGACCTAATGAGAAATGATAGCACATTATTTGTATTTGGAAACATATCTTTATGTGTTATTAAAAATATAAAAGTAATTATAAGTACTAAGAATGATGTGTTAGTAGGTTTATAACTTAGTTAAGATAAGTTTAAACAAAGTTTTGATTATACTTTATAAGAAACAAATGCTTAGAATACAGTACTTAGTTTTGTCCTGAAAGAGTGGTAATTTTTCTGACAAAATGGTCTTGAACAAAAAGTCAAAGTACTAGTTTGATCATGTGTTTAATTTTTAAAATAAATTCTGATTTTGTTTTTCTTTTATTTTAGTTTAAAGCTGGAACCTTCTTTGCGTATACTTACGTATCGACCTGATTGTTATAGCTTTAAACGTTTCAAATTTGTTTTCTTGGTTCTGGTTAAGATTTGGACAATCTCTGTGTATATGAATATATCGAACTGATTGTTAAAAGCTTAATCTTAATTTTTTGTTTAGTTCATTTTCTGGATCATTTGAGCATACGTAAGTATCAACCTTGATTCCAAGATTTTGAACAAATTCGAATTGTTTTCTATTTTGTTATTTTCAAAAAGAAATTCTGCTTTATTTTTGCTTGATCAGACCGGTTAAAATTGAAATAATAAGTTTTAAGAACATTTATGTTTGATTAATTATTCACAAATCGGGGATGTGTTCAAGTAAATGGATTATTATAAAGTGTTTTGATAATCTTGTTTAAACTGATTTCTTGACTAAGTAATTAAACTTAAAAGGATAAGTATAATGACAATCATCTTGTACTTGTGATTTGCATTTAAATCTTGTAATTAATACAAACAGATGTGTTGAAAAATTGTAAAATAATATGATCTCATGTCTGGATCTTTCTCAAACAAAAAGATTTGATTTTTATAGTTAGATTTGTTAAATTTGTAGTTTAATTGTTTTAAAATTTGAAAAATTACAAAAAGATTTTATTTTTCATCTGATGTTAAATCAATAATTTTTGATTAATTGTTTGACTTTGGAATAATTAAACATGAATTTGTTTTGAAATTTAAAGAAAAATTCAAAATTTTTCAAAAGGTTCGTCTGGTGTTTGAGAAGGTTCGATGGTAAGGGTTCGTTGGGTAAGGTTTGTTGGTTAGGTTCGCTGGCTAAGTTTGATTGCTAGGTTCGCTGACTAGGTTAGTTTGAGATGTTAGTTGGAAAGGTTCGTGTGTAAGGGTTCGCAAGAAAGGTTCGTTTGAGATGGTTCGCTGAAATGGTTCGTGCGAAATGGTTCGCTGTAAAGGTTCGCAGAAAAGGTTCGTGAAAGGATCGTCTGAAAAGGTTCGTGATATATATATACAGGGTTCGTCACTTTCATCTGATTTCTCTTTCGCGAACCTGCAAGATCATATTTTTCGATTTTCGATTTAGATTCTCTTAGAACTTTTCGCTGATATTTTTAGACTCAGAATCATCTTGTGATCATTTCTAGGTAGAAATTTTTGAATTTGACAAGTTAATTTGAGAGATCTGAGTGTTTTCAGGATTTTTAGTTCGAACTTGTAAATTGGATTAAAATCGGTTAAAATCTAAAAATCTGGACAAACCATCTTTGTTAATGTTGTTCATCGGCATGTTTCGAACCTGGGTATATGATTTTTATCATCAAATTCAAAGTTTTTAAAATATGTTTTGAAAATTAGAAAAGGTTCGCTGATGAACAGGTTCGTTGAATAAACTAAGGTTCGCCGAACCTTGAGAGTTCATCTGAATCTGATAGGTTTGTGGCGAATCCAGCGGAGTCAAAGACAAATCTGAAGACAAAGATTGAAGATTTTGATAGCAAACATTTAGGGGGAGTTTGTTAGTACATATTTGTAATTGTTTTCTATTCAAAAAGTTGTATTTATTTTGAGTTTTTTAGAAGGTTCGGCTAAGGTTTGCCATAGGTTCGTTTGGCCCACGAACCTTGGCAGGTTGGCGAACCTATTGATATATAGGTTTGGCGAACCTATAACCTGGAGAAGGTTCGGCGAACCTTTTGATAGGTTATCATAGGTTCGTCTAGCAAACCTAAGGGTTCGTCCAGCGAACCTTAGGGTTCGGTTGACAAACCTAAGGTTCGGCTACAAGAAATAGGTTCGCTGGTCTGTTTGTATAAATAGAAGGTTTGTCTGTTTTTCAGTAGAACTTTTGATAGAACTTTTGACAGAACTTCTGAGATTTTCTCTGTGTGAGATCTGTGTTTTCTGAGTGAAATCTTGTAATCATTTGTTGATATATACAAGATTGATTATTGAATTGCTTGTGTTCTTTTGATTTTATACATATCAACTATGGATTCTGTGACAACACGCGAATCAGGTTTATATTAAAACTTTAATTACGGTGCATTTTGTTAATATGTTTCGATAAACCCACTTCTTAGAAACATTAAGTAGAGAAATTATGTCATTAGTTGAGAACAATAGAACACCCATGCCATAAAGGTTAGAAACAAGAATCCTCCTATGAAACATAATATACCCTTGTGACACAACGAATGAAAATAAAGCGAAACAATGATTTCACATGTTCATATATATATATATATGTTTTTATGCATGCTTAAATTTATGATAATTATACTATCTAATGCAAAACTACTTCTAATAAATAATTATCATATTAAAATTTGTATGTATATCACGACATACACGCACATATTTATAATTTATAATTATTCGTTGAGATGATTATAGGAACATGCAACCATATTTATTTGCATGCATAGATTAATCAATTTAAAACACTACCCCTTTTTACATTTCATATATATATATATATATATATATATATATATATATATATATATATATATATATATACACGACATAAACCAATTTGTATATACATGTACACATTTCAAGTATACATACATACATGCATAGGTTTATTGAGGCTAAATAAATTAAATACCACTCTTTACATTACTTGCATATATACACGCATACATCCATATGGATATATATATATATATATATATATATATATATATATATATATAGATATATATATGCATGCATACGTGAGTCATACTCACACAAATACAAACCATAATACAACAAAATTCTTACACCACCTCTATATTACCCAATCCCTCTCCCATGCATTACCATCAAATCAAAACAATCTCTCTCTCTCTCTCCCTTATATTACGACCCACACACACATCTTCAAATACATACATACTATCTTTATACATATATTTAGGTAAATATCTCGACACACATACACATATATACACACGGCATATATACATTCAAGCATAAAACAAGCATGTAAAACAAAACTCTTAATCCACCTCTCTATTTGACCAACCCTCTTCCTCCCTTTTCTTACACCACCACCGCCCCTCATCTTTCTCTCCCTTCCCCTCTTTATTCGGCCAACACACACACACCTCACTCATCCTTCTTCACTTTCACAAATTCAAAAATTTCACTCTCTCCTCTCTTCTCTTGGAGCTCCACGAATTCAGCCCTCCCCCTCAAGTCTTGCTACGGTTTGGAGGTCACAACACAAGATCATCTCGAGTTCAAGGGTTACATTCGACACAAAGGTTAGCTAGTGAGTCTCTAAAGCTCGAAAATCTTGTTCTATCTACTCCTTTTCCCATACAACTCGTGAACAGCCCTAAAACTCTTTTCCTTGACACTTTGAACCGTTAAAATGAGGGCCAAGAACTTCTAAGTTGCGAAAACACACATGCATGTACATGCATGTGTGCAAATTCGTCATTTTCTTAACAAAAGCTATGATTTTCGTTAAATGAACCTTTACACATTCTTAGAATCAATTTCATTATAAACAAAAACACTCACAACTATGGGAGATGAGTACCTAGACGTATCCATACACATGCAAGTTTTGCATGTGTAATATCATGATCTTGGAAACCCATAACTTCCATTTTCGTATGTAGCATGAACTCTAAATCCCTTCTATGCATTCTACATTTCTTAACAGCCCACAACCATCTTGGAAACGTTGAACACAAGTGCTAAGCTCAAGAGTAAGAACCACTCCCCTTAACAAATAGTTATATGTGCATGCATGTATGTAAAAATGGAAAATACAACCTTAAAATGTTAATGTTGATGTCACGAAATTTTGAACAGGTTTAGTTGAAATCATATTGTTGGAAATATTATATAAAATATTGGGTATTGATGATAGAAATGTTATATTGGTAATTTTGACCCAAAAACCCAATTTCTAAGGCTTAGAATTATCTAAAATGTCAAAAATTATGTTAACAGTTTTATGGACAGAATGTATAACTAAAATAGGCCCATAATAATGTTAGAATAACGCTCAAAAAGTTTTAGTATTTATTGTTATGTCTAGAATAAGTTATAGATTTATTAAAATCCTTATAAATCTTGGTAAAATCATTAAAAATAGCTCCTGAGTGATAAAAATCCTAAGTATAATTTTTGTCGGTGTAAATATAGTTAGGAGGCCTGGGAAAAATATTGAAACTAAAAATTTATATTTTAAACTAATTATTTGCCATTTAAAATGGTTATAATAGCTAAAAATACGATTTTAATTTGTTACTATCCAAAATATGAAGTAAGTATTTTTCCCAGTATTCTAGTAATACTGAGAGATCTCAGTAAAAATATGGTAATTTTTAGTGACTTTTAGGTATTTATTCGTTATTTAATACATTAAATAGAGCAAAAATCATTTTATATAGTAAATGACCTCCTAAAATTCTGAAATTTCTAAAGTATCCTAAAAGCATGAATTCTTTACTGTATAAATAGTTTGGTAATTTTTACATATCGGGAAGTATTTATTATAAAATTTATGGTATTTAAAATGTTTAAAACCGTTTAAAATAGTAAACGAGCTTTAAAAATTCTGAAAATTTTACAGGAGTTAAATAACACCAATATGAGGCTATATAAATATTTTCGGGATTTTTAGTGATCAGAATCATCATCTGAGAATTTTTGAGGATTTTAAACATATAAAAACAATTTTTGATACAAGGGGTTAATATAAAATTATAGGAAATGAGTAAATAAAAATTTACCCAGACCCTTTACTGATAATAAGTAATGGGAAAAAAAAATTTAAATATGTAAACCTTTACCCATGTGTAATGATTAAACACGAAAGATTTTGAATACTTGAAAATAAGGTTAAATAAGAAGCAGTAGCACATCAATGTTTATGGCATGAATATTTACTAAAATCTAAACATACATTAGGCAAGTGAACCAATCAAGATTTACCAACAATTCATTCAATCGTCAGATAACCAAACATCAGTCGCAGGTGAGTTCATGTGATCCCTTTTCTTTTTACTGTTTTGGGATACTGAAAGCATGCTCTATAAACTGTTTATAAAATTATATTTATGTGATAATGAACGTCCGTTTCATATAAAATTGCTTCCCCTAGACATTAAACATAATTTACAACCATTAACTCATAAGGAGAGCCGGTGAGTATATGGGTAGTACTACTTGGGGAATCCCCCACGCACAGTGGCCCGAAAGGGTGGCCTTGTAAAAGTAAGGTTGAAACCCCACTGAGGTTAACATCAACCGTTGTGGCATATATTCTTTATGATACATTTACACCGAGAGCAGGAACGGGTCTCGGAATTGGGAAGTAAAATTTGAATTGACCATGTTGTGGGCTAGCAGTGTATGAGGCAAACGCCCGAGCATGGAGCAGGGTTGGTTGTATTGTTATTGAATTATCACATGTTATACTTATTGTTACTATTGTGTCATATTATTAAACTCATGTTCTCACCAACTATTTAGTTGACGTATTTTAGCATGTCTTTCAGGTTGAATTGGTATGAGTAGGAGAACTGGATGAGCTTCTAGAGGCGTAGTGTGGCTTTAGAATGGAGTTAATTGAAAAACAATTTATGTTATTGAATTATGTTTTATTGGGCCCTGCGTGGCAGTTTAGACAATTGTTGTGTGTTTGAGACTTTATTTGCTTTAGTTTGCTTTGGGCTATGAATTATTTAAACTATGCTTCCGCAAAGTTAGTTAAATGATTTGAAATCAATCGTCATGCCCTAATCCCCTCGGGTCGGGGTGTGACAGGTTGGTATCAGAGCCCAAGGTTATAGAGAATGAGGTGCCTTAGCATACCTAAGACTATAACCGAGAGATTGGGACAAATAGGTAAGAAAATAGGATACTTAGGAAATAGGAAATATTGCTTTAGGAAATCTAGGACAAATTACATTATAAAATATTCTAATAAATTATTGCAGGAAAATGGACGCGACAGGCAAGGGAATCAGCAAGAGTGGACCATCGGGCCGACCTAGAGTCTATGCTAAGAGAGATTTTCCACCTGCGGTACGCGAAGAACTAAGCAGACGCTTCCCTCAACACTACAGTCCGCTGCCAGAGGATGCATACTTCTCTTCATCAGAGTCGGAGCCAATGGAGTATAATGATGCTGCATCTACTACGCCCAGTAGATCTCGCACTAGATCTATGTCTCCTCCCTTACCCCGTATTGAACCTAGTGACGGACCTGTTAGGAGACCCACACCTGTTATGGGAGCGAGGCCGGGAGCCTCCATGTCTTTTCGTATGCCCAGGAGTGGACCCCTTTATCCTACCATGGGAGAACCTGATCTGGTTCAGCCCGCGCGTCATAGCATGCACTTAGGGCATTCCGCTCGCCATGGGATGGATATGGCGGGTCCGAGTAGGAGCAGAGCTGTAGATGTCAACCCACAGAGAGAAGAGAACTACATGCTGTGGTCTGCTATGTTCGAGCAGGAAAAGAAGGCAACCCAACTATCGGAACAATTCCAAAGGCATATAGGAGCAGTCACCCTGCAACTGGAAATGACACGCAAAGAATTGAAGGAGTCTCGTGAGGCTCGACAAGCAACAAAGAAGAAGGGATTCTTTGCAACTGTGTGGGATTCACTACGTGGGAAGAAGACTTAGGGGACTGATTTTTATTTTTCATTATGAATTATGTCATTTGATGTATTATGAAACAATTGGGATTGATAGGGATATTTTCCCTGATGATGCATTGGAAACATGATGGTGAAACATTTTGAATTATGTAATGAATGGGTTGAAACATTGAGAAATTTGGTTTCTATGAATTATTGCTTGGTTGTCATGATGAATGAATGTAATAATATGATACATCATGAGATATTTTGGATGCATGATTTTAAATGTATGGATTTGAATTGGTTGCCTAAAATATATTTTTGTTTTCTCTTTAATAGTTGTTAACTACGATAATGACACAATACTAAAACTAAATTAATTGCTCAATAATGACTAATAACAATAATTTTCTCTATATGTGAAACATATGAAATAGAATGCCTCCCCGACGTAGCCAACGACTGAACCGTGGTCAACCCAATACGGGAGCAAATCCAAATCCGCGAGCCGGACGAAGAAGGAATCCACCACCACCTCCCCTAGGAAACCCAGTTAACCATGCTGAAAATGGAGAAAACCCCCTTGAGGGCAACCCAAATGCAGGAGGAAATGAAGGAGACCAAAACAGGGAAGACAGAATGACTGATCTTATCACTAGGCATATCCAGAATGCAATACCAACTATTGCAGCTCAAATCAGGGCAGATATGAATACAGAAAACCGAAACGAAAATGCTCACGAAGCTGGAGGGCCAGAGATAGAACAAGTAGAAACAGAAGAACGAAAGGGATGCTCATACAAGACCTTCATGGCTTGCAAGCCCAAAGATTTTGAAGGAAGGGATGGTGCTGTAGGAGCAATAAGATGGTTGGAGGATATGGAGGCAGTGCTAGATATCAGTGACTGCAAGGAGGATAACAAGGTGAAATATGCAACTCACTCTCTAAAGGGATCTGCGTTAACCTGGTGGAACACCATTGTCAAGACTAGGGGGCGAAACGCCATTAAGGCCATGAAGTGGAAAGATTTTAAGGATATTGTTACTGAAAAATTCTGCCCGATTAATGAACTGGAAAGAATCGAAGCGGAATTTCTAGCACATGAAATGGTTGGTTTGGACCATACCAAGTATATAAATCGATTCAATGAGATGGCGCTGCTTGTACCACACTTGGTTACCCCTGAAACTAAAAGGATCGGAAGGTACATTTGGGGTTTAGCACCACAAGTTAGGGGATTTGTCAGGACAGCAAGACCAGCTACTTTTCAGTCCGCAGTAGAGTTAGGAGGAACACTTACTGATGAAATAGTGCGATGTGGGAAGATAAATCAAGAAAAGGTAGGTGATAAGAGGAAGTGGCAAGATAACAGGAATGATAGGAAAGGGGATCAAAAGTTTAGGAGATTTGAAGGTAAGAGAAATGACTTTGGCAAAGCAAAGGAATCAACTGCACCCAGACCTGGGAGAAAGTTATACCTAGGAACCAGTCCTTGGTGTGACAAGTGCAAGATACATCACCAAGGAGAATGCAACCCAAAGTATTGCTACAAGTGCAAGAAAGCAGGACATCTCCTCAAGGATTGTAGATCCAAGGATGTAACTAGATGTTATGAATGCGGAGACACCGGGCATTTGAGGAATGTGTGCCCAAAACTGAAGAGAGATAAGCCACAGAAAGCAACGGGAAGAGCATTCGTACTTACCGCAACCGAAGCACAGAAGGATCCGGAAATGATAACGGGTACGTTTCTTTTAAACAATCATGTTGCTAGTGTATTGATTGATACGGGTGCTACATTTAGTTTTATATCATCAAAATTTCGATCCTTACTCGATAAACAACCTACTTGTTTGAAAGATATATGTGAAGTAGAGATAGCCACTGGAAAAGTGATAAGTATAAAAGAAATGTTGAAAGACTGTGAATTAGTCATGGAAGGACAAAAGTTTAAGATTGATTTACTGCCTATTGAATTAGGAGGCTTTGATGTAGTTATTGGAATGGATTGGCTAGCCATGAATAAGGTAGAACTTAACTGTGAACATAAGATTATGACAATTCCCTTAACTAATGATAAGAAAATAATAGTGATTGGACATAAGGTTAGAGAATTACCACAAATCATTTCGTATGCAAAGACGGAGAGGTATTCAAGGCAGGGAAACATGATTTACCTGGCCTATGTAGTCACCAAGAAAGAAGAAACAGTACCCAAGGAAATACCAATTGTATCTGAATATATGGATGTATTTCCGGAAGAATTGCCAGGAATGCCGGCACCAAGACAAGTGGAATTCAGAATTGATTTGATACCAGGAGCAGCACCAGTAGCTAAAGCGCCGTATCGCTTAGCGCCATCCGAAATGCAAGAAATGGTGACTCAAATACAAGAGCTGATGGATAAAGGCTTTATAAGACCGAGCTATTCTCCATGGGGAGCCCCAGTATTATTCGTGAAAAAGAAGGACGGAACGTTGAGAATGTGCATCGACTACCGAGAGCTAAACAAAGTTACTATAAAGAATCGTTATCCACTCCCCAGAATCGACGATTTGTTTGATCAACTTCAAGGGGCAAGCTATTTTTCAAAGATAGATTTAAGATCGGGATATCATCAATTAAGAGTTAGGGATGAGGATGTCCCTAAAACCGCGTTCAGAACTCGTTACGGACATTATGAGTTTATGGTAATGCCCTTCGGGCTTACAAACGCACCTGCTGTGTTTATGGATCTCATGAACCGGGTGTGTAAACCATACCTGGATAAATTTGTGATAGTATTCATTGATGATATACTAATATACTCAAAGAATGCAAAGGATCATGAGGAGCACCTACGGAAGATGCTGGAACTCTTAAGGAAGGAAAAGTTATTTGCTAAGCTGAGCAAATGTGAATTTTGGATGAGAGAAGTACAATTCTTAGGGCATATTATAAATGAAGAAGGAATACAAGTAGATCCTTCAAAGATAGAGGCAATTAAGGAATGGGAGACACCAAGAACTCCTACCGAAATAAGGCAATTTTTAGGATTGGCCGGTTATTACAGAAGATTTATTGAGAATTTCTCGAAGATAGCACTACCGTTAACTACGTTAACTCAGAAGAAAGTGACTTTTGAATGGGGAGAAAAACAACAAGAAGCATTTAACACACTTAAGCAAAAGTTATGTAGTGCACCCATATTATCCTTACCAGAAGGGAACGAAGATTTCGTAGTATACTGTGATGCTTCTAGAATGGGATTAGGTTGTGTGTTAATGCAAAGGAAGAAAGTAATTGCATACGCATCACGACAGTTGAAAACACACGAGAAAAACTACACCACCCATGACTTAGAATTAGGTGCTGTAGTGTTTGCTCTAAAAATATGGAGACACTACTTATATGGAACGAATTGTGTAATCTATACTGATCACAAGAGCTTACAACATATACTTGATCAGAAAATACTGAATATGAGGCAAAGGAGATGGGTGGAGTTGTTAAGTGATTATGACTGTGAAATCCGGTATCATCCGGGAAAGGCAAATGTGGTAGCAGACGCCTTGAGTTGAAAAGAAAGAATGATTCCACTAAGAGTAAAAGCCCTGAAGATGACAGTAGGGATTGATTTAAAGGAAAAGATACATAAAGTTCAACAGGAAGTCTTGTCCAAGGAAAACTTAAGGGAAGAATCATTGACAAAAAGTGAGAAACAATTTGATGAAGAAGATGAAGGTAGATTAAAGGCATATAAAGGGAAGATATGGATACCCCTGCATGGGGGTATGAGGGAAGTAATTTTAAAAGAAACCCATAGGTCCAGATACTCAGTGCACCCCGGTAGTGACAAGATGTACCACGAGTTAAAAGAAAAATTTTGGTGGCCGGGATTAAAAAGATCAATAGCAGAGTATGTCAGCAAATGCTTGACTTGTGCAAGAGTAAAAGCAGAGCATCAAAAGCCATCTGGATTGTTACAACAACCAGAGATACCTGCATGGAAATGGGAACAGGTTACTATGGATTTTGTAACCAAGCTACCTCGGACCACCAGTGGTCATGACTCAATATGGGTAGTAGTTGATAGGTTAACAAAAACAGCACACTTTTTACCCATAAGGGAAGATTACAAAATGGATAAGTTAGCAAGGATTTATATGAATGAAATTGTGTCGAGACACGGAGTGCCTACATCAATAATCTCGGATAGAGATAGCCGCTTCACCTCAAGATTTTGGCAAACTCTTCAAGAAGCTCTGGGAACCAAATTAAAACTAAGTACGGCTTACCATCCTCAAACGGATGGGCAAAGTTGGGACACCCACTTGCCATTAGTTGAATTCTCCTATAATAACAGTTACCATACTAGTATTCAAGCCGCACCGTTTGAAGCATTGTATGGGAGAAAGTGTAGATCACCACTGTGTTGGAATGAAATAGGTGAGAACAAATTAACAGGGCCTGAGATTGTGCAAGAAACTACTGATAAGATTCATAAAATCAAGGAAAGGATGAAAGCTGCTCAAGACCGACAGAAGAGTTATGCAGATAAGAGACGGAGGCCGTTGGAGTTCCGTGTAGGAGATAAAGTCATGCTAAAGGTATCACCATGGAAGGGTACGGTACGCTTTGGCAAACATGGGAAACTGAACCCCCGGTATATTGGACCCTTCAAAATTATAGCGAGAGTGGGACTTGTAGCTTATCAGCTAGAACTTCCATTGGAATTAGGAGGAATACATGATGTGTTTCATGTGTCAAACCTCAAGAAATGTTTAGTGGACGAAAGTTTGATCATACCTTACAAAGAGGCAAAGGTCAATAAACAATTACAATTCATGGAGGAACCCGTAGAAATCATGGACAGACAAATCAAGAAGCTGAGACGTAGTAAGATACCGATTGTGAAAGTACGTTGGGATTCCAAACGAGGGCCTGAATTTACTTGGGAAAAAGAATCAGAGATGCGTAAGAAGCACCCTCAACTATTTCAAACTACAAGCTGACTATGACCAATCAAATTTCGAGGACGAAATTTCTACAAGTAGGGGAGACTGTGACAACACGCGAATCAGGTTTATATTAAAACTTTAATTACGGTGCATTTTGTTAATATGTTTCGATAAACCCACTTCTTAGAAACATTAAGTAGAGAAATTATGTCATTAGTTGAGAACAATAGAACACCCATGCCATAAAGGTTAGAAACAAGAATCCTCCTATGAAACATAATATACCCTTGTGACACAACGAATGAAAATAAAGCGAAACAATGATTTCACATGTTCATATATATATATGTTTTTATGCATGCTTAAATTTATGATAATTATACTATCTAATGCAAAACTACTTCTAATAAATAATTATCATATTAAAATTTGTATGTATATCACGACATACACGCACATATTTATAATTTATAATTATTCGTTGAGATGATTATAGGAACATGCAACCATATTTATTTGCATGCATAGATTAATCCATTTAAAACACTACCCCTTTTTACATTTCATATATATATATATATATACACGACATAAACCAATATGTATATACATGTACACATTTCAAGTATACATACATACATGCATAGGTTTATTGAGGCTAAATAAATTAAATACCACTCTTTACATTACTTGCATATATACACGCATACATCCATATGGATATATATATATATATATATATATAGATATATATATATATATATATATATATATATATATATATATATGCATGCATACGTGAGTCATACTCACACAAATACAAACCATAATACAACAAAATTCTTACACCACCTCTATATTACCCAATCCCTCTCCCATGCATTACCATCAAATCAAAACAATCTCTCTCTCTCTCCCTTATATTACGACCCCACACACATCTTCAAATACATACATACTATCTTTATACATATATTTAGGTAAATATCTCGACACACATACACATATATACACACGGCATATATACATTCAAGCATAAAACAAGCATGTAAAACAAAACTCTTAATCCACCTCTCTATTTGACCAACCCTCTTCCTCCCTTTTCTTACACCACCACCGCCCCTCATCTTTCTCTCCCTTCCCCTCTTTATTCGGCCAACACACACACACACCTCACTCATCCTTCTTCACTTTCACAAATTCAAAAATTTCACTCTCTCCTCTCTTCTCTTGGAGCTCCACGAATTCAACCCTCCCCCTCAAGTCTTGCTACGGTTTGGAGGTCACAACACAAGATCATCTCGAGTTCAAGGGTTACATTCGACACAAAGGTTAGCTAGTGAGTCTCTAAAGCTCGAAAATCTTGTTCTATCTACTCCTTTTCCCATACAACTCGTGAACAGCCCTAAAACTCTTTTCCTTGACACTTTGAACCGTTAAAATGAGGGCCAAGAACTTCTAAGTTGCGAAAACACACATGCATGTACATGCATGTGTGCAAATTCGTCATTTTCTTAACAAAAGCTATGATTTTCGTTAAATGAACCTTTACACATTCTTAGAATCAATTTCATTATAAACAAAAACACTCACAACTATGGGAGATGAGTACCTAGACGTATCCATACACATGCAAGTTTTGCATGTGTAATATCATGATCTTGGAAACCCATAACTTCCATTTTCGTATGTAGCATGAACTCTAAATCCCTTCTATGCATTCTACATTTCTTAACAGCCCACAACCATCTTGGAAACGTTGAACACAAGTGCTAAGCTCAAGAGTAAGAACCACTCCCCTTAACAAATAGTTATATGTGCATGCATGTATGTAAAAATGGAAAATACAACCTTAAAATGTTAATGTTGATGTCACGAAATTTTGAACAGGTTTAGTTGAAATCATATTGTTGGAAATATTATATAAAATATTGGGTATTGATGATAGAAATGTTATATTGGTAATTTTGACCCAAAAACCCAATTTCTAAGGCTTAGAATTATCTAAAATGTCAAAAATTATGTTAACAGTTTTATGGACAGAATGTATAACTAAAATAGGCCCATAATAATGTTATAATAACACTCAAAAAGTTTTAGTATTTATTGTTATGTCTAGAATAAGTTATAGATTTATTAAAATCCTTATAAATCTTGGTAAAATCATTAAAAATAGCTCCTGAGTGATAAAAATCCTAAGTACAATTTTTTTCGGTGTAAATATAGTTAGGAGGCCTGGGAAAAATATTGAAACTAAAAATTTATAGTTTAAACTAATTATTTGCCATTTAAAATGGTTATAATGGCTAAAAATACGATTTTAATTTGTTACTGTCCAAAATATGAAGTAAGTATTTTTCCCAGTATTCTAATAATACTGAGAGATCTCAGTAAAAATATGGTAATTTTTAGTGACTGTTAGGTATTTATTTGTTATTTAATACATTAAATAGTGCAAAAATCATTTTATATAGTAAATGACCTCCTAAAATTCTAAAATTTCTACAGTAGCCTAAAAACATGAATTCTTTACTGTATAAAAAGTTTGGTAATTTTTACATATCGGGAAGTATTTATTATAAAATTTATGGTATTTAAAATGTTTAAAACCGTTTAAAATAGTAAACGAGCTTTAAAAATTCTGAAAATTTTACAGGAGTTAAATAACACCAATATGAGGCTATAAATATTTTCGGAATTTTTAGTGATCAGAATCATCATCTGGGAATTTTTGAGGATTTTAAACATATAAAAACAATTTTTGATACAAGGGGTTGATATAAAATTATAGGGAATGAGTAAATAAAAATTTACCCAGACCCTTTACTGATAATAAGTAATGGGAAAAAAAACATATAAATATGTAAACCTTTACCCATGTGTAATGATTAAACACGAAAGATTTTGAATACTTGAAAATAAGGTTAAATAAGAAGCAGTAGCACATCAATGTTTATGGCATGAATATTTACTAAAATCTAAACATACATTAGGCAAGTGAACCAATCAAGATTTACCAACAATTCATTCAATCGTCAGATAACCAAACATCAGTCGCAGGTGAGTTCATGTGATCCCTTTTCTTTTTACTGTTTTGGGATACTGAAAGCATGCTCCATAAACTGTTTATAAAATTATATTTATGTGATAATGAACGTCCGTTTCATATAAAATTGCTTCCCCTAGACATTAAACATAATTTACAACCATTAACTCATAAGGAGAGCCGGTGAGTTCATGTGGCTTTAGAATGGAGTTAATTGAAAAACAATTTATGTTATTGAATTATGTTTTATTGGGCCCTGCGTGGCAGTTTAGACAATTGTTATGTGTTTGAGACTTTATTTGCTTTAGTTTGCTTTGGGCTATGAATTATTTAAACTATGCTTCCGCAAAGTTAGTTAAATGATTTGAAATCAATCGTCATGCCCTAATCCCCTCGGGTCGGGGTGTGACAGATTCCGCACGTTGTTGATAGTTTGTAGCATCTCGTTTTCGATCCTGATCGGTTTCAACCAAACCAACAATAACATAAGTTCATAACTCATCGACATAATAGAATAACATAGTTGCAAGATTAAATCTTACAATACTTAGTTATTCTTACAAGAACAAACATTGAATTAATCACAGTTCAACAGGATGACAAGAACAAAACACATGAATGATGTGAAGATAACACATCTTTATAACATCATTCAACACCAGAGTTAACTAAGTGTAATAAGTCAAGTACTTATAACACTTAGCTTACAACTCAACACATATTACAAGAGAACATGGAACAAGAATCATCCACCACCTGAGTCGACTAAGTGTAATAAGACTAGTTCTTATCACAACTTAGTGACAACATGGTGATTACATGGAATAACAAAGAATGATAATCATGATAACATAACTTCATGATAACAACATCATTCACACAATAATTAACATAACGAAATAAGGCAAGTTCTTATTCAATTTTGTTAATAACAATGAGAACATATAACATTGAGAACAACAACACTGATGAACACGCAATACAATTGATTACTATTAAACTGTCTGCATTATATCATTTCAATCATGTGCCATGTACTTATGTTGATCATTGTAAGCCCCTTATAATTCGCTGACCAGTTAGTTTGACGTGACTAAACCGACGATAGCATAGTGTACCATAGGTTTGACAAACCTCTAGCGGGTAGGGCTAGTATGTTGATCGTATTGATACATTGGCCGGTAACGTATGACCGGTGACATGGCGACTCAAGTCAGGCTCTGGTAAGCGACACATGGTGATATTAATATGCAGTGATAAGTAATTAATCCATTGTTACATGTTGACTGGTAGACCGAGGAATTTATTCTCTCAAGTCATAATACTAGTAACTGTTTCGATGAGGACACTGGGAATACATGGTGATAGAGGTAAATCGGATGCATTGTAATCTGATTACGTGAGGATTGCAATGGATTCCTTTTAGGCTCTATGCACTTCAAGTTGAGAACAAATAACAATTGGTTAACTAACACTCTTAATATTTAAAAGTGATTAACAGTTACCCCTCAAGTAATAGAATAATACAAGGATCTGATTATATTAATCTAATTTCCTTAATACAATGATGGTGTATCAATACTTCGGTTTGATAACTAAACCCCTCTAAACCTATTATTCTACATATGATAAACAGATGGATACATATCGAACATGTTAAACATACGGGAGATTAAAATGGATATCCTTAGTTGTATTGCAAGTAGTGTGGAACTTGATTGAGTATGTGGTGGGATGGCGTCTGGGCTTGACCCTTTCGTATGCCCTATATATAAGCATACTTGATTTGGTGAAATACTACTTGTACATATAACTTAGGAGAGGCGATTGGGCGGAACAGGTGAATCAATCATTACAAGTATCAAGTATGAGATTGTGACTGTGTGTATGAACAATTCAAGGTTTTCAATATTCAAATTTATGAACTCACCAACCTAGTGTTGACTTTGTTTAAATGCATGTTTTCTCAGGTGACGAACAGGTTTAGTCACCAGATATCAAGAACATAGCTAGTGGACTTTTAGAAGACCTAGCTACATTTTGTGAGATCATACTTTTGGAATGACAAAACAATGAATCATATTTTGTAGATCTTGTACAGTTACAAGATATAAACACATTGATTCTTTTGGATAGATTTACTGGGTTAAATTATGAACGATACATTGTAATTTAACTTTGTAATTCTATATCACTGTCATGTTTACATTTCTCAATTATATATCATGTGCTATGCAAAGAATCTGATCAATTCGATTATCAAACGATATCACGCACCGGGAACTTTCCGCCCGGCGGGAAAGTCGATCCAGCCCGCCGGCTCGGGGCGTGACAATATGAATATTATTTAACTTATTTTATGAAAACATTTGGTTTTTTGGATATACTACATTCGTTTTGACAAATAAACTTGTGAACTCACCAGCAATATGCTGATTGTTAAAAAATCATGTTTTCTCAGATGCATAATGATACAGGGGGTGGAGCTGGGAGCTCAATCTCTGGAGACCTATAGTAGAGTATATGAGAGATAGACTCAACAGTGTGATACATAGCATAGTATATATGTGTAATAGCATTATATATATATATATATACGTGTGTGAGAAACTCAGTTAAAACTATTATTACATTTGGCTTGTGGCGAATGTAGTAGTAACATGGTTCTGTAATATAGAAACATATATGTCTTATGTTGTAAACAATGACTGTGAAACCTTGAAAGTCACACGGTACGCTTTTGCAACGATAAGGGTGTGACAATATGTGATAATTTAAAAGCTGGTCAAACTGCACAGGATCGACCTGATCTTGTTTCAAGGGTGTTTCGTGCTTAATTGGATGATCTTAAGGAACAACTATTCAAGAAACATGTCCTGGGTTAAGTGAAGGCATATGTTTACGTCATCGAGTTTCAAAAGCGTGGTTTGCTGCATGCACATTTTCTTCTAATTTTGTACCCACAAGACAAAACCAGTAATCCAGACCACTATGATAAGATCGTATGTGCCGAAATCCCTGACAAACTAACACATCCCAAGTTGCACGAGCTTGTTGTCAGCCACATGATTCATGGTCCTTGTGGATGCTTACGTTCAAACAGTCCTTGTATGCAAGGTGACCCTCCCATTTGTCGATTTTGTTATCCTAGACAATTTAATGAACAGGCAACCCAAGGAGATGATGCATATCCATTATATCGAAGGAGAGATAATGGAATAAAAGTGGATGTATGAGGAAAAAATCTGGATAACAAATGGGTTGTCCCATATAAGCCAAGACTGTTGATGATGTTCAACTGCCACATCAATGTCGAGGTTTACTCAAGTATAAAATTAGTTAAATATTTATTCAAGTATGTTTATAAAGGCCATGATAAACAAGTTATTCATGTTGAACAAGATGAAGATGAACAACAATCTGTCATTAATGAGATTAAGAAATTTCAAGATGCACGCTATGTATCGCCCCCGGAGGCTATGTGGCGCATTTTTTCCTTCTCTCTTTCTCAGATTTATCCAGCTGTCTTAGCCTTACAACTTCATCACCTTGATAATCAGATGGTTAGATTCAGCGATAATGATATAATGTATGAGATTGTCGATAGGGAAAGAGATAAGAGAACAATGTTAACTGCGTTTTTTTGAAAGAAACAGAATAGACGAATCATCAACACCGTATTTGTATAAAGATTTTCCCAAACACTACACTTGGAATGGAAGCACCCGACGTTGGAATCCCCATTTACATAAAGTACAGAGGGGTCGTATTGTTTCAGCTAATCTAGATGAAGGAAAAAGGTACTACCTACGCCTACTTTTGTCAGATGTTAAAGGTCCTACTTCTTTTGATGGTCTTTGCACAGTTAACGGTGTAAGGCACACCACATTTCGAAAATCAGCTCTTGAGTTAGGCTTAATGGAAAACGATGAAATTTTATCACAGTGTCTCACAGAAGCCTCTCTATTTCAGTTCCCGAATGCCTTAAGAAGGTTATTCGCAACCATCATGATTTTTTGCGAACCAAGAGATGTTCGAAAGTTATGGAACGACCATTTTGATTCACTATCAGAAGATAATCGGTTACATTGTCAAAGTGTCGAACGAGTTTGAAATATGGTTCTTACTGATATTGAGGTCTTTCTAAGATCTCTGGGTAAAAATCTCCATGATTTTGGCCTCCCAAACATAACTGTAGATGTTAACCCACAACATGTAACTCATCGTGAGGTGCAAGAAAAGTACGAGATAGTAATGGATGCTGAACACTTACGTGGCAAAGATTTTCTTAATCCTGTCCAACAAAATGTGTTTGATGAAATCATGATGCATGTTGATAATGATTTATCAGGTGTGTTTTTTATAGATGGTCCAGGTGGAACGGGGAAAACATTTTTGTACAAAGCATTGCTTGCAGAAGTTCGTTCACGTGGACTTATTGCACTTGTTGCAGCTAATAATATGCCTGGAGGGCGAACGGCTCACTCAAGGTTCAAGATTCCCATTAATCTTGATAATATGTGACAATCCGGCAATTTCGAGTTAACTCCGTTAACTGAAAACTAACGGAAATGGTATGAAATCATATAATATCAAATTAAAAGGGTTTTAGTTGAACAAAATCAATCCCAAGTTATTTATATTGCAAAGTTAAAAATTGTAAAAACATTATAATCATCAATTTTGACTTTATAAGTCAAAATTCGACTAAACTACAAATTGAGTTCGAAATTCATACTTAAACTAGATAATAATCGACTTAAATGAGTTAAAATCATCACCTTAATGATTACTAACCGTTTACATACGTTGTGGAACCATTAATTAGTCGAATTAAACCACAAATCAAACCAAAAGTCGTAACCGTCAATAGTTGAGGTAAAATTGATACAATTCGATTAATAGAACCACAATTACACTCACAGAACTCATAGTCGGCCTCATTAGAATCCATTTCACACAAAGATTCGAAGTATCAAGTCTCAGATTGAAGAATTGATCGAGAGCTTGGCCGAACTCCAACCCAAAGTCGAGATACTTCAATTTGATATCAAATCAAGTAAGTGATTACTCCTGAACAACCTAAAGTGGCCGACTAAGCATAGCCACATCTTAATTTCGGCCTTAAACATCGAATTGTATGAATTCGATCAATTAGGGTTCATACAAAAACGACTTGGGGGTTTCTGTTCAATCGAGTTTAATAATGAAATCTAATTGTACAGAGAGTTTCGGAATCATGTTCTTAATGAAAAACATATCTCAATTCCAATAAACAACAATGAAGTTAACGGATTCGAATTCTAGGGTTCTTTGGCTTGAGGATTTGGGGGATTTCAATAAAACGAATTTGAAAATCAAATTGGGTTATACAGATAGGGTCGTGGTATCACATGGAACGAAATCCCTATGTTAATTTCACTTAGAATTATCGAATTGTATGAATTAGGTAACTAGGGTTTATCATTAGAACGGATTTGGGGTTCTAGATGCAAATAATGTCGAAAATTCAATTAATCAGTGGGTTTAGTTTCAAAAAACCCCTATTGAGAGTAAGCCTATGTTAATTTTATCAAACTATAGCGAATTGATGGGTTTCTTATTCTAGGGTTCATAGCAAAAACGAAATTGGGAATTTCGATATGGTTGGGTTTGATTTTTAAATTGAACATTATGGTGAGGGTCGACATTCTCTGTGCAATAGAAACCATACGAAATTAAGAAGGTTGGATCATCAATTCAATCAATTTGAATTGAGAATGAAGGAATACGAGTTCGAAACAATGGGGAATCAAATTGGGGACTTTGGGCTTATGAACTATTGAATTAAAACAACTTGTAGACTCGATTTGATCATAGGAACCATAGCCCCATGGTTCTAGGTCCGATTGGGTTCGAATCGTGGGTTAATTGAAGCCATATGGTTTCGGTATTGTTAAACGAAGGGGAATCCGGGAAGCTATGGTTAAAACAATTAATTCTGGAGTGTTATTGCGATTCCTTAGCGGGCTGTACTGGTAGCGGGTGTGTGTTGTGAAGTGGAGGTCGCGGGTTCGATTCTGGGTTCCACCATTTTTGAGGATTTAAAACTATTTTAGTATTTTTGTCATAACTTTCTCGTTCTAGCTCCATTTTAACCCGTTCGAAATCCGTTGGAACCATAATCGAATCCCGAACAGGATGAAATAATAAAATTTATATTTTAAACAAAAAGTCAAGTCGCGTATAATTACGCTTATTTAAATAAAAATCAGATACGGTTATATGATTTATTTAAACGATTCTAAAGCCATGCGTACTTACGGACACACAATTCTAACAATCTAACATACGTGTGTTGAAACGTATGTGAATTCAAACACAAAACTACATCCCGAATAAGACAACGTTATTGTTTAAACACAGATTATTCGTAGAGGATTATCTACGCGACCGCACGTGTGTTTGATCATTCTATTCACAATCAAAGGTGCGTACACGGCCCCTTTTCTTATTTTAACTATTTTGGGGGAGAAAACATGTGCAACAAACATTTTAGATACATATCACTTGCATGAGTTAGCTGTTTACATTAAGTGCGAACATAGCATTACAAGTCCTTACATATCGAACCGTTTAGTTTGCCGTAGTGCAAAGCGTGGTAGTAGGAAATAGATCTATTAGGTTTGACAAACCTCACTTGGTAGATGGGATCTACGCAAGTGTTTGACTAGCCAATTCACATTACTATTGTTTGTGCTAAACAATAGTGGAAAGGCAATCAATATTCAAACAGTCAGCTTCGGTGTCGACCGCTTATGTAAATAGTACAAATGACTAGCTATCATGACTATGCATGTGTGATTATGTTATCTGCAACCGTTTCATTTTAAACAGTTGTTTCACACATTTGCGATCAAACAAACCTGTGTATGCACCAACCTTTGTGTTGACTTGATTTACATGTTTTCTCAGGACGCTAAGGTACACGAGCAAGCAAGCATGGACTAGGAGATCGAGTCGCATGCATATTTTACATTTCTGTTGTTTTGGATTTGAACATTTGAGACTTTGCTTTGTAATTTACAGTTTTCAAACCGTTATGTTTGTTATTGTTTTAAAAACGCTTCCGCAACGTTCTTTGATATTACAGTTTTAGACCAAAGTATGTTTGAAAATCATATAGAGGTCTTCGTTATGTCTAATGATCTAAGATCCTGGTTTGTCACGTCCCAAACGGTATGATTCCGTTAGTTGAAAATTGGGGGTGTGACAGATTGGTATTAGAGCCATTGGTTATAGCGAACTAGGTTTGCATTAGTAGACATAGACGATAACTGTTAGACATTAGACACTTGTTTACACAACTGCTTTTGCCTAGTATTTACATATGGTCTTATGTAACAGATATGGCAGCACCGTCACCACCGCACATGATCGTACTCGATGACGAGGAGCCGATAGCTCCAGCATTTCAGGATCATGAGGAGGATCCGGAGGAGGATCCCGTAGAGGACTCGGATGAGGATCCGGAGGAAGACCCGGAGGAGGATGACCCAGAGGAGGATCCGGAGGAGGATCCACAGGAGGATCCTGAGGATGACCCGCAGGAGGAACCACAAGGAGACCCACAGAAGGCACCTGAGGAGGATCCCACTGAGGAGTCTTCATCTCGTATGCCACCGAGGTTTCATGCCAGTAAGAGGCCACGATTTGAGTCGGATGACGTCGCCCGATTGACATGGGAGTCAAAGTGGGCTAATGATCAGATCGAGCACATGGCACAGGAGCTCCGGGATGTAAATGCCCGATACGCAGAGCTTCGCAGTGTAGTTCAGGGGATGGAGTCTCACATTGTACATCTGACTACACGAGTGCAAGAGGAAGAACATCGAGCTGACATTGCTGAGGGGAGGTTGATTGCATTGGAAGAGCAATTTGTATCTGAAGCAGAAGAGGAAGAGGAAGAGGTGGAGATACCAGCACAGGATGTTGATTCTGATGCTGATTCTACTATTGAGGATGCCTGATTTTCTTTATTTTGCTTAAACTTATTAGGCGCGGGTTGTGTCCCTACATTAGCTGGTTGAAAACCTATGTTTTGATTTTCAAAGCATTGTAATCACTTTGAATTGTTATCTATTGGAAAAGTATTACTTATTGCCAACAGTTGTGTTAATTCATACAGTTCCATGTTTGTTTGTTGTATTGTTTACACATTTCACATTGTACTTTGATAACACTCTAACATTTATTCTAATTAGGAAGATAATGGCCGGTGAAAACATCAATATGACAGTTGCTGATCTCAACGAGCTGATCAATAACAGGGTCGCGGAGGCTATCGCGAACTACACTCAGACACACACAACAGGACCACAGGGTCCAGCAGGGGGATTGGTGAACCCACCGGTGTGCACGTTCAAGATGTTCTTGGACTGCAAACCTCATAATTTCAAAGGATCGGAGGGGGCCATTGGACTCCTTTGATGGATTGAGAAAGCAGAATCAGTATTTGAGATGTGCAATTGTCCTGATGAAAACAAGGTCAAGTATGCTACGGGTACGTTGGAGGGTCCAGCATTGACCTGGTGGAACTCCAATGTTCAGACTTTGGGATTAGGAGAAGCGAATGCCTTAACTTGGAATGGTTTCAAAACATTACTGCAGGAGGAGTACTATCCTCGCAGTGAAATGCAGAAGCTGGAAGAGGAGTATTGGCGTCTCCAGATGGAGGGGTCTAACATCGAGGAGTACACTACTCGATCTCATGAACTAGCCAGACTCCTACCTCACATGGCTACTCCAGCAAGTAAGTGGATAGAGAGGTACATAGGAGGATTGGTGCCTCAGATCCAGGGATTGGTTACTTCTGCAAATCCCACCACTATTCAACAAGTTGTTCGGTTGGCGCATCAACTGACCGATCAGGCAGTGTTACAGGGAACTCTGCCTAAACGAACATCAGCTACTAAGGTGGGAGATCATAAACGGAAATGGGAAGGTAGCAACTCCAAGAATTTCAGCCAACAGTCGTTCCAGCAGAACCGTAAACAAGATTCAAACAAGTTTTATCACAATTCGAACAGTGGTCAGCAGTCATCATCATCATCAGGGGCTATATTGGTAAACACCCAAAGTGCAACAAGTGTGGATTCCATCATATTGGGAATCAGTGTGATAAGTTTAAGTGTCAACGGTGCGGTAAAGGAGGGCATGCAGCTAAGGATTGCCGCGGAGAATTGCAAAACAACTCCAACAATCAGAACAACAACCAGAACAACACACAGAAGGGTTGTTTTGAGTGTGGTAAGCCGGGGCACTTTAAAAAGGATTGCCCATAACTCAAGAAAGGCGGGACTAATGATGCAAATGGCAACGGCAACGGCAATGGCACCAATAACAACAACAATAACAACAACAATGGTGCTAGGGGCAGGGCGTTTGTGATTGGAGGACGTCAAGCACGGGAGGATCCCAACATTGTTACGGGTACGTTTCTTCTTGAATAATCACTATGCCTCTATGCTATTTGATACTGGTGCAGATCGGACTTTTGTATCTAGTACATTCTCTAAGTTGCTAAATGTTAGTCCCACTACCTTAGAAAACCCATACACTGTAGAACTAGCTGATGGCAAGTTAATTGTAGTTGAACAAATCCTTAAAGGATGTACCCTTGATTTGATGGGTCAAACACTGGAAATTGACCTTATGCCTATCACTTTAGGCAGTTTTGATGTAGTCATTGGCATGGACTGGTTGTCCAAACACCAGGCTGAAATAGTATGCCATGAAAAGATCGTTCGTATACCTCTTTCGCATGGAGAGACATTGTATGTACAAGGCGAGAAGAGCAGTACGCCACTACGTCTCATATCTTGTATGAAAGCACACAAATGTCTGCGTAAAGGTCATACAGCAGTTATAGCACTTATAACTGAGAAGCCGATAGCTGAGAAGAAGATTAAAGACATTCCAGTAGTTTGTGAATATCCTGAAGTATTTCCAGAAGACCTACCGGGGTTACCGCCTATCAGACAGGTGGAATTTCAAATCGACCTTACACCAGACGCAGCACCGGTAGCTAGGGCGCCTTATCGACTTGCACCATCTGAGATGCAAGAGTTATCTACACAACTGCAATAGTTGTTGGATAAGGGTTTTATACGACCTAGTTTTTCACTGTGGGGAGCTCCAGTCTTATTTGTTAAGAAAAAGGACGGGACTTTCCGTATGTGTATCGATTACCGGGAACTTAACAAGGTTACCATCAAAAACCGGTATCCGTTACCTAGAATTGACAATCTGTTTGATCAGTTGCAAGGTTCGAGTTACTACTCGAAGACTGATCTCAGGTCGGGTTACCATCAACTCAAAGTCCAGGAGGAGGATATTCCTAAGACAGCATTCAGAACGCGCAATGGCCATTATGAGTTTTTGGTCATGCCATTTGGGTTGACGAACGCTCTAGCAGTATTCATGGATCTCATGAATTGAGTCTGCAAACCTTATCTTGATAAGTTTGTCATAGTTTTCATTGATGACATTCTCATCTATTCTCAGACTGAGGAGGAGCACGCTGAACATCTTCGATTGCTGTTAGAATTACTGAAACAAGAACAATTATACGCTAAGTTCTCAAAATGTGACTTCTGGATGCGAGAAGTTCAATTCTTGGGTCATATAGTCAATGAGAAGGGCATACATGTTGATCCAGCAAAAATTGAAGCGATTAAGAATTGGGAAGCACCAAAGACCCCTACCGAGGTACGACAATTCATTGGTTTGGTGGGTTATTACCGACGATTCATTGAGGGTTTCTCAAAGATCGCTCAACCACTTACAACTCTTACGCACAAGGGAACGAAGTATAACTGGACGGATAAACAGGAAGCTGCATTCCAGCTATTGAAACAGAAACTCTGCAGTGCACTGATTCTGTCCTTACCGGAAGGAACAAAAGACTTTGTTGTGTATTGTGACGCATCTGCACAGGGTTTAGGATGTGTGTTAATGCAGCGTGATAAAGTGATTGCTTACGCTTCAAGGCAACTGAGACCACACGAAAAGAATTACACTACTCATGACTTGGAGTTAGGAGCAGTGGTATTTGCTTTGAAAATTTGGAGACACTATTTATATGGAACCAAGTGTACCATTTATACTGATCATAAAAGTTTGCAACATATCTTTGATCAGAAGGAACTCAATATGAGACAGCGACGATGGGTCGAGCTGTTGAACGACTACGAATGCGCAATCAAGTATCATCCGGGAAAAGCTAATGTGGTAGCTGACGCTTTAAGCAGAAAAGATACAACATCAACAAGACGGATTCGTGCACTTATGATGACGATACATACTGACTTACCTGACAAGGTACGCAGTGCTCAGCTTGAAGCCTTAGAAAAGGATAAATTGGTACAAGAATCCTTACGAGGGATGGAAATACAATTGGATGTCAAGCCTGATGGAATTCGTTATTTTATTAATCGACTGTGGATACCTTTGCATGGTGGTTTAAGGGAATTAGTGATGGATGAAGCACACAAGTCCAGTTATTCAGTCCATCCGGGATCAGACAAGATGTATCATGACTTGAAGGCACTGTATTGGTGGCCTCACATGAAAGCCGACATTGCTAGGTACGTTAGCAAATGTTTAACTTTTCAAAAGTCAAAGTTGAATATTAGAAACCATCTGGTTTACTACAACAACCAGAGATACCGATGTGGAAATGGGAACAGATTTCGATGGACTTCATTACTAAGTTACCCCGTACACCGAGTGGTTGTGATACGATATGGGTAATTGTCGATCGATTAACGAAATCTGCACATTTCTTGGCAATTAAGGAAACTGACAAAATGGAGAAACTGACTCGTATTTACATCAAGTAAGTGGTAGCATGGCATGACGTGCCAATTTCCATCATATCAGATCGGGACGCTCGATTCACTTCAAATTTTTGGAAATCACTTCATAAGTCATTGGGAACTCGCTTGGATATGAGTACCGCATATCATCCACAGACCGACGATCAGAGTGAACGTACGATTCAAACGCTCGAGGATATGTTACGAGCTTGTGTCATTGATTTTTGTGACAGCTGGGAAAACCACTTACCGTTAGTGGAATTCTCGTACAACAATAGTTATCACACAAGTATTCAAGCGGCACCATTTGAAGCATTGTATGGTCGTAAATGTCGTTCACCAGTTTGCTGGGCTGAAATTGGTGACAGTCAGATTACAGGTCCCGAACTAGTACACAAAACGACTGAGAAGATTGTGCGGATCCGGAACCGTATGGCAGCGGCCCGGGATCGACAAAAGAGTTACGCTGACAAACGTCGCAAGCCATTAGAATTTCAAGTAGGAGACCGAGTTCTTCTAAAAGTATCACCTTGGAAAGGTGTGATACGATTCGGTAAGCGCGGGAAGCTTAGCCCACGGTACGTAGGACCTTTTGAGATCCTGAAAAGGATTGGTCCGGTTGCGTATCAACTCAAATTACCGGATGAACTCAGTGGAGTTCATGATGTCTTTCACGTATCGAACTTAAAGAAATGTCTTTCTGATGAGACATTGATTGTACCACTGGAAGAAATACAAGTAGACGAACAGTTACGATTCAATGAAGAACCAGCCGAAATCATGGACCGAGAGGTCAAACAACTCAAACAAAGAAAGATTCCGATAGTCAAAGTCCGGTGGAATTCAAGACGTGGTCCTGAATTCACATGGGAAAGAGAAGATCAAATGATGAAGAAGTATCCTCATCTGTTCAAAAAAACATCCATAAACACTGAGAAGACACGTTAAATTTCGGGACGAAATTTCCTTTAACAAGGGGATGACGTGATGCTTCAAACATCAACATTTCAAATTCCAAACTGTAAGCACAAACACTTTATACAATTAGTTTTGTTACAAACATTTGTGCTGCATTACATTTTATGTACTACATTTCATATGTTACATGTTATGGTAGTACATACATGATTAGTTTTCAAACATTTGCTATGTGCAAGGTTACATAACATAGTATGATCAAACACAAACATACAAAGTTAGGTGTACTAACTAGTGTGCACGCAAACGGTTACATAGAACGATCACACTTATGTGTGATGTTGCAAACATTGAACTTTGTGTGTGATTACACACAAGCACACAGAATGATCAGACAATTAACTAGCACGTATACATTGAACTCACAAGTAGTGTCCTAACTACTTCTAACATTTAACAATTTTAGGGACGAAAATTCCTTCAACAAGGGGATTATGTGACAATCCGGCAATTTCGGGTTAACTCCGTTAACTGAAAACTAACGGAAATGGTACGAAATCATATAATATCAAATTAAAAGGCTTTTAGTTGAACAAAATCAGTCCCAAATTATTTATATTGCAAAGTTAAAAATTGTAAAAACATTATAATCATCAATTTTGACTTTATAAGTCAAAATTCGACTAAACTACAAATTGAGTTCGAAATTCATACTTAAACTAGATAATAATCGAATTAAATGAGTTAAAATCATCACCTTGATGATTACTAACCGTTTACATACGTTAGTAATAGAAACTAGATAATAATCGAATTATGGTGAGGGTCGACATTCTCTGTGTAATAGAAACCATACGAAATTAAGAAGGTTGGATCATCAATTCAATCAATTTGAATTGAGAATGAAGGAATACGAGTTCGAAACAATGGGGAATCAAATTGAGGACTTTGGGCTTATGAACTATTGAATTAAAACAACTTGTAGACTCGATTTGATCATAGGAACCATAGCCCCATAGTTCTAGGTCCGATTGGGTTCGAATCGTGGGTTAATTGAAGCCATATGGTTTCGGTATTGTTAAACGAAGGGGAATCCGGGAAACTATGGTTAAAACAATTAATTCTGGAGTGTTATTGCGATTCCTTAGCGGGCTGTACTGGTAACGGGTGTGTGTTGTGAAGTGGAGGTCGCGGGTTCGATTCTGGGTTCCACCATTTTTGAGGATTTAAAACTATTTTAGTATTTTTGTCATAACTTTCTCGTTCTAGCTCTGTTTTAACCCGTTCGAAATCCGTTGGAACCAGAATCGAATCCCGAACAGGATGAAATAATAAAATCTATATTTTAAACAAAAAGTCAAGTCGCGCATAATTACGCTTATTTAAATAAAAATCAGATACGGTTATATGATTTATTTAAACGATTCTAAAGCCATGCGTACTTACGGACGCACGATTCTAACAATCTAACATATGTGTGTTGACACGTATGTGAATTCAAACACAAAACTACATCCCAAATAATACAACGTTATTGTTTAAACACAGATTATTCGTAGAGGATTATCTACGCGACTGCACGTGTGTTTGATCATTCTATTCACAATCAAAGGTGCGTACACGGCCCCTTTTCTTATTTTAACTATTTTGGGGGAGAAAACATGTGCAACAAACATTTTAGATACATATCACTTGCATGAGTTAGCTGTTTACATTAAGTGCGAACATAGCATTACAAGTCCTTACATATCGAACCGTTTAGTTTGTCGTAGTGCAAAGCGTGGTAGTTGGAAATAGATCTATTAGGTTTGACAAACCTCACTTCGTAGATGGGATCTACGCAAGTGTTTGACTAGCCAATTCACATTACTATTGTTTGTGCTAGACAATAGTGGAAAGGCAATCAATATTCAAACAGTCAGCTTCGGTGTCGACCGCTTATGTAAATAGTACAAATAACTAGCTATCATGACTATGCATGTGTGATTATGTTATGTGCAACCATTTCATTTCAAACAGTTGTTTCAAACATTTGTGATCAAACAAACATGTGTATGCACCAACCTTTGTGTTGACTTCATTTACATGTTTTCTTAGGACGCTAAGGTACACGAGCAAGCAAGCATGGACTAGGAGATCGAGTCGCATGCATATTTTACATTTCTGTTGTTTTGGATTTGAACATTTGAGACTTTGCTTTGTAATTTACAGTTTTCAAACCGTTATGTTTGTTATTGTTTTAAAAACGTTTCCGCAACGTTCTTTGATATTACAGTTTTAGACCAAAGTATGTTTGAAAATCATATAGAGGTCTTCGTTATGTCTAATGATATGAGATCCTGGTTTGTCACGTCCCAAACGGTATGATTCCGTTAGTTGAAAATTGGGGGTGTGACATAATAATTCTTTGAGAAACATTAAAAAACAAAGTGGATCTGCTGCACTAATTAGGTATTCCAAAATAATCATTTGGGACGAAGCATTTTTGGCAAAACGGCAAGTGATTGAGGCGGTCGATCGAACATTCCAAGATATTACAGGCGTTAGTCTTCCATTTGGTGGAAAGATAATGGTTATGGGAGGTGACTTCAGACAGGTTTTACCGGTTATTAAACGAGGCACCTGAGCACAGATTGTAGACGCGAGCCTACGAATGTCGCCTCTTTGGTCATTAACCCAAAAAATGCGTTTGACCACTAATATGAGAGCTCTTAATGATCCTTGGTTTTCTGATTTTCTTTTAAGAGTTGGTGATGGAAACGAAGAGACTGTTGAAGGAAGTTTTATTCGCATACCTGATGACATGACCATTCCATTCACCATCCCAGAGAACTCTATCAAAGAGTTGATCAATGTCATCTTTCCATTGGTTCAAACCAATTTGCATTCGTCGGATTATATAATCTCTAGAGCAATATTATCTACCACCAATGACAGCGTCAATGAGATTAACGATCAAATGATTGACGTTTTTCAAGGGAGGAAAAGATTTACTACAGTTTTGACGAAGTAGAAGATGATTGTCACAACATTTATCCGATCGAGTTCTTAAACTCACTTACTGTTAGTGGCTTGCCTCCTCATAAGCTTCGATTAAAACTTGGCTGCCCAATTATTTTTCTATGAAACATCGATCCATTACATGGTTTATGCAATGGAACACGATTGATTTGTAAAGGGTTCCAGCATAATGTTATTGATGCAGAAATTGCTATTGGTCAACACACTAGAAAAAGAGTATTTTTGCCTAGAATCCCTCTATGTCCTTATGAAGACGACATGTTTCCATTCAAGCTTAGAAGAAAACAATTTCCGATTCAACTTAGCTTTTCAATGACAATCAATAAAGCTCAAGGACAAACAATTCCACATGTTGGTGTTTATCTACCAAATTCTGTATTCTCACATGGACAACTTTATGTGGCATTTGTCAAGAGCGATCTCACGCGAAAATACCAAGGTGTTGGTGCATCCTGCTAAGGATTTTGGACGAGAAGGTGTTTACACATCCAACGTTGTTTTTCGTGAAGTGTTGCACGATGAATAAAATGCATGTGTTATTAAGGTAATTTAATAATTGTTTTTGAAAATACTCTGCTATTCATTTATAATATATTGACTTATTTATTTCTCTCTTAAATAAATTAGGATAATGCTTTGGGTGGAATGAAGAAAGAGCGGAAAGACATGGCTTGTGTGTTCAATTTCTTTTTTACAATATCATAGTGTCTATAACTATCTTTATTTATTTGAGTATTTTAATTTAGTGTAGTTTTGTAAAAGTCATTACATAGATAATTCACACCTAACTTTGTACATAAAAGACGAACGCTATCTATTTCTCGAAAGCAGTGATACATTTCTAAAATACGAACACCGCGAGAGAAAGGATGTTGTTGCCGCCGCCGCATCGCGCGGGTTTCCGACTAGTATACACACACACACACATATAAGAAATCAAAAAAAATTGTGAAATAATAAATAGAACATTTATAAATTTAAAAATATTTCAATTTTTATAAACCTGAAATAAATTATAACAAATAAAATAGCTAAAATAAAGTTGAGAGGCAAAATTTGCCAATGGTAAAACTGTTAATAAGGAGGAAAAGGGGGAGGGGCTGAAATTGCCAAGACATCAAAGTTGTTGACAACTCCAACTATGGTTTCGCCCACCCGATCCAGGCCAACCAAGAACCCATTTCTCGACCCGTTTTCGTTCCATGCGATTCCAACCCTCATATAGCTAATCAAATAGTGATTTGGGCAAGTATTTAGATGCGTGATCATTGGCAATCAACAATTATGGATGATTAACAGCTAGTTAACGCGTTAATCCTTTCCAAACAAAGAACAAACGATCTAGACTTTAAATCGAGCCAAACCGAGTATAAAACTTGATTTAACTAAACCATTATTATCCTTTGAACATTCTGAAATTGTCTGTGCAAACCAAAATTACTCACAAGCACCCTAACGTGCGAATTGAAAATCTGCAACTTGGTTTGACCATTCGATCGATCCTCAAGCAAAAGCAACAAAATAACAATAACAAGTAAGTAATTCCTATGTCAATGTAATAGTTTCTAGGCCCTAAATCAAATCCCCCAACGCATTTGATCTATTGCTCACTGGTTTTAATGAATTCGATCAAGAATAAGGTTAGGGTTTTGGGGGTTCGCAAACTGATTTTGGGGGAATGGGTTTCGCTCCATGTTAAAACAGTTGTTGGATGGAAAAAAATCGTGCCTAAGGCCCTAGTACAACAGGTTAATATGCATGGGGGCTGGGTTTGAGCCATAAACTTTTAATTTTCTTAACTTATAACTATAATTTCTTTTTTAAATTATCTTTTCACAGAAAATTTTTATAAATTTAATTCTATAAACTGGATGAAGTAAAATAATTTTTTTTAAAAAGAATATATATTATTAGTTAATTTATTTTCTTATAAATAAGTTAATACAAGTGCTTATATTAAATAGTTAAATTTTAATTTAACGTATTTATCATATTATACAAACTTTTCTTCGTGTACAAAAAATATATGCATGCATACATACATACATCTATAGGGGAAGGGCATACGCGAAATTTCACTAGTGTAAAGTTTTGGCATTTTTTCGTAACATTTAAAATTTTTCAAAACTTTATAGTAGTGCAATTTCGCGTACGCTCGTGAATTAGCTCATACACATAAACGAACACAGTCTTGTACATGTATAATAAAGGTAATGAAAAAAAACCAAAGATTTGGGTTGATCTTGTGAGAGTTATTTGGGTTACCACAATTAAGGAGGGTTATTAAAAGATCTCCATATATATATATATATATATATAGACACACACACATATATAGGATTGTGAACAAATAATAACTCACCTTTATTGCAATAACCCAGATAATTTTGACAAGATGAAGCCAAATCTTCGATTTTTTTTTCAAATCATTGTAACACATTTAAAACACTATGTTCTTTTATGAATTTGCGAAAATTCATCACCGTTTGAGAGTTTACATGGTTGTAACTGTTGGGCCTAAAACAGTTACAGTGCTGTAAATGAAAACTTACAATGATGATATCTCTTAAACGGTAATGAATATGCACAAACTCATAAAAGAACATTGTGTTCTAAATGTGTTACAATGATGTTCAAAAAAAATCCAAGATTTGGCTTCATCTTGACGGGTTATTTCGGGTTATTGCTATAAGAGTGGGTTATTATTTGAACACTTCCCTATATATATATATATATATAGGGGAAGGATCAAATGTTAACATACTCTTATTGCGTTAACCCATATAATCTGCCAAAATCAATCCAAATCTTTGTTTTCTTTTTCTAAATATCATTATTATACATAAACAAAACTTTCTTCTTTTATGTCCATGTTTAGATTCATCATCGTTTAAGATTTAAAATCAGTGTACGTTTGAATTACTGTGTACCGAAAATTAAAAATCCTATTAATGTAACCAAAACTTACAATGATCTTAAATCTTAAATGGTGATGAATTTACACATACACATAAAAGAAGAAAGTATTATTTACGTGTAATAATGATATTTAAAAAAAGAAAACAAAGATTTGGATTGATCTTGGCGGAGTTATACAGGTTAACGCAATAAGAGCAGGTTAACAATGGAACCTTACCCTATATATGTATTCACATATTTTTGCATTATATATTTTAACAACTTATGTTAAAATATATATTGTATATTTTTTGTTACTAGTAACAACCAATTAAGAAAATCATTATAAAAATCATATTTTAGTTTACAAAACAAATGATTTTACATTTTTTTTGTAAAAACATCTTGTTTCAAACATTTAAAATTTTATTTTAAAACAATGTTATTAAATTTATCTACAAAATGAATATACAAAATACACCTTTTAATATTTGTTGTTTAATTTATATATTTTAAAACTATTTCAAACTTATTTAATAAATTACATTTATTTTAATATTAAAAATATTTGGATGGTTTACATTTTAAATATTTCAACTTGGAAATTATATCTAAAATTTACATTAAAACTAACATGTCTTGTTGTGTCTTTTCACAATCAAAACTTGATTAAGAGTAAAACAGGCGGTCGCCACAGCTTCACTCCAGAATGTAATAGGGAGCTTAGAATCAGCGAGCATGGTTCTAGCAGACTCTATCAAAGTCCTGTTCTTTCTCTCAGCTACACCATTCATCTGTGGTTCATATGGTGCACTGAATTGCTGCTGAATGCCCTTTGAATCACAAAATTCTTCCATTTGATGATTCGTGAACTCCGTCCCATTATCAGAACGAACACGCCTTACTCTCAATTTGTATAATGTCTCCAACCTGTTAACCAACAAAACAAAATTTTCATAAGTCTCTGATTTAAACTTTAAGAACATGACCCATGAAAATCTAGAAAAATCATCAGTCACCACAAAACAGTATGATTCACCACCAATACTCTTCATATTGATAGGTCCAAACAAATCCATGTGAAGAAGCTCAAGTGGTTTATCAATAGAAAACACTGTCTTTGTTTTATGGGACCTCCTTTTCTGTTTACCCTTCTTGCAAGACACACACACATCAGGGAGTTTAAAGTGTTTAACCGGTACACCCTCAACCAAATATTTGTGTACTAAATGATTCATCTTCCTGATATGTATATGACACATCCGTCTGTGCCAAGACCGCGTATCCTGCTCGGTTGCCTTAGACACAAGACATGTCTCCACCTTGTTTACTGTCTCCGCATTCGCCATGTCAAGAACATATAAATCCTTACTCCTATCGGCAGTCATCAGAATCCAATCTTCAGGAATCTGAATTCCTTGTTGAAGCACATAACATCTTTCATTGTCAAACATCACTTTATAACCTTTGTCACAAATCTGTGACACACTCAACAGGTTATTAGTACACCATTCACCTTGTACTATTCGGCCACCTCTTTCGGCCATGACTGGTTTGGTCCAAGCCACATGCGGCCGTAGCCCATTCAGGCCATACCACCTTCAGTCGGCTAAGCCTCACTCGGCTACCCTACTTCGGCCAAAGTGCTTTGCATGCAACTATAATTCGGTCTCTCCCTTTCGGCCCAGCTACTTTCGGTTCTCATGGTTCACTCATTTGCTTGGGTACATGGGGATTGAGTTCATGGATTCATGCATAAGTCCTATACGTGATTGCATGGCATGCATGGGTTAGGTTACGTGGATGCATGCATGAGAGGGGAAACCTACTAGGGTTATATACTAAAGTCTTCTAAATGACAATAAGGTTTAAATCATGGGTCAAGATATGGAAGTTAGTAATATGGGCATAGTATTGGATTGCAACATGGGAAGTAAATCTATGCTAATGTTTAATACAAGGTTTTTCTTAAATTAACAAGGATGTGTGAAAATGGGATTTTTCATGCTAATCAAGTACTAAAGTTTCAATGTCAAGGTTTCTAAGTATATAAATCTCAATCATGGGTGTCAAGGGATCAGGAACATGAACTAAGTTTAGGTGTTACTCACGTAGTTAACACCTGACATTTAGGAATTTCTTACGAACACGTAACTACATTAGGTGGTTCATTTGGACTACCTAGGATGGTTATCCAAAGAGTTGATCGAGGAAACATGGGAAAACGTAAACATATCATAAAAGACTTAGAGATAATCGAATTGGATTATCTAAGTCTAATCATTTAACTTATATTTTATTAAATTAATGAATGTTTTAAATAAAAAGAATTGATTTATAAACTTTATTAAATTTAATTAAATGATTTCTAACTAAATGACTTAACTTAAGTTGAATTATTTAAATGTGTTAATTAAAGACTTGTAATGTAATTAACATAAACCTTACCTAGCTAAGGTTTAGTATTGATAATTCATGGGATAACAGGTTATAAACGGGTAATATGTTTAGACTAGTTGGAGGAAATCCTAGAAACACATTAGTAACATAGGACACTTAGTTGCACACCGAGACCAAAACCCTAGATACGTCTATTATAAATACTTATAATATTCGAATCCTCTTAAAACAACTCAGGTACTGAAGAAACATAGTCTACAAGTAACGAGTGCGCATTTTGTTGCAAATCAATACAGAGCAGCACATGTGAGTTCATTGCCCCTTTTCTAAACATTTTTGTTTTCAAACGCGGGGCTGAGAAGCATGCGTAAACCTTTTTATTTAAATATGTTTTACGTAAATGCTTTTACTTATTGTATGTTTTATATACATCTTTGTACTCATAGACTATTGTCTAGGTAAATGTTATGCAGGTTTAACTAATGAATTAATTAATTACTCTTATGAGTAATATAATAATTCTAAATCAAACAATAAATCTAAAAAAGTTCTAATTCAAAGAATCCAAACTCAGTGTGGAATCAAAGAACTAAAACTAAAGATCAAATATAAGGAAATCTAATTCAGTGTGTGTTCAATAAAATTAAGGATCAAATTCAAGAATCTAAACTCAGTGTTGTAGCCATGGAATTCTAAGGATCAAAATCAGGGGAATCAAGGAAATCATATCCATGTGTGAATCAAAGAACTAATGAAATCATTAAAAACTAATGAAATCATTAACGATCAAGTTAAGGTGGTTGTCAGTTGTATGCAGATCGAGACCACGTGTTAACACACGGAACGTGCCGTCATAAATAGTAGACTTTTATAGTCAAGCTATATGGGCATAAATCAAACGATCAAGGAATTCTAAAGAACAAAAGCGATTAAAATCAAAGGATATCTTAAAGTCCCGACATGTATAGTAGGCCTGATGGTCAAGCTGATATGGGCACATCATGAAAGTCCTGACACATACAGGTAGACTCATTTGGGTCATGCCTGATATGGGCCACATGTGAGACGGTACAACTTGGACACCACCAACAACTAAGTCTAATTGATTGAGTCAAGTAAGGCCCAATCATCATGTCTTAGTTGTATTAAAATGATTAATTATTCATTTAATTAAGCATTTAATATTATGTTTCTAAAAGTGATGTGGTTGATCATGAATACGTGATGAACTCAAGAAATCGGTAGTATTTCAATTTGTGGAAATCAAAATCTAATATGACAATGAATGGAATGAAACGCTTGATTATCGTTAACAACAATATGTTAAGCAGTCCGGTATGTGGTGGGACGATGGCTGGGGCTTGTTCCCATATATATGCCCTATATATAAGCATACGTGATTGGATAACATAGGTGGTTGTTGATGAGGTTAAGGTTGTCATTTCGGGGGATCAAGGTAAACAGTTTTCCTGGTAATCAAATGTTGTGGATCAATGGTATCGAATGAAATGCTTAATTATCACCAAGAACAATATATCATGTGGTTTGGTCTGTGGTGGGACGGTGGCTGGGGCTTGTTCCCCTACATATGCCCTATATATAAGCATATTGAGCTGGATGGTATAGATGGTTAATGGTGAGCTTAAGGTTATCATTAGAATGGTTATTCAAATTCATTTTTTTTAAAAAAACTACATGAACTCACCAACCAAGTGTTGACTTGATCTTTTTGCATGACTTCTCAGGTGACGAACAGGTCTGAGTAGAAGTTATTGCTTTCGGACTAGGATACCAGATAGGTGCATACCTCCCATAGTTTTGAAGACTATTCCTTTCAGGAAGATGCCTGAAGGCTTTGCGAGTAGTTTCCAATGGTGGTATTATGATGGCAGAACTTCTGAGCTAGTGATAGTTCTGTGCAAGGAAGGCAAGTGGGATTCGATTAGGGTATTTGACCCTATGTGGCTGAGAAACTTGATAGAGGAAGATGTCAAGGTCCTATACAAGTGTCAGAATTTCTTTGACATTCCTGATATGGAGCAAGAACTATAGTATATGAGAGTGATTAGACTCTTCTTTACTTTTGATGTGTATGCTAGTGCCGACTGCAAAGCTCTTTCAGACAAGTTTTTGAAGACTAGTGCTGACAAAGTATAGAACTAAGTCCAAGGGGGAGTATGTTGATGCATACAGTGTCCCTAGTTCAATGTAATAGTCTATTTTGATTGTACTAAGTTGATATGATTAATGAAATCAAGTATTTTATATTGTTTGTTTATGTTTAACATGTTTGACTTAGACTTTATATGACAAACAGGACCATTCATACGAATGAAACTAAATTTGGCTTCATTCGCACGAATGAACACCAAACGAATGTCGATTCTAGCGAATGAATTAGGATACTGATTCATTCGTGTGACAGGCTCATTCGTGGATCATCATTCGTGTGAGTGACTGGTTCATGTGACTCATTTGCACGAACTGCATATCCCTATAAATACCTGCAAAAACAAAACAATTATAACTCTTGAACATTCCCTGTAAATCACTTAGGTTTAGAGCCTCCCCTTGCATTCCAACTTCATTCTCCGACCCATGGTGTTCGATTTCGATCAAAACGTTGATTCCTAATCATCGGATTACCACGGGGCATCTAAGTTTTGATCGGAAAACCCCCGAATAGGATTCCGCAGTATTCGAGGGCCTGTCGACCAGAATCAGCAAGGAAATTTGTTGTTTTCGAGGTCCTACATTTCCTCTATGGCATTTTAATAAACTAAGGCTTTCCTCTATGGTAACAATTAAAATTAGTGTACACATAATGGATAATAATAGCACATAAGACATAAGCATATAGCAAATAATCAAAGATAATTTGAGATAACTCATATAGGTGAAGCTTAGTTACAGTCTAGGCCACCAATTTCGAATAACCTAAATCCCTATAACCATGGCTCTGATACAAGTCTGTCACACCCCGACCGACGACGAAACACGTCGAGTGCGAGCTTGAATGTTCAAAAGCTCATGGTGTAGGTCTGTTGTAACATCAGTGCCGGACGCGTGCCGGAACAGTGATCGCAACAGTAGACATGTACAGTAACCCAGGTACACATTTCGTTAAACTATGTTTAGACTATTAATGCATTTGATTAACATGAAACTATTATACGATTGTCTGAATTCGACTGAAACCTTAGGGTTTAACAGTCTGAAACATGTCAGACAACACAGTGTTGAAACATATATATACTTGATGTGATATCAGTTTGCATAAACGTATGTGAGGTTAAACAAAACAAAACCTTAACGGTTATTGTTGCAGAATGCTAAACCGACGAGTTATTCGTATAGGTGACGATCTGTACGAATGATTCTGATAGTTTAACGTTCTGAAATAATAACTTAACAGTAGAAAACAAGAATCAGAAAGCCAAACCATCGACGTGTTCGTTCGAATGACGATTCGAACAAATACGCGCGATGGCGACGCGATCTGATGAAACGATATCGAAAACGTATGGAGACTCGAACGATCATAAATTTAAAGAAATAAAATATTTCTTATTTTACAATTTTGAAACTCATCATAAAATATTTTGTAAACGTAACTATTTTCTTAAATCGCGAATAATTATTAAAACACGTAAAATACTATAATTCGATATTAAATTATACGCAATGATATTTTATATAATTTATAATGATATTTATAATTTAGTCATCCTAAAATAATTCTTTTTATTTAAATTACGAAAAACGCGCGTGATGTGCCGGATACGCGACGAAATTACGAACCGAGCAACCGAAACGGACCCGGACGCCACACGTGATATAAAAAGGTTTAATGATTGTGTTTTCTCATTTTTTTCACCTACACATCCTCCTTTTTCTCTCTTTTCCGGCTAACACCACAAAACACCAAGAACCACCTTCAATCGACCATATCTCCCTCGTTTCTAGCCCGATTTGAGTGATTCTTTCGCCCACGTGAAGCTCTTGACATCCTCTACGTGAAAGTACAGCAGATCGGAAGAAACAACCGCTGAAATCGGAGGTACGAAGCTATTAAAAAGCTGAAAAATAGGGTTTTCTTATGTTGTGTTAACCCAACTTCATATCCGGTCTTAGACCGCAACCACGATTTCAGAACCTTTGCGGCTAACAGGTTGCAGACTTTCAAACCTGTTGGATCAGAGAGGAAGGTGATGAGTGGGTGCGACAGGTACGGGAGGTGTCTGAGTCAAGCTGGCCGAACCCTATGGCTGAAGCTGCTAACCGACGAACCCTGTGGCTAGAACAGTCGAACCTTCATCAACCTGGACGAACTAATTCCTCACAAACCATGCTAGCTCACGAACCTTCCAAGCCACCGAACTATAGCCGAACCCTATAACTCCGGCGAACCCATGCACACCGCCGAACCTTATAACTCCTGTGAACATATGCATATCACGAACCTTAGTCCTCTCTAGCCGAACCTTCTTGATCAACTCTACCCGAACCATGGTCCTGAACCAAGTAGGTTCGCTGTCTTCATATCGCAAGCCTTGTTGCCGAACCATATATTCTCTTGTTCGGTCCAACTGGTTTCAAGTAGTTACACTATGGCCCAACTTAAAACTTCTTGGCCCAACACCAACGAACTGAATCAGTTTAGGCAATAAGCCCATTCACGAATAACAGGCGCACATCAGCCCACAAGGACCACGCATTGAATGAGATGCGAAAATTCGGTCCACTAAAGCGCAACTAGGCCATCTCACTCTTTATCGACCCAATAACATTGCTAGAATTCCTATAGTGTTCTTGGATTAAGACTATCCACAATTGGACCACATTAACTAGTTTAGCCCAACAAGAGGCCCACAAGGTTTAAATGTTAACAAACACAAATAGGTAAAACAAAATGCTAAGATTTACAACGTTCGATTTAGATCAAAGTTTTCTTTGACTTGGAATTTAATCATCATGATAAAGGTTCCAATAAAACTCGAAAAGAAATAACAAGTTGATTAATTTAAACCTAGTGGGACGATTGTTATCAAGACAATAACAATTAACTTAGGGCCGGATAAAGACCATGACTCACATGTGTTAGCCAACAATAGGGCTAACACATACACGCACAACAAACTCTTATGAATTTATATTTATAAACTACAACATTATGAATTCAACACAGGAGCGTGAACATCAAAACAAGTGCAAACAAAGAGCGCGTGTATTCCTATTCTACTTAGTCAAACACTTCGGACCTAAGGTGAGTTCATTGTCCCTTTTCAAACTTATTTGTTTTACTTCGGGACTGAGAAGCATGTTAAACATTTTTATTGAAATGTTACTTAATGCTTTAATTATAAACATGATTACTTATGATTGAAACTTATACTTTAAGCTTGATGCTTAAAATCAATTGTTGGTTACTTGATACAATTACATGAGACTGGATACAATTACATGAGACTAAATGCTATTACATGAGACTTGATACAATTACATGAGACTTAATGCTATTACATGAGACATGATATAAATACATGAGACTTGATTCAATTACATGAGACTTGATACTATTACATGAGACTTGATGCTATTACATGAAATATGATGCTTGGAAACTATTACTTGCTTATAGGACATCATACATGTATCTAACCATAGTCTACGTAATTGCTAAACTTCTGGTATTCCAGAGCTTGTACCTATGGGGTGAGATACATGTAATAACATAAACATAATGATACTCAGCTATTACCTGGTTATAAGGGACATGTAATTGCTAGACTTCTGGATATTCCAGAGCTTTTTTCGGCTTATATGAGGTATGTAAAGGCTAAACATGAAAGTGTCGATTCTAGGCTATTACCTGGTTATAAGGGACACGTAATTGCTAAACTTCTGGTATTCCAGAGCTTGTGTCGGCTTATATGAGGTATGTAAATGCTAAACATAAACGTAACGTTACTGGGCTATTACCTGGTTATAAAGGACATGTAATTGCTAAACTTCTGGTATTCCAGAGCTTTTGTCGGCTTATATGAGGTATGTAAAGGCTAAACATGAACCTAATGAATGCTAAGCTATTATCTATATAAGAGACATGTAATTGCTAAACTTCTGGTATTCCAGAGCTTTTGTCTGCTTATAGGAGATATGTAATTGCTGAACTGTGTGCATGTGAATCTATGATGCTTGATAGACATGATGAGAAACTAACACTTATGAATACAATAGACATAAAAACTTTGAAACAGATAACAAAGGCTTTGATGAGGATTGAATTGATTGGTAGGTAAAATGCTTAATTATTATTAACAACAGTGTCATATCCGAATTAGTATGTGGTGGGATGGCGTCTGGGCGGGTCGTAGGCTCGACTCAGGGGTATGCCCTATATATAAGCATACCGATTTGGATATTACATGTGGAGTTAATGAGGTTAAGGTTTTACCGAAAGAGGTTTGTTGAAAACTATTTTAAACTTATAAACTTTATGAACTCACCAACCGTTGTGTTGACTTGATCTTTTTACATGCTTTCTCAGGTGAAGAACAGGGTTAAACTTAAGCTCTTGGATTTGCATACTAGGCTGCCCAGATAGAGGACCTAGTAGACTTTTAGAGAAGCACATCTTTTGTTGATGATACTTATTACTTTTGATATCTTGCATGGTTACAAGATATAAACAATTATTCTTTTGTTAGGTTTACTTAGTTAAATTGCAGAACATTACTATTGTAATTTAACTTTGTAATCCTATATATCATTTGATTGTGCTTTAGTTATTCTTAAACGTTGATGCTATGTAAACAATCTGATCATCATGATTATCATCCGCGATATCACGCCCCGGGAACCTTCCGCCCGACGGGGACTCCGATCCAACCCGCCGGCTCGGGGTGTGACAGATTGGTATCAGAGCTCAAGGTTATAGAGAATAATAGGTCATTTACTTAAATGGTTTGGCCTAGACTATAACTTAGGGACCCACATGTAGAGAACTTAAGACTTAAGTTTGCATTATGTTTTCTGCATTCGATCATTGCACTAACCAAAATCTTTTGGTTATGATCAGAATGCCGCCGAGAAAACAACCTACTCCGCAAGTCTTTGCTCCTCACTCATCGACACCATCACCACCGGATTCACCACCGCCACCTCCTCCTCCTCCACACTCTCCACCACCGGGTTCAAGCACTGCTCAGACATTAGATCCTGCTACCATCGCCTTGGCGACACTGCTGAGTACCCAACTGACAAGCCAACTGAAAGAGGTCATCCCAGAGATGATAAATCGGATTCAGGGGCATGGCAACACCTCTGCCCATACCACCGGAGAGGCTAGTGGAAACACTGGTCATACGTCTGATTGCTCCTACAAATCCTTTGTAGGATGTAAACCTCCTAGTTTCACTGGAGTTGAAGGAGCTGTTGGATTAATCCAATGGCTAGAGAAAATGGAGAACACCCTGGACATTAGCAGCTGTCCAGAACACCATAAGGTTCGCTATGCAGCTGGCTCATTCAGCAAGCGAGCTCTAACATGGTGGAACGCACAGATCAGGGCTAAGGGAAGAGATGAAGCAATGGCGATGCCCTGGGCAGAATTTAAGCTTCTTCTGAGGAATGAGTTTTGCCCGAAACATGAACTACAACAACTGGAGATTGAGCTCTCGAATCATGAGATGAAGGGAGCTGATCATATGACTTTTACCAACCGCTATCATGAACTGGTAGCCCTGGTGCCAGAAATGGTACCGACCTTGGAGAAACTAATTGATCGCTATGTGGCAGGATTACCTTCATGTATACAAAGCGTTGTACTGGCTTCATATCCTGCTACTTTGGAGTCAGCCATTTCCCTCTCTGCTAAGCTTACCAATGTAATGGTAAAGTCTGGAGTTTTAAAAGATGAAGCTGGAAAAGCCAAGGAGACAACATCAAAGAAACCCGAGTACCACCAGAAAAAGAAACAGAAGGTCGTAAAGAACTATGCGGCCGTCACTCCTTTGAGACAGGCACCTGCAACACCTGTCAACCCTACTACTAGGGGTTATGGAGGGGAATATCCCCAGTGCACAAACTGCATGTATCATCATCCTGCTGGTGCTCAATGCAGGAAGTGCACGAATTGTGGCCGGTTTGGCCACTGGGTGAACAAATGCCGCTTTGCGGTAAATCAGGCTACCAACACTGCAACAAGAGCACTACCTCCACCACGACCACCACAGAACCCGGTCAACAACAACAACAGAGGATGCTACAACTGCGGGGAAATGGGTCATTTCTCCCGTAACTGTCCGAAGAAAGTGCAACCTGGAGCACAAGCACCTCGCGGACGAGCTTTTGTTATCGGAGCCAATGCTGCACGTCAGGACCCTAATGTGGTCACTGGTACATTTCTTTTACATGACTCTTATGCATCTATACTATTTGATACTGGTGCAGACCAGAGCTTTATTTCATCTGATTTTGCACGACAACTTAGCCTTACTGAGGAAACTTTAGATTCTCCATACATTATTGAGGTAGCGAATGGAAAACAAGTTACTGTTAGCACTATTCTTAGGAACTGCCCACTTACACTTATAGATCAAACATTTTCCATCGACTTGTTACCGATGGAGTTGGGCAGTTTCGATATCATCGTGGGGATGGATTGGCTCTCACTCAATCGAGTGGAAGTCGTCTGTTCCGAGAAGCTACTTCGGATTCCAGTAACGGATGATCGTGTATTGGAAGTTCGAGGGGATCAAGCAAAGAGAAACGTAAAGATCATTTCATGCATAAAAGCGCGTAAGTGTCTGCAAAAGAAGTGCATAGCATTCTTGGCTCATGTGGTGGAGAAGGACAAAGACAAGAAAACAATACAAGACGTACCGATAGTGAAGGAATATCCTGAAGTATTTCCGGAGGATTTACCTGGTTTGCCACCTGTGCGACCGGTAGAGTTTCGTATCGATCTGATTCCTGGAGCAACGCCTGTTGCTAAATCTCCTTATAGGTTAGCACCTTCGGAGATGCAGGAATTATCTAACCAACTACAGGAACTGCTTGATAAAGGTTTCATCCGCCCGAGCTACTCACCTTGGGGAGCTCCGGTTCTGTTCGTGAAAAAGAAGGATGGATCCTTTCGGATGTGCATAGACTACAGGGAGTTAAACAAACTAACCATCAAGAATCGATATCCATTACCGAGGATTGATGATTTGTTCGATCAATTGCAAGGAGCTCAATACTTTTCGAAGATCGATCTACGTTCCGGATACCATCAGCTCAGAGTACAAGACGAAGACATACCGAAGACAGCGTTTCGTACCAGATACGGGCATTACGAGTTCATGGTGATGCCTTTTGGTTTGAAGAATGCACCCGCGGTTTTCATGGATCTCATGAATCGTGTGTGTAAGCCGTATTTAGATCAATTTGTTATTGTGTTCATTGATGACATATTGATCTATTCTAAAAGCAAAGCAGAGCACGAGCAACACCTTAGAACGATCTTGGAACTGTTAAAGGAAGAGAAGCTCTATGCCAAATTCTCTAAGTGTGAGTTTTGGTTAAAGGAGGTTCAATTCCTAGGACACGTTGTTAACAATGAGGGAATTCACGTTGATCCTGCCAAGATCGAGGCAATAAAAGATTGGGACACTCCGAAGACACCTACGGAGATACGTTCTTTTCTAGGCCTGGCAGGCTATTACAGAAGGTTCATCTCGAATTTTTCTAAGATAGCTCTGCCACTCACAAAGCTAACACAGAAAAGCGAGCCGTTCGTTTGGGAACAAAGGCAAGAAGAAGCCTTTCAGACATTGAAACAAAGGCTATGTGATGCTCCGATCTTATCCCTCCCAGATGGTTGTGATGACTTTGTTGTTTATTGTGATGCATCTCATCAGGGACTTGGCTGTGTACTTATGCAGCGGGACAAAGTCATTGCTTACGCCTCGAGACAACTAAAGATTCATGAGAAGAACTACACTACTCATGATCTAGAACTGGGAGCAGTGGTGTTTGCACTAAAGATCTGGAGGCATTACCTATATGGAACCAAGTGTACCATATATACAGATCACAAAAGTCTGCAACACATTTTTGATCAGAAGGAACTCAACATGCGGCAGCGACGTTGGGTTGAGCTTCTGAATGACTATGACTGTGTGATCAAGTACCATCCGGGCAAGGCAAACGTTGTTGCTGATGCCTTGAGCCGGAAGGAAAGAGTCAAACCCTTGCGCGTCAGAGCAATGGGAATGACTGTGCAGACAAGCTTACACGACAACATCATACAAGCACAACAAGAAGTGATTGAACGAGAAAACTTGAAGAAAGAACTTGATTGCGGTGTGGAGAAACAATTGGAGACAAAACCTGCTGGACTCGTTTATTTCAAGGATCGTATCTGGATTCCTGTAGTAGATGAGTTAAGGAAACTTATTTTTGATGAAGCACACAAGACCAAGTACTCTGTGCATCCCGGTGCTGATAAAATGTACCAAGACTTACGTGCATTTTACTGGTGGCCGGGTATGAAGAAAGACATAGCTGAGTATGTTGGTAGATGCCTCACGTGTGCTAAAGTAAAGGCAGAACACCAGAAACCGTCAGGTTTACTGGAACAGCCTGAAATTCCACTTTGGAAGTGGGAACAAATAGCTATGGACTTTGTTACCAAGCTACCCCGCACTTCCAGTGGACATGATACCATTTGGGTTATCGTTGACCGATTAACCAAGTCTGCTCATTTCTTGCCAATGCGAGAAACTTATACAATGGATAAACTAGCGAAGCTTTACATCAATGAGATAGTGGTACGCCATGGTGTGCCATTGTCTATCATTTCAGATCGTGATAGCAGATTTACATCAAGGTTCTGGCAATCATTGCAGAAATCTCTAGGGACACAATTAAACTTGAGTACAGCTTATCATCCACAAACGGATGGTCAAAGCGAACGTACTATTCAGACCCTGGAGGACATGTTAAGGACTTGTGTTCTAGACTTTGGTGGTAATTGGGATTCTCATTTGCCACTAATCGAGTTCTCCTACAACAATAGTTATCACAGCAGCATCGGTTGTGCCCCATTTGAAGCTCTTTATGGTCGGAAATGTCGGTCACCGATCTGTTGGTCAGAAGTAGGAGATAATCGTATCACTGGGCCAGAACTTATACAAGAAACTACAGACAAGATTGCTCAAATACAGCAAAGACTACAAGCAACACGAAGTAGACAAAAGAGCTATGCTGATAAACGGCGCAAGCCGTTGGAATTCCAAGTGGGAGATCGTGTCATGCTAAAGGTTTCCCCTTGGAAGGGCGTAGTCCGTTTTGCGAAGAAAGGTAAACTAACACCACGATACGTGGGACTGTTCGAGATCATCGAACGTATTGGTCCTGTGGCATACAGATTGAGCTTACCGGATGAACTTAGTGGTGTACATGACGTGTTTCACGTCTCAAACTTGAAGAAATGCTTAGCTGATGAAACTCTTATCATACCAGTTGAAGAAATTCAATTGGATGAAAACTTACGTTTTGTGGAAGAACCTTTAGAAATCATGGATCGCAAAGTTAAGAAACTGAGACGAAGCCGTATTCCTATCGTTAAAGTTCGTTGGAACTCAAAGCGCGGACCTGAGTTTACTTGGGAACGTGAAGATCACATGAGAAACAAGTATCCCCAACTCTTTGCCGAGGAAGTCGTACCGAATAACGAGTCTTAAATTTCGGGACGAAATTTCTCTAACAAGGGGAGACTGTAACATCAGTGCCGGACGCGTGCCGGAACAGTGATCGCAACAGTAGACATGTACAGTAACCCAGGTACACATTTCGTTAAACTATGTTTAGACTATTAATGCATTTGATTAACATGAAACTATTATACAATTGTCTGAATTCGACTGAAACCTTAGGGTTTAATAGTCTGAAACATGTCAGACAACACAGTGTTGAAACATATATATACTTGATGTGATATCAGTTTGCATAAACGTATGTGAGGTTAAACAAAACAAAACCTTAACGGTTATTGTTGCAGAATGCTAAACCGACGAGTTATTCGTATAGGTGACGATCTTTACGAATGATTATGATAGTTTAACGTTCTGAAATAATAACTTAACAGTAGAAAACAAGAATCAGAAAGCCAAACCATCGACGTGTTCGTTCGAATGACGATTCGAACGAATACGCGCGATGGTGACGCGATCTGATGAAACGATATCGAAAACGTATGGAGACTCAAACGATCATAAATTTACAGAAATAAAATATTTCTTATTTTACAATTTTGAAACTCATCATAAAATATTTTGTAAACGTAACTATTTTCTTAAATCGCGAATAATTATTAAAACACGTAAAATACTATAATTCGATATTAAATTATACGCAATGATATTTTATATAATTTATAATGATATTTATAATTTAGTCATCCTAAAATAATTCTTTTTATTTAAATTACGAAAAACGCGCGTGATGTGCCGGATACGCGACGAAATTACGAACCGAGCAACCGAAACGGACCCGGACGCCACACGTGATATAAAAAGGTTTAATGATTGTGTTTTCTCATTTTTTTCACCTACACATCCTCCTTTTTCTCTCTTTTCCGGCTAACACCACAAAACACCAAGAACCACCTTCAATCGACCATATCTCCCTCGTTTCTAGCCTGATTTGAGTGATTCTTTCGCCCACGTGAAGCTCTTGACATCCTCTACGTGAAAGTACAGCAGATCAGAAGAAACAACCGCTGAAATCGGAGGTACGAAGCTATTAAAAAGCTGAAAAATAGGGTTGTTGGACCAAAAGAACCAATGAGCCTGATCAGAAAATCCTCTAAGTCCCACAGGCTCACAACAACTGAAAAAGAACACAAAGGCTGAAGAAAAACAACTGTTGAAGAGAAGATCTGAAGAGTTACAAGCTCTGAAGAACAAGTCTTCAGACGTTGTTCACAACAGCTGAAGTGTTAGCTTTCAGCTGTTGTGGTGTTTAGTTTAGTCTTCAGTAGTTTCCTTTCAATACTTGTAAAAAGTCTGATGAGTAGTTTACTCATCAGATGTTGTAGTCTTCTTTCAGTAGTTTAGTTATTTTCAGTAGTTATATTTTGTCTGTTAGATGTCAACATCTTGTGACATCATCAGACGTCACTGCTTCTATATTAGGGCAGTTGACACATTGAATTTTAGTAACAAAGTTATTGCGATTGAAAGAATTATTCCTTTTGCAGAAATTCTCTTTCTATAACAAACTTGTGCTTTACTGTTTGATTGAATTAACTTTGTTCTTGCTAATATTGAGCTAATTCATCGTTGAATTCCGCTGCTATTGATCAAATGAGAACATCTGATCCTACAAATGGTATCAGAGCCAGGTTAATCATTGATCAATTATACAATTGATCTCTGAAACTGCTCAATTCAGTTCTCTGGTTGATCGAATTAGCCGATTAGTAAGAATTCGTTATAGATTGACATTTTCTGTTAACTTCTGTTGATTTGTTTTTGAATATCAATCTGTGTTGAATCAATTGGTTGGAATTTACATTAATTCATTTGAATTTCATTGCTATTGAGTGAATCTGAGATCATGACTACTCCAAACAATGATCCGCACAATACAGGCTCCGCAACCAAGCCTCCTATGCTGGTTCGGAGTGAGTACAACATTTGGCAACGTTGAATGCTACATCACCTGTCAATTAATAGTGCAGGATGTTGGAAATCTGTAGTGCATGGTCCTTATAAACCCATGATCACTGATCCTGAAACTAAACTAATGATTCCGAAACCTTCGGATATGTATTCGGATGAGGATATTAAATTGTTTGAAATTGATGCTAAAGCTCATGGTATTCTGGCCATGGCTTTGCCGAATGAGATTTATTCTGGCTTGATGCATCATGATACTGCTCATGATCTCTGGGTTGCACTGAAAGAACAATTTGGTGGAACCGATGAGGTTTTAGCAAACACAAGAGAAATCCTTGCACAACAGTATGAGACATTCACTCATAGGAAGGGTGAGTCATTGACTCAACAGTTTGAGCGGTTTTCATGTTTAATTTCTGAATTGAAAATGGTTAAGCAGGAATATACTAATAGTCAGATGAATAACAGATTTCTCAGATCATTGCCTGAGAGATGGGACACATATACAATTGTCCTACGCTCTAATGCTAATTTAGAAAATCTATCCCTCACCCAACTCCATGGGAAACTCTTAACGTTTGAGAGAGAGGTAGAACAGAAGAGAAAACTGTCTTCATCTGGAAAACTTGCTGATGATTTTATTCCTGGTAACACTGCATTAATTGGTCAAGAGTCAGAGTTTAATGGGTCTGAATGTTCTTATGATGAACATATTGATTTCTCTACTAACAATGTTGAACATGCTTTTGTGGGAGTTGATGGTAATGCAGGAAATTATGTTGATAATTTGTGTTTTGTGATGGATGACTTGAAAGGAATCCCAGATGATGATCTGGAGGAAATGGATATTTTAAGTCAGATGGCATTAATCAACATCAGATCTCAAAAGTTCTACAAAAGAACTGGAAGAAAATTTCCCGGCATATCTGGCAAAACCAAAGTTGGTTTTGACAAAGGGAAGTTGAGATGCCACAAGTGTCACAGGCTTGGTCATTTTGCTAGAGAGTGCAAATCTACTGGACCTAGTTCCTCTGCACCCTTTGTGACCTTTCCTAGCAATAACCCACAAAACAAAGGACAACAATCTTCTGGGTCTGGTCAACAACAATTTTATCCAGCTCATTTTGTACCACAAAGTCCCATGCCTTATCCATATCCATGCTTTTACATGTCTCAACCTACTCACACTCCAGCATTAATTCCTTCACAATCCCCTGCTCTTCCTGATCCCAGCAAATCACAAACCAATCAACAGCCTCAACAACAACAACATCAGAGCTTCTTCACCCCTGGAGTAGCTGATTGGAGTAGTTTACCTGATGACTTATCTGATTTTAATATGCAGATGTACTCTGAAGCTGGTCCACATGGTGGAGACAATCCATTTGGGAATCTTGCTTTGATGGCTATTGATTCAACTGACACCTCAAGTTCAACTTCTTCCACATCCCAGGTATCATCTGAATCCAAAGCTAAGTTGTGTTCAGAGTCTTGTGTTTCAGCATTTGCTTCCATTAGAGAAATCAATGTTGAGTTAATCAATGAGAAGTTGGATTTAGAAAGGGTCATGACAAAGAATAAAACTGAATTTGAGAAAGTTTTGAATGAAAAAGAGTCTGAAATTTATAAACTCAAGTGTCAATTGTCTGATGAAAAGGCTAGGGTGGAAGTCATGCTTGTAAAACACAATGATCTGAAACAAACACTTGCAGCAACCCAAGTAGAATGTGCAAAATGGGTTGAATCTTGCAAGGGGTTTGAGTTGCTGTTAAACAAGCAAACAGCATCCAATGTGAAGTTTGGTATTGGATACAATCACACTGCCCCCCAGCTGATTATACACCAAAAAAACTTGATTGTGAGTCTGAAGGGGACAGTGTATACCAATCCACCAAATCTTCAGAAAAGTCTGATGCTGAAGAATCATTTGAAAGTGAGTTAAGTGCATGCAAATCTGAGTCTGACACTGTGGATATTGAGACATATTCTTATTCAATTGGGTGTACAAATGTCATTCAGAATGACTCATGTCAGGATAGTGTCTTAGTTGAGATTAATCCTGATGAAAAAGTTTTCAATGAATTAAATTTAAAACTGGTTAAGTCAGATGGGCATGGCACTGGAGAGAAAGATGCACGGCTTATGATAAGTCAGAATCACTCATCAGTAGTTGTAGAAAAAGCTGATAGTACAACTACTGATAAGTGGAAAAGTGTTGATAGACAAGTGCTGAAGAATAACTCTTCAGAGGTTGTCAACACATCAGCTGTTGTCAATTTGTCTACAAATACTGATGTTTCAAATGTACTGAAGAACAAAAACTCAGTATCTAAGTCATCAGTACTTGTAGATAATCACAAGGGAAAGCAAAAAAGGGTGCCTTGTGAAATATGTAGGCTGTTTAATCACTCCTCTGATGAATGCTGGTACAGAAGAGGTTCTAAATTCAACAAAATAAAGCATAAAAACAAGAACATCCTCAAAATGAAAACTGAATTTCGTTCCAAGTTTGTACCAGAATCATCAGTAAGTTCAAAATCTGGAAAAACCTCACTTGGAAATGAATCAAATAGTTCCAAGAAAGGTAAAGGGGTTGTTCCAGATTCAAAGAAACAACACTTGAAAAATTCTTCATCAGTTAAAGAAACTAAGGTGTTAAAACCCAAAAATCCAAAGTCAGGTCAGAATGTGTCTAATGAAATCAAAATCTTGACACAAAATCATAATCAACTGATGATAATGATGCAACAACTGCTAGGAAGAGTTAATTTAGCAGAGGCATCTGTTGTCTCATTTCAAAAGAAGAAACCAAAATCCAAAGTCAAGGTTAAATCTTCTGATAAGAATGATTCAAGTGTTGATTCAACTGAAACTGCCAATTTTGTTTCTTCATGTGTTGAAAGACCCAAAACCAAAATGGTTTGGGTCCCAAAGTCTAACTGAGTGTGTTGGTGTATGCAGGGTCCTTCAGCATGCCAAAATAGCATCTGGTATGTTGACAGTGGAGGATCCATGCATATGACTGGGAGCAGATCTCTTCTTAATGACTATTTTACAGGAAGGAAGGGATTTGTATCCTTTGGAAATGATGCTAAGGGTTACATCATAGGGAAAGGTATGGTAACAAATGGTGAGATTAGGTTTGATGATGTAAATCATGTTGAGAATCTTAAGTATAATCTTCTGAGTGTTAGTCAAATGTGTGATAAGGGTCATATTTCTCTTTTCACCAAGCAAGATTGTAGGATTTTATCTTCTGATGTGTTGCCTCTGATTGGCAAAGTTTTAGATGAGTATACACTCCTTAAGGCTAACAGAGTAGGAAAGGTATATGCCTTTGATTTATCAAAGAAAATCTCTGTTAAAGGTCATCCTTGTTTATTCTCTAAGGCTTCTTTCAAGGAGTCCAATCTGTGGCATAGAAGATTAGGTCATGTGAACATCAAAAACATGAATCAATTGGTGAAACATGGATTGGTTAGAGGTCTTCCCTTAAAGGATTTTAGTTGTGATGAGAATTGCACTGCATGCTTGAAAGGAAAGCAACACAAAGTCTCTTTTCCTCCAATTGGAGATTCCAAATCCACTGGTTGTTTGAACATGTTGCACATGGATTTGTTTGGGCCAGTTCAGATAATGTCTATGGCAAAGAAGAAGTATTGTCTAGTTATTGTAGATGACTACTCAAGGTTTGTCTGGACTTTCTTCTTGCACTCAAAAGGTGAGGTTGCCAAGGCTATTATGAACTTTGTGTTGTATGTTGAAAAGCAATATTCTATACCTGTCAAGTGTGTAAGGAGTGATAATGGCACATAATTTAGAAGTCACATTTTGGATGAATTTTATTTGTCAAAGGGAATTCAGAGGCAGTACAGTATTCCCAGAACTCCTGAACAAAATGGAGTTGTAGAAAGGAAAAATAGAACCTTGATTGAAGCTGCCAGAGCAATGCTGGCTGATTCTGGCCTGCCTTTGACCTTCTGGGCAGAAGCCATCAACACAGCTTGCTATGTGCAAAACCGGGTTCTAGTAAATCAAAGATGGTTGAAAACTCCATATGAAATACTTCACTCTCTAACCCCTTTGATTTCTTTCTTCAGAGCTTTTGGGTGTCCATGTTATATCCTTAACACCAAAGATCAACTCACAAAGTTTGATTCAAAAGTTGATGCAGGATATTTTGTTGGCTACTCTTCAACTTGCAAGGCTTATAGAGTGTTCAATTGTCGAACAAAGATTGTTGAAGAAACTCTTCATGTTAAATTCAATGAGTGTCCCAAAGACTCCATTCCTCAAAATCCTGCTGAGATGTTTGATCTTAACATCTTGCAACATGAATTTCCAGTTGAGCCTATTGGTGAAGCACATGAGGTACTTAAAGCAGATCCACCAAAAGCTTCTACAGAAACCACACACGGAAGTCCTGATGATGAAGATGAAAGTACTCATCTGTTCAGATTTAGTGATAATCTGCCATTGTCTGCTAAATCTGATGCTCCTCCTGTCCCAGTTGCTCCTCCAAATACAAATGCTGATGAAATTCTGGATTCTTCCACATCATTTGAAATTCCAGCTGAATTGTTCCCTGGTTCTTCATCAACATCTGCAGCAGCTGAACCCCCAGCAAACACTTGCACTGATCTTATTCCATATCAAGAACTGAAGGATCATCCCTTATCTCAAATTCTTGGTGATATTTCTGCAGGTGTTTCCACAAGAAGTCAATTATCAAACTTTTGTCTCTATGCCTTATTTGTCAGTCAACAAGAGCCAAAGAACTATCACACTGCACTCAAAGACAATGGCTGTGTGGAAGCTATGCAGTTGGAGTTGTTGCAGTTCAAGAAACAACAAGTCTGGGAGCTGGTTCCTTTACCCCAAGGTAAGTGTGCAATAGCCACTAAATGGGTGTTTAGGAATAAAACTGATGAAAATGGTCAAATAGTTAAGAACAAGGCCAGACTGGTTGTACAGGGGTTCTCTCAGGAAGAAGGTATTGATTATGATGAGACCTTTGCCCCTGTAGCTAGACTGGAAGCAATTAGATTGTTTTTAGCATATGCTGCCTTACACAAATTAAAAGTTTTTCAAATGGATGTCAAAAGTGCTTTCTTATATGGTAAAATAAAAGAGGAAGTGTATGTGTGTCAACCACCAGGTTTTGAGGACAATAAACATCCTGATTGGGTGTACAAGCTTGATAAAGCTCTTTATGGGCTGAAACAAGCACCTAGAGCCTGGTATGACACTCTATCCACTTTTCTTCTTAAAAATAATTTCACTAGAGGCTCCATTGATAAAACTTTGTTCATAAAGAATGTAGGACAACATAAGCTACTTGTTCAAATTTATGTTGATGACATTATATTTGCTTCATCTGATCCAAAGTTGTGTGCTGATTTCACTGAGTTAATGACCAAACATTTTGAAATGAGTGCCATGGGGGAATTACAGTTTTTCTTGGGTCTTCAAATCAAACAAAGTACTGATGGCATTTTCATTCATCAAGCCAAATACACAAAAGATTTGTTAAAGAAATTTGATTTGCAAAACTGTAAACCATGTTCTAACCCCATGAGCAGCACCACACAACTTGATGCAGATTTGAAAGGTAAATCAGTTGATGAAACTCTTTATAGATGTATGATTGGGTCCTTGATGTATCTCACAGCATCTAGGCCAGACATTATGTTTGCTACATGTGTTTGTGCTAGATTTCAGGCTACACCTAAAGAATCTCATTTAATTGCTGTGAAAAGAATTTTCAGATACTTGCAGGGCACTCAATCTCTGGGAATTTGGTACTCCAATGGGCATTCCTGCAAGCTGGTTGCTTTCTCTGATAGTGACTATGCAGGTTGCAAACTTACCAGAAAATCAACCTCTGGTGGTTGTCAGTTTCTAGGAAACTGTTTGGTTTCTTGGCAAAGTAAGAAACAAACATCTGTGGCCACTTCCACTGCTGAAGCCGAGTACATTGCTGCTGCAAGTTGTACTTCACAAATTCTCTGGCTTCAGACTCAACTCTTGGATTATGGCATCAAAGAGTCTAAGACACCATTGTTAATGGATAGTGCCTCAGCTCTTTGTATTGTCAAGAATCCAGTTCAGCATTCTAGGACCAAACATATTGAGATCAGACATCATTTTATAAGAGATTGTTTTGAAAAGGGTCTGATTGATCCAAAGTTTGTTCCTAGTGCTGATGAGCTTGCAGACATCTTTACTAAGCCTTTAGACACCTCCACTTTTCAAAATTTAGTTCTAAGGCTTGGTATGCTGCAACTTGAATAGATTGGTTTTTCCACAAATAAACTTTCAATTTTCAAAAATCCAAAAATATTACAATTTCTGTTAACAATAAAATTTTCTTTATTCACCTTGAACTTTTTGATACTTTCAGTAAATACTGATAAATATCAGAAGTACGGATTCAAGGACAGATATGACCTTTATCAATACTCTAAGTTACAAGTACTGATGGGTGTTGATTTACTAAGTACTGAAGGTCAAATATTTCTCACAAATGCTGATGAACAACTTCTGTTCACAAGTTCTAATGAACAAATTTATCACAAACGCCTGATGAACAAATTCTGTTCACAAGTTCTGATGAACATATTTTTCACAAAGTCTGATGAGCAACTGCTGAAAACAACTGATGAACAAAATCTGTCGACAACATCTGATGAGTACCTTTACTCTTCAGATGTTTCAACCTCTGCTGTTTTCTCTATTTAACTCAAACCTTCTTCAGTTGTTTCATTATCACTTTCTCAGAACTTTAAACCTTTTTCAAAAACCTATCTTCCCTCTCAAGTCTCTGCTTCCATGGCGACCATGAACCTTAAACCTTGTCATAACTCTGTCGCCTACCTCACCAAATCTTCTTTCTGGTCCAAGTTTGATGAAGCAGTTGACTTAATGAATGCATCCTAATTCCAAACCGCCTTTCTCATAAATCCCACACTTCATGTTGAATCCATTCATCAATTTTGGATGAATGTCGAGCTCATCAACATCGGCACTGGTGTGATATCTCTTCGTTCAACAGTAAATGGTCATAATGTGCACATCACTCCAGCTGACCTAAGGGAGGTTCTCCAACTTGATGATGCGAACTTAATCACCCAATTCCCAAAGAACCAACTTGACCTCTGTTTCACAAGTCATGAATACCAAGGTGACCTAAGTGATTCAACTCTGTACAAGAAGAATTTCAATGATCCGGAGCGTCTGATATTTCATATGATCAACCTTTGCTTGGCTCCGAAATCTTCCTCATGGGACCAAATGTCCTCCAGGTGGCAACAGGTATTGTATTCAATTCTGGAATCTCAAAAACTAAACTTTTCACAAATATTGTTTTCAGAATTAACTGAACATGCTGGTAAGCCTGTTTCTTCTAGATGGCTACTTTATCCACGATTTATCATGGCCATCATAGAAAAACAGTTACAGCACAATGGCCTTGTTGGTCAGGGAATCTCTGCTCCAGCTGTTCTACTGGAGGTATATTCCCGACACAACCCCAACACCACTCTCAAAGAGGCTGCCCGAAAGCTAAAACCCAAGCAGAGGGAACCCACAGTCTCAACTTCTACATCCAAATCCAAAGTCCCCACCAAACCAAAATCCAAAAAGCCCAAAAAGGCTGCTCAGGGAAATGAGTCCCCTGAGTCTGCCCATGTCTCACCAAGGCATGATATGGCCACTGGGAGTAGTCAACCAGTGGTCCATCAGACTCCACCGCTCAAACCGCCCAGGATTCCTCTCAACAGGAACCTGGTGCAACCATTGAAGGGGCAGACACATTTCTAGAACCTCTTTCAGTTGAAAAGGTTTCTATTGAACAACACCACTCTCCCCGGGTGCATTCTGCTTCACAGCCAAATCCTATGGAAACCACCCAACAAAGCCCAACTTTTGTTATTGAACAAATCCTGGATCAGTTGAACACTCCTATCCCCACCCAGACACCTATCACTACTGGGATTAGCTCCCACATTGAGGGGGAGGATCAAAGTGTCTCTGATAACCCACAGGACTTTGACTACCAAATCAGATCTCCTAGTGTGGAAAGAGAGATTCTGATATCTGACAGGGCTGCTACTTCTTCACCTCCATCATTTGGAGTGATTGATAGTAGTAACATTGCTAAGACCCTGTCAAAGGCAACAACTGATGAAGGGATTACCCCTGAGATTGGAAGTCCCCAGTTCCAAGAAAAAGGGGCACCTGAGCATGTTGAGCCACACTCAACTCAGGTAGATCCTGATACTATCAGGAGGTCAGATGATTTAGCCAAGGCTACTGATGACCAAAGGACCCTTGCTGATGTTCTGCAAGAAAACAAACTCCTTGAGGCTGAGGTCTGTAGGCTCAATGAGCTACTCACCAAGATGTCCAAGGACAAAAGACCATCTTCCCCTATTACCCCACAGATGGCACCTTCTAATCTTGAAGGTCACACAAACACTTCCACCTCTATTCCACAATTTAACAAGCCACCAGCCTCTGCTTCAGGCACTAATCCTTTGGGTTCTAGCCCCCCAGAGGCATTAGCTGCTGTCCTTCTCACACTTATCCCTCTCATCACTCCCTTACTAAAGAACATCATAACTCAAGCCCTTGATGAGAGGCTACCCTCACAATCTCAAATACAGCAAATGGTAGATGCTGCTGTGACTGCCAAGCTTACTTCTATTCACACTCCTTCTTCCCCTGCAGCCAAAAAGGGGGAGTTAGGAACAGACTCAGTCACAGCTTCAGCTTCAGCTTCAACTTCAGCTTCTAAAAGGCAAAGAAAAGAAGATGAAGACAATGTATCTGAAAGGTCTCCAGTTGAAACAGTTGAAAGGTCTCCAGCTATTCAAGTTACATACAAGAGACAAAAGAAGAATAAACATGCTGAGGTTGCTACTATTGCTGAGGAGGAGGTTGAGCAAGTTAATGTAGAGAAAAGTGCTGAGAAAGAAATTGAACAAGTAACCTCTGCTCAAGTTGTTGATGTTGGTGCTCCTCCTAAGAAGAGGAGATTTTTAAGGATTCAAGAAGAGGAGGAATCTGATGAGGAAGACAGGCTTCCCATCTCCTCTGTAATTAAAGCAAAAGTTCATAAACCTGAATCATCAAAAACTGGTTCAAAATTGGTTGTTCAAAAGAAAGTAGTAACATTGCCTGCTAACTATATTCCTGAAAAGCCTTTGGTGTTTGGACAACATCCAAAGATGACACCTGAATCTCGGATGGAAGCTGTGAAGATAAAGATAGAAGAAGAAGAAAGTCAGAGTGTATATGATGACAAGATTCTAAGATTGGTAGACAAAGATTACCCTCAGACTTCTTCACTAACAGTCATGAGAAAGGAAGCACAAAGACTGTTTGCACTAAGGCATACCTTCCAGTACAGGAAAGATGTAATCCGGGTATGGCCTGACCCAAGGGTGCAACACAGGATACACACAAGAAACATTCCACAAGAATACAGAGGAAGAATCAAAAGGGTGATAAGTGCTGACATTATGGCTGGGTTTGTGATGGACCCTTGGGAAATCATTGATGATTTTAAAAAGTTCTACAATGCTAAGATGCCAGCTTCTAAGTTATTGGAAAACAAAATGATCAAGAAGGGGCTGGTATACAAAAGGATGGAAGGGGTAAAGAAGAATGAGCTACAACTGTTCCTTGAAGGAAAACATCCAGATGAATTCGTATACAGAGAAATCACAAGGATTGAATTGCACAATGGATCCACATGCAGGTATCTCTCTGAATACTATGGACCTGAGGTCTTCTTTGAAGGTGAGCCAGAGCAACTAACAATTGAAGATCAAGTAGTTCTTCTGGAAGCCTATGTCAGAGAATCTTTCAAACTTGTGCATGGGCAGTAGCTTCAATGAGAGAGGCAACAACTCTTAGTCCATTCCCCAATTGGAGTTCTCTCTCATTCTTCAACTGTTAGATTTTCTGAAGCTGCTGTCATCCAGGCCTACACTTAATTGGTCATCTTAGAAGCTGATCTCTAAGGAAAAAGACACATCTTTCTGCCTGGAAAATCAACAATAAGTGGGACAACTAATAATTAGAGGTTTTGGCTGCATTGGTTCAGGGGGAGTTTGTTGGACCAAAAGAACCAATGAGCCTGTTCAGAAAATCCTCTAAGTCCCACAGGCTCACAACAACTGAAAAAGAACACAAAGGCTGAAGACAAACAATTGTTGAAGAGAAGATCTGAAGAGTTACAAGCTCTGAAGAACAAGTCTTCAGACGTTGTTCACAACAGCTGAAGTGTTAGCTTTCAGCTGTTGTGGTGTTTAGTTTAGTCTTCAGTAGTTTCCTTTCAATACTTGTAAAAAGTCTGATGAGTAGTTTACTCATCAGATGTTGTAGTCTTCTTTCAGTAGTTTAGTTATTTTCAGTAGTTATATTTTGTCTGTTAGATGTCAACATCTTGTGACATCATCAGACGTCACTGCTTCTATATTAGGGCAGTTGACACATTGAATTTTAGTAACGAAGTAATAGCACATAAGACATAAGCATATAGCAAATAATCAAAGATAATTTGAGATAACTCATATAGGTGAAGCTTAGTTACAGTCTAGGCCACCAATTTCGAATAACCTAAATCCCTATAACCATGGCTCTGATACAAGTCTGTCACACCCCGACCGACGGCGAAACACGTCGAGTGCGAGCTTGAATGTTCAAAAGCTCATGGTGTAGGTCTGTTGTAACATCAGTGCCGGACGCGTGCCGGAACAGTGATCGCAACAGTAGACATGTACAGTAACCCAGGTACACATTTCGTTAAACTATGTTTAGACTATTAATGCATTTGATTAACATGAAACTATTATACGATTGTCTGAATTCGACTGAAACCTTAGGGTTTAACAGTCTGAAACATGTCAGACAACACAGTGTTGAAACATATATATACTTGATGTGATATCAGTTTGAATAAACGTATGTGAGGTTAAACAAAACAAAACCTTAACGGTTATTGTTGCAGAATGCTAAACCGACGAGTTATTCGTATAGGTGACGATCTGTACGAATGATTCTGATAGTTTAACGTTCTGAAATAATAACTTAACAGTAGAAAACAAGAATCAGAAAGCCAAACCATCGACGTGTTCGTTCGAATGACGATTCGAACAAATACGCGCGATGGCGACGCGATCTGATGAAACGATATCGAAAACGTATGGAGACTCGAACGATCATAAATTTAAAGAAATAAAATATTTCTTATTTTACAATTTTGAAACTCATCATAAAATATTTTGTAAACGTAACTATTTTCTTAAATCGCGAATAATTATTAAAACACGTAAAATACTATAATTCGATATTAAATTATACGCAATGATATTTTATATAATTTATAATGATATTTATAATTTAGTCATCCTAAAATAATTCTTTTTATTTAAATTACGAAAAACGCGCGTGATGTGCCGGATACGCGACGAAATTACGAACCGAGCAACCGAAACGGACCCGGACGCCACACGTGATATAAAAAGGTTTAATGATTGTGTTTTCTCATTTTTTTCACCTACACATCCTCCTTTTTCTCTCTTTTCCGGCTAACACCACAAAACACCAAGAACCACCTTCAATCGACCATATCTCCCTCGTTTCTAGCCCGATTTGAGTGATTCTTTCGCCCACGTGAAGCTCTTGACATCCTCTACGTGAAAGTACAGCAGATCGGAAGAAACAACCGCTGAAATCGGAGGTACGAAGCTATTAAAAAGCTGAAAAATAGGGTTTTCTTATGTTGTGTTAACCCAACTTCATATCCGGTCTTAGACCGCAACCACGATTTCAGAACCTTTGCGGCTAACAGGTTGCAGACTTTCAAACCTGTTGGATCAGAGAGGAAGGTGATGAGTGGGTGCGACAGGTACGGGAGGTGTCTGAGTCAAGCTGGCCGAACCCTATGGCTGAAGCTGCTAACCGACGAACCCTGTGGCTAGAACAGTCGAACCTTCATCAACCTGGACGAACTAATTCCTCACGAACCATGCTAGCTCACGAACCTTCCAAGCACCGAACTATAGCCGAACCCTATAACTCCGGTGAACCCATGCACACCGCCGAACCTTATAACTCCTGTGAACATATGCATATCACGAACCTTAGTCCTCTGTAGCCGAACCTTCTTGATCAACTCTAGCCGAACCATGGTCCTGAACCCAGTAGGTTCGCTGTCTTCATATCGCAAGCCTTGTTGCCGAACCATATATTCTCTTGTTCGGTCCAACTGGTTTCAAGTAGTTACACTATGGCCCAACTTAAAACTTCTTGGCCCAACACCAACGAACTGAATCAGTTTAGGCAATAAGCCCATTCACGAATAACAGGCGCACATCAGCCCACAAGGACCACGCATTGAATGAGATGCGAAAATTCGGTCCACTAAAGCTCAACTAGGCCATCTCACTCTTTATCGACCCAATAACATTGCTAGAATTCCTATAGTGTTCTTGGATTAAGACTATCCACAATTGGACCACATTAACTAGTTTAGCCCAACAAGAGGCCCACAAGGTTTAAATGTTAACAAACACAAATAGGTAAAACAAAATGCTAAGATTTACAACGTTCGATTTAGATCAAAGTTTTCTTTGACTTGGAATTTAATCATCATGATAAAGGTTCCAATAAAACTCGAAAAGAAATAACAAGTTGATTAATTTAAACCTAGTGGGACGATTGTTATCAAGACAATAACAATTAACTTAGGGCCGGATAAAGACCATGACTCACATGTGTTAGCCAACAATAGGGCTAACACATACACGCACAACAAACTCTTATGAATTTATATTTATAAACTACAACATTATGAATTCAACACAGGAGCGTGAACATCAAAACAAGTGCAAACAAAGAGCGCGTGTATTCCTATTCTACTTAGTCAAACACTTCGGACCTAAGGTGAGTTCATTGTCCCTTTTCAAACTTATTTGTTTTACTTCGGGACTGAGAAGCATGTTAAACATTTTTATTGAAATGTTACTTAATGCTTTAATTATAAACATGATTACTTATGATTGAAACTTATACTTTAAGCTTGATGCTTAAAATCAATTGCTGGTTACTTGATACAATTACATGAGACTGGATACAATTACATGAGACTAAATGCTATTACATGAGACTTGATACAATTACATGAGACTTAATGCTATTACATGAGACATGATATAAATACATGAGACTTGATTCAATTACATGAGACTTGATACTATTACATGAGACTTGATGCTATTACATGAAATATGATGCTTGGAAACTATTACTTGCTTATAGGACATCATACATGTATCTAACCATAGTCTACGTAATTGCTAAACTTCTGGTATTCCAGAGCTTGTACCTATGGGGTGAGATACATGTAATAACATAAACATAATGATACTCAGCTATTACCTGGTTATAAGGGACATGTAATTGCTAGACTTCTGGATATTCCAGAGCTTTTGTCGGCTTATATGAGGTATGTAAAGGCTAAACATGAAAGTATCGATTCTAGGCTATTACCTGGTTATAAGGGACACGTAATTGCTAGACTTCTGGTATTCCAGAGCTTGTGTCGGCTTATATGAGGTATGTAAATGCTAAACATAAACGTAACGTTACTGGGCTATTACCTAGTTATAAGGGACGCGTAATTGCTAAACTTCTGGTATTCCAGAGCTTTTGTCGGCTTATATGAGGTATGTAAAGGCTAAACTGTAGGATTCGATCTGCCCAAGATACATATTAAGTTGATGTGGCTAGTGTGATATGATCCAAGTCGGGTCATACCCAATAACAAGCTAGACAAACACCTGCAATATTTATTTACTGATTTGATCAATTAAATAAATAACAACACTTAATACATTTAGAAAATGGTTTTCTAAATAGATGCACTTGAGAATTAATAAATAACATGGGTTTATTTATTTTGAGAGATTACTTTATATTGTTATTTAAAAGGTTAAATAACATTATTAAGTTGATATACCATGTCTTGTTACATGTTTAATGTTACAAGTTTATTTAAAAAGGTTTTAAATAAATACTTGATACATATGACATTTTAATTAAATGGATTAATTAAAATCAAGTTAAATGAGTTGGTTGGGAAAATTTAAAAGGCAAGCCCCTCATTGGACCCCTTTAATTTCGGCCCTAAATGGCTGATTTAAACCCACCAATCACTTGGAGATTGCTTCATAAGATGGACAATCAAAGACACAAGGCATTAATCTGATTTTGATCTCAAAAATAAAAGATTACACCTTCTTTTCTTCTCTAATCCTTGGCAGAAAAGGGCAAGAAAGAGGGCAGTTTTTTGTGCTGGAACAAGTGTGTTCTAAGGGCTAAAATAGTGTTGAAAACCTAGCAATCAAAGGGTGTCTTTTTGGAGCTTGGGGTATAGCTACTTGAGGTCTTCTAGGTTGAAGATTGGGCTCATAAACATCATCATCTTCATCTTATAATCCACGAGTTTTAAGAGGTAATATATGATGTTTTGAATGATTGTTTGATAGCATGTTCTTCCATATAAAGATCCTTGTTTATTGGTTTTGTTTTAAATCTAATGTATTTGATGCATAAACTAACTAATCTCAAAATGGTTTTTGATTATAACTCCGCTGCGTTTTAACATATTAATGGTTAATATGACTTTGATAAAAATCAACAAAACCCAACAATGGCATCAAGAGCCGGTTATATGGATACATGCTTCAAAAATCGAAATTTTCGGGTCCTTTTTCCATAAAAAGTGGGCTGGAAATTTCACCTATGGCAAACCCTTTGTTTTTCAAGATATTACTCTTATATGCATAGTAATGATCTTGAAAAATTATAGCCATAAGATGGCTTGTTTGTTTGGACAAAAACCCATTTGAGTTTGGTTAATGTTGGCCGAGATTTTGGGTTCAAAAGGGGCTGCCATTCACGGTTTTTGTATACATATTTGGATGTATTTTAGTGCATAAACCTAGCCATGACCTTGTGTTTGAATATTTGTGGTTGTGATTTTATTTGGTTGAAATAAAGGCATGTAATTTATTTGTTTCATTTGGCATGTAATAAATAGATTAGTTGCACTTTATTTTTCTAGAAAAATGTATTAGGATTTTTCTATGTAATTGTACTTTTGGGGCTGATTTGGATGACCAAGAAGGTGCCTAAAGAAGATGGAGAAATCACAACACAAAAAAGGTCACTTGAAGCATTTGGATGCAAGTTCAAGTGGGAGTTCATCAACACAACATTGTGTCATGTTTTACCCTTAGGAATGACCTTTTGACACACTTGTTATGGCAAGCAAGTGTGGTCAAAATAGTTGGCTATGGTTATGCACTTATATTTTATGTTTGATTGATTATTTGGTTGTTTAGATGAGTTTGATTTTTTGAAAATGCATAAACTAGTTAAACAACTAAAAATAAAACAAGCATAAAAATTGGTTCTATAAAAATCATTAAAGGAATTAATAAAATGAGTTTATTAAGGGTTAATGATTTAATAAAAATGAGTTTTATTAAAAGGAATCATAAAAATTGTTTTTCATAAAATACCATGCATTTGAATGCATACAAATAGTATGGTATAAAAGGGTTTTCTAAAAACTAGAATTTTAGAAACTATAAAAACCCTTTACAAAACAAGTTTTAACACCATCCTTTTAAACAACACTCAATTCACTTGTAACTCGTTTATGGGATAAAGGTCACCTAACCATAAATGCCGAAACTTGTGAAGTTGAGGTGAAATTACCGTATTTGTGGGATAAAGGTCACCTAACCACTTGTATTTGTAAAATCACACGTGTGTTTAAGTAGGACGACTTGATTTGGAAATCATGCATTAGGATCACCGAAGCATGACGTACAAACGGTGTTGATGGGATAAACATGCCAAACAAAACATAAGATGTTTAAAATCGATCCCATACACTAGAAATTGTAATAGGTTACAATTGTCAAAACGTTGACTACCTTGTTAATTTAAATAAAGGGATAAAGATCACCTAACCAATATTTAAATGTAACGTTGGATTCTAGATTTTAATTATTAATTGTCTATGAGACATAAAAGGGTATTAGTAATTAAAATACATTGATATTAAAAATACTAAAATTGAACTTTGAAAAATTGTAGATGGCAGCTAACAACAACAACGCAAACCCGAACGTCCACAACCTATCACTAAGAACCATCCTCGAAAAGGAACGTCTTAACCATGGGAACTTCATGGATTGGTACCGAAGCTTGAGAATTGTTCTCAAGCAAGAGAAGAAATCCTATGTGTTGGACGATCCTATTCCCGATCAACCCGATGAGAATGACGTGGAAGCCTTTAACGATTGGGTCAAGTACGTCGAAGACTCCGTGCAAGTCACATGTCTAATGTTGGCAAGTATGACTTCCGATTTACAAAAGGACTTTGAGAACCACAATGCATATGATATGATCACCCAGTTGAAGGAAATGTTCCAACAACAATCTAGGGTGGAACGGTTCGAAACGGTTCGAGCACTTCATGCATGTCGGATGGACGAGACCCAATCAGTTTCATCTTATGTTCTCAAGATGAAAAGCCACATTGATCGCCTCGAGAGACTTAACTGTCGTGTCTCAAATGAGTTAGCTACGGATTTGATCCTTAACTCCCTATCCAAAAGGTTTGAAACCTTTGTTATGAATTATAATATGAATGGATGGGACAAGAGCATTGGTGAGCTTCATGCAATGCTCAAAACGGCCGAGGCGGGTATGGGTAAAAAGGTTTTACCGGTCCTTACGATCAATGAGGGAGGTAGTAAGAAGAGGAACCACCCCGACCCCAAGGCAAGTGTTGCTAAAGGGAAAGGGCACGTCAAGGGGAAGGGTAAGGGAAAAGCTAAAATGGAACCAACCAAACCGAAAGAAAAGAAGCAAAAGGTTGCTAAAGATGACCCATGTTTTGAATGTGGTGAGATAGGCCATTGGAAACGCAATTGTCCGGTCTATCTCAAAGAGTTGAAAGCTAAGAGGGATGCGGGGCAAACCTCAGGTACAAATTTTATGATACAAGTTGAGCTAAATGTTATTTCTTCTAACACATGGGTACTAGATACCGGATGTGGAACTCATATTTGCAATTTGTTGCAGGGGTTCAAAAGAAGTGAACATTATGCAAAAGGGGAAATAAGTCTCTTCATGGGCAATGGTGCAAAGGTTCATGTTGAAGCCCAAGGAGACTATGTTTTGATGCTTCCAAATGGTTTGGAAGTTATTTTGAAAAATATTTTGTATGCTCCTAGTTTGACTAGGAATATTATTTCAGTTTCCCTTTTAAGACAATATGGTTATGATTTCAAGTTTGTTGACAATGATATTCATGTTTCTTTAAATCATATGTTTTATTTTAAGGCTATGCCTTGTAATGGTATTTATGAATTGGTTCATGATAACACAACATATCATAGCTCAATGTACCAAGCTACCACCAAAAGGCTCAAATTAGATTTGAGTGATTCCTATCTTTGGCATTGTCGCCTTGGACACATAAACAAAAATCGCATGCAAAAACTTCAAAAGAATGGTCTTTTGAAAACTAATGAAAATGATTCATTTGATGTATGCGAGTCTTGTTTACAAGGTAAAATGACAAAGGCCCCTTTTAGTGGGACTAATGAAAGGGCAAAAGATTTATTAGGGATCATACATTCAGATGTATGTGGACCTTTTAAACCAATGACTAGGAATGGTGAAAGATACTTCATTACCTTTACCGACGACTATAGTCGTTATGGGTATGTGTACTTATTAAGGCACAAACATGAATCTTTTGAAATGTTCAAAATCTTCAAAAATGAAGTAGAAAATCAACTCAACAAAACGGTCAAGATTCTTCGTACCGATAGAGGAGGTGAATACCTAAGTAGTGAATTTCAAGAGTATCTTAGAAGTTGTGGGATTGTCTCACAACTTACTCCACCTGGAACACCACAACATAATGGTGTGTCTGAGAGGAGGAATAGGACTCTATTGGATATGGTTCGATCTATGATGGCTAGAAGTACACTACCTCTATCATTTTGGGGTTTCGCTTTGCTCTCCGCGGCCCGTATTTTAAATATGGCCCCAACCAAGAAAGTGGAAAGGACACCTTTCGAAATATGGCATGGAAAGGTTCCATCATTGTCATATTTAAAAGTTTGGGGGTGTGAGGCTTATCCTAAGCAATACACTCAAAACAAACTGCAAACCCGATCCACTAAGTGTATCTTTGTTGGATATCCTAGAGATTGTATGGGATATTATTTCTATGATCCAACAGAGCAGAAAGTGTTTATTGCTCGAAAGGCAGAGTTCTTGGAAACTAAGTTCCTTTCGGAAGGAACTAGTGGAAGAACAGTGGAACTTGAAGAGGTTCAAGATTCACAAGACGATACACATTTGGTTGATACTAGCAATCAACATGAGGATGTTGAGAATGATCATGTGGATGATCAAGATACACAAAACATTCGCAGATCTGGTAGAATTAGTGTTCCTCCTGAGAGATATGGATTTTTCATGGATGGATGCTATGTGGTGGATTCCGATGAACCAACCACATACCGTGATGCAATGTCAAAACCTGATTTTGACAAATGGCAAGAAGCCATGAACATTGAGATGCAATCCATGTATGATAACCAAGTTTGGGAATTGGTTACACCACCTATTAAGTCCAAGGTAGTTGGAAGTAAGTGGGTTTTCAAGAAGAAAACCGATATGCATGGAAACTTGGATACTTATAAAGCTAGACTTGTAGCAAAAGGTTACACTCAAACTCAAGGCGTTGATTATGATGAAACCTTCTCACCTGTTGCGATGCTAAAGTCTATTAGGATATTGTTTGCCATAGCTGCATATTATGACTATGAGATTTGGCAAATGGATGTCAAAACTGCTTTCCTTAATGGATATCTTGAGGAAGATGTCGATATGGAACAGCCTGAAGGTTTTGTCGATCCAAAACATCCTAATAAGGTATGTAAGTTAAAAAAGTCAATCTATGGATTGAAACAAGCATCGAGAAGTTGGAATCATCGTTTTGATGATGAAGTAAAGAAATTTGGCTTCATCAAAAACGCTGACGAAGCTTGTGTATATAAAAAGGCTAGTGGGAGCATCATTACTTTCCTTGTATTATATGTAGATGACATTCTACTATTTGGAAATGACATTCCAACCTTGGAAGGTGTAAAAACCTGGCTTGGAAGCTGTTTTTCCATTAAGGATCTTGGTGAAGCCACCTATATCTTGGGAATAAAGATCTATAGGGATAGATCAAGGCGGTTAATAGGTTTAAACCAAAGTGCATACATTGACAAAGTCTTGAAAAGGTTCAAGATGGAAAATTCTAAAAAGGGTTTAGTACCTATTCAAAAGGGGACTATATTGAGCACGTCTCAATGCCCTAGTTCAAAGGTTGAGCAAGAAAGAATGAATGGAGTCCCATATGCATCTGCTATAGGATCCATCATGTATGCAATGATATGTACAAGGCCGGACGTGTCATGTGCTCTAAGCATGACAAGTAGATATCAACAGAATCCTGGAAATAGTCATTGGATGGCTGTTAAAAGTATTTTGAAATACCTTAGAAACACTAAGGATATGTTCTTAATATATGGATCTGGTGAGGAGGAACTCGTTGTAAAGGGTTACACGGATGCGAGTTTCCAAACTGATCGAGATGATTCACGATCACAGTCGGGATATGTCTTCATTATGAATGGAGGAGCGGTCTCTTGGAAGAGCTCAAAGCAAGATGTAGTGGCACTATCTACAACAGAATCAGAATACATCGCCGCTTCATTGGCAGCTCAAGAGGCTGCATGGCTAAGGAAGTTCATTGCCGATCTAGGGGTTGTTGCTACCATTCAAGACCCCCTAGAGATCTTTTGTGATAACGAAGGGGCCATTGCTCAAATCAAGGAACCTCGTGCTCATCAAAAGACTCGGCACATAGAACGGAGGTTCAACTACATAAGGGATGAAGTTGAAAAGGGAAAGATATGTATTCGCAAAGTTCACACCGATCAAAACATTGCGGATCCATTCACGAAGCTCCTTGAAAGGACAAAGCATGATAGTCATACTTGTTCCTTAGGACTTCGATATTCTAGTGATTGGACTTGATCAAATTTTGTATTTGGATATCGGAACTTATGTAATTTGACTTAATAATATGATTATATCTTCTTTTACTGTTCCAATTTTGCATGTTTTCTCCATGAATAAGTAACTTATTCTAAATGTCCGTAGTCGGTCATATTTGTGGGAACAAATATGAATGTAAGACTATTATGAACTTGGATTGGTTGATATTCATAAGGAATGAATATAAAACAAAAGGTTGCTACCAAGGTTCATTGATATCTATGGGATATAGATATAGGACTGACCCGCTCTCATTATTTCTGCATGGAATCTTTGTGATTAGTCATAAGAAATATTGAGTAAAGGCGAATATCATAAGTATCCTCATACCTGAGATACATATTGGGTCTTGATATTCACCAAGTATCATACTTTGGCTTAGTTCTTTCCTGTTCTAAAACATGGCAGCAGATAAGACTGAGTTCAGGTACGATATAAGGTGATTGTGAGAGACGTATGTAGTCAAGATGGAATTTGTTCCTCTTATTCGTTGAGAGTAAGATGTCTAAGGCCTGATAAAGTTAAATCATCGGAGAATGACAATTCTATGTCTCCAGGATCTAACATGACATCTGTAACAAAAGGATAAAATGATTAATTCACCTAAATCATATTCAAGTAAGGTACTTAAAGAGGATGATGTTATTGAATGGCACTTAGTCATATACATTAGGAGTAGCAAACCGTTGCTAGGCGTTATTTGCTGCTTGCATCAATCTTCTATGAATCTTGTGCAAGTGGGAGATTGTAGGATTCGATCTGCCCAAGATACATATTAAGTCGATGTGGCTAGTGTGATATGATCCAAGTCGGGTCATACCCAATAACAAGCTAGACAAACACCTGCAATATTTATTTACTGATTTGATCAATTAAATAAATAACAACACTTAATACATTTAGAAAATGGTTTTCTAAATAGATGCACTTGAGAATTAATAAATAACATGGGTTTATTTATTTTGAGAGATTACTTTATATTGTTATTTAAAAGGTTAAATAACATTATTAAGTTGATATACCATGTCTTGTTACATGTTTAATGTTACAAGTTTATTTAAAAAGGTTTTAAATAAATACTTGATACATATGACATTTTAATTAAATGGATTAATTAAAATCAAGTTAAATGAGTTGGTTGGGAAAATTTAAAAGGCAAGCCCCTCATTGGACCCCTTTAATTTCGGCCCTAAATGGCTGATTTAAACCCACCAATCACTTGGAGATTGCTTCATAAGATGGACAATCAAAGACACAAGGCATTAATCTGATTTTGATCTCAAAAATAAAAGATTACACCTTCTTTTCTTCTCTAATCCTTGGCAGAAAAGGGCAAGAAAGAGGGCAGTTTTTTGTGCTGGAACAAGTGTGTTCTAAGGGCTAAAATAGTGTTGAAAACCTAGCAATCAAAGGGTGTCTTTTTGGAGCTTGGGGTATAGCTACTTGAGGTCTTCTAGGTTGAAGATTGGGCTCATAAACATCATCATCTTCATCTTATAATCCACGAGTTTTAAGAGGTAATATATGATGTTTTGAATGATTGTTTGATAGCATGTTCTTCCATATAAAGATCCTTGTTTATTGGTTTTGTTTTAAATCTAATGTATTTGATGCATAAACTAACTAATCTCAAAATGGTTTTTGATTATAACTCCGCTGCGTTTTAACATATTAATGGTTAATATGACTTTGATAAAAATCAACAAAACCCAACATAAACATGAACCTAATGAATGCTAAGCTATTATCTATATAAGAGACATGTAATTGCTAAACTTCTGGTATTCCAGAGCTTTTGTCTGCTTATAGGAGATATGTAATTGCTGAACTGTGTGCGTGTGAATCTATGATGCTTGATAGACATGATGAGAAACTAACACTTATGAATACAATAGACATAAAAACTTTGAAACAGATAACAAAGGCTTTGATGAGGATTGAATTGATTGGTAGGTAAAATGCTTAATTATTATTAACAACAGTGTCATATCCGAATTAGTATGTGGTGGGATGGCGTCTGGGCGGGTCGTAGGCTCGACTCAGGGGTATGCCCTATATATAAGCATACCGATTTGGATATTACATGTGGAGTTAATGAGGTTAAGGTTTTACCGAAAGAGGTTTGTTGAAAACTATTTTAAACTTATAAACTTTATGAACTCACCAACCGTTGTGTTGACTTGATCTTTTTACATGCTTTCTCAGGTGAAGAACAGGGTTAAACTTAAGCTCTTGGATTTGCATACTAGGCTGCCCAGAGAGAGGACCTAGTAGACTTTTGGAGAAGCACATCTTTTGTTGATGATACTTATTACTTTTGATATCTTGCATGGTTACAAGATATAAACAATTATTCTTTTGTTAGGTTTACTTAGTTAAATTGCAGAACATTACTATTGTAATTTAACTTTGTAATCCTATATATCATTTGATTGTGCTTTAGTTATTCTTAAACGTTGATGCTATGTAAACAATCTGATCATCATGATTATCATCCGTGATATCACGCCCCGGGAACCTTCCGCCCGGCGGGGACTCCGATCCAACCCCGCCGGCTCGGGGTGTGACATCTGTGGTTAGGATCTAAATGATCTAGTATAACATAATATAACGTGCGGAATCCATTATATTATGTTTGAACAAATTGAAACTAGATTTAGATGAAAAGAATCAAACAAATGATAATGAAACAATTCACTCTTCTTGTATTAATCTTGTAGAATTATGTACATACAGTCAGAGAGAAAGTACACAATTCAGAAATCTGAGTTCTGCTCTATCGATATTAAGTTCAAATAAACTTAGCTATTTATAGATTGACTTGTCGATACTATTAATATCGACAATACTACTGTAAATACTATTAATATCGATAGAATTACTATCGATCCTAATAGTATCGACATATTCTCTACTTATAAAATTTTCAAGGCTAAACAAAACAAAACAAAATTAAAACAAAATAAAAAATATATATAAACATTATATTGAAAAAAACAAATACAGTAATCATAACGATCTTCATCTTGAATCTACATCAATCTACAGTCTTAAATTTAACAAATGAAGCTTGTTCCTATCAGGGTACTAACAGACTCCCCCTTAGCAACATCTCAATGTTAATCTTCATTCTTTCCACTACTTGAATTGCATTGCTTCATCCTGATGATCCTTATGAAATTGAATCTGTTTTATTATCAATATTCTCTTGTCTTCCTCTGAAAGATTAATTAAGTGGATTGGATCAAACATTCTGCAAAATTGCACTTTATTTATCTCTTAAAATACAGCTTCAGAGGTATATCCATTCAAATACCATCTATGAAGGTTCTTCATAATTCCCAAGTTAAACATTAAAAGAGGAATTCTCTTTAAAGATTTAACTAGTCTGAATTCATACCTCACCTTCCATTTCCTGGTATTCCAATCAAGATTACCAACAATTGGTATATTCTTGGTTTCTGAGGTTTTATGTGCTCAAAATTCATCGTACGAACCTCTTTTCTTAATATTCTTTCAACCAGATTTGCCATATAATCATCTCCATGATTGATTAATCTGATATCTACCAAGACTCTTAATTCACACAAAGGAAATTGATTGAAGCTTTTAATTGATTTCTTTAAGTATTGAACACCATCAATCCTCTTTACTACAAACATTTTGCTTTCAGCATCGTATTTCGAGGCAAGAATTTTTCCAATACCTTCCACTTTATTCTTAGACTGTTTCTTTACACTTGGACTTTGTGGAGCATTTGCTAAATCATTTTTAGCAAGTTTTATTACTTCAGCAGTAGTCAAAAATTTAACTGAATCTTCATTTATTCTCTCTTTTGCAACTTGTTTTAGTTTAATTTATTCTTTAGTGGATTGAACCACACATTCGACAATTACCTTTTCAACAGTTTCTTTAAGAAATTTTCTTCCCAATCCAAGTCCATAAAGATATCTCTAACCTCTTTAATAGGAATTCATTCACCCTCTTCAAGTTCCTGATCAGCAGTGTTATCAAAATCATCAAAACATGGCTGAAAATGATACTCTTTTTCATTTAACCGAGGATCAACATCAAGAACATAATCTCCCTCAGCTTGATCATCATATCCAAGGTCATCATCATCTATATCAATATGAGCATCAATCATATCATCATCATCTTCTTGATCAGCAAATAAACTGTATACAAACTTATATTCTTGAACCTTTCCCTTTCCTCTTATCATCAGCTCCAGGTGTAGAAGATATTCCAGCTCGCTCCCCCCTAAGATATCACTCCTTCCTTGTTTCCAGTATCAGGATCATTGCAAGTGGAAGAACCACCTTGAACATTTCCATTTTCATCATCATCCCTAAGACGAACAAATGGTGCAATCGCTTCAGCTCTACAAGAAGTCTCCTCCTGAGCTGAAAGATTCATCATTTGAGTTTTGAGTCTTTGAATTTGAGTATAATGATCCTTGAAAACTTGAAAAGCATTCATATTATGCAAAGATTTGATCATATTGTTCATATTATGGAATTTAGCATTCATGGTGGCAAAAGAAGCTAAATCCATCTTTTTACTCCATGCTGATAATCTTTACTAGCTGCCACCTCAGCTTGTAAAGCATCCAATCTGTACTGTAATGGAAAAATCAATGCAGTTTGCTTTGAAAGATCAGCAACAGTCACCTCCAATGTATTATCCCTAGTCTTTAACTGAACATTTTCAGATTGCAACTCCTATACTTGAGCTTGAAATGCCAAAATCTGAGAAGATTGTGTAGCAAAACCATCAGTTAAGATAGCATTAAGATTAGGGGAATCAAAAACTGGTGTAGTATACATAGCAGGTGGAGTAATCGGTGGAGTAGACAGCTGTGTAGGAACTGGTGAAGCAGATATGTGTGTAGATGAAGAAGAAGGTGAAGTATGAACTTGAGAATCAAAATGAAAGTCCTTTCGTCTTTGTCACACCCCGAGCCGGCGGGGTTGGATCGGAGTCCCCGTCGGGCGGAAGGTTCCCGGGGCGTGATATCGTGGGTGATAATCAAATGATTAGATTGTTTTTATAGCATCAATGTTTAAAACTAACTAAAGCACAATCAACATTAACTAGGATTACAAAGTTAAATTACAATATCATGTTCTGCAATTTAACTAAGTAAACCTACAAAAGAATCAAATGTTTATATCTTGTATATGTACAAGATATAAAAAGTGATGTGTAATATCCACAAAAGATGTGCTTCCAAAAGTCAACTAGGTCCTCTATCTAGGCCACCTAGCATGCAATCCAAAGCCTTAGCTTAAACGTGTTCTTCACCTGAGAAAGCATGTAAGAAAAAAAAAGTCAACACAATGGTTGGTGAGTTCATAAAGTTTATAAGTTTAAAATAGTTTTAACAAACCTCTTTTGGTAAACCCTTAATCTCATTAACTCCGCATGTAATATCCAAATCAGTATGCTTATATATAAGGCATACCCCTGAGTCGAGCCTACTACCCGCCCAGACGCCATCCCACCACATACTAATCCGGATATGACACTGTTGTTAATGATAATTAAGCCTTTTACCTACCAATCAACCCATTCCTCGTCATAGCTTTTGTTTTCTGTTTCAAAGTTTACAAGTCTATAGCATTCATGAGTATTAGTTTCAAAGTATGTTTAACAAGCATCATAGTTTCACACGCACATAGTTCAGATGTCCCTAATCTCATGCGTGAGTACAAGCTCTGCACTAGCAGTCATTTAGCAATTTCGTAGTTCACAGGATAGATACAAGCTCTGCACTAGCAGTCGTTTAGCCATTACGTATCTCATGAATTAGTTAAGCTTAGTCTAGCAATTACGTGTCTCCTATGCAAGATACAAGCTCTGCACTAGCAGACGTTTAGCAATTACGTATCTCATACATAGACACAAGCCATGCATACACAAATAATCCAGCAATTACATATCTCATATAAGCAGACAAAAGTTCTGCACTAGCAGAAGTTTAGCAATTACATGTCTCTTATATAGATAATAGCTTAGCCTCGTCATGGTTTACTTTAATCCAGCAATTACATACCTCATATAAGCAGACAAAAGCTCTGCACTAGTAGTCGTTTAGCAATTACATGTCTCCTATATAGGTAATAGCTTAGCCTGGTTATGGTTTAGTTTACATGTATCTCAATACATAGGTACAAGCTCTGCACTAGCAGTCATTTAGCAATTACGTAGCCTATAATTAGATACATGTCTAATGTTTCATGCGCAAATAATAGTTTCAAGCATATAGTTTCAAGTGTCCACACATAGTTTCATCATGAATTCCATGGTATAGCATCAAGTCTCATGGTTAAGCATATAGTTTCACAAGCATAAGCATCAAGTATCATGTTTAAGCATATAGTTTCATAAGCATAAGCATCAAGTATCATGTTTAAGCATATAGTTTCATAAGCATAAGCATCAATATAAGCATCATGTTTATGTTTAAAAGCATTAAATAACATTTCAATAGTTTATTAAAATGTTTAACATGCTTCTCAGTCCTGAAGTAAAACAAATAAGTTTGAAAAGGGACAAATGAACTCACCTTGTTGTTGAAGTGGTTGACTAAGTATAAACAAGAAATGCACGCGCTCGTAGTTGTACTTGTGGTTGTTTTCAAGACCTGTGTTGAATTCAATGTTGTTTGTAACTTACAAGTATGAGTTATCATTGCGTAGATTAACCCTAAGGTTGGTTAACTTTTTTTTTTAATTCTTTGTATGTTGAATTTTCCTTGAACTCATTTGCGGGTATAACATACTAATACTTAATCAATTTAGATTAAGATTAGTATGAAAATCATTCTTTGATGATATGATTATCCTCATAATTGACTTTAACATATTGTAAAATTGAGGGTGTCATATTATTTTCCTAAGTCCAACTTAGGTCATTAGGTTAACCCCTAGAATTTTACCCTTGTGTAAATATCGAAATGGTTAACATCGCTTGAGTGTGTTTATACAAATTTTGTGTTAATAAAACATAATCATATGATGAGTTTCAAAAGGGTTTAGCAATTGCTATAATATTTAAGTAAGTCCACCAATTTTGTAGTAAAAGTGGTTAACTTATATTATAAAAGTAACCCTTGTTGTTACCTTTTTCAAAACAAGACTTAGAGTTAAGCCTTTGACATGTTTCAAAATCATGTCTACAATTTAAACATCTTTTTTTTTTCTTTTTTTTTCCAGTTGGTGACCCACATTATCCCAACTAGTTGATTTTATTTCTTACTTATCTTGATTTTATTTAACCTCAACATGTTTAGATAATTCTAAGTTGCTAATATTGACAAGTTAGGACCCCACCACAAATTTCTATTTTCCAATCACATATGGCTTAATTTTTGGACATAATCAGTGGCTTTAAGCTATTCATAATTGTATTAAATCCAGGCATTAATGTGGAAGATTCTGGCTTAGTATTTTGACCAGCAGCTCATCTAATATCGAACGACCCCAGCCCCATGACCAGTCGACAAGATCAAGTTAAATAGGAATCTTCCTATCAATTCTATAGCATCAGCCACCTTAACATCGGTTGTTTCTTGGCCCCCATCTTATAATATCGATGAGCACAAGCTGGTAGAGCCACCGAACTGAACAAGTTCTAAGGAACTAAGCTGCCTAATTCAGCAATCATCGATGCTATCTATCATTGATGTTCTAACACCGACACTAGCATTTTCAGTTAATCCAATTATTTTCGATCATTCTAACCAGTAATATAACATCTTTCTGATGTTCCTAATTCATTTTGTGCAGATTTTATGTGATTATAATGAACCAAACCGAGCTGAAACTCAGCTGGTCGAGAAACTCAACAAACCCAGAAAAATCGGAAGTTTAAGCTTGATTTACCTTCGTTTCAGCTGATTCCAAGTCCGATCCCCTGTACTTTTGGATTGTGCTCGTCAATACCTTTGATTTGATATCAAATTCATGAGATTTGGCTAAGATTTGAAGACCAAAACCTGGTAACAAAGCTGGATAAACAAGAAAATGAAAAACCCACTTTTTGCAGCAACTTCTCTCTATATTTCCGTCCAATTTAGCTCGAACCAGCTCCGATCTCCTGTACTTTCAGCTTCCCCTCGTCGATACGGTCGTTTCGATATATTATATGCATGATTTGGTTAAGGAATGAAGAAGTTATGGGTGTTTTAACGGTGATTTCTAATGGAAAACGTGAAAACCGGGATTTAGAGTGAGAGAGAGAGGATTTCTTGCTAGAATGAAGAAGATGAAGATAATAAATGGGTTTTTATACCCCGAGTGGTTCCCCGCGTGTTCGGTCTCGTACGGTGTCGGTTTCGTGTATTTTTACGCGCGATTTAATTACGGTTGCGTAATTAGATAGTTGAACATGTAATTTAAGTTTCTTGGATTATTTTGATTAGTTTTAAAATTGTAAAACAAGAAATATTTTATTTCCTTAAATTTATGATCGCTCGTATCATTTTCGTGTTCGTTTTCATTTCGTCAGAACGCGTCACCATCGCGCGTATTCGTTCGAATCGTCATTCGAACGAACACGACAATGGTTTAGCTTTCTGATTTTTGTTTTCTACTTTCCAGTCATTATTTCAGAACTTTAAACTCTCAGAATCATTCGTACAGATCGTCAACTATACGAATAATTCGTCGGTTTAGCATTCCGTAACAACAACCGTTAGAATTTCGTTCTGTTTAACCTCACATACATTTATACATAATAATATCAAATCAAACATCTGTGTGTCAGTACTGTGTTGTCTGATATGTTTCTGACTGTTAAACCCTAAGGTTTTAATCAGATTTCAGACAATCGCATAATAGTTTCATGTTAATCATTAAGTATCTATAGCATAAACATAGTTTCACGAAACGTGTACCTGAGTTACTGTGCATGTTACTGTAGTGATCACTGTTCCGGCAATGCGTCCGGCACTGATGTTACAGTCTTCTTCTTTGCAACAACTTCTTGTTGATGAGCTTCACTGATTATCTCTGCATAAGGTCGTTTGCTTGAGCTTCCATGAAAAATAACATTACCACTAGCATCATGATCTCCATCATTATCATCATCTAAATCAGAATCTGAGCTAGAAGTATCAACAACAGTTCCTTCAGCATCTGGATGAACATCCTCAGATTGTTTGTTAACCTCTTCAGTATGTTGAGATGCAGAAACTGTAGCAACATTTTCATACGTGGTACTAGAAACAGTTTAAGTTAGTGTGACACGTGGCACGATAGTACAAACACAGTCACACAACAGGATAATTCGAGGAATTATCGAAAAACCGCATACACGTCTCAGAAATCACGAACGTTGGTGAACATCTTACAAGTTAAGCACAAATATGTTGCACAAATCAATTATGGCTAATAATTGATGATTAGAGTTCAAACGATGCTAAAACAACGTGCTATAGTCAAGAATCGAGCGAAAACAAACCCAAACTATGAAAATGGGCCAATCGGACTTATCCGGGTGACCAGGCAGTACGCCTAGGCCAAACATACCACCTCTGGCGTTGCGCACGAGACATGGAAGGCGCCTCAGACCAGGCTGGTCCGCGTGCTATGCCTAGCTTTAGTGTAGGCTGTTAGGCGATGCGCCTGGAAGTCGGGACTGCAGAAAAATCTTCTTGAACACCACAAACATCATTGCTAGCCTACCATCATCATTATAACCAAAACCAGATGCTACAACTCGGCCATATCACCCCAAGCCACCTGCTATCACTCCTAGAACCCCATAATCACCATTTTAGAAGCTCAAGTTTGAGATTGAAGTTTTGTGAGCAAGGAAGAAAGAGTTTGGGAGCTTACCACCACTACGACCACCATCTACACTGTTAGGAGGACAATCCCAGGAGCTTTGGAAGCTGATTTGTCATCAAATTAGCATTCTTGGAGCCATAGAAGGTAATCTCCTGGCTACTATGCACACTACACACCTTAAAACGCACATGCAAGTCTTAAAAACCCACAAGCAAGCCAAGATGCTTGCATGCGCACACTAGATCTTCACATGCACGATTTTATGATGTTATGGATCTGGGTTTGATGCTATTCCTACTGATTTGGATTAATCATGATGTTCTATGATGATCTAAGATGAGCTTTATTGATGAAAATGTGATTTTGGTCATGAATCCATGAGATGTATATTTCTAGTAGCATGCATGTATGATCTTAAGTATTTTAGATGATTTTGGATGTTGAGAAATAGTTGTTGATGATATATAGATGTGCTATATGATTTGTTATGATCAAAATGGTCCAAAATGGGTTATGTGAGATAGTTGCTATTTTTAGTAACTTTTGTGTTACAAAGTGATGATAGATTTGAAAGTATGAGCATGCATGATGATAATAGGATCATTTGTGGTATGTTATGAAGATATTTGCATGAAAATGGATTAGGAATGAAAATCGAGTCATTTGTTGAGCTTATGGGCATAGTTACTATTTTTAGTAACTTTAATAGGTGAAAACTTCATAGATGATGATATTTGGAGAAATGAATAGTTAAAATGATGTAATATTGTTACTAATGATGTTATTAACAAGTATTATGCCTTAACGTGGCTAAAATAGTGCTTTATATGAAAACTGCTAATTTTAGAAACTTTATTATATGGATTCATGAAATATCAATATAAGTTTTCATTATTTTATGATAAATAGCATAGAAAGTTGCAATATGATTATTGCATGAAAAGTGATGAGAATCTTGTGGTTAGTTGTGCTCAATATAGGAACTTTCCATTTTAGTAAACTTTAATTTCTAGAAACGGTTTATATGCTCATTTGATTGTATGTAACAATGTGCTAAGTGTTAACATGATCAGTTAGGAATAATACGCATGCTAGAACCGTTAAAATGTAACTTGTTATGGACTTTCTAAAAATGGAAACTTACTATAAATTGTAAATTGTCCATAAACGTGAATTGTGTGTTTCACTCGTTATGTACACGATCACGAATGTTACACATAACATAACCGACTCACGGTTCACCAACGGGTCGTTGACTTGACAAGGTCAAACACGGTCAATGTGGACTTACATGGGCAAACATAACAACCGAGGGTTGTTGAGCACGAACGTGAACACGAAACACGGTCATATACACGAACTCACATACGCTATACGATATAGGTAGCCGGTGACCGACTCGCCACTGAGATCCGGAGCTTATGCATAACCCGACTAACACTAAGATGAATTTACGACCCCTCTTTAACTCTTTTGCAAAATTTCAAAATAGGGGGAGAATACTTCTTAAATCGAGTCAAACATTATTACTTGTACAAACATTTGTGTATGCTTGTTTATTAGACACACATTAAGTGTTGTATCGTAACAAAGCCCTCGTACAGTCTTACCGTTAATGTGCAAACAACGAGTTGAGTTTAGATAGATCTATTAGGTATGACGAACCCCACGAGGCGCCAATACTGACCGGAGGTCGGGACATGTGTAATCTCGACCCATCGCGCCATTGTTATTACGAGACATGGCGGAGGCAAGAGCTAGCAAGTCTAGTTCGGTAGAGACGCAACTGACACTTGGAGCCTAGGGCTCGGGACTAACATTTTATAAATAGCATGACACATGACAAACATTTCTTTGGTATATTTATGTATATATCAAAACCTGTGAACTCGCCAACCTATGTGTTGATACTTTTTCTTAAACATGTATTCTCAGGTAACTAGCTGCTTACGGACAAGGATGCACTTAAGGACACAAGCATAGGACTTGCATGCATTAAGGCTGTGTCATTTTGATCAAACAATTTCAATTAGTTTATTATATGTATTAGACATCTGTGGTGTCTTGCATTTTATTTCCCACTACATTGTCAAACACTTTACATTTGGCTGCTTGTTAATTAATCAATCTTATTAATGTTGTATTTTCAAAACATGATTTAAAACGCATATAGAGTCATTCTATATGACCAAGAGCTGTGATCCTGGCCATGTCACACCGATGCGGCCTGACACCGCATGTGGGAATTTGGGAGTGTGATAGACTGGTATCAGAGCCTTGGTTATAGGGAACGAGGTTTGCATGTAGTAAACTTAGACTATAGCCATTGCTCAACACTAGACATTACACTAGACAGTGCACAATAATATGTTAATTATTACTGTTATTAGTTACTTACTACGTCAAGATCACAGGATGGACAACAACGGTGACGGAAGGAACCCGGGAAAACGCCTCGCTGAGTATGAGTTGACAGAGGAGGATCGACACAGGATACGTGGCATTGTATCCCAGGTAGACTTCGAGGAGTCTAGACGAGCTCGACCGACGAGCAGTACCAGAGCATGGATGGAGGGGGAGCGAGTGCCCCTTCTGCCACTACTTGGTGACTCATATAGTGGCCACTCATTATCGGCACTTGGAGCGACACTGGAGCGGGCTTTCACAGCCCATGTCTCCATATCGGCCCGCGAGGCCTGACATGTCTACAAGCTGATCGGAGAGGTCAGAGCTCTCCCTGAGGAGAACCGACACCTTCGAGGATGGGTGGACTCCCAGCAGGAGGAACTCGCCTACACTGATAGGGTACACGACGTCTTGGCCGGTGTGACCAAGGACTCCATACGTCGACAGGAGGATATTGCGACTGAGGTCGCGGAGTTACGTGCTCGTACTGGAGGTCGATTGGGAGCGGTAGAGATAGTCTCTGAGGAGAACACCGCCTAGATCCAGGATAGCGATGCATTGATGAACGCCTGGGAGGCGCAATTCATCGTAGAGCCGGAGCCTAAGGACGAGCCACAGTTCGATGCAGAGGACCTTGACAAGGATTCTGAGGAGGATCCGGAGATGGAGCCTTTCGAGAAGCAGGATGACGGACCTGCTGCTAGCGGAGACTCTCATTCTACGATTGCCTTCGAGTTTTTTGTTATTTAATTTAGCTATTTTTATTTATGTTGTACGCCTAGATGAGAAGGTTGAGCTCATATGACCTATAATGATTAGTAGTATGTTTGGAAATCATTGTACTCAAAAGATGTTATTTATGGAATAAGATTTTGGTTTTGTCATTTGTGTATTTCATTTATGTTGCATTCTAACTCAACATCTAACACCATTGACGACTAACACACTATCTATTTTACATAGTACTAACAAATGGCTGGACGAGGAACCCACTCTCGAGCACACAAACGACATATCAGCGTGGCAACTATCAAGATGATGGTTGACCGGCGGATCAACAAAGCGATCGCCGAGTATGAGGCGAGTCGGCTGCATAGAGAAACCAGTGGCACAAAAAATGGTACTAACACTCACCTAAACCCGACTAACTTAGTATAGTTAACGCGATAACTAACACACAACGTTGATTACTGACAAACAGGATCCCTAGGCAATACAAACAAGGGGTGTTCATTCAAGACATTTCTCAGCTGCCATCCACACACATTCAAGGGGACGGAAGGAGCCGTTGGGATGCTCTGTTGGATTGAGAAGGCAGAATCAGTCTTCTCAATGTGTGATTGCGCTGAGGAGAATCGGGTAAAGTTCGCGACCGGAACACTCAAGGGCCTGGCCCTCACTTGGTGGAACACTCATGTTCAGACACTTGGTCTGGAAGTTGCCAACTCCATTTCCTAGGAGGACATTACCCGAATGCTCCAAGAGGAGTACTACCCAAGGAACGAGATTAAGAAACTGGAGGAAGAGTTCTGGGTACACAAAATGGTGGGCTCAGAGATCGAGTAACGATGTACACGGTTCCACGAGCTGTGCAAGCTATGCCCAGGGATGGTGACCCCCGAATACAAAAAATCGAGTAGTTCGTCAGTGGGCTGCCCGAACAAATTCAGAGCATGGTCACAGGTTATGACCCTACCTTGATCCAACCCACCATCCGACTGGCCCACAAACTGCTTGATCAAGTGGTAGCACAAGGAAAGCTACCTAAGAGGGTGAGCACCTGAAACCCTAAGATAGCAACAAGCGCAAGTTGGAGCCCATAAATCATCAAGCACACTCCTCCCACTCATCTCATCAAAGATCTGCACCCGCACGAGCATTCACTGCTACCCAACCTAAGGGCAAAGGGAAGGGTATGTATGAGGGGAAATACACTCTGTGCAACCGGTGCTCATATCACCACTTCAGGCAATGCGAGAAGCACCGTTGCCTGAAGTGCGGTCAACATGGCCATATGGCCAGGGATTGTAAAACCAAGCTGCCAAACAACAACAACAACCCCAACCACAACAACCACCTGAACACTCTTAAGGGGTATTATGAATGTGGGAAACCAGGGCACATGCGGAGGGATTGTCCGCAATTAAAGAAAGTAGGAGGAGGTGCAGCCAGGGGTCGTGCATTCGTGGTAGGCTTAGGGGAAGCCATGGATGACCCGAACATCGTCACCGGTACGTTTCTTTTAAATAATGTTTATGCAAGTATATTATTTGATACCGGTGCCGATAGGAGTTTTATCTCTAGTGAATTTAGTAAACTACTTGATATTACCCCAACACCACTAGACTATAAGTATAGCGTAGAGTTAGCTGACGAAAAACTGATAGAGACACAACACGTCTTTTGAGGATGCGTCATGGTTTTGGCGGATCATGAACTCGAAATCGACTTGATGCTGGTAACTCTCGGGAGCTTCGATGTGGTCGTTGGAATGGACTGGCTATCCGCAAACCAAGCTGAGATTGTGTGCAACGAGAAGATCGTACGAGTTACATTGCCGAGTGGAGAACAGATCTCGATTCAGGGAGAATGGCGGGGGATACCGCTAAACATCATGTCCTGCATGAAGGCGGACAAGTATTTGCAAAAGGGATACACCGCTATACTAGCCCTTATCACTAAACAACCGAAGAAGGATAGAAAGATCGTGGACATCGCTGTAGTCCACAACTTTCCTGAAGTATTTCCCAAGGATTTACTTGGACTACCACCGAAACGACAAATCGAGTTCCAGATAGACCTCTTCCCAGGAGCCGCACCGAACGCTAAAGCTCCATACCGACTAGCACCGATGGAAATGCAAGAATTGTCCAACCAGTTGCAGGAACTGTTAGATAAAGGATTTATCAGACCGAGTTTCTCACCTTGGGGAGACCGGTCTTATTCGTAAAAAAGAAAGACGAATCATTCCATATGTGTATTGACTACAGGGAGCTTAACAAGGTGACAATCAAGAATCGATACTCGTTACCACGAATAGACGATCTGTTTGACCAGTTGCAAGGGTCAAGCTACTATTCATAGATCGATTTAAGATCGAGCTACCATCAACTGAGGATACAGGAAGACGATATTCCTAAGACTGCCTTTAGGACCCGATACGGACACTAAGAATTTTTGGTCATGCCCTTCGGACTGACCAATACGCCGGTTGTATTCATGGATCTCATGAATCGCGTGGGCAAGCCCTACCATGATAAATTCATGATAGTGTTCATTGACGACATCCTGATCTACTTTAAGAATCAGGAGGAACATGCCGAGCACCTAAGGCTTGTCTTGGAATTGCTGAAGAACGAGCAACTATACAGAAAGCTTTCCAAATGTGACTTTTGGATTCACGAAGTCCAGTCCCATGGATACGTAGTTAATGAGAAGGGAATACACGTAGACCCAGCCAAAATCAAAGCCATCAAGAACTGGGAAGCACCGAAAACTCCAACCGAGGTGAGACAATTCCTAGGATTGGTAGGATACTACTGACGATTTATCAGGGATTCTCCAAAATCGCTCAGTCACTGACTTCCCTGACGCACATGGACAAGAAGTTCGATTGGGGAGATAAACAGGAGTCTGCTTTCTACTTGTTGAAAAAGAAATTATGCACTGCACCAATCCTATCCCTGCCGGAAGGATGTGATAATTTCGTGCTATACTGTGATGCTTCGAAACAAGGACTCAGTTATGTGCTAATGCAACGCAAGAAGGTCATAGCATACGCATCATGACAATTGAAGGTGCACGAGAAGAGTTATACAACGCATGATCTAGAGTTTGGATCCGTGGTGTTTGCCCTGAAGATTTTGCGACACAACTTATGCGGCACAAAGTGTACCATCTTTACCGATCATAAGAGCCTACAACATATCTTCTATCAGAAAGAGTTAAACATGAGACAACGAAGATGGGTTGATCTTATTGGCGATTATGATTGCGCCATCAAGTATCATCCTGGCAAGGCGAACGTAGTAGCTTACGCGTTAAGCCGAAAAGTAACAACAAAACGCGTACATGCACTACAACTCACGATCCATTCAGAGCTATCACAACAGCCCCGAAAAGCTCAACTAGAATCTCTGAAAGTCTAAATCCTCACTCAAGAATCCTTGCGTGACATGGATAAACAATTAGAGGCGAAGACTGACGGAGCCTACTACTTGATGGATCGGATCTGGGTTCTGCACTACAGAGGATTGCGAGGCCTAGTGATGGATGAACCTCACAAGAGCCAGTATTCAGAACACCGGGGCTCTGACAAAATGTACCATGACCTGAAAATGACCTACTGGTGGCCAAATATGAAAGCAGATATCACAACTTACATAGGTAAGTGTTTAACGTGCTTAAAGGTCAAGGTTGAGTACCAGAAGCCATCAGGTCTACTTCAGCAACCTAAGATACCGATGTGGAAATGGGAGCAAATTTCCATGGACTTCATAACTAAGCTGCCTAAGAAGACAAGTGGTTGCGATACCATCTGGGCAATCGTAGACCGATTGAAGAAGTCTGCGCACTTCCTACCCATCAAGGAGACTAACAAATTGGATAAGCTGACTCGGATTTATCAAAATGAAGTGGTTACTCGAAAGGGAGTACCAATCTCGATCATCTCTGACCGCGACAGTCGATTCACGTCGCATTTTCGGAAGTCCCTGCACAAAGCATTGGGCACGAGGTTGGAAATGAGTACCGCTTACCACTCGTAGACTGATGGGCAGAGCGAGCGAACTATACAGACATTGGAAGACATGCTCCGCGCATGTGTCATTGACTTTGGCAGTAGCTGGGAGACTCATTTACCGTTAGTTGAGTTCTCGTACAACAACAGCTATCACACAAGTATACAAGCTGCACCGTTCGAGGCAATTTACGGACGTAAATGCTGATCATCCATCTGTTGGGCAGAAGTTGGCAAATCACAACTGATTGGTTCCGAACTTGTGCACGAGATGACTGAAAAGATCGTGCAGATATGTAAACGAATGGCAGGAGCACGAGACTGACAGAAAAGCTATGCCGACAAAAGGCGCAAACCTTTGGAGTTTTAGGTGGGAGACAGAGTGTTACTCAAAGTCTCGCCCTGCGAGGGAGTTACACGATTTGGCAAACGAGGGAAGTTAAATCCTCGTTACATCGGACCTTTTGAGATCACCAAACGAATAGGCCCTGTGGCCTATGAACTGGACTTGCATAACGAGCTAAGCATTGTACACAACGTGTTTCACATATCAAACCTCAAGAAGTGCCTGTCTGACGAGACCCTAGCAATTCCTCTTGAAGAGATTCAAATCGACAAACAATTAAACTTTGTTGAGGAACCGGTGGAAATTAAGGACCCGGAAATCAAGAAGCTTAAACTTAGAAAAATTCCGATAGTGAAAGTGCAATGGAATTCACGACGCGGACCGGAATTCACGTGGGAACATGAAGATCAAATGAAGATGAAATACCCACATCTGTTCGCTGAACCGACAAACACTAACAACGCAAGCTGAATTTCGGGACGAAATTCTTTCTAACAGAGGGATGATGTGACACCTCGCAAATACCAGACTTGCAAATAAATCATCTTTAGATGTAGAAGTTTGATGAAATTGAGTGTCTTGCACTAAAGTAGCCACAGTGGTAGAATCTGTAAAAGCTGGCATAAAAGTAGCTACATTTACAAACTCAGGAGTTTGTAAAGTAGACACAGGAATAGTAGATGCCTGAACTGAAGAAGAAATAACTGGAGAAACAGAAACAGAAAATATAGTAGCCATAACTGATGAAGACACATCAGTCTCAGTAGCCTTAGCTTTCTTCTTATAAGGCCCTCCTTTGGCCATCCTTTTCTTCCTCTTGGGCCTAGATGACTCAGGCTCTTCTACTACAAAGCTAGGATCAACTCTTTCTTCCCTCGTATCCTTAGCTTGTTTAACAAATTTCTTTTTCATCCTCCTGACCATCTGGTTCCCTTCTTGAACCATCTCATACTCTGATTCAGTATCAGAAGATTCTTCACCATCATCATGAACAACAGCCTCTGTCTGTTGTGCAGAAATATCAATATCAACCGGCTCCTGTGAGCTCGGTTCCTGAGATGATTGAGCTTTAGGTGTAGACCTGGAAGATTGACCTGTAGCTTTCCTAACTTGTTGTCTTGGAAAAGGTGGAGGTGGTACCTGATCATTATCAGCTGCAAAGTCTTCAGTATCTGATCCGGAGTCAGCATGCCTCCAGGCATCATCATCAGGAGCAACATAGTTTGCCCTGACACAATGACCAATAAGATCTTTCTCTAATATAGCATCTCCACTCCTTTGATACACTCTGACCTGACCCAAACTGGAATCAGTCATGTGTTTGAGCTTCAGCAAATCTCCAACTTCTCTTGGTAACTGCCCCTCAGGCAACCTCTCATCAATCAACATTTGCACGAATCTAGGATACATATAAAATCTATCCTTAGCCTTCATGATGTTGTCAGACATATATCTAAAAATCGTCCCGGAAAAATTGAACGGTTTGTTCGATATAAGTGCAACCATGGCCGATCTCATCAGATCTCTGAGCTCATCAAAAGTACCCTTCCTCATACTTAGGCAATGAAGCAATACGTGTGCTAAAAACTTGTACTGCAGAGGTAGCTTGCCCTTCTTCACAGATATAGAGTTGTAAGCTCCAAAGTATCGAATCCGTAGAAAACATCCTTTGATACACCTCTCTGGAATGAGAGTCAGACCATCAGGTTCTCCTCCAAATTGCAGAACCCTCCCAATATCAGCTTCAGAGATACGAATTGCTTGCCCTAGCACATTCGCATCTATAACATATGTATCATCCACAGAAATAACTCAAGCCGATTCCTAGAAACTCTGAATATGTGATCTATATATCTGACATGAGTTGGAGATGGCATAATAAATTCTCGATCGTCGAAGAAACTCGATCATCGGTCGAAAGTCTTGGCCATTCCGTGTAGTAGGATCAAGGTATGCACAAACATTATGTTTGTCTCCAAAGGTTAAGTTTGGCCATTTCTACAATCAGAAATAAAAACAATTAGAAACAAAAATTAATCAAAAATTAACAAAATTAAAAAATTTCTAAGTATAAAAACCAGCGAACCTATTCCCTAAGGCGAACCTAATGATAAGCGAACCTAAGTTAGACGAACCTGATAATCAGACAAACCTTTTGAACGAACCCTTTGATGAACGAATCTCAGAATGAATGAACCTCAGAATGAAAGAACCTTCAAACGAACAAACCCTTTTGGTCAAACGAACCTTGACCAAAAGGTTTGGTTCTTTTGAAATACATAGGTTCGCCACGAACCAATCAGATTCAGACGAACCCTCAAGGTTCGGCGAACCTTAGTTCATTCAACGAACCTGTTCATCCAGCGAACCTTTTCCAATTTTCAAATCAAATTTTAAAAACATTGAATTTGATAATAAAAATCATATACCCAGGTTCGAAACACACCGATGAACAACATTAACAAAAGCAGTTTGTCCAGAATTTAGAAATTAACTAGTTTTAGTTCAAATTTACAGATTCGACCTAAAAATCCTAAAATCTCTCAGATCTCTCAAATTAGTCGGTCAACTTTAATAATTTCTACCTAGAAATGATCAGCAAAAGATTCTAAGTTTAAAGAGATCAACGAAAAGTTCTGGGATGCCCTAAATCGAAATTCGAAAAAATCAGATCTTGCAGGTTCGCGAAAGTGAAATCAGATGAAAGTGACAAACCCTTATCACGAACCCTGTATTTATACTCACGAACCTTTTCAGACGATCCTTTTCAACGAACCTTTTCTGCGAACCATTTCACACGAACCTTTCCTGCGAACCATTTCAGCGAACCATTTCACACGAGCCTTTCAAACGAACCTATCAAACGAACTTAGTCAGCGAACCTAGCTAACGAACCAAGCCAGCGAACCTAACCAGCGAACCTTTTCAACTAACCTTCAACAGACGAACCTTTTTTAAAAATTTTGATTTTTCTTTGAATTTCAAAACAAATTTTTGTTTAATTATTCCAAAGTCAAACAAATAATCAAAAATTATTGATTTAACATCAGACAAAAATAAAATCTTTTTGTAATTTTTAATTTTTAGAACAATTAAACTACAAATTTAACAAAACTAACTACACTAAGAAAAATAAAATCTTTTTATTTGAGAAAGATCCAGACATGAGATCATATTATTTTACAATTTTCAAATCATCTGTTTGTATTAATTAATAGATTTAATTTCAAATTACAAGTCCAAGATGATTGTCAGTATATTTATCCTTTTAAGTTTAATTACTTAGTCAAGAAATCAGTTTAAACAAGATTATCAAAACACTTTATAATAATCCATTTACTTGAACACATCCCCGATTTGTGAATAACTAATCAAACATAAATGTTCTTAAAATTTATTATTTCAATTTTAACCAGTCTGATCATGCAAAAATAAAGCAGAATTTCTTTTTGAAAATAACAAAATAGAAAACAATTTGAATTTGTTCAAAATTTTGGAATCAAGGTTGATACTTACGTATGCTCAAATGATCCAGAAAATGAACTAAACAATAATTTAAGATTAAGCTTTTAACAATCAGTTCAATATTTTCATATACGCAGAGATTGTCCAAATCTTAATCAGAACCAAGAAAACAAATTTGAATCGTTTAAAGCTATAACAATCAGGTCGATACGTAAGTATACGCAAAGAATGTTCCAGCTTTAAACTAAAATAAAAGAAAAAAAAATCAGAATTTCTTTTAAAAATTAAACACATGATCAAACTTGTATTTTGAATTTTTTGTTCAAGAAACATTTTGTCAGAAAAATTACCACTCTTTCAGGACAAAACTAAGTACTGTATTCTAAGCATTTGTTTCTTATAAAGTATAATCAGAACTTTGTTTAAACTTATCCTAACTAAGTTATAAACCTACTTCCACATCATACTTAATACTTGTAATTCTTTTTAATTTTTCATAATACATACAGATATGTTTCCAATTGCAAATAATGTACTATCATTTCTCACTAGGTCAAATCAATTTCTCAGATTTTTAATTTTTTTAATGTTTTTGTGTTTTTGGTTTTTCAAATGTTTTTGTATTTTTCACAACTTTTCTCCCCCTAAAAACTAAAACACAAAATAAGAAAAATTAAAACATCTGATGTTACTTCAATAAATTTGATTACGAAGGAAGTTGATTCTTGATTAGCTCACCCATGACCCTGATCCCATTTAATTTGAGTAGATACTCAAAACATTGTTTGTCAATGGCCTTGGTGAGAAGGTCTGCCCTTTGCTCGTTTGTGTGTATCTTCACCACATCAATCAGTTTCTTTTCATAGCAATCTCGTATGAAATGAAACCGAATATCAATGTGTTTGGAACGTGAATGATACACTGGATTCCTTGTGGTAGCAATAGCAGCCTCGTTATCAACATGAATCGGGGTAGTTTGAAAATTCAGTCCATAGTCTCTCATCTGTTGTTGTATCCACAAAACTTGGGAACAACAACTGGCAGCTGCTACATATTCAGCTTCACATGTAGATGTAGCAACAGATGTCTGCTTCTTACACTGCCATGAGACTAGCCTTTCCCCCAAAAATTGAGCACCTCCAGTTGTAGATTTGGCATCAGTCTTACATCCTCCATAATCAGAATCACTATAAGCATGGAAGGAAAAGTTATCATCCTTAGGACACCACAGACCGGTGTCTGGTGTACCCTTTAGATAACGAAGAATCCTCTTGACTGCAATCAGATGGGAAACTTTAGGCTTAGATTGATAGCGAGCACAGATACTTGTAGCGAATACAATATCCGGTCGTGAGGCAGTCAAATACATCAAGCTCCCGATCATTCCACGATATAACGTAGCATCAATTAGCTCCCCCTTAATAACAGGCTCAATCCCGTGATTGGGCTGAATGGGCGTGGAAATGGGTTTACAATCAAGCATGCTAAAACGTTTTAACACGTCTTGAATGTATTTTATCTGATGAATGAAGATTCCTTCATCAGTCTGATCAATTTGTAAACCCAAAAAGAACTTAATGTCTGACATGGCACTCATCTCGAACTTCTCAATCATAACCTCTTTAAATTCCAAACACAACTGTTCATCAGTAGATCCAAAGATGATGTCATCTACATAGATCTGAACAAGGAGAATGTCCTTGCCCTTTTCCCGATAAAACAGAGTCTTGTCAATCTGAGGCTATTGAACCCGTGTTCAATAAGGTGAGTCGAGAGGGTCTCATACCAAGCTCGAGGAGCCTGATGAAGACCGTACAGTGATTTGTCAAGGAGGTATACCTGATCCCGGTAGATAAGATCCTCAAATCCCGGTGGCTGACAAACGTACACTGTCTCCTTCAATGATCCATAGAGAAATGTAGACTTAACATCCAATTGAAACACCTTAAACTTCTTGTGGGCAACAAAAGCCAGAAAGAGTCTTATTGCTTCTAACCGCGCCACTGGTGCAAATACTTCATCATAATCAATCCCTTCGATTTGTTTGAATCCTTGAACAACTAAATGCGCCTTGTTCCAAACAATCACGCCTCTGTCATCTCTCTTACACCGTAACACCCATCTGGTGCCTATCTTCTTCTCACCCTTTGGCAAATCCACTAAATGCCATACTCCCAGTTTCTGAAACTGATTTAGCTCCTCTTGCATGGCCTCCACCCAGGCAGGCTCACGCAGTGCCTCAGTTACAGACTTTGGCTCAATCTGAGAAATAAATGCAGAATGCATCCATAACTCTTGAGTCCCATGAGTTCTCTCCAACTCAACATACAAGCTATCTGCATTTGCCACTTGATTTCTTGTCTGTACTCCTACAGATAGATTTCCAATGATCTGCTCCACAGGATGATTCACATGGATTCTAGTCACTGGCACTTGCGGGATTCCAACATCATGATCAAGATTTGTAATATTCTGATCTACATCTTGATCATGAGAAACTGCATCTTCAAAAATATCCTGATCATCCTCTGATGACCAGTCATCATTAACTGCTACAGAAGTGCCTTCCTCAGTTGGATGATTATCATCAACCTGATGAGAAACTCCTTGATCTTCAGAATTTTGTAAGTCATATAACATCTGCAAAGATATTTCATCATCAGTAACATTAGGAGACAAGTTAAAAGACTCAAAAAGTTTATCATAGTCGAAAAGCCAATTTGGACCTTTGCCTTCAGGTATATGTGTATGTCTTTGAACATCCACATTATACCAGAGTTCCACAACACTCGTGCGTTTGTTAAACACACGTTTGTTGGGTAGGCTGTACCCAAGAAAGAAACCTTCTTCAACCTTAGAGTTGAATTTAGCATCTTTCTTAAGCATAGTACAAGGAGCCCCGAAAGGTTCCAAATGTTCCAAATTCGGTTTTCGATTTTAAAGAAGTTCATAGCAAGTCTTATTATGTAGTTTGACAATCAGCACTCGATTGAGAGTAAAACAGGCGGTCGCTACGGCTTCACTCCAGAAAGTAATGAAAGCTTTGAATCAGCGAGCATAGTTCTAGCAGACTCAATCAATGTACGATTCTTTCTCTCAGCTACACCGTTCATCTGTGGTTCATATGGTGCACTGAATTGCTACTGAATGCCCTTTGAATCACAAAATGCTTCCATGTTCTGATTCTTGAATTCTGTCCCATTGTCTGATCGAACACGCCTAACCCTCAACTTGTACAAAGTCTCCAATCTGTTTACCAACAAAAAAAAATTTTCATAAGTTTCAGATTTAAATTTTAAGAACATTACCCATGAAAATCTAGAAAAATCATCGGTCACAACAAAACAATATGATTCACCCCCGATACTCTTCATATTAATCGGTCCAAACTGATCCATGTGAAGTAGTTCCAATGGTTTATCAATAGAAAACACTGTTTTGGACTTATGTGACCTCCTTTTCTGTTTACCCTTTTTACAGGAAACACACACATCAGGTAATTTGAAATGTTTAACCGGTACACCATCAACCAAGTGATTGTGTACAAGATGATTCATCTTTCTGATGTGTATGTAACCCATTCGTCTGTGCCAAGACCGAGTATCCTGCTCTGTGGCCTTCGAAACCAGACACGTCTCAACCTTGTTTACCGTCTCCGCATTAGCCATGTCCAAAACATACAAATCTTTACACCTGTCAGCAGTCATCAAAATCCAGTCATCTGGAATCTTAATTCCTTGTTTGAGCACATAGCATTTCTTATCATCAAACAACACCTGATAACCTTTATCACTAATCTGTGATACACTCAAAAGATTGTTAGTTAACTCCTTGCAATAATTCACGTTGTCAAAGGAAACTTTACCATTAGTCAAACTACCACTCCTGGTAATCTGACCACCTTTGTCACCTGCAAAGTTAACATAACATCCTTTTATCTCCCTAAAATCTGTCAGCAATCCTAACTCTGCTGTCATGTGCCGTGAGCATCCCACTATCAACAATCCATCGACTGTTGATATGGCCCGTGAATGCCAGCTGCACAATAAATTAAAACAAAATTTTATCAGTACCAAAAGGGATGACTCCCGCCATTCCGGCGTTGAGTCTCCCCTAACAGCCTCCTGCCATTCGATCTCGATGAACTACTTGAAGACCCATCTTCCAAGTATTCATCGTTCCTTACAAAAAATCTATCATCTGACCTGTGTCTGGATTTCCAAAAAGAATTAGAATTAACATTTTCTTTTGAAAATCTTTTAGGAGAAAAATTGTCATAAAATTCATCATCAGATGATGATGCCTTTTTCAAAATTCTTTTAATCTTTTCTTGGTTATTAAAAGATTGTCTTTTATGAAACTTTTCCTCCTCGACCCAGACACACTCAGGATCAACTTTTCTGAGTATTCTCATCTCCTATTCACTAGGCTTTATCCTCCTAGGACTCCCACTAGAATGGATCACATGACTGTCACTAACAGAAGTTTTCTTCTTGATCTTGTGATTTGGACAATTTGCTGATATGTGTCCTTTTCCTCCACAAGTGAAACACTGTCGTGTTTCTCGTGGAGTAAAAGTATGAAATCTGTTGCAAGTGTCCAAATCACAGTCAGCAATGACATGACCCACTTTCCCACATCTGTAGCATTTCCTTGATGATACAGTCTTTGGTTTTAATTCATCACACCTCTTAGATGAACCCAAAGAATTGGATGCTACAGATGGAGATAAAACCTTATTCTTCAAACCCGTGGCTTTTGTCTTGACATTCTTTTGAGAAATCTTTTATTTGCCCTTGTTTCCAGCCCCACTTTGATTAACCTTGTCAACAACTTTGACAAACTTCTTGTCAATCTTTTTAGAAAATTTCTCTTGTTTTTGAAAAACTTTGCTTGACTCTCCTTTTTTTGTAGTTGAAGACTCAACAAACACAATTGGCTTTATAGTAGAATTAGTCTTGACTTTTAGATTTGATTTTGAAACAGGCTTTTGTTTACCCACTGTTTTCCCAGCTGATTTTACTTCAGATTTTGGTTTCTGAAAAACTGGTCTCATCTTCTCAACATTATTAGCTTGTTGATGACGAATCATTCTTAGAATATCATCTGGATATTCTAAATCAGTGATGTCCTCGATGATAGGAGCATCATTATCAACAAATTCACTCTCATGAGATGATGAACGTTCCATATCCTCAGACACTTGATCAGACACACTTTCCTTTAAAGAAACTAGATTAACTTCCAATTCTGGATCAAATTGTCGTCTTGATACATAACTTTGAGGATTTGGCACAGCATGAAAACCAATACCAGAAGTATCACGCGAAGATCTTTGCATAGCCGCAAAGTAATCAATGACATATGCTGAATTCTGGTAGTTTTCAAGCTAGGCTTTGTTCAACTCAGCTTCATATTTTGCAGCTGATAACTCTACTTTCAACTTCTGAACTGAATCCAGATGCACAGAAACAGCATGATTATTCTGTAAAACCTTGATTTTCAAATCTTCGTTTTCTTTAGCAAGATCAGTTATCTTTTTGTCATTTGCCTTTTCTTTTGAAATCAACTTTTTACTGGCTTCTGTGCATTCTCTCAGATCAGAAGTTAACTGAGAGTTCATCTCTTTCAGTCTATCAATCATCTCAAGCAGATCATTATGTACCTCATTCACCTCATCAACCTTCTCTTTTCCTTTGCCAGATTCTTCTTCCAATGAAGCCATGAAAGCACCCATAAGATCATCATATTTTGTGCCCCAGTCATAACCTTCATCAGCTTGACTCACAAGTTCTTCAGAAGATGATTCTTCAGATTTCTCTTTCTTTTTCTGATAATCTTCCTTAGGCTTGAATGGATTCAGATTTCCCTGCTTCTTGGGATTCTTGCACTCTCTAGCTAACATGGTCATTGTGGACCAACACGAGCTAACATGGTCATTGTGGACCGACACGGACAAACATGAACAACCGACGGTTGTTGAGTACAAACATGAGCACTAACACGAACACAAGCACGGTCACATACAAGAACTCACGTATGCTATACGATATAGGTAGCCGGTGACCGACGCGCTTTCTACTCAAGGAGCTTACGCTTATTTTCATTCACTTCATTAAGGTGAGTTTACGGCCCTCTTTACTCTTTCAAACGTTTTAAATAGGGGAGAATACTAGTTGCATCTAGTCAAACATCTATTACTGTACAAACATTTTACTGTGTATGCTGGTTTATTGGAGAAACATTAAGTGTTGAACTCGTAACAAGTCCTCACAAAGTCTTACCGTTAATGTACGAACAATGCGGTAGGTTTGAATGGATCCGTTTGGGTTTTACTAACCCCACGGGGCAAAATATTTATTGGATGTCATAACCCGTGAAACTCTGACCTAACTTGCTTTGTATGCGAGACACAGCGGAGGCAAGAGCAAAAAGTCTAGTTCAGTAGTTGTGACACCCGGCAATTTCAGGTAAATTGCGACTCTTACATTCTTTACATTTCACATTCATACTTGTTGCATTTCATTTAATTATGTTTAATTAGATGAGTTGAACACAAACATTGCGAAATGATAGTTCGAGGAACTATCGAATCGTACATTGCACATTGGTTTTGGAAACAAGTGTGGCAAACACAACACTAACACAAAACAATAATTCGGGGAATTATTGAATTGTGCATTACACATTGATTAGGATTAATCAAGCGTTCAAACACTTCGTAAAACACAAGCACAAACTATCTAAGATAATTCGAGGAATTATCGAAACACACACACAAGTCTCACGAACTTTGGTGACCAAACTTATACGTTATTATATGATTATGTGCTAAACGTGCATTAGATGTTTAGGATAAGCGTTAGGAATCAAGTACGAGCGAAATCGAATCATCAAAATCGAAAAACATGAAAAAGGACTCGTCGCGGTACGCGAAGACCCCATGGCGAAAGGCTTCGCGGTACGCGAGGCAAACCGGGAGTCGGGACTCCAGAATTCCATCGCGGTACGCGATAACAGATTTTGATCGGCCTCCGCGGTACGTGAAGGCCATGCAGATCAAAATTTCTTTATATTCAACCCCAATCCTTTCCACTCGGTTCCTTTCACCCTTTACTCTGATTTCTCTCATCTTCTAGCAACTAAACTCTCTGAAATCAGTCCTTCAACCTCTGTTAAACACTTCCTAAGCCACATCCTTGCATTCTTGGAAGATTTGAGGCCATTGGAACTACCATAGGAGGTCTTGGAAGCTATCAACACGCGAGAGGATCACCTTCAGCCATTTCCAGGACTTCTTACACCTGCTACCACTCAAATCTTAGCTAAAAGGTAGTTTTATATGTTTATCTTTAGTTAGATCGTACATGCAATGGGTAAAACCCACATGCAACTCCATATGATTATTGTGCTCGAAGTTGTTGGTGATTTGATGTGTATTTGTTGTAGATTTACTGATTTTATTGTTGAAATGTTAGATTTGAGTTTTGGTTAAGCTATGTTTGATTTGGTGATGATTTGGGCAAACTTGCCATAAAAGGAAACTTTTATGTGCAAGTCTTGGATTTGTGATGATCTAGACATGTTAGACATGTCTATATGTTGTCAAATGTATATTGGAGTGTTTAGAAACACATTTGGATGTTTGATTTTGTCAAAAACTTGGTTTTGTATAAACTTGCTAAATATGGAAACTTTTAAAAATCAAAAGAGGGATTTTGATGTTTTAAGACGTTTTGATGAACTTTGAGTATTGGAATATGCTAAAAAATGATTTCTAAGCATATTGGAAACTTTGATTTGTGAAAACGAGCTTTTAAACAAGTACTTACTATTTTAGTAAACTTTATTTGGGTAAAATGGCATATATGATATTTTATGCACAAACAACTTGTTTCAAGTATTTGCATATGTTTTCACAAACATACTAGAGTGATTTGTTTTATGAAATGGGATTTCATAACCACACTTTCCTAAAGCGGAAACTTTCTAAAAACGGTAACTTGTACGATTAGGGTCATAAGATGCACGTAAGTATCCTGCCTGTTACTTATGACATATTGGACGGTCATAACACAACAATCGTGTCACCAACGATTCGTCGAGTCCCATTAGTTGACACACACACACTCGGTTGAGCACACCGACACTTGGAGTTGTATGGGATACAACGCACCACAAAACACATACTCACACCTATATGGTTATAGGTGCTTACTAGCAGGTGCTAGCATTCGCAGACGCGAACCCACAATCAAACCGGAACTGCTTAACAGGTGAGTTCACGGCCCCTTTTTCCTTTTCTACCTTTGGGGGAGAAAACATTGCATGCTAAACTGTTTTATGAAAAACAACTCATTTTATTTGCATATGGACATGCTTTATCACTATATGTACATGTGTGGACCACATCACAACTAAAAGTCCTCGTGATAGTCCACGGACCGCTAGTAGCGCGTAGCGTCTAGCGTGGTAATCTTGAATAGTACTATTTGGGCCTAATAAGCCCCCACCCATCGCGCCTGGGAGGCCAACCCGACTGGAGGTCGGAATGGGTGCAATATTGACCAACACTTTGCCATTGTCTTGTGATGGACATGGCGGGAGGCACAACTGTCAGCTTCGGTACGACCCCGCATATAATATAACTGTATTGACTAGCTATCAATCGATACTGCATTGTAATGATATGTAAATCACAACTCTTACTTTAAACATTGGATGTTTATTGCTTATGGAAAAACATGTCCTCTCACCAACCACTGTGTTGACCCTTTTACTCGCATGTTTTCTCAGGTAGCTAAGGCACGCACTCAAGGATAGGATGCTAGGATGGAGTCCCATGCATCAGCTTTAGTGTCTTAGGATGTTGAGAATACTTATCATTTTGTTTTGATAATGCTTTGTATTGTAAAACTACTTAATCGCTTCCGTAAGATAATACTCTGTTCCGTTTTGAAAACCGTATTAATCTTATGCTTCCGCAACCTATGAACTTAAACTGTTTTGATATTACTAAACTTCTGCAACTCTGATTTTACTAAACTGTTTTATCCAAGTTATTGGATGTACGTATGCAACTAGACATGTAGGTCTTGCAACATGGTAACTGGAGACTGCGATCCTGCAAAATCAGCCAGCCGTCGCGCCCCCTCGCACAGGCCGGGAGGGTCGGGGTGCGACAGATTGGTATCAGAGCCTCCGGTTATTGCGAATTAGGTTTGCATTTAGTGAACTTAGTCTATAACCACTAGTCTCCACACGAAACTTAGTGCTTAGTATTGTGATACTTGCATATATGATTGTACACAAACTTATTACGCACGGCGTCATCATCGTCACCGCATGTGATTGTACATGACGGGGAGGAGCCGATAGCTCTACATAATTCTTTACAGTACGTACCGCACCCACTACCTTGGTCATTAGACAAACTCTAACACTTGTTCTCACTATGAAGATCATGGCTGGAAGAAGCAGAGGACGCAGAAACGCGGGAGGACGTGGAAACATCAACTTGACACCCGCTGAACTGAATGCACTCATCAACGAACGAGTTGAAGAGGCACTTGCTGCACGGGAGGCTACCCGCAACAAAAACCTACTGAATCAGGGTGACAACTCTCATCTTAAATTCACCTTGCGCAATGATCACTCGATTAAATTACAACATGTTTATCGGAATCTGAATCCAATTCCTTTTATTCCCTATGACAGGAGCAAACCCCAACCCTCCTCTCTGCACATTCAAGATGTTTCTAGACTTCAAACCCTACTCTTTCAGCGGCATAGAGGGTGCCGTCGGACTGTTACGTTGGATCGAAAAGGCAGAATCAGCCTTTGCTATACGTAACTGCAGGAACGAGGACCGATTCAAGTTCGCTGCTGAGACATTTGAGGGAGATGCCCTCACTTGGTGGAATGCCAACGTCCAGAACCTAGGGCTCAACACAGCCAACGCTCTACCTTGGGATGACTTTAAGAGGATGCTGAACCATGAATACTGTCCTCGCGGTGAAGTGCAGAAGCTTGAGACTGAGTTCTAGAACCACAAGATGATTGGTTCCGAGGTTGAGGTATACACTGCCCGGTCGTATGAGCTGGCAAACCTGTGCCCGAAAATGGCAACCCCACCCTTCAAACACATAGAGAAGTACATTGAGGGACTACCACCTCAAATTCAGGGCATGGTACTATCTGCTGACCCCATCACCATGCAACAAGCCGTGCGACTGGCCCACAAACTCACTGATTCGGCAGTTGCACAGGGACTCTTACCACCCCGCGGTGCTGTAACCAAACCTAATGACAACAAACGAAAATGGGATAACACCCTAAGCAAGACTTCAACTCTCCAACCACCACCACAACAACGTAAGTTTGGGTCACCTCAAGCTTACACACCGCCCATCCCAACCAACCAAGGCTCAGGAGCCTATGCAGGAAAACACCCCAAGTGCAACAAATGCAACTTACACCACGTTCTGGGGCAATGTGGTTCTATCCGATGCCAACGGTGTGACAAAGGAGGACACCTCGCCAAAGACTGCAGGGGTGAACTGCTTGCAAAGACCCCACTGCCACAACAACAACAACTTGAAGCACCGAAGGGCTGCTTTGAATGTGGAAAACCGGGGCACTTCAAGAGGAATTGCCCACACCTGAAGAACAACAACAACGGGAGCAACAATGGCCCGAAAGGACGAGCCTTCGTGATCGGGGCTAAGGAGGCCAGAAACGATCCCAACCTTGCAACTGGTACGTATATTTTAAACGATAATTATGCTTCTGTATTGTTTGATACTGGAGCTGAGAAAAGTTTTATATCTAAGGACTTTAGCGTGATACTTGCCCTTACCCCAACACCCTTAGAGGTTGAATATACAGTAGAGCTAGCCGATGGTAAATTAATTGCAACTAGGCACATTCTGAGAGAATGCACATTAGAGCTAGCAGGCCATAAATTTAAGATTGACCTCATGTCGGTTACACTAGGCAGTTTTGATGTCATAGTGGGCATGGATTGGTTGTCTGAAAACCAAGCTGAAATCATTTGCCATGACAAGGTTGTGCGCATACCTCTCCCTAGTGGAGAAACCCTAGACATCAATGGCGAAAGGAGTGACACTCCTATGAACATCATCTCGTGCATGAAAGCTCGCAAATGCTTATGAAAGGGATACACAGACATTTTTGCGTTTATCACCGACAAGACGGAAGAGGAGAAGAGAATAGAAGACATCCCAGTTGTATGCGACTATCCTGACGTATTTCCTGAGGATCTACCAGGACTTCCACCACCTCGACAAGTGGAGTTCCGCATAGACCTCGTACCAGGAGCAGCACCAATCGCACGACCACCCTATCGACTTGCACCTTCGGAGATGCAGGAACTTTCCAATCAACTTCAAGAGTTGCTGGACAAGGGTTTCATTAGACCGAGCTTCTCACCTTCGGGAGCTCCAGTCTTATTCGTAAAGAAGAAGGATGGCACATTTCGCATGTGCATCGACTATCGGGAGTGAAACAAAGTGACGATCAAAAACGGTTACCCCTTACCTCGGATTGATGATCTGTTCGACCAGCTACAAGGGTCAAGCGACTACTCTAAGATCGATCTGCGATCTGGGTATCATCAGCTACGGATTCAGGAGGAAGATATCCCCAAGACTGCTTTTCGCACACGGTATGGCCATTACGAGTTTTTGGTCATGCCATTTGAGCAAACTAATGCACCCGCAGTATTCATGGACCTAATGAATAGAGTGTGCAAACCCTACCTAGATAAGTTTATCATTGTTTTCATTGTTGATATTCTTATCTACACCAAAACCCAGGAAGAACACAAAGAGCACCTTCAATTGACTCTTGAACTGCTACGGCAGGAGAAGCTGTATGCTAAACTCTCAAAGTGCGACTTCTGGATTCGAGAAGTCCAATTCCTAGGTCATGTTGTTAATGAACAAGGGATTCATGTGGATAAATCCAAGATAGAGGCGATCAAGAACTGGGAAGCACCAAAGACCCCAACTGAGGTACGACAATTCCTAGGCTTGGCAGGCTATTATCAACGATTTATTGAGGGATTTTCAAAGATAGCCCAACCACTCACAGCTTTAACCCACAAAGACAAGAAATATCTATGGACTGAAAAACAAGAAGCTGCATTCCAACTTCTCAAGCAGAAGCTCTGTATTGCACCTATCATATCCCTTCCTGATGGAACTGACGACTTCGTGGTATACTGCGATGCCTCAGTACAGGGACTCGGCTGCGTGCTGATGCAGCGGGAGAAGGTGATCGCATATGCTTCTCGACAATTGAAAGTCCACGAGAAGAACTACACCACCCACGGCTTGGAACTTGGAGCCGTGGTATTTGCACTCAAGATCTGGAGACACTACCTGTATGGTACAAAGTGTACAATATACAATGATCACAAGAGTCTCCAACACATATTCGAGCAGAAGGAATTGAACATGCGACAACGTCACTGGCTCAAACTGCTGAACGACTATGAGTGTGCTATCAAGTATCACCCGGGAAAGGACAACGTTGTGGTCGATGCCCTAAGCCGGAAAAACACCTCGAAACCCAAAAGGGTACGAGCTTTACAACTCACCATCCATCCCAATCTCCCTGAGCAGATACGTATTGCACAAGTGGAGGCCCTTAAAGCAGAAAACCTAACGGCTGAATCACTAAGGGGAATGGAGCAACAACCGAAGGTAAAAGCCGATCGCTTACACTATTTCATGGAACACGTTTAGGTTCCACGGCACGGAAACCTACAAGACCTCGTGATGGATGAGGCTCACAAATCCCGATATTCCATTCACCCTAGATCTGATAAGATGTATCATGATCTGAAGATCCTTTATTGGTGGCCACACATGAAAGCCGACATTGCTACCTATGTGGGCAAATGCTTAACTTGCGCCAAAGTCAAATTCGAGTACCAGAAACCCTCGGGATTACTCACACAACCTGAGATCCCCATGTGGAAGTGGGAACAAATATCTATGGACTTCATTACCAAATTACCCCGTACTCCTAGTGGATGTGACACTATCTGGGTAATTGTGTACCGACTAACTAAGTCAGCACATTTCCTTATCTATGTCAAGGAAGTAGTCTTGCGACATGGAGTGCCAATCTCCATCATTTCCGATTGAGACGCCAGATTCACCTCTAACTTCTGGAAATCATTGCAAAATTCGCTTGGCACGCGGCTGGATATGAGTACAGCATACCACCCACAAACTGATGGCCAGAGCGAACGCACGATACAAACTCTTGAAGATATGCTACGAGCTTACGTAGTAGACTTCGGAAATAGCTGGGAGACTCACCTGCCATTGGTGGAGTTTTCCTATAACAACAGTTACCACACCAGCATCAAGGCAACGCCTTTTGAGGCACTCTATGGCAGGAAATGCCGATTACCTATCTGTTGGGCAGAAGTGGGCGACAGTCAGCTCACTGGCCCGAAACTGGTACATGAAACAACGGAGAAAATCGTACAAATTAGAAACCGCATGGCAGCAGCTCGAGATCGTCAAAAGAGCTATGCCGACAAACGGCGGAAACCTTTGGAATTTCAGATAGGAGATAAAGTCCTTCTGAAAGTTTCGCCATGGAAAGGCGTCATTCGTTTTGGAAAACGAGGCAAACTGAACCCATGGTATATTGGACCTTTCGAGATCCTGAAGAGGATTAATCCAGTGGCATACCAACTCAACCTACCAACCGAACTCGATGGAGTTCACAACGTATTTCACGTCTCAAACTTTAAAACTTGTCTATCTGACGAAACACTTGTAGTTCCACTGGATGAGATTCAGGTGGATGAACAACTACGGTTCGTGGAAGAGCTGGTAGAAATCATGGACCGAGGGGTCAAACAACTCAAGCAAAGTATGCCGATTTTCAAGGTTCGATGGAACTCGAAACGCGGACCTGAATTCACGTGGGAGCGTGAAGATCAGATGATGCGCAAATATCCCAATCTCTTCAAACAGACAATGTCGAACGCCGACAACAACGAATAAATTTCGAGAAGAAATTCCTTTCAACAAGGGAATGATGTGACAACCAGAAAAATTTTGTCTCTCAAACACTATTGCTCCTCAAACACTACCAAAAACAACCAAATTTCGGGACGAAATTTCTTTCAACAAGGGGATGATGTGACACCCGGCAATTTCAGGTAAATTGCGACTCTTACATTCTTTACATTTCACATTCATACTTGTTGCATTTCATTTAATTATGTTTAATTAGATGAGTTGAACACAAACAACTGCGAAACAATAGTTCGAGGAGCTATCGAATCGTACATTGCACATTGGTTTTGGAAACCAAGTGTGGCAAACACAACACTAACACAAAACAATAATTCGGGGAATTATTGAATTGTGCATAACACGTTGATTAGGATTAATCAAGCGTGCAAACACTTCGTAAAACACGAGCACAAACTATCGAAGATAATTCGAGGAATTATCGAAACACATTCAAGTCTCACGAACGTTGGTGATCAAACTTATATGTTATTATATGATTATGTGCTAAACATGCATTAGATGTTTAGGATAAGCGTTAGGAATCAAGTACGAGCGAAATCGAATCATCGAAATCGAAAATCATGAAAAAGGACTCGTCGCTGTACGTGAAGACCCCATGGCGAAAGGCTTCGCGGTACGCGAAGCAAACCGTGAGTCGGGACTCCCGAATTCCATCGCGGTACGCGATAAAAGATTTTGATCGGCCTCCATGGTACGCGAAGGCCATGCAGATCAAAATTTCTTTATATTCAACCCCAATCCTTTCCACTCGGTTCATTTCACCCTATACTCCGATTTCTCTCATCTTCTAGCAACTAAACTCTCTGAAATCAGTCCTTCAACCTCGGTTAAACACTTCCTAAGCCACATCCTCGCATTCTTGGAAGATTTGAGGCCATTGGAACTACCATAGGTGGTCTTGGAAGCTATCAACACGCGAGACGATCACCTTCAGCCATTTCCAGGACTTCTTACACCTGCTACCACTCAAATCGTAGCTAATAAGTTAGTTTTATATGTTTATCTTTAGTTAGATCGTACATGCAATGGGTAAAAACCCACATGCAACTCCATATGAATATTGTGCTCGAAGTTGTTGGTGATTTGATGTGTATTTGTTGTAGATTTACTTATTTTATAGTTTAGAAATGTTAGATTTGAGTTTTGGTTAAGCTATGTTTGATTTGGTGATGATTTGGGAAAACTTGCCATAAAAGGAAACTTTTATGTGCAAGTCTTGGATTTGTGATGATCTAGACATGTTAGACATGTCTAGATGATGTCAAATGTATATTGGAGTGTTTAGAAGCACATTTGGATGTTTGATTTTGTCAAAAACTTGGTTTTGATGAACTTTGAGTATTGGAATATCCTTAAAAATTATTTCTAAGCATATTGGAAACTTTGATTTGTGAAATCGAGCTTTTAAACAAGTACTTACTATTTTAGGAAACTTTATTTTGGTAAAATGGCATAAATGATAATTTATGTACAAACAACTTGTTTCAAGTATTTGCATATGTTTTCACAAACATACTAGAGTGATTTGTTTTATGAAATGGGATTTCATAACCACACTTTCCTAAAGCGGAAACTTTCTAAAAATGGTAACTTGTACGATTAGGGTCATAAGATGCACGTAAGTGTCTTGCTTGTTACTTATGACACATTGGAAGGTCATAACACAACAATCGTGTCACCAACGATTCGTCGAGTCCCATTAGTTGACACACACACTCGGTTGAGCACACCGACACTTGGATTTGTATGGGATACAACGCACCATAAAACACATACTCACACCTATATGGTTATAGGTGCTTTCTAGCAGGTGCTAGCATTCGCAGACGCGAACCCACAATCACACCGGAAATGCTTAACAGGTGAGTTCACGGCCCCTTTTTACTTTTCTACCTTTGGGAGGGAAAACATTGCATGCAAAACTGTTTTATGAACAACAACACATTTTATTTGCATATGGACATGCTTTATCACTATATGTATATGTGTGGACCACATCACAACTAAAAGTCCTCGCGATACTCCACGGACCGCTAGTAGCGCGTAGCGTCTAGCGTGGTAATCTTGAATAGTACTATTTGGGCCTGACAAGCCCCACCCATCGCGCCTGGGAGGCCAACCCGACTGGAGGTCGGAATGGGTGCAATATTGACCAACACTTTGCCATTGTCTTGTGATGGACATGGCGGGAGGCACAACTATCAGCTTCGGTACGACCCCGCATATAATATAACTGTATTGACTAGCTATCAATCGATACTGCATTGTAATGATATGTAAATCACAACTCTCACTTTAAACATTGGATGTTTATTGCTTATGGAAAAACATGTCCTCTCACCAACCATTGTGTTGACCCTTTTACTCGCATGTTTTCTCAGGTAGCTAAGGCGCGCACTCAAGGATAGGATGCTAGGATGGAGTCCCATGCATCAGCTTTAGTGTCTTAGGATGTTGAGAATACTTATCATTTTTTTTGATAATGCTTTGTATTGTAAAACTACTTAATCGCTTCCGTAAGATAATACTCTGTTCCGTTTTGAAAACCGTATTAATCTTATGCTTACGCAACCTATGAACTTAAACTGTTTTGATATTACTAAACTTCTGCAACTCTGATTTTACTAAACTGTTTTATCCAAGTTATTGGATGTACGTATGCAACTAGACATGTAGGTCTCGCAACATGGTAACTGGAGACTGCGATCCTGCAAAATCAGCCAGCCATCGCGCCCCCTCGCACAGGCCGGGAGGGCCGGGGTGCGACAGTAGTGACGTACTGACACTTGGAGCCTAGGGCTCGGTATTAACATTATGATAAACAGCATGACACATGTTTTCTTATTATATGTATATATCAAAACCTGTGAACTCACCAACCATTGTGTTGATACTTTTTAAACTTGTATTCTCAGGTAACTGACAGGATCAGGGATATCAGGAATGCACACTTAAGGGACGAGAATTAGGATCTTCATGCATTTCTTTTGTGTCTTTGATCACACAATTTAGATTTATGTTTTGTACATTAAAACCCTGTAGTGTCTAACTTCTATTTTCCGCTGCATGTTATGACAAATATATTTTTCCGCTGCTATGATTTACTATTCTGCTGCAAACTATTTTGTTAAGTGTATGTCAAACATTGTATTTGAAACGCATATAAAGTTGTTCTATATGACCTTGAGCTGTGATTCTGGCCACGTCACACCCACGTGGACTGAAACCATGAGTGGGAACTTGGGGGTGTGATAGATACAGCTGGAGTGATCAACTTCAAGCACTGAGTCTGGAAGAACCTCATGCATTCATGGCTGACATTGTGGGATCAGCTACATCTAATCGATGATATCCATGCTCTTAAAAGATCTAAATGTTCCTTAACTAAAAATGAAAAACTCTTTAAAGAAAAAATTGAAGCACAAATGAAAGACATTTCTCGATTAAAATCAGAGTTAAGCAAAAAGTGGTGTCATGTTAGTCATGCAAAACAGAAAAATCAAGAACTCATTGCTGAAATTGAAAACTTAAAAGAAAGATTGAATGACAAAGATTATTCTTTTAAGAAGTTTGAGGTATCTCGTAAGTTAGTAACCGACTTACAAAATTACCAGTTGCATGGAAATAAGAACAAGGGTTTGGGTTATAACAAAATGCCTCCACCATTCAATGACAATTACACTAGCTTGCCCTACACTAAAGAAGAGGTTGAGAAAGAAAAACATCCTAATTATGGTGTTTTTGTTTCACAATCTAAAAAATGTGATAATGTTGTGACTGACCGTGTGAGCTTTTCTAATGACTCTACTTCATGTGCAGACAAGATAGATTTTTATAACACTGTGGTGATAGAAGATGTTGATTCTAATTATGATTCGGATAGTGATGTTGATTATTTTGTTCAAAATCATTTACCAAAAGTTTGTGTTGAGTCTTTCCAAAATGAGGATTGTCTACTTTCTGAAAAACTTTGTTTGAACTCAACATTAAATTTGAATGCAGTTCCTTTTGTTCGTAATAATTTAATTTCAAACAATGTTGATGATACCTCAAAGGTTGATGTCAAGGATGATTTACCATTAAATACATCAGCATGTCCAACTGTTAAAGTTACATGTGACGATTCAATGCGTAAATTATGTTACAACAAACACTTTGAGAGCAATCGCAAATTAACCAAAACCATCAAGTCCAGTGTGAATAATTTTGGTTATGAAAAGAAATAGACCTGCTTCAGTTGTGGTATCCCCAGTCATATAGCTAGAAATTGCAAAAAAACCAAAATGTTTTGGTACAGTTGTAGTCAATCAATCGTTTACAACTAGAAAAGAAAATAAATCTAAGTCAAACAGGTTCACTAAACCTTCTGATGGTGACTGGAACAAAAACAAGAAACAAATTCATCAATCTTACAGTAATAAAGTCAAAACACAAATTAAAGATAATTGTTTAAATAAACAAAGCAAAAGGGTTGGAATCACTTTGGTTAATTTTAAACAATTTTGGAAAATCAAAGCTTACAAATCATCAGTTTCAAGTAAGTGTGCTCTAACTGCAAATTGTGCAAAACTCAGGCCCAAATTCTCCTGGGTTTCCAAAACCCATTAATTAACTATCATGTGTAGGGACAATCGAGTAACTCTAGCAACAAGAGGTGGTATGTAGACAACGGTTGTTCCAGGAACATGACAGGAAACATTTCTCAGCTATCTGATGTGCACTACATAAGTGGTAGAAATGTCTTCTTTGCAGGAGGAGAGAAAGGAACTATTTCAAAAGGGGGAACTGTAACTCATGGAGCTCTGTCATTTACTGATGTGAATTTTGTTGCTGAATTGTCTCATAGTTTGCTGAGTGTGTAACAAATCTGTGACACAGGATACTCTACTCACTTTTCAAACAAGGAGTGCTTAATTCCCAAGCCTGGGTTTGTTATTCCTAAAGACTGGATCTTGCTTCGTTCTCAAAGAAAAAGAAATTCATATATCATTGAGATGAATATGGCACCATCATCAAGTGCAACGTGCCTTTATTCCATGATTGCTACTCATGATGCGATGTTATGGCACCGAAGACTCGGTCATGCAAACATGAAGAATCTTAATCGTTTGGCAAAAGGTAAGCTGGTCAGATATCTACCAATCAAAGATTTCTTTTCAATCGAAAAGTTCGTGAATTGTGCAAAACAGAAACAACATCGGAAGCCTCACAAAATCAAATTAGTGAATTCGATTGATTTTGTCTTGCAGTTGCTTCAAATGGATTTGTTTGGTCCAATAAACGTACTCAGTCTATCTCGCAACTCATACTGTTTAGTGATCATTGACGACTACTTAAGGTTTACCTGGGTATTTTTCTTATCAAACAAAGGAGAGACTTCGGAACAGATAATACAGGTCATCACTTTAATCGAAATAAGTTGAATTCAAGAGTAAAAGGAATTCATTGTGATAATGGCAGAGAATTCAAAAATGTTGTTCTGAATTATTTCTGCCCTGAAAAGGGAATTGCTCGACAATACAGTGCGGCTCGTACTCCTCAACAAAATGGAGTGGCTGAAAGAAGAAATTGTACTCCTACTGAAGCAGCTCGTACTCTTCTTTGTGACTCAAAATTGCCAACATTTTTCTGGGCTGAAGCAGTTAACACCGCTTGTTATTTACAAAATCGCACTCTGATTAACAAGCGTCATATGAAAACTCCATATTAAATTCTATACGGACATCATCCTACTGTTAGTGATTTCCGTGTTTTTGGATGTCCATGCACCTTGCTTCATCAAGAGTCTCTTCCCAAATTTGATGCTTGGGGAGCTGAGTGTTATTTTGTCGGATATTCTGGAAAAACAACCTACATAGTATATAACAAACAAAACAAGTGGTGGAGTGTTACAATGTTCACTAGCTTGAAGAAAATCCCATTCATGTTGACTCTGGTCCTGCATGGACTTTTAATTATGCTACATTTTTCAAATCATTTCAATCATTGTCTGAAGAGGCTTCTACCTCTGAAGATTTCAATGAGAATTGCATAGAGGAAGAAGTTCTACAATGAAATAAACCCCGTGAACTTAGCATTGATCCACCAGGCATGTACTCAAAACCACAGCCGCCTCCATCATCATCTTTAGACCCAGTTGCTGACCAGAAAGATTCATCACCAATTTTGGAGTCTCCTGATCTAATCTCTCAAGATCATATTTCAATTGATTATCTCAAATATGTGCCTGAAGAATATCTGTTGGACCCTGTCACTCATGATGCAACAACAAATCTGCTTACCTATCAAATGTTCCATATACTCCAGTTTCGTTCTCCACTCATAAATATCATCTTCTTGACAAAGTAATTAGACCAATTAATTCAGGCATTGTCACTTTAAGTGTAGCAGAAAATCTCAATGAATGTATGTTCTCATGCTTTGTGTCACAAATTGTACCCCAAGAATATCTCAATGGCATTGCAAGACTCTAGCTGGATCAAATCAATGCAAGAAGAATTAAATCAATTTGCCAAGCTAAAGGTGTGGAACTTAGTTGATTTACTTGCAGGAAAGAAAGCTCTTGGAACTCGTTGGGTATTTATGTCACACCCCGAGCCGGCAGGAACGGATCGGGTTTTCCCGTCAGACGAATGGTTCCTGGGGCGCGATATCGTGAGTGATAATCGAATGATCAGATTGTTTACATAGCACATGATAAATAAATGAGAAATGCTAACACATACATGATATAGAATTACAAGATTTAATTACAATGTATCGTTCATAATTAAATCAAGTAAATCTACCAAAAAGAATCAATGTAACTATATCTTGTATCTGTACAAGATATACAAAAGATGATTCATTGTTCTTGTCACCAAAAGCATGCAACACAAAATAAAGCTAGGTCTTCTAAAAGTCCACTAGCTTAATCCTTGCATGTAAGTACCTACACCTGTTCGTCACCTGAGAAAACATGCATTTAAACAAAGTCAACACTAGGTTGGTGAGTTCATAAGTATGTTAATTGAAAACCTTGATTTATTCACATTCACAATTACAATGTTAATCATGTGACTTGTATGTTATATGATTACCTGTTCACCAAATGGCTTCTCAATAGTTATATTTACAAGTATTATATCATCCTAGTAGTGATGCTTATATATAGGGCATATGTAAGGAATTAAGCCCTAGCCAACATCCCACCACATCACTACTAGAACTCCACACTACTTGCAACACAACTATTGATTTCCATCTCAATTCCCACTTGTTCATCTCATTGTTTATCCCCTGTGATATCATGTATTGAAATATTATAATAAAGAGTCGTTGTCATCAAACTGAAGTATTGATAACTCTTATATGTATTAAGGATATTAGATTTATTCAATCTGTTCCTTATCTTGTTCTGAGTCTTGTAGGTTAACTATTGATACACTTTTAATCAATAGAAGTGTTAATTAACCCTTTGTAATGTATTCTCAATCCAATGTATAGAGCCTAGAAGGAATCCATTGTAATCCTCACGTAATCAAACTACAATGCATCCGATTTACCTCTATCCCGCCGTGTGTTCTCAATGTAGTTAACAAGGTTGAATAAGAACATGTCTTATTACGTTGTGTCAACCGATGTGAGAATGATATTGTTATCATGAAGATGCGTTATCATGATTATCATTCTAAATGATCCATATGTTCACCATGTTGCCATTAAGCCGTGGTAAGAACTAGTCTTGCCACCTTTAATCCACTCATGTGGTGGATTGATAAATGCGTTCATACTATCGCATAGTATGTTTTTAAGTTGTAACTAAGTGTTATAAGTACTTGACTTATCACACTTAGTCAATTATAACGTGAAATGATATTTAGAAGATATTTTATCTTCTAATCATCCATGTGTTGTGTAGTGTCATCATGTTTCACTGTAGTTGTTCTCATTGTTTGTCTGTGTATGAATTGTCTCAATGTTTGCTCATGTAGGAATAACTAAGTGTTGTGAGATAAAATCTTACAACTAGGTTATTCTAATGTGTTGATGAACTATGAAATTATATTATCATACTCATCTGAGTTTCCCTGTTGTCTCATGATCATACAAGCATGCAATGATAGGCGATAACAAACAATTTAATATTATCTAAATCAAAGCATAAGCAATATGTTAAGCAAAACTTTTAAACAAGTAAAAGTAAGCATGTTTCTCAGCCCCGAGAGTTTAAAATCAGTAAGATTAAAGTAAAAGGGGCATATGAACTCACCTTGTTGTTGTAGGGTTGACTTAGCTTAAAAGAAGACTGCACGCACTCCTTGATTGTATTTGTAGTGGTTTTCACGATCCTGTATTGATTTCATATTGTTGTAGCTTATAAGTATTGATTGTAGTTGAGTTATGTGCGTGTGTGTGTTAACCTTAGAGTTGGTTAACACTCGCGAGTCTCGACCTTGGTCTCCATTTGGCCCAAAGTTTCCTTTACTTTGTCATTTGAAAATCATTTGTTAGTATGCTCTAATATGTTGTTGTTTCAACTTAATGAAACTAGTTCACTTAACTTGCCACCTTTGTAGTAAAAGTTGATAATTGTTATATATTCACTTGCATATTATCATTTGACTTGGTTACTTAGGTTAGTTTACTCATCAAATTGAATGGGTTTGGGCCGAATAGAGTCGTGGGCTTGCAACACCAATCACAGGTCGAATCCAAAGTCTATTGGCTTGTGTAAATTTTTTTGGGCTCAATGGGTTAAATCCCTCGCATAGGCCAAGCCATTTGTTATTGGGCTGAGTTGTATAAGGTTCTGGGCCGGTGTAGAATGGGACAAAGATCAATAATTTGGGCCAAGAAATGAATGTGGGCTGTTCAAGTATTGGGCCTAGAATAAAAGGTAGTTCGGCCGAAGGTTTATGCTTGGGCCGAGATGTCTAAGCTGGGCCGAATCTCACATGGCTTGGACCGAACATTTTCTGTTGGGCCTAAGGCAGTAGGCTGTTGGGCCTGGTGATTCTCAAATGAACGACATGTCTGATGGAAATGGTTCGGCAGCAAGGTTCATATGAAGGCTCGGCTAGGTTCGTGGTTTCCAGATCAAGGGTTCGGCTAGGAATACTTTTGCAGCAGGGTTCGGCTAGCTTTGGCGACACAAGGGTTCGCCTGCATAAAATGGTTCGGCTCTTCATGGGTTCGGCCCAAGGCAGTGCATGGTTCGGCATGTGGCTACAAAGGTTCGCAGTACATCTGAAATGGTTCGGCCATTGTTCACGCAGGGTTCGGCTATGTTGGTGTAGGCATAAGGTTCGGCTGAGCGCAAAGGGTTCAACCACTGCAGGTTCGATGATGGAGATGACCACAGGAGGTTCGTTAATCGCACGAGGGTTCGGCAATGGCTTTAATGAACCCTAGTTAGTTTCGGCCGGCCTCCTCCTTGCACGATCTGCAACTGTTCATCGTCTCCTTCGTCGAACCTAGCCGTCCCAACTCGTTCTCATCCATCTACTGGTTGATTCTAGGTCCCATGATGTGCGCATGAAGGTTTAGAGTCAATGGGACATGGTTCGTAGTCGATTTAAGTGGTGTCAACCGAACATGGGTGAAAACCCTAAAATTCCAGATTTTTCTTGGCATCATACCTTAGATTTGGCTGGTGAAACTCCCCGATCTATTGTACTTTCACGTAGAGGACGATGAGATCTTCGTTTAGGCGCAAGAATCACTCGATTTCGTTAAGAAACGAGTGAGATATGGTAGAGAGTAGTTTGAGTTTTCTAGAGAGAGAGTGTGCTGGAAATTGAGTTTAGAGAGAGAGTGGTTAGAGAGAAATGAAGAAGAAAGGGTTCATTTAGGGTATTTATACCCCGAGGGTGTTCGGGTTTGTTTCGGTTGCTCGGTTCGCGTTTTCGTCGCGTATCTGAAATTTTAAGCGTAAATTATTTGAAATAAATAAAAGATAGGCTATTTTAATTATTTGATGACTTTCAAAATTGTAAAATGTTATTTATTTTATTTTATTAATTTAAAGTCGTTCGTGTCGTGTTTCGTTTTCGTTTCGTCACATCGCGTCACCTCGCGCGTATTCGTTCGAATCGTCATTCGAACGAACACGACGATGGTTTTGCTTTCCGACTTTTGTTTTCTACTTCCCAGTCATCGTTTCAGAACGTTAAACTCACAGATATGTTTATGTGAATCGTCACCCACGCAAACACACTGTCAGTTCGTTATTCTGAAACAACACTGTAAATTATGTTTGAATTGTGTTTCCTCACTGTCGGACTCAACTAAACACCCTGTTTTCGGATTGTTTTCACATTGAATTGTCGGCCATCTGATTCCTGTCATCTACGGATATCAGATCGCAACCGATTTGTTCTTGTTATTTGTATGAACACTGTTGTTTCTGGTGATTTGTTGTGTTAACTGTACTTAGGTTTTCACTTAAATACACACATCCTATGTTTCAAATGAGTGTTGTACTTACAGTATTTAAGTTTACACGAAAATACATACAACTGATTCTTGTATTTAGAATTCTGTTAATACAAGTACTGTTTACACACATGTATTTACACATACTTACTGTAGATAGTACACATACCGTACGGACTTGCCGGCCGGTCAGGTACTAGTTGTCACAATTTAAGAACAAAAAGGATGACTCGTGTGTGATTTTTCATAACAAGGCTTGACTAGTGATTCAATGATATAAACAAGAAGAGGGGTTGACTATGATGAAGTCTATGCCCCAGTTGCCCGTCTTGAAGCAATTCGACTCTTTTTGGCCTATGCATCATACATGAACTTTACGATGTATCAAATGGATGTGAAGATTGCATTTATATATTGTGAAGTTAAAGAAGAAATTTATGTCTCTCAGCCACCTAGGTTCATCGACTCGAATCATTCTCAACAGGTATTCAAGCTTGATAAAGCATTGTATGGTCTACCTCAAGCTCCCCATGCATGGTATGCTACTTGGACAAATCATCTGCTATCCCATGGATATGTTTGTGGAGCCATCGACCGAACGTTCTTCAGGAAACAAGTGGATGATGACTTAATTTTGGTGCAAATCTATATAGATGACATCGTCTTTGGGTCAACAAATGATCAATTGTGCAAAGAGTTTGAACAAATTATGCGCAAATAGTTTGAAATAAGTTCTCTCGGAGAAATGATCTTCTTTCTTGGTCTACAAGTCCGTCTAGACTCTTCTGGTATATTGATTCATCAAAGCAATGTTGTTGATGACATACTGGCTAAATTCAAGTTTGACGACTGTAAAGCTGCAAATACTCCAATGGCAACTCGTCCGGTTATGACTTTTGATGAAGATGGAACCGCTGTTGATCATACTCTATATCGTTCCATGATTAGCTCTTTGATATACTTAACTGCTAGCAGACCAGATATCATGTTTGTTGGGTGTCAATGTGCTCGTTATCAAGCTAATCCTAAACTCTCTCACTTACATGCTGTAAAACGAATTTTTCGATACCTGAAGGGCAGGCCTAGGCTTGGACTTTGGTATCCTAAGAATTCTGAATTTAATTTATATGTTTTTCTGAAAGTGACTATGGAAGGTGTGATATTGACAGGAAGTCTACATCTGGTGGATGTCAATTCTTGGTAGACAGACTCATCTCATGGCAATGTAGGTAACAGCACACTGTCTCAACCTCAACTGCTGAAGCAGAGTATGTGGCTGCATTCGCTTGCTGTTCTCAGGTCATCTGGATACAAAATCAGTTGATGGATTATGGTTTGGAATTTCTTAACTCCCCTATCTTTTGTGATAATAATGCTGCTATACAGATTTGTAAAAATCCAGTCTAGCACTCTAAAACCAAACACATAGATATCAAAGTGCGCTTCATTCGAGATTGTTTTGATAGAAACCTAATCAATTTAGAACAAATAGATACATCAGTCAATACTGCTACCCTTTTCACTAAGGCCTTTGACCGATCCCGATTCAATGTGTTAACTGTACTGTTGAAAATGCTTCATTTTTCTGATTAATTTGTCTTTAATATAGTAAATTTGTACATAGGTATAATTTAGTTTACTTTGCTTATGCACAAATTTAGGGGAAGATTAGTAGTTAGGAATAGTAGTTTGAGTCTAGACATTGTAAATAGTTTTTATGTTTAGTTTTTCCTTAGTCGTTGGTGTTTTGAAATGTCTTTGGGAAGTGATATGAATTCGTGATAAAGGATAAACCAATCACTCAATTAAAGAAAATTAAAGCCCTAGACGACTTAAATGTTCATATGAGGTGTAAATAGGCTTAACAATTTTCGAAAAGGCTCTAGTTGTTTGATCGAACTTAAAGAACACATAAGAAATTTGTCAATCAGTTTCATATAAGGTCTGCACGAAACTGAGTTCCATCAAAAATGGATTGAGAGTTGAAAATTACACCTCTTTACTTTCATCCATAAGAATATGCATGAGTTTTCATAAACAAATGAAAAGCTAGTGCAGCTGCCAAATCCACAATGTCCACAATAAATATATGCATGAAGACTCCAATGTACATTAATCCTTTAGAATTTCAGCGCATCCACAAAATCCATTCAATATATGCATTAGACTCCTTTCTTATATGATGTATAGACCTGGACATCTCAGCGCATTAGAAGTTAGTCAAAGTGAAAAATTGAATCCCTAATAAATCATGAGGATGGATATGTTTTACCTTGAAATTGAAAGACTTATTTCTTGTGAAAGTTAAACCAAAACATGATAACCGATCATATGCTAGGTGCTAAAATGACAACGGTTGAGTTTAAGGGGATAACAAATATTGATAATTAGTGAACTTAAGAATTTATGGTGAAAATGTTCTTTAAACGAGGGACTGGGTTGTCTCATAACGATTTGATCCCAAACTGATCTGCCATAAATTAACTTTTTATTGATTTAGTTTGCTTAAGGTATGTCATTTAGTGTTTACGTTATCTTTAATTTTAATTTTATTGAATTATTTTAATTTTGATTTTATCTTTTATTCTGATCAAGAATAAGTTAATCAGATGACTAAAACAATTTCATACAGTTTAGTTAACATATTTTTGAAATTAAAAGGGGTTTTTGGTCAAAGGGCCATTTGAAAAGGGGTTTTCGATAAATGGGAAAAGGGGGTTCTCGGTTAAGTTAAACTTTCGAAATACAAAAGAGGGTTTTAGGTCAGGTGGGTTTCATTGGTTAATCACAACCGAAAAGGAAAAGTGTGAAATTGAGAGTTAATCAATGTTTCGTTGATTCAAGGTGGCCATATCGAAAAGGGTTTTTTTTTTTACAAAAGGTGTTAGTCTCATTGCAATTACTGAAAGTTACAAGGTATGAGTCCATTAATTTTTCTTTAAAAATTTCAATCGGTACTGTTGTTGTGTTTGGGAGTTTTGGATCTCAACGTTGCTTTGAATCAGACGTTTGAGATATTCATTTATAGTGAAAAGGAATGAAGGAAGAGATAGAACGGGATGACGGGAAGTTATTTTCTTTATTAAATGCTGATTGGATGATTAATGGAGGTTTAGGGTTTTCTCGGTGGTTTTCTCGAAGAAGGAAGATGATTGGGATAGACCATCGAGAAAGCTATCGAGATTGTTTATGCCCACCGAGAACACAATCGAAAATGCTTGTGTTCACCAATAACACAACCGAAAATGCTGATGCTCACCGAGAACACAAGTTTAAGATTAAAATTCTAATAAATTGAACCGAGAACTCAAATTTTTAAATTCAAGATTTAAACTCAGTGTGTTTTCGGTGAATGGTGGTTAATGAGCTCTCGAAGGGGATATATGAGTAACCATATTCATGGTTTGTGCTAGTGAATTCGTATTAGTGCTTAGTTTGAGTTTGTGATTTCAGGAAATGACGACTCTAAAGTTTGTACCTGATCATAACGTAGTGGCTTACCTGTGTGATCCTCACCGACAACAAAAGGAGTTTAAGTCGCTGATTGTTGGGATGTATACTTGTAGGATTGCGTATGCACTAAGAAAGAATCCTGTTATTTCTGAAAGAGCTATTCGAGAATTCTGGGAATTGTAACCATTAATGGTCAAAGTGGATTGATTGAAGCAAGCATGCAAGGATGCAAGATCACAGTGTCTGAAGAAATTATCAGATCAACGCTGCTGTTTGGCGACCACTCAGATCATCCTATATCCTACCCAAATGATGTTGTAGTTAGTGTGTTGATCAGGAAAGGATATGAAGGAGAGTACCCTCCACTTGCGAAGAAAATCCTTCATCCTTATTGGCGATTCATGGCACATATGGTTCAGATGGGAATTTCTGGAAACAATGTAACATCAGTGCCTGAACCGTAGTCGGAACAGTGACATGTGCAGCAGATCAGGTATGAAACTATGTGTATTTCAATTGTATTACTTATTATTTGATGTTCAATACGAAATTGGTACGAATCTATTTCGGAATCATGTTGTAAATTCGTGGTTTAACGGTCAGAATCATATCTGACGACACAGAACTATTATGTGAATGATAGTTAGGATGTTATTATGTATAAACGTATGTGAGATTCTACGGAACAACACAATCACGGATGTCGTTACGTGAATATTAAATTAATGGGTTATTTGTGTACGTGACGATCTGTACGAATATATATGTAAGTTTAACGTTCTGAATGATGTCGAAAAATTAGAAAATCACATCGAAAAGTATAGGTGTCGTCGCGTTCGTACAGGTGACGATCTGAAAGAATACACGCGAAATCCGTACGATTCGATTAAACAGATAAATTAAACGTTTTTAGAATTTTAAAAATAAACATAATAAAATTAGTTAATTTATTATGAATTACAACCTAAACTCAATTTTTTTAAATCGTATTGTTTCAATTCGAAAGAAACCGAGAACCGATGTTTTATCGCGAAATCGAGCAGAACCAAACAAACCCAAACATACCCGAATGTTAAAAACAATGAAATGGCATTAAATGCCATTCATTCCCCTTCACTTACTCATTCTCTCTCATTTTCGTCCACTTCCTCTCTCTACTCTCTCTAGGATTTCAAAATCCTTCACCAAATCAGGTGAATTTGGTGTCAAAACAACCACAACAACGTGTAGATCGTGAAAGTACGAAGCATCGGAGCTTTAAACCATCGAAATAAAGGTAAAATCGAGCTCAAACCGACGAAACTATTTTGACGAAACATGTGCGTGAGTTCAACGAATCAAACAAAACTATTTCAACAAAACTAATATTCGATGTTCAACGAACCAAGTGTTTTACGATCAACCAATCGAGAGTACATTTGTTCAACGAATCTAGTATTCAATGATCAACGAATCAAGTACATCTTGCAATGAAACTAGACGAATCAATAACTCATTTTCAGGGGAAAATCTGCGAAACATCAAAGATAGCATATGCCAACGAAACTATACGAAACAAGGGATGAAACTAGACAAAAAAAGTACGAAACAAAAACCCTACATTTCAAGAAGTCCTAGCTAGATCGTTTGATATGTAAGTCATATGTTCGATGATATTTACGGAATCCCCTAACTTCTAAGAATCCTTGATTGACATACTAGTCTACTCGAGTTTGACCAAGGCCAAATCATTAGGACTTAGCTTTTAATTTAAATGTTTATTTATTAATTTCATTAAGAATTTTAATTAACAACTTGCACATTTTCTTTTCCACATAGCTAAGGTGTTGTTGTGTGTGTTCACGGAACTAACGAAACTAATGTTTTGACGAAACCAACGAATCAAGTGTTTTGACGAATCTAACGGAACATGCGTCGTGACGAAACTAACGAAGAAGGTGTGATGATGGTTGAGGGTGAAACACTTAATTATCATTAACTACAATATGTTATGGGGTTCGGTGTGTGGTGGGCTGGTGGTAAGCTTGACCCTACTTATGCCCTATACATAAGCATACTTGACTGTATAGAATAGGTGGTTGTTGGTAAGGTTAAGGTTGTCATTCGGTCAGGTTTGTACAAATTCATTTTCAAACAAAACTATATGAACTCACCAAGCATGTGTTGACTTGATCTTTTTGCATGACTCCAAATAGAGGACCTAGTATTGTTGGACGTACATATTTTTGAACATCATTATACAAATTCTTTTGTATATCTTGTGAAGATACAAGATAGATGAATTATGCTGATGATTAGTAGATTTACATTGTTAAATTATGAACGATACTGATGTAATTTAAGTTTGTAATTTTATTTCGTTTAATACTTTCTCATTTTTATGATGTGCATTGTAAACAATCTGATCATTCCGATTATCACCCGATATCGCACCTCGAGACCTTTCCGCCCGACAGGACACTCGATCAGGCCCACCAGCTCGGGGTGCGAAAAAAAAGGAAGGAACAGATGTCCTCAGTGCTGAATTAACTTTTGGTATCGTAGCTTTAACTATGGATTGGGATTTCAATTGGTCCAGGTTCGTGTTCGAAGAAAGGAAGGTGAATCTGAAAGGGGTGAAAAAGGAAATCTTTTTGATGTATCATATCTTTGTTCAAATGATTTTGGATGCTCATTATCCAAGTCTAGTGAAGACTGTGGATTCTCTGGATATCAACACCATGGGGCCAAATGTTTTCAGTCTACTCAAACAGACAAGGAAAGGAGCTCAAGTTACTTTTAGAGGTTTGAGACCTTTAGAGAAGTTTCGAAGGTTTGGAGAAGTTGAGAATGCGAATCAATGGAATGCAATCAATGTAATTATTGCCGAGGAACACGATGTTCATGATCCAGTGGAAAGACATGAAGATGAGCAAGTAAATCCAGAGATAGAGATCAATCCAGTTGATGACGTCGTGGTGGAGATTATTGACCAAGAGTTTGATTCAACATTGAATGAAGCAGAGACATCTGAGAATCTTACTCCAAGAAAGAGGTCAAAAAGAGATCCACGTCCTGAACCACGTTCAGTGACTGTATCTATTACTGGGACTTCTACTTCAGGGCAAAAACCAGAGATAGTGGATACGGTTAACCTTGTTTACGAGAAGGAAGCTGAATCCTACAGGGGGATCAGGGATGTAGGTACAGGAAAGGAAGTTGATGAGGCCCCGGTTGACGTGCATGTATTACAAGAAAGAGTATTTGTTTTGGAGTAACAACTTAATGATCAAGTGCTGCAGTCCGTAACTAAAGATATACTTATCAGTGAGCTTCAGTAGAATCAAGTAGCTCAGAATTTGGAAATTCAGACTTTAGAAGCAAATCTATGATATCTCACTGCATTATTCATGGATCATAAGCAACAATTGAACAAGGATGATGAGGCTGGTGCCATTCAAACAAGGAGGAATGATGGTGATATTTGTCACACCCCCAAATTTTCAACTAACGGAATCATACCGTTTGGGACGTGACGAACCAGGATCTTAGATCATTAGACATAATGAAGACCTTTATATGATTTTCAAACATACTTTGGTCTAAAACTGTAATATCAAAGTTCTAATGTTGCGGAAGCGTTTTTAAAACAATAACAAACATAACGGTTCAAAAACTGTAAATTACAAAGCAAAGTCTCAAATGTTCAAATCCAGAACAATCAGTAATGTAAAATATGCATGCGACTCGATCTCCTAGTCCATGCTTGCTTGATCTTGTATCTTAACGTCCTGAGAAAACATGTAAATCAAGTCAACACAAAGGTTGGTGCATACACAGGTTTATTTGATCACAAATGTTTGAAACAACTGTTGAAATGAAATGTTTGCAGATAACATAATCACACATTGCATAGTCATGATAGCTAGTCATTATACTATTTACATAAGTGGTCGACACCGAAGCTGATTGTTTGAGTGTTCGTTGCCTTTCCACTATTGTCTAACACAAAAAATAGTAATGTTGAATTGGCTAGTTAAACACATGCGTAGATCCCATCTACCAAGTGAGGTTTGTCAAACCCAATAGATCTATCTTCAACTACCACGCTTTGCACTACGACAAACTAAACGGTTCGAAATGTAAGGACTTTGAGTGTTATGTTCGCACTTATAGTAAGCAGCTAACTCATGCAAGTGATATGTATCTAAAATGTTTGTTGCACATCTTTTCTCCCCCAAACAGTTAAAATAAGAAAAGGGGCCGTGTACGCACCTTAGTATGCAAGTAGAACGATCAAGTGCTCGTGATATCGCGTAGACAACCTTCTACAAAGAATCTGTGTCATTACAATAACGTCGCGTTATTCGTAATGTTAAATCGTGTTTGTGGTCTTATACGTGTCAACATACGTATATTAAGTTGTTTAAAACATTCATACGAAAGTACGTATAGTTTCGAATTTGTTTGTTTAAATCGTATAAGTATATACGATGTCGTTTAAACACGCGTAATTATACGCAACTATGATTTCGAGTCAAAATGTAATTTTTATCATTCTAATTTGTTCGGGATTCCATTTTGGTTCCAACGAAATTCGAACGGGTAAAATCGGATCTAAAACGAAGAAGTTATGGTTTAAAATACAAAATTTTGATTAAAATTCCAAAACTGTCAAGGGCAAGGGTCGATCTCTTGACCTCTCGAACCAAACACGCGCACACTACCAACTGTTCTGCTTCATATTTCGTTAACATCTTTCTGTTTAAATGATTTTAACCACAATCCGATTGATTCCCCTTTTTTTTATCTTTAATCGAAATCATCAACTCTAAATTGATGTCCAATTCAAATCCGATCGGTCCCCAAACCATGGGGCTTTTGCTCCATGGATCCAAACGACTCTAAGGATGGATTTAATTTGATTTTCAAGTTTGTTCTTATCAAAAATCCCTAATAAGTTCATCCGAAAAAAACCCTAAAAATCGAATTCGTGTAATTTAATGTTGTTTTATGAAATTGGCAGAGGGTTTTCATTACACATGATATTTAGAACCTATCTGCAATATTTAATTTGGGTAACAAGTTCAATAGCTTCAAAACCCCCAATTCGTTTTTGTTTATGAACCCTAGATTTCAAAATCGTTTAATTCGTTGTTGTTTCAACAAATCAACATGGGGTTTTCATTAAGTGAGCAATTCCGAAACCCCCTGTATAATTTAATTTGAATTTCGAATCCCTCTTGATCAAAACCCCCAATTCTTTTCGTATCAAGAACCCTAGATTTCCAATTCATAGAATTCGTGTTTGTTTATTATAATTAACATATGGTATTCATTAAAGGGATGTTTTAGAAGCTTTCTAAATAATTGAATTTGATTATAAAGCTCGTTTGAGTAAAAACCCCCAAAACGTTTCATTTCAAGAACCCTAATAATCGAGATCTTGCAATTTGATATTAGAACTACGAATTAACATTGGGTTATGCTTAGTCGGCCTTTTTAGCATGTGGGGGTGTAGTTTGTTACCTGATTTGATATCGAATTGAAGTTGCTCGACTTTGAGGTGGAGTTCGGCCGACCTTTAATCGAAATCCTTAAACCACGACTTCTGGAATTCAATTGATTGATGAAACAGGTCCTAATATTGCCGATTAGATGTTATAGGAGTTCAATTGTGCGAAATTTGATCGAATTGTGTTGTTTTATAGTCCCTAGTAACGGTTTCATCTTTAAATGTTGTTAATTGGGTTTAATTCGTCAATTTATGGTTTATTAACTGATAATAACCGTTAGGAATCATCAATATAGGTTTTATGATTGATTAATTCGATTAATGATGATGATTTACTATTAATCCTCTAATTTCCCTTTTAATTTACAACGAATTTTGACCTCAAAAGTCAAAATTGAACATTTCTTGCAATTACTAGTTAAATTCACATAATTTAAATGTTTTTAAACTTGTTTTGTTCAATTCTAATCTTTCTTGTTTGACATTGTTTGATTTTGTATCGTTTCTGTTTAGTTTTTCATTAACGGGGTTAACCCAGAATTGCCGGATTGTCACATCATCCCCTTGTTGAAGGAATTTTCGTCCCGAAAATTGTTTAATGTTAAAAGTAGTTAGGACACTACTTGTGAGTTTTAAGTGTACGTGTTAGTGCGATACTTGATCATTCAGTGTACTTGTGTGTACTCACACACAAAGTTCAATGTTTGCAACACCACACCTAAGTGTGGTCGTTCTTTGTTCAATGTTTGACAACATCATCCCTACGTGTGATTGTTCCATGTGACTGTTCTAATGCATACTAGTTAGTGCACCTAACTGTGAATGTTCGTGTTTGATCATACTATACTATGTAACCTCGCACATAGAAAATGTTTGTCACTGTTTGTACTACGTAACCTCATACATAGTAAAATGTCTGTAACTAATCATGTTTGTACTACTATGCAATGTAGCACATAAAATGTGAATGTTTGAAATGTAGTACATCAATTGTACCTGATCATGCTTGTAAGTGTTTGAATTCTACAGTGTTTGTGTTCAGCACAATTGTTTGTAACAAAACCAATTGTATAAAATGTTTGTGTTTACCGTTTGAAATCTGAAGTGTTGGAGTGTGAATGATCACGTTATCCCCTTGTTGAAAGAAATTTCGTTCCAAAATTTAACGTTTCTTCACAGTGTTTGCAGTTGTTGTTTTGAACAGATGAGGATACTTCTTCATCATTTGATCTTCCCTTCGCCATGTGAATTCAGGTCAACGTCTTGAATTCCACCGGACCTTGACTATTGGAATTTTGCTGTGTTTGAGCTGTTTAACCTCTCGGTCCATGATTTCAGCCGGTTCTTTAATGAACCATAACTGTTCGTCCACTTGTATCTCCTCAAGTGGTACAATCAATGTCTCATCAGAAAGACATTTCTTTAAGTTCGAAACGTGAAAGACATCATGAACTCCGCTGAGTTCATCCGGTAATTGGAGTTGATACGCTACCGGACCAATCCTTTTTAGTATCTCAAAAGGTCCTAGTTAACGTGGGTTAAGTTTCCCCCGCTTGTCGAATCGTATCACACCTTTCCAAGGTGATACCTTTAGAAGAACTCGGTCTCCTACTTGAAATTCCAACGGCTTACGGCGTTTGTCAGCGTAACTCTTCTGTCGATCCCGGGCCGCTGCCATACGGTTCCGGATTTCAACTATCTTCTCTGTCGTTTCATGTACTAGTTCCGGACCTGTTATCTGACTGTCACCAATTTCAGCCCAACAAACGGTGAACGACATTTACGACCGTATAATGCTTCAAACGGTGCCGCTTGAATACTTGTATGATAAATGTTATTGTAAGAGAATTCCACTAACGGTAAGCGGTTTTCCCAACTATCGCCAAAATCAATAACACAAGCTCGTAACATGTCCTCGAGCGTCTAAATCGTACGTTCACTCTGACCGTCGGTTTGCGGATGATAAGCAGCACTCATGTCTAAACGAGTTCCCAAGGACTTATGGAGAGATTTCCAAAAGTTTGAAGTGAATTGGGCATCCTGATATGATATGATAGAGATTGGCATGCCATGTCGTGCTACCACTTCCTTGATGTAAATGCGAGTCAGTTTCTCCATTTTGTCGGTTTCCTTAATTGCCAAGAAATGTGCAGATGTCGTTAATCGATCGACAATTACCCATATCGTATTACAACCACTTGGTGTACGGGGTAACTTAGTAATGAAGTCCATCAAAATCTGTTCCCATTTCCACATAGGTATTTCTAGTTGTTGTAATAAACCAAACGGCTTCTGATATTCAACTTTGACGTTCGAACAGGTCAAACATTTGCTAACATACCTAAAAATGTCGGCTTTCATATGAGGCCACCAATACAGTGCCTTCAAGTCATGATACATCTTGTCTGATCCCGGATGGACTGAATATCTAGACTTGTGTGCTTCATCCATCACGAGTTCCCTTAAACCACCATGCAAAGGTATCCACAGTCGATTACTGAAATAACGAATTCCATCAGGCTTGACATCCAATTGTGTTTCCATTCCTCGTAAGGATTCATGTACCAAGTTATCCTTTTCTAAGGCTTCAAGCTGAGCACTTCGTACCTTGTCAGGTAAGTCAGTATGTATCGTCATAATAAGTGCGCGAGCCCGCCTTGTCGATGTTGTGTCTTTTCTGCTTAAAGCATCAGCTACCACATTAGCTTTTCCCGGATGGTACTTGATCGCGCATTCATAGTCATTCAGTAACTCGACCCATCGTCGCTGTCTCATATTGAGTTCCTTCTGATCAAAGATATGTTGCAAACTCTTATGATCAATGTAAATGGTACAATTGGTTCCATATAAATAATGCCTCCAAATCTTCAAAGCAAAAACCACTGCTCCTAACTCCAAGTCATGAGTAGTGTAATTCTTTTCGTGTGGTCTCAGTTGCCTTGAAGCGTAAGCGATCACTTTATCACGTTGCATCAACACACATCCCAAACCTTGTGCAGATGCGTCACAATACACCACAAAGTCTTCTGTTCCTTCTGGTAAGGACAGAATCGGTGCACTGCAGAGTTTTTGTTTCAATAGTTTAAATGCAGCTTCCTGTTTATCCGTCCAATCATACTTCGTCCCTTTGTGAGTAAGAGACGTAATTGGTTGAGCGATCTTTGAGAAACCCTCAATGAATCGTCGGTAATAACCCGCCAAACAAAGGAATTGTCGTACCTCAGTAAGGGTCTTTGTTGCTTCCCAATTCTTAATCGCTGGATCAACATGTATGCCCTTTTCATTGACTATATGGCCCAAAAATTGAACTTCTCGCATCCAGAAGTCACATTTCGAGAATTTCGCGTACAATTGTTCTTGTTTCAGTAATTCCAACAGCAATCGAAGATGTTCAGCATGATCCTCCTTAGTCTGAGAATAGATGAGAATGTCATCAATGAAAACAATGAGAAACTTATCAAGATAAGGTTTGCAGACTCGATTCATGAGATCCATGAATACTGCGGGAGCTTTCGTCAATCCAAACGGCATGACCAAGAATTCATAATGGCCATAACGCGTCCTGAATGCTGTCTTAGGAATATCTTCCTCTTGGACTCTGAGTTGATGATAACCAGATTTGAGATCGATCTTCGAGTAGTAACTCGAACCTTGCAACTGATCGAACAGATCGTCAATTCTAGGTAACAGATATCGGTTTTTGATGGTAACCTTGTTAAGTTCCTGATAATTGATACACATACGGAAAGTCCCGTTCTTTTTCTTGACAAATAAGACTGGAGCTCCCCAAGGTGAAAAACTAGGTCGTATAAAGACCTTATCCAACAACTCTTGCAGTTGTGTAGATAACTCTTGCATCTCAGATGGTGCCGGTCGATAAGGCGCCCTAGCTATCGGTGCTGTGTCTGTTGTAAGGTCGATTCGGAATTCCACTTGTCTGATAGGTGGTAATCCCGGTAAGTCTTCTGGAAATACTTCAGGAAATTCACAAACTACTGGAATGTCTTCAATCTTCTTCTCAGCTACCGGCTTCTCAGTTATAAGTGCTATAACTGCTGTATGACCACTACAAAAAAAACGCCATGTGCTTTCATACAAGATATGAGACAAAGTGGCGTACTGCTCTTCTCACCTTGTATGTACAGTGTCTCTCCATTTGAAAGAGGTATACGAACGATCTTTTCATGGCTTACTATTTCAGCCTGGTGTTTGGACAACCAGTCCATGCCAATAACTACATCAAAACTGCCTAAAGTGATAGGCATAAGATCAATTTCCAGTGTTTGACCCATCAAATCAAGGATACATCCCTTAAAGATTTGTTCAACTACAATCAACTTTCCATCAGCTAGTTCTACAGTGTATGGTTTTTCTAAGGCAGTGGGACTAGCATTTAGCAACTTCGAAAATGAACTAAATACAAAACTCTGGTCTGCACCAGTATCAAATAGCATAGAGGCATAGTGATTATTCAAGAGGAACGTACCCGTAACAATGTTGGGATCCTCCCGTGCTTGACGTCCTCCAATCACAAATGCCCTACCCCTAGCACCATTGTTGTTGTTGTTATTGTTGTTATTGGTACCGTTGCCATTGCCGTTGCCGTTAGTATCATTAGCCCCGCCTTTCTTGAGTTGTGGGCAATCCTTTTTGAAGTGCCCCGGCTTACCACACTCAAAGCACCCCTTCTGAGTGTTGTTCTGGTTGTTGTTCTGATTGTTGGAGTTGTTTTGTAGTTCCCCACAGCAGTCTTTGGCTGCGTGACCCATCTTACCACACCGTTGGCATTTGTTCTTGTCACATTGATTCCCCAAATGATGGTATCCACATTTGTTGCACTTTGGGTATTTACCAATATACCCTCCTGATGATGATGACTGCTGACCACTGTTCAAATTGTGATAAGACTTGTTTGAATCTTGTTTGCGGTTCTGCTGAAACGATTGTTGACTGAAATTCTTGGAATTGCTGCTTTCCCACTTCCTCTTGTGGTCTCCCACCTTAGTAGTTGCTGTTCGTTTAGGCAGAGTTCCTTGTAACACTGCCTGATCAGTCAATTGGTGCGCCAACCGAACAGCTTGTTGAATCGTTGTGGGATTCGCAGAAGTGACCAACCCTTGAATCTGAGGCACTAATCCCCTGATGTACCTCTCAATCCACTTGCTCGGTGGATTAGCCATGTGTGGTAGGAGTCTGGCTAATTCGTGTGACCGAGTAGTGTACTTCTCAATGTTAGACCCCTCCATCTTAAGATGCCAGTACTCATCTTCTAGCTTTTGTATTTCACTGCGAGGGCAGTACTCCTCTTGCAGTAAGGTCTTGAACCCATTCCAAGTTAGGGCATTGGCCTCACCCAATCCCAGAGTTTGAACATTGGAGTTCCACCAAGTCAATGCTGGACCTTCCAAAGTTCCCGTAGCATACTTAACTTTATTCTCATCAGGACAGTTGCACATCTCAAACACTGATTCCGCCTTTTCAATCCATCGTAGGAGTCCAATGGCCCCTTCCGATCCTTTAAAGTTGTGTGGCTTGCAGTCCAAGAACATATTGAACGTGCACAACTGTGGGTTCACCAATGCCCCTGCTGGACCCTGTGGTCCCGTCGTGTGTGTCTGGGTGTAGTTCGCGATAGCCTCCGCGATCCTTTTGTTGATCAGCTCATTGAGCTCAACAACTGTCATATTGATGTTTTCGCCGGCCATTATCTTCACATTTACAAATATACGTAATGAGATTACATAATCACCATTCATGCATATGCAAACACAACAATCAATCATTGTTATCGAAATACTATTTCTCATAAAGATAATTTCTTTTCATTAATTGTAGGTAATCAACTAAACATGATATTTTATTTGTTATGAGTACATCCCACTCATATAGGTTTATTACTGAAAGATAAATAACATAAAATAGCTAAACTCCACCATTTGGTGGTGCAACACTAGGAGATGAATCAGCCTGCTCTGGTGGACCACCCCCTGCACCGTGATCATATTGTATATGTTCGGTGACAAGTGTCAATGCCTGCTCAGCCAAATCCCCGACTATGTTGGTTCCATCTATAGCCGCATTAGATAGTGCAATGGCCTCTTCGGCCCTTGCCTCTAGCCGCACGTAGTTCCGTCTCTTGTTGTCGTGCCTCAGCCATAGTTGCACGAAATTCAGCATCTTGAAGTCAGTCGGTGAGTTCAACGATAGCATTTCGTCTCATTTCCACATCTTCCACCAGATTCTCATGTAACTCGTCTGTACGAGTCAGCTCCTCCTTAAGACTCCTCCATTTCTCCATAATCCAGTTGTTGCTTTCCAACAATCCTGTGATTGCCCCTGCTGCCTCGCGCATATTACGGATCTCCCGATCCATACGTGCCACGAATGCAGCAAACGCTTGCTCTAGCGGATACCCTAAAGACGGTAATGTCCAAATGCCAGTAGTAGAGGTAGTAGCGGGTGGTGGAGGCACTCTCTCCTCACGTACCCAGCTACGGATAAGATCAGGGAACCATTGCCAATAACGGCTGCTCCCTCTGGGTCTAATGTGAATATCCTCACCATAGTGGACAGTATAATCCACTGATTCTAGTTTCCTCTTCTTAGCTGCTTCAATTTCCACATGTGACTCCTCTTCAAGAATACGCTTAGACGATGATGCCATATCTGTTACATAACACTTATGTAAATACTATGCTAATAGCAGTTGTGTCAACAAGTGTCTAATGGCTAACAGTTATAGTCTAAGTCTACTAATGCAAACCTAGTTCGCTATAACCAATGGCTCTGATACCAATTTGTCACACCCCCAAATTTTCAACTAACGGAATCATACCGTTTGGGACGTGACAAACCAGGATCTCAGATCATTAGACATAATGAAGACCTCTATATGATTTTCAAACATACTTTGGTCTAAAACTGTAATATCAAAGTTCTACCGTTGCGGAAGCGTTTTTAAAACAATAACAAACATAACGGTTCAAAAACTGTAAATTACAAAGCAAAGTCTCAAATGTTCAAATCCAAAACAATCAGTAATGTAAAATATGCATGCGACTCGATCTCCTAGTCCATGCTTGCTTGATCTTGTATCTTAACGTCCTGAGAAAACATGTAAATCAAGTCAACACAAAGGTTGGTGCATACACAGGTTTATTTGATCATAAATGTTTGAAACAACTGTTGAAATGAAATGTTTGCAGATAACATAATCACACATTGCATAGTCATGATAGCTAGTCATTGTACTATTTACATAAGTGGTCGACACCGAAGCTGATTGTTTGAGTGTTGGTTGCCTTTCCACTATTGTCTAACACAAACAATAGTAATGTTGAATTGGCTAGTTAAACACCTCCGTAGATCCCATCTACCAAGTGAGGTTTGTCAAACCCAATAGATCTATCTTCAACTACCACGCTTTGCATTACGGCAAACCAAACGGTTCGAAATGTAAGGACTTTGAGTGTTATGTTCGCACTTATAGTAAACAGCTAACTCATGCAAGTGATATGTATCGAAAATGTTTGTTGCACATGTTTTCTCCCCCAAACAGTTAAAATAAGAAAAGGGGCCGTGTACGCACCTTAGTATGCAAGTAGAACGATCAAGTGCTCGTGATATCGCGTAGACAACCTTCTACAAAGAATCTGTGTCATTACAATAACGTCGCGTTATTCGTAATGTCAAATCGTGTTTGTGGTCTTATACGTGTCAACATACGTATATTAAGTTGTTTAAAACATTCATACAAAAGTACGTAGAGTTTCGAATTTGTTTGTTTAAATCGTATAAGTATATACGATGTCGTTTAAACACGCGTAATTATACGCAACTATGATTTCGAGTCAAAATGTAATTTTTATCATTCTAATTTGTTCGGGATTCCATTTCGGTTCCAACGAAATTCGAACGGGTTAAATCGGATCTAAAACGAAGAAGTTATGGTTTAAAATACAAAATTTTGATTAAAATTCCAAAACTGTCAAGGGCAAGGGTCGATCTCTTGACCTCTCGAACCAAACACACGCACACTACCAACTGTTCTGCTTTATATTTCGTTAACATCTTTCTGTTTAAATGATTTTAACCACAATCCGATTGATTCCCCTTTTTTATCTTTAATCGAAATCATCAAGTCTAAATTGATGTCCAATTCAAATCTGATCGGTCCCCAAACCATGGGGCTTTTGCTTCATGGATCCAAACGACTCTAAGGATGGTTTTAATTTGATTTTCAAGTTTGTTCTTATCAAAAACCCCTAATAAGTTCATCCGAAAAAAACCCTAAAAATCGAATTCGTGTAATTTAATGTTGTTTTATGAAATTGGCAGAGGGTTTTCATTACACATGATATTTAGAACCTATCTGCAATATTTAATTTGGGTAACAAGTTCAATAGCTTCAAAACCCCCAATTCGTTTTTGTTTATGAACCCTAGATTTCAAAATCGTTTAATTCGTTGTTGTTTCAACAAATCAACATGGGGTTTTCATTAAGTGAGCAATTCTGAAACCCCCTGTATAATTTAATTTGATTTTCGAATCCCTCTTGATCAAAACCCCCAATTCTTTTCGTATCAAGAACCCTAGATTTCCAGTTCATAGAATTCGTGTTTGTTTATTACAATTAAGATATGGTATTCATTAAAGGGATGTTTTAGAAGCTTTCTAAATAATTCAATTTGATTATAAAGCTCGTTTGAGTAAAAACCTCCAAAACGTTTCATTTCAAGAACCCTAATAATCGAGATCTTGCAATTCGATATTAGAACTACGAATTAACATGGGGTTATGCTTAGTCGGCCTTTTTAGCATGTGGGGGTGTAGTTTGTTACCTGATTTGATATCGAATTGAAGTTGCTCGACTTTGAGGTGGAGTTCGGCCGACCTTTAATCGAAATCCTTAAACCACGACTTCTGGAATTCAATTGATTGATGAAACAGGTCCTAATATTGCCGATTAGATGTTATAGGAGTTCAATTGTGCGAAATTTGATCGAATTGTGTTGTTTTATAGTCCCTAGTAACGGTTTCATCTTTAAATGTTGTTAATTGGGTTTAATTCGTCAATTTATGGTTTATTAACTGATAATAACCGTTAGGAATCATCAATATAGGTTTTATGATTGATTAATTCGATTAATGATGATGAATTACTATTAATCTCTAATTTCCCTTTTAATTTACAACGAATTTTGACCTCAAAAGTCAAAATTGAACATTTCTAGCAATTACTAGTTAAATTCACATAATTTAAATGTTTTTAAACTTGTTTTGTTCAATTCTAATCTTTCTTGTTTGACATTGTTTGATTTTGTATCGTTTCTGTTTAGTTTTTCATTAACGGGGTTAACCCGGAATTGCCGGATTGTCACAATAATGATGAAGTGGTCTGAGTTGTAGTGATCTTAATAAACATCAAGATTCTGAATTCAAGAAGAGAGACGATGGTGCAGGTGAGAAGAATAGTGATGAAAGTCAAGAATATGGAAAGAAGCAGGGAGAAGCTGGTCCCAGTCAACAAGAAGATGATCGATTGATGTTTGATGTTGATGATTTGTTGGAAGAGAACGTGGAGATGACTGAAAAAGAAGATCCTGGCAAACGAAAGGTATCCTCATCAGCTGAATATGATTACTCAAATGTTGATAAGTGGGTTGCTGGAAGGAGAGTGGATACTTCTGAAAGACTGATAATTCCTAGTGTTCGTCACAAGGATTATTTTAAGCAACAACAAGACTTGCTAGAGATTATGTTTTTACAACCGGGAAAAGTTTTTATGATCAATTTGGTGATAGGTCTGGCATACATTCATGGCATTATGATGGAGACAAAAGAATGTGGGTGGTTAAAAGAAAAGGTGGCAACTTGGAGTATTATAAAAGTCCCTTGGACTTTAAATCATGGACTCGTGTGGATCTGGCTGAACTTGATGAAGCTCCATTTTTCAATCCGTCAAATGATCCAAGAGGAACAAAATTTTATGATTTTCTTCATGAGTAAGTCTGTTTAAATTTCAAAAGGATGAAAACAACATAGTCAATGGTGAAGAAACACAAAGGAGTCAAAGATGGTTGAACTGGGAAAACTTTCACATCGATAAGCTGGCCACTGACAAACAAGTTGAGAAGTATACCTATCCCACAGAGATTTCCTGATTGATGTTTGTCAAACATTTTTGTGTGGGCAATTGATTCTGAATCTTCTAAAGCCGTGATTAATTGTGGGGATCATGAGTATAGAATCTTGGACAAGAATGACCTGCTGATATTTGGAGAGCATGATATAAAGATTTTGGCTATGCATCAAATTAAGACCGATCTGGTTGTTGAAGTACACGGTAAAGATTTTACCTCATTGGCTGCATTCATTGTTAGAACCAAGTTTGGGCAGGCTCAAAGGTGATGCAGACTCTTCCTCCTGAACCTTGATTTTAACTAATGATATCATAATCCTAGGGGGAAGATTGTAAGGGATATTTTTGAAGGATTCTGATATCCATAAGATGGTTCTCAGCTGATATAGGGATTCTCGGTTGTCTTGGTGGTGTCCGGTTCTCGAATGATCTTTTGGTTCTCGATTTACATTCAGTTAATATACATAGTTGTTTTCTTTTAGAGATAATTAGACATTCATTAAGTTTATGTTCAGAGAAGTTTTGATTCTGTTGTTCTCTTTTATTGTTCTTGTATCAGACGAGTATTTCATGATTAACATACACTCGTATGCAAGTTTGTGAATTTTCTTCTATTTCTTGATTGATTAACTATTGATTTTCGCTCATTAGTTAGTTGATTTGATATTGAGTTGTTTAGATCCACGTGTTTGGGACTTACAAATTTAAAACAAGAACTATTTTTATAAAATAATTTTAGTTCAAATCTTTTAAAGTGGTAATTCCTAAAAAACGTTTTTAATTCCTTTTCATTGTTTTAATTATCATAAAAAATATTTATTTTGGTTATCTCGTTGGAACGTGTAACTTACGTTTATATTCGTAAAGATCGTCGCCTTTACAAACACAAAGCTCGTATCGTATTCCAACTTGATTTATAAATTTACGGAATATCGTTTCAAAATTCTTAATCCTAATAGATGTATTCGTGTGGATCGTCACCCATGCGAGCACACTATTAGGTTATCCTTTCTGAAATAACATTCACAAATTATATTTGTGTCCTCACCAACTCTTAAATATTTTCACTATCATTATTATTTTAATTCGTTTATCAAATCCAACTTCCCAATAACTCTCCTCACTAAATCATATCACTGACACATCCATGATAGACAGAAGTAAGTTTATGTATAGGGCATACGTAGAAGTCAGTCGCAACCTATTCAGCCACTAGCCCACCACTACTTCGATAAACCATGACCATGTGTCCTTGCCTATATTTAGTGATAGAACCTTAGACTTTTACCCAAAACCATTTAAACCAAAATATGTAATACATGTGGAAACTGCAATAACTACTCTAGGTATGTTCTTGTTATATTACAACTAGGAATTCCCTGTAGTTCATGCGTTTCAATTATGTGTTCTCAGTAGTGAAATTCAGAGTTCATATCATAAAACAACACTAAATAACAAAATAGCATTATGTGTTCTTTCATAAGTAAAATCAGTGCAATAATAAATACCTGAAAATCAGTGATGTTACGTTCAATATCATAAATATTGGGTCTTCAAAACATATTTGAATAAATATGAACATATATTTTAGGAACATGATTATACTCTTATACATAACCTTATTATTTTCGTTAAACTCACTCTCACCCATCTTCATCCAATATATTAAGACAATTATATGTATATATATAGGAGATGGTTCGAATGTTAACCTTGTCATAACGCGATAACTATATATCTAGATCTTAGTGGTTTAAAATCAAAGGTAAAGATCATCCAACGGTTGATAATAAACTACCTTTACAAACAAATTAGAAAGGGCAATATGGGAAAATTCTTTTACTGAAAAAAGCTGCAAGCCTGCAATAGGTGTCCTCTTTAACTTTTTTCAAAAGTTATCAAGTACTTGTCTCTCTCTCTCTCTCTCTCGTTCATTTTAGGGGCTGTTTGGTAGAATCTGTATTATTAAGTGCTGAACCAGTAAGAGGTCTGAACAAATAAGAGGCTCTGAATCAGTTAAGTGTTGAATCAATAATGTTGTTTGGTTGGACCTCTGAACGAATATATCAAATGACTATTTAACCCTAAAAAATCAGTCTCCTCACCGGCGCCCCCCTTCACGAGCACCACCTCATCCGCCTTCAACTCCGTCGCCACCACCGCGTATTCCGGCTTCAAAGCCTGACAATGCCCACACCACATGGCGTAAAACTCCACCATAACATAACCTATTGCTCTCCAAGAAATCGATGAAATTAGATGCCTTGGGTACCACAACATCACTCTCTGAATCGTCGTATTCTCCCTCTTCGTCTGCGAAATCATCCAGATCATCCTAGTTCTCTAAATCATGATCATCATGATGGTATGATTCGGCCTCGTCGTGCTCGTCTTCCTCTTCTAAGAAACTGAGATCTTCATCAAGATCGTCAGTTTGTTTGGGCGACCGAAAACGAAGATCTTACCTTGGATACGCCGGCGATAGGGTCACGCGGTGGCTGGAGGTTGAAGACGACAGTGGTGTTAAGCGGCGGCCCTGGTGGTGTCCCGGTCATTCTTGCGTGAAAGAGGGAGAGACGTGAAGTGGGGAAAGTAATTTTTACCCCTAGGGTTTTTTCTTTCATTCAGACTTCATTTTAATCTGAACCATTCAGAGAGATGCTGAATTATTCAGATGAGATTTTAAACTGAAACAAACACCCAAGCCTCTTACCGGTTCAGATGTTGCCTCTTAATGGAATCATTAAGAGGCAAACAAACACCCCCTTAGAATTTTGGGGGGTGTAGGACCGAATTTCTTGTGGCAAAATTGCAGAGTAAGTTCGTTCAACCTTTAAAGCACTTGTCTCTCTCTCTCTCTCTCTTCGTTCATCTAGGTCGACATCGTCTTAAGGTATCCAGTGTATTGTCAAGACAAATCCAGAGACTGTTGTGGTCAATCTCTCTTCGTTGATTTGGGATTTATGGTTTTCGTGACCCAAAATCTAAAGCAAATTGCATGTTAAAGACGACTGATTTACGATATGGAGCATCGTCGTAAAGGTATATCCGTTCAACCTTTAAAACCATTGTTAACCTAGCTTCTTTTTGAACATTAAGGTATTTTCTGGTCGATAATGTAATCCATTTTTCAACATTTGAAACCGTTGTTAACCGACTTCTATGTTTCATCATGAGCGATTTTTGGGTTCTCTCTTGTGAACCATAATTTTTTATACGGAAGTATATGTAGGAATTTAATTTTTTTAATTACCATAACCTTTTCTTCAGGTGAGTTTTTCTAATTGCACCTAGTAATTATGTTTTTATACGGTATTAGTGATAAAATTTAGCATTTTTTGGTTATATGCATTAAGGGCATCAACAGCAAATAGTTGTATGCAAATGGTTGAAATGTATCTATGCACCTCATTTGGTTGTATACATTACGAGCACCTAATAATCATGTGAACCATAAGGTTGAACACCTAATAATCTTTTTTTATGAATTATTATTGTAGAAAGTTTGTATTGTTTGGTAGATTTACGGTTGAAAATGAAATGCAAGTAGCATTGAAATGTGTCTATGTTTGTGAAAATAACCATATTAGTGCTCGTTTTTCTTGTTATATACGATAACCAATTGGAATACTCTTTATTTGAAGTAACAACAAAACCTATGGTATTTGAGGAAATAGAAGAATAACCAAAAGTTGAGATAAGTAGGTAACCTGGAACTTACAAATATGAAGACAATTGAAATTCATTCTAGTGGGCGACCAAGACAGAGTAAAATGCCACAAATTACTTTACTTTAGATACATTATTTAAAATTAAAATTTTAAAAAATGTAAATTGCAAGAAGGAAAAGTGATAGGATAGCCAAAAAGTCACTTATTAGATTCAAAAACACATCCAACAGCCTTGTTGAGGTTGATTCAGAAGATGATATTCAAAAAACAAACACTGGTATTGTTTTAAGTAAATAACAAAAAGTGATATAAAGTTAGGTAAAATTTACTAACCATTTTTAGCTTCAGAGAAGTGTTACAATAGTCCACAAGATGAGTGTTACATTCGTGTGATGCAAAGGAAAAACAAAAGAAAAGGTATTTCCTTTCATCATCCTATTAACACATTAATTTTAAAGTCTAACGTTGGTTTTACTTTTTGAAAACAGTCATTAACATTTCATATAGCAGTGGTGTCAAAGGTGATTTTTCTTTTATATGATTTGTAGTATAATGTTTTATAAGTATGTAAATTGTATCGTTTTGTATCAGAAAAATGTGTGGTTGATGTAACTAGTGTAGGAGATATAGAAAAAAGTAGCAATAGAGTTAAAAGGCATAGGGAGGGCCGTATAACTAAAAGGAAAAGGTTACAAAAGAGAAACAAGATAGAGAAGGAAAACAGGTCGAATTTGAATGTTGAATGATTCCTATGGTAAACAGAGGCTCACCAAAACAATTTTTTAAAGGAGTGGGTAGTTTAAAACCAAAACAAAGAAAAGTTGTTCAGGATATGGGTTTTGGAAAGCTCCTACGTTTTAACGTTGATGGAATACAAAAGAAGATGGGGCATTATATTCTGGACTGTTTGGATGTGTCAACTATGGAAATAGTTGGTAGAGAAGGCCCTATAAAGGTGAGTCAACAGGAGGTGTTTAGTTTGTTAGGAATTCCAAATGAAGGGATTGATTTAAAATCTGTTAATCCAACAAGGAATCAGGGTAAAAGATCTGAAGAGTGGAGACGTTTATATCCCAATGCAAGTATGGGTGGTTACCCAGCACCAAATCTCCTTTTAAGGGATATTTAACAATACTTGCGGTACATTTTATGTTTAATTATAACATTGTAATTTTATATATTGAACATGAACTGATTTCTATGTGTTTCTTTATAGTTGTTGTACGTTGACGACGTTGAATGCAAAGGAATGAATGTTGACCATGCCATACCCCTGATAGAATTTTGGAATATTGAGAAGCTGAAACAAAAGGAGGCGTTGGAGTTGGAACAATTTGCTGAAAGCGAGGATATGGTAGTAAAAATACCGAAAAATTTCGATTTTGATATTATAAATTATAAAAAATTTAAATAAACTTTGAATGTTCAAAATATAGGGGAACATGATGAATCTGGAGTGTATGCTTGAGTAGACATTGTGCAACAAGAAGAAGATGGAGTTAGCAATCATGAGGAAGATTGAAGATGAACCAAAAAACCATATAGTTAGGCTTATGTCGGTGAAGTTTGAGAGGATTTTCAATGAAAAGGCGTGTGTTGTTGAGTCTTTATAAGAGAAAGAAGTTGGAAAGAAAAATGAGGAGTCATCTAACATGAGTCAAGAAATTTTGAAGAATGGATTAGGTGATGATATAGATGATAGGATTATGGATTTTGTTTGGAAATTAATAGGCGTAGACAAGTGTGGATAGAAAGTGAGGATGAGGAAGAGGCTATTGATATAGAAAAAGTTGTTAACGATAATAATCCAAATTGTAATGTCAACAAATATGATGATCGAACAAAGGTTGGTAAGTTTATAGTAGAGGAAGTGGACTTCAGTTGCCTAAGTTTAAGTCTTGGTTTTACACAAGAACAAGCTGAAAGAAAAGGGGTGGAACAATCAGGTACAAAGATGTATTAAATTGACATTGCATAAATAACAAATGTAAGTTCATGTAATTTATTAAATTGATGTTTTCAATCCATGTAACACCAATGTAAGTTCATGTAATTTAATGATACATGCCCGCATTTAAACTTAAACAACAAAAAAGTACCTTTGCAAAATATTTGAATTAACATGTTTATGAAAATATAAATAACTATCATTTTCTAAAAGAAATGTATATCAATAACCAGGTCTATATATCTCATATCGTGGGATTACTATTATTATGTCTATATATCAATAATGTGATCTATTTAAATGTAGAGAAACCCCAAGAAGATTCACAAGACAAATTTCCAGGTTTCAATTTGAGGCTAACACAGGCTGAAATTGAAGAAGGAAGCCAAATTTCAGGTTTGAATAGATCTGAATAGTATACTAAGTTGTTTTTGCATTGAAGATTGTATAAACCTTGAAGGAAAAATATGGGACAAGGTTTGCGTAGACAAGCAAGGCAATAATATGAAGCAAGGATTGGTGAATGATGAATTTCCGACTTTTAGTCTTGGGTTAACACAGGAGGGAAATCAAGAAGAGTGCAATAAATTACATGTTTGCAAATAGCTAGAATTTAGAAAAAAATAGTCCATATATAGATGCATGTAAGTAAAATGTGTGCGCAATAATGTAAATGAAATATTACAACATCGTTTATGTGTGTAACATATATGTGGGTTTGTCTTTGGATTCGGTATTGCTTTTTTTTTTTTTAATTAATGTAAACATAGCAGGCAAGGAATTAAGTGAAAAGATGAATGTACCTAACGTGACTCAAAAAATGAGTGCACCAGGTTGTAAGTTGGTGGGGAGGACAAAAGCAGTTAAAAGCCTAATGACGATTTATGTATTAATTTAAAATAGTGTTATTGTAAGTTGATGTAATTTTATTTTATATTTATGAAATTGATTATTTTTGCAATGTATGTTAATGTAAGTAAATCTAAAATGTACTTTTTGAGACATATAAGCTGATGTTCGTTTGTGTTACATTAATGCTGAAATATTGGCAGAAAAATATAGTGCGAATGCGCCACCACAAGAAGAAACTGAAAGAAAAGGGGTGCAACAATCTGGTACAAAGATGTATTAAATTGACATTGCATTTTATTGACTACATCAGTTTAAAATTGATGTTTTTCATCCATGTAACACAAATGTAAGATCATGTAATTTGCTGCAACATGCCCCCATTTCTTCATAAACAACAAAAAAGTACCTTTCCTAATAATTCGAATAACCAATTGATAAAAATTTTTATAACTACCATTTAAAAAAGAAATATATATCACTAACCAGATCTGTATATCTCATATCACGGGAATACTATCATTATGCCTGGGTAAGGCGTAAAATTGAAAGAAATATATATATCAATAACCATATCTATATATGTAAAATATAAAACCCCAAGGAGATTCCAAGAACCAAACCCAAGGAGATTCACAAGACAAATTTCTAGAAAGACAAGAAGGAAGTCATATATCAGGTTTGAATATATGTAATTATTGTTATATGGTCACTTGATTTTGCATTGAAGATTGTCTGGAGATTAAAAGAAATATAGGAGACAAGATTTGCGTAGACAAGCAAGGCAATAATTTGAAACCAGGATTGGTCAATGATGGATTTCCCACATTTAGTTTTGGGTTAACACAGAAGGGGAATCAAGAGAAATGCAATAAAGTTACAAGTTTTCATATAGCTAAAATCTTGAAAAAATAATATTCCATATATAGAGATGTATGTAAGTAAAATGTGTGCGCAATAATGGAAATAAAATGCTATATTACTATGTATGTATGTTACATATATGTGGGTTTGTCTTTGGATTTGCTATTGCGTTTTGATTTATTAATGCAGACATAGCACGGAGGCAAATAAGTGAAAAGATGAATGTGCATGATATGACTCAAAAAATGAATGCGCCAGGTTGGAAGTTGGTGGGCACGACAAAAGCAGGTAAAAGCCTAATAATGATTTGTGTATTATTTTTAAAATTGTGTAATTGTAACGTAGATTAATGTAAGTAAATCTAAAATGTGGTTTTTGAGACGGATAGGCTAATGTTCGTTTGTGTTACATTAACGCAGAAATATTGGCAGAAAAATATAGTGCGAGTGCAGGTATGAATCAAGGATTGAGTGCCCCGCGTTCTAGGTTGGTGGGCTGGGCAAAAGCTGTTAAAAACTTGATATTGATTTTGGTATTATTTTAAAATGTTATGTGTCAAAAAAAATAACATGGGTCAAAATAAGATCTATGTTTTATAACACTTAGTCTGGTATTAGCATATGTTTACCTTCTATTACGGTATTATAAGTTAATGTAAGTACATTTTATAATGATTTAAGTTACTGTAATATAAATATATGTAAATGTAAGTAACCGACTAACGTAGTTTTTGGTACAAGTAGAATGATGTTGGTTTTTGTTACATTGGTGCAGATATATTGGCTGAAAAAAATAGAGTAATTGCCGAATTTTAGGCAAGGAAAGTTGTATCAAAAACTCTTCTAAACTGTAGAGTTCAGAGAAACGAGTAGACAATTGTGGTGAAAAGGAAAACAATAATATTCAAGGTTTGATTGAGCAAAATGTTCAAGAAAAAGGGTACCAAAAATCAAGTCAATACACGCCCTGATCTTATGAACGTTAAATTAAAAATACATGATTGGGTTACATTGTAAGATGTAGTTGAAGTTCAATGTAATAGTGTTATATTATTATAAGTTGATTTAAGTAGATTTAATATGAATGTAAGATACTGTAATAAGAAGGTTAATGTAACTAACCTGGTAGTTTGGTTTTTGGTACACCTATTTTGATGTTTGTGGGTGTTACATTAATACAAAAAAAAACAAAAGAAAAATATAGTAATTGCAGGAATTGAGGCAACGAAGGGCGTGTCAAAAAAACTCGATGAATGTGGAGTCTTTAAACGAGAGTTCAGACAAACCTGTAGATAGTTGTGGTGAAAATGCAGAGGCAGAGAATATCATTCCAAATTTAATTTAGACAGTTCAACAAAAAGCAGAGCAAAAACCCAGTGAGTACATGACCCAATATAATAATAATGCTTAAATTAAGGCACTGTAATAACTAGGTTGACGTAAGTATTAATGTGGTTTTTCACACACATCTATACTATATAATAAATAAATGTTTTGGCGGGACACATGTCACCATTATATACAACCTAAAAATTAGTTTTCCTGCTTCTCTCTCATATTAATTGTTTGTAAATAATCTTTTATTAGATTTTGATTTTTCTTATTTATCTTCTATTAAATAATAACAATTTTATTCAATTTAACAAATAAAATTATTACATCATAAGTCATATTATTTACTTTTTTATAGAAAGTATTTGAAAAATATGTAATATGCTATTTGAAATTAATGATTTAAAAATTTTATTTATTTAACCTGTGTAATACACAGGTTTTTACCTAGTATAATAATAATGCATAAATTGAGGCAACAAATAATTTGCCAAAAAACTCAACTAAACTTGAATCGTTAAATGATACTTGAGACAAACCTGTGGACAAGAGTTGTAGTCAAAATGCAGAGGGAAACAATGACATTCAAATAACGATTGAACCAGATGTTCAAGAAAAAACTGAGCAGAATATAGGTGAGTGCCTGACCCAATCCTTATGCATGTTGAATTAAAAATTAAAACATATTAAATTGTGGTTGTTTTAATGTATTCTAGAAGCATCTAAAACCTGTCATCAGATGCTTATCGGTAAAAGTAAACGTATAAAAGGTGTCTCAAGGGACTGCAAGTCACAATACTTGCTTCAAGAGGTTGAATTAACAAATAGGAACAGCAGAAAAGAAAATGTTGTATGGTGTTACGGCCATAACCCAGGCTCATTTGCCAGGTTGCTTCGGCCATAACCCAGGCTAGTCGGCCCTCGTTCTGTCGGCTCTAACCCTTTCGGCCAGGGTTCATTCGGTGGGCTGTGCGGCGGCACCACATGGTGCTCAGCTCTAGATCTTTCCAAGTTTAGTGGTGGTGTAGGTTAGGACTAGTTTTCGAGGTGTAGGGGTTGAAGGAAATGGGTTTAGAACTGGTTAGGGTTGGGTTCGAACCACGGGGTGTAAAAACCCTAGTTTTCGTGATGTTCAAGTGCTCATACCTCGATTTTCAGTGGATTATAATCCAGATCGTTTTTACTTTCGTGTAGAGGAGATCAAGAGCTTCGATTTGGTCCAAAGATGGATCAATTTGGTTTAGGAATGAGAGAGATCTTGAAGTTTGATGTTTGAAAATGGTAGAGAGAGAGAGAGAACTGGGTGGGGGGTTTTTAGAGAGAGAAAATGAGAGTGGTAAATGAAGAAGATGAGTCTTTCAAGGTATTTATACCCTGAGTGGGTTCGGTTTCGTTTCGTTTGCTCGGTTCTCGTCTTCGTTGCGTTTCTGGAACGTTACGCGCGTATTTTACGACTTTAAATGAAAGGATTTGTTTTTAAATATTTAAAAGGTGGTTATTCCTATTAAATCTTCTAAATTTGTTTTTCCTAAATTATTTCATCGAATTCGTTTCGTCAGATCGCGTCACCTTCGCGCGTATTCGTTCGAATCATCACCCGAACGAATACGACGATGGTTCACTTTCTGATTCTTGTTTTCTACTTTTCAGTCATCATTTCAGAACTTTAAACTTACAGATATGTTTGTGTGAATCGTCACCCACGCAAACACGCTGTAAGTTCATTATTCTGAAATAACACTGCATTTATGTTCAGAATTGTGTTTCCTCACTGAGGGACTAAACTAAACTTCCTGTTTTCACATTATTAACTTGAATTCATCTTGTTTTAATATTGAGTCCTCGGCCATCTGATTCCTGTCATTTGTAGATATCAGATCGCAACCGATATGCTCTTGCTGTTTACTTGTACACTGTTGTTTCTCTTGATTCATTGTATTAATTGTGCTTAGGTTTTCACCTAAATACATACAACTATTGTTTATCGTGAGTTGTTGTACTTATGGTATTAAAGTTTTCACTTAAGTACGTACAACTGTTGCTTGTTATCTGAGTTTTGTTGTTACAAACACTGATCATGCATCGTATTTACACATAGTAAATAGTGAAAGTACACATACCGTACGGACTTGCCGGACGATCAGGTACTGGATGTCACAGGCTACGATAGGAAATATAATTTGATTGTTGTTTTTTTTCCATGAGACATATGGAAATGTTCATGGGAAGTCACCGTAAAATGTTTGACTGCGAGTTCAATGCATTAGAAAAGTAGGTAAAAACTCAAATTCACACCCTACGTAAGAATTATGCCTGCAGGATTTTAATGTTGGATATAAATGTGCACAAGCGAAAATTTTTAGCAAAGGTTAGTTTGTAAAACAAGTCAAAGCATGTTAATGTTGGGTTTCCATGTTATGTTTCATTTCTAATGTTCTTAGATAGAGTTTGCTTGGTAGGAGTTATGTAACTTATTTTAAACTTAGTTTTTGCTAGAAGATATTAATGTTAAGTAGATATAGTTTATAATTTTTGTGAACACTTTTTGTCTAATTTAAATAATTAAGTGTGTCTAATTTATTTTGGCACCTTGTTGTAAGAATTAGTCCCTTAGAGAACATAAGTAACTAGTCCCCATGCATATTGTTTGATTATTATGATGTAAATTAATAATTAACGGTGTCTGCAATTACAAGATGACTAAGAATGTAAAGGTGATGTCAAATAAAGCTTATGTGAGTATGGTTAGGAAAAGGGGTGTGTGACAAATGTACTATTAAAATATATTTCTTGGTTATCATAGTACAAAAGTTTGGTGTATTGAAAAAGGGGTCTTATGTTATAAAAAAGTGAATGTCATTAGGTATATATAAAATAATTTGAAAGGTACAACATCATGTACCTACAAAAGTACATATTTCCCATATTTTTAAAAGAAAACGTGTGCATTAGAAGGTAACGAATGTGACTTTGGTTTTTATTAAACATTAGTATTTTGTCACATTCACTTTTATATACTTATGTATTTTCAGATTACGTAATAACATGTGCATTAAAAATTAACACCATTTAATTTTTATGATGCAAAATATGGTACACAAAACTATATTCTAGGTCATAAAATTAAAATTGTCATATGAATTAAAATAAATAAGAATAGTAATACTTGTTATATAGCATGTGCCATATAATAATATCATACCTACAATGAATGATGTACTGTTGCTCTGACATGGAAAATTAATTTGATCAGGTACATGGTGTTGTACCACATTTTTTATATAGTAGCAGCCATATAAGTTGCGTTAATAAATTGTTATAAAGATATTAAATTATCATAGGTCATATTAATGTAATAAACGTTTTCAAAACTCAAAAAAGTAACTAATGAATAAAAAAGAAACAATTTATATTAAACCAAAAAAAATTGTCACATGAAACCTAAAACTAATAAACTGTAAAATGTTCTTACAAAAAGATTGTGTGACAACTAGTACTAAACCGTACGGCGAGTCCGTACAGTGTGTGTACTTTCACCATTTACTGTGTGTAAATACAGTATGTAAACAGTTGTGTGGCAACAGAACTCGGAAAACAAACCACAGTTGTATGTGTTTAAGTGAAAACTTAAATACAGTAAATACAACAACTCAACTGAACATCCTGTTATCACTTTGATGTCACATTGAATTGTCAGTCATCTGATTCCTGTCATCTATGGATATCAGATCGCAACCGATTTGTTATTGTTATTCGTTTGAACACTGTTGTTTCTGTTGAGTTGTTGTATTTACTGTATTTAAGTTTTCACTTAAACACATACAACTGTGGTTTGTTTTCCGAGTTCTGTTGCCACACAACTGTTTACGTACTGTATTTACACACAGTAAATGGTGAAAGTACACACACTGTACGGACTCGTCGTACGGTTTAGTACTAGTTGTCACAGTCTCCCCTTGTTAAAGAAATTTCGTCCCGAAATTTAAGCGTCATTGTCGGGTACTACTTTTTCTTTGCATAGGTGAAGATGCTTTGATATCATGTGTTTCTCATGTTCTCATGTTTATGCTAAGTTGTATTTAGAGTTTCCCCGAGTTTGTTCGATGTGATACGGATTCGCTTTCAGTCTCTCGACCGTACGATCCGAAATGTTTATGTTCCTTAAGAGAACATTGTTCGTATGTGACCTAGTCTTCCTTAGGGAACCTAGGCTTTGGTGTATAGTTATATAATGAGTAGACTTGATTTCATTGTTCCCATCAATTCAGGAACCTCAAGTCTACTGGGAGTGTATACAAACAGCTATGGCACGCGATGCCAAGCTACCTTACACTTCCAGTAGACTTGAGGTTTCTGGAAGTGTAAGGTAGCTTGGCATCGCGTGCCATAGCTGTTTGTATACACTCCCAGTAGACTTGAGGTTCCTGAATTTGTACACTGAATGAGGATGATCGACTGGTCCCTGCATGGGTTCAAGGTTCAAGGTCCCTGCATGGCACGCACGCCTTGTCGAACCTTGGGCTGTACACCTACTTACAGCGAACCTTGAACCCATGCAGGGACCAGTCGATCATCCTCATTCAGTGAACAAATTCATTCAGAAAACCTACAAAATCCCACGGCCCAATGGCCTGCTTCAGCTCAAGGATGTTTAGCTGACATGTTATTCGAACTAAACGTCATAACCGGACCATAAATGGGTAGTCGGCCCAAACTCAGGCCCACATCTTTTAAGCAGCCATAATGGGAATACACAAGGCCCAACCTTACCTTGACTATTTTCTTGATCAGTGCCCAATAACAACCCAATCTATAAGGACTAGAGTAGCCCAAACCTTGCTCTCGGCCCAAACCCACCCGAAAACCACTAAGGCCCGACAAGCCCAACGTTCAATCGAACAGGCCCAACAGTCCAACAATGGGTCCATTAATTCAATTCTTTTATTCTGGCCCACATATGATCCAGGCCCAGTTTCTTTTAACGCAGCCCATTAGGTTAGCCCAACAGACTTAAACCGGCCCATTAAACAGCAATGTGGGCGTGGTCACTATTACTTCCCAATATTGGCATCAAGGCCCAATAGCAGCCCAGCATGTTCACACTTGTCCCACACATGTACACGATCGAGTTGAGATCATTTGACCGAGGCCTAAACATCTGGCCCAATTATATTCATCCGGCCACATGTTATAACTTGGGCTCATCTATGGATTGACTCAAATTAATCCGGGTTATAATCAAACAATGGGCCCATAACCATTAGTTGATCACATGGAACCATTGATGACAAACATTTGAAAAAAATAAAGTAAGTTGAATATAACTCAATAACCAAGTCTACTAATATTAACTTAGTTGGACTAAAGGTTGTCAAAAGATGAGACGATTGAACAAGGGCCAGATGACGACCGAGACTCACGAGTGTTAGCCAACATTAGGGCTAACACATACACACACACACACAAATCGATACAACTTATACGCGTAAGTCACATACAATGTGAATTCAATACAGGATTGTGAAATCAACATCAAGAATAGCGAAGAGCGCGTGCATTCTTTCTTTTAAGCTAAGTCAACCCTACAACTACAAGGTGAGTTCATATGCCCCTTTTCTAATCTTTTCTGATTTCAAAGCTTGGGCTGAGAAACATGCTAAACTTTTATTAGATTAAAAGTTCTTTTAACATATTGCTTATATTATGATTTAGATAATAATAGTTTATCTTTATCATCGTTGATCATTACATGCTTGTTTGTTTGATATTATCATACTTGAGACAATTAGGAAGATACATGCCATTATAGCTTCCTGACACATGTATGTTCTAGAATAATATAAGTTGTTAAGAATATATCTTGCAACTGTTTATTATTCTTACACGATAGGATAACGGGGAAAACCATGGGATAACATGCCAATAACAATTACTAATGACAAGAATGATCATCATGATAAGGTGATTTCATGATAATAGGATCATTCACACATCACTAACATCGTGTATAAGACATGTTCTTATGACACTTTGTTCAAGATCGCTAGAACACGCAACCTTGAGATAACAGTTGAGACATTTACTTGTGATATCGAGGATGATATCGCTTGTACACACCTTAGGGATGGCATTCCCTACATGTACTATTACTGCCTATTAGTACTCTATTTAGAGTACATCCTATAACCGTCAGAGTGTGCCGATTACAATAACTATATGTCAGTCGGGTAAATCACAAACTCTAAGCATCAGGGCTAGGGGTAATCTAATGAACTATTACCGGGCACGAGTGGTGCTATCATACCTACCGGGCACGAGCGGTGCTATCATACCTACCGGGCACGAGAGGTGCTATCATACCTACCGGGCACGAGAGGTGCTATCTTACTTACCGGGCACGAGAGGTGCTATCATACCTTCCGGGCACGAGAGGTGCTATCTTACTTACCGGGCACGAGAGGTGCTATCATACATGCCGGGCTAATCCATAAGGAATAGCTAACAGAGACGATTATGTCTCTTACTTTGTTTGTTGGTTTATATTACGTGCCGGGCTAATCCGTAAGGAATAGCTAACAGAGATTTTATGTCTCTTTATCCAATTATTGGTTTATTTTAAATGCCGGCTAATCCGTAAGGATTAGTTAACAGAGATGATTACATCTCTTACTTTATTCATTGGGTTATTTTGCATGCCGGCCATTCCATCAGGAATGGTTAACAGAGATAATTAGGTCTCTCTCTTTTTCACTATTGGGATAAACATACCGGGAAATCAGGGGTGAAAGGAAATGGGTATCCATCGTTGTATTACAGGTAGTGTCGAGTGCAGTTAAGCATGTGGTGGGGTGGCGTCTGGGCTTGACCTTTTCGTATGCCCCTATATATAAGCATGCTTGACTGGATGAGACATTACCTGTACATATAACCATGGAGAGGACATTGTGTGGAACATGGGATTCAATTGTCAATACAACTTGTGTGAAACGCTGTAAACATGACTGATATAATTCAATGGTTTTCAATTACTAAACTTATGAACTCACCAACCTAGTGTTGACTTTGTTTAAATGCATGCTTTTCTCAGGTGATGGACAGGTCTAGATATCCAGCATCAGTGATTAAGCTAGAGGACTTTCAGAAGACCTAGCTTACTTTTGGATGCATATATTTTGATGACATTGTGAATCTCTTTTGCATATCTTGTACAGTTACAAGATAGAAACTACACGATTCTTTTGGAGTAGAATTACTTAGTTAAATTATGAACATGTACTGTGAAATTTAACTTCGTAATTCTATATTATATGTCATGTTAGCATTTCTCATTATTTATCATGTGCCATGTAAACAATCTGATCATTTGATTATCATTCAAGATATCGCGCCCCGGGAACCTTCCGCCCGACGGGAAAACCCGATCCGTTCCCGCCGGCCCGGGGTGTGACAGATTGTCCTTCCACCAACTATTATGTTAGTCGATGTAAGTTATCACTACATTAACTTGGCCTTTCTTATATGTAAAACAATCTAAGTCGATGTAAGTTAATACTACATCAACATGCTACTTATCTTTGTACAACTTTTTGTCAAAAACCTACTTATACATTAACTTGGTCTTTCTTATATGTAAAACAATGCAAGTCGATGTAAGTCAATACTATATAAATATACCACTTATCTTTGTAAAAAATTTTGTCAAAAACCTACTTATAACATTAGTGTAAGTTGATGTAACTCATTGCTTTATAAATAAAAATACTAAAATAATTAATTAGAATTTTCTGAAATAAATACTTATTAACAGTTAGTTAGGAATAAATTTTTTTCTGATTTTTAGAATTATATTTATAAATTTTAATAAAAGGAAAAGGATGGAAAGGGACTTAGATTTAAAAAAACAACGGTTAGGGAGCCTCCCCCGGGTTCGAAACCGTGACCACTGTATCCGAATCACAAGCTCCTACCACTCGGGTAGGAGACCTGAGAACGAAATGAAATGGAATCCAAATTAATAAACATATATCTGGAACTCTTCCCCTAATTCGACATAAACCCTAGAATTTGTTTGAATCCAGTTCGATCAAGACGCAATTCATTAGCCCCTGAATCCATAGGAATTGTGATCTAGTGATTAAAACGATTCGAATGGTATAGAACTTACTTGGTAATGATTCCAATTGAAGGGTGTGACAGTATGCTAGAAATCGACGTTGATTAGCAATTGTGATTATTACGAGTTGAAAGTATGCTAGAAATCGTGAATGTGGGTGAAAACCGTGTGCGAAACGGATTTCTAGATTCTCCGAAATCGTAAAACAAAGAAAAAATTCAAAAATATTGCAATCTGGGAACCTGTGCGGTATGCCTAACCCCACCTTGCCACTACGTGCAGAATCAAAAAATCTGAGGCCTTCGTCATCCCTCGCGGTATGCCTAGCCCCAACCTGTAACATCAGTGCCTGAAACTTAACCGGAACAGTGACCTGTACAGTAACTCAGGTACGAACTATGTGTATTACATGTGTGATTATTATCATTTGATGTTGAATACAGAACTACTACACATCTGTTTCAGAAACATATTGCAAATCCATGCTTTATCAGTCAAAATTATATCTGACAACACAGAACGGTTATGTGAATGTTAGGATTTTATTATGTATAGACGTATGTGAGATTTCACAGAACAAAACAATAACGGGCGTCGTTACGTGAATATTAAACGGACGAAAATTCGTGTGGGTGACGATTTGTACGAATATATCTGGAGGTTTAACGCTCTAAATGATGTCTGATAATTAGAAAATCACATCAAAAAGTGTAGTTGTCTTCGTGTTCGTACGGGTGACGATCCGAATGAAGACGAGGGAAAACTGTATGATTCGATTTAAACAGATAAATTTAACATTTTCAGAAATTAAAAATAAACAAAATGATATCTAGTTAATTTACTCGTAATTACCACCTAATCTAATTTAGTAGAATCTACTTTTAAAATCTTAACGTTTCGATCCGATAACGATCGAAAACCGACGCTTCTACGCGAAACAAAACGAAACCAACCGAACCCGAACTAGTGAGAACGATTACATGAATTCAATGGCATTAAATGTGTAGGACCTTGGAAACCACTCGGTTCCTTGCGGATTCTGCTCGGCAGGCCCTCGAATAGCACGTAATCCTATTCGAGGATTTTCCAATCGAAATCACCAAGCCCCGTGGCAATTTGATGATGCGGGGTCAATCGAACACCACGGGGATGAGAAACGTGTTGGTTTGGTGAAAACCGATCAGGATCGAATACGAAATCCTACTAACTATCAACTACGTGCGGAATCCATAGTCAATATGTAGAAAATCAAAGAACACAAGCAATTCAATAATCAACTCTTGTATTATCAACAAATGATTACAAGGCTTCACTCAGAAAACACAGATCTCACACAAAGAAAATCTCAGAAGTTCAGTCCAAAGTTCTAAAAGTTCTACAAACAAACCTTCTATTTATAGAAACTAGACCAGCGAACCTTTTCTGGTAGCCGATCCCTAGGTTTGCCAGCCGAACCCTAAGGTTCGCTGGACGAACCCTTCGGTTCGCTGGACGAACCTATGATATCCTACCAAAAGGTTCGCCGAACCTTCTCCAGGTTATAGGTTCGCCGAACCTATCAAAACAATAGGTTCGCCAACCTGCCAAGGTTCGTGGGCCAAACGAACCTATGGCAAACCTTTAGCCGAACCTTCTCTAAAACTCAAAATATATACAACTTTTGAATAGCAAACAATTACAAATATGTACTAACAAACTCCCCCTAAATGTTTGCTGTCAAAATCTTCAGTCCTTATCTTCAATTTTGTCTTCAACTTTATCTTTAGCTTTATCATTTACTCCACTAGATTCTCCAACCTCTTCAACAACCACATTATCCACCGTTCGAATAACAACCGAACGTGGTATCTTTGCAAGTCTTTCAACTTCAATCTTTGCGTCTCTTTCATCTCTCTCCTTCTGAACTTGCATCAACTCAGTATAGAGATAATTCACATTTTCCCAATTGCATCTCGAATGAATACCCAATGTATAACACATTCGTGCAATGGTTTGAAATTGAACTGCCATATCTTTAAAACTCACTCTAACATCATGATATCCTTGTTCAGCATATATCTCAGCAGTGTTAAGTAAATCCACATCATCCTTTGAACAGTTTACAATCCAAATAGGATCAAGCATCCGGATCACTCTCCAATTATCATCCTGCTTCAATACAATCACACCTTCAGAAATTCTATCATCATAAAACCATAATTTGAAGTATGGATTCCAGTCTTGTTCAATCTTCCTGAGTCTTGGTCTCTTGAAGACTTTAGGCTTCACATAATCCTTAAATCTTTCTCTGAACTGAGGTGTTAACTAACTCCATCCAGTTCTTGCTTCTTTCTTTAACAAATTCTCAAAAATTTCATTGTGTCGAGTCTAAATGGGCTTTATCATCTTTAATCTTGAAAGATCTTTACACTCAAATGCAGGTAGACTCATCAGATCAGTAGCTTTGCCAAAGTATTGGCATCCATCTATTCTTTTAACCACATAACATCCTTTATCCAACAAGCTTCCTGAAATGTTATGAAAGTAACCATAACTAATAATCCTTCCAATCATCTTGGATTTAGATCCAATCTTGAACATCTTGGATTGTTTAGTTAGGTTTTCTGGATCTTTATCTTCAAAAACTTCTATCATAATCTTGAATGAATGTAAGTGATCAATGATGTACTTTGTCTCATCTTGAATTTCTTTCCAAAAATCCATATTAGTCTTCACTTTAACTGGATCTAAAGTTGTTCTAGACATACTTCCAGTCTCAAATATTGTCTTCATAGAGTTTAAATTCAACAACTCTTCATCAATGATATCTTTATCATAATCAGACAAATCAACATCTTCATGTTCTTCAAAATCAAATATCAACTCATCATCACTTTCTAGAAAATCTTGATAATCTTGAACTGAATAATCTCCTACAATCTCTCCTTCTTCTATCTCTTGATCAACTTGAACTTCAAAAATATTTCTCTGCAAGTCAATGTCAGAATGTAATTTGAATAAATCAAGAAATGTAGGCAAAGAGTAATCAAGAACTGTCTCGGGATATTCTATTCCATTTAAATCTTCAAATTCAACATAAGTATAATCCCTGACTCTATCAGATGACACTGAAGAAACTGGAACTGCATCAGTAGTAACCTTTGAAGGAGAATTTATCACTATCGATCCAGAAATAGAATCTAAAGAACCAGAATTACCACCAACTCCACCAGCACCACCACCAGTCCCATCATCACCTCCAAAATCATGATCATCAGGATGTTCATCAACATCAGTATCACCATAATCAACTTTTTGTTCTTCTTCTTCCTCTTCAGCCTTCTCTTCTTCTATCACCTTTTCATCCTTTTCTTCATCAATATCAACATCCACATCCACCACCACCTTCTCCATTCTTGAGCTTGAACCCAAAGCATCAGACTTTGAAATCTTTTCTTCTAACTCTTTCATCTTGAATCTCAATTCAGTATTTTCATTCTTCAACTCAACAATATCTTCAGATTGAAGTTTAATAAAGAACTGTAGATCAGAAATCTCTTGATTCATCTTCTTTTTCTCTATAAGTTCTTCTTCTCTCCACTTGAACACCAAAGACATCTGAGTCTTTAACTCATCTAGCTCATTAGTGGAAGAAGAAAGTTTATCAGCAACATCTTTTTCCTTGTTCTTCTTATAATCTTCAAACTCTTTTGATAACAAAGATAATCTTCTCTTGAGATCAGAATCATCATAATTAACAGTGAAGTTAATGTCTCCCAAATCATCTAAACCTGAAAAAAAATCATCTCTAGGAATAGAATCCTGAGGAATAGAAGTCTCTGGTAATGATGCAGATACTGTAGTAGCATCCACAAACGATGGCATAAAAGAAGCTACATTTACAAACTCTGGAGTTTGTAAAGTATAAGCAGGAATAGTAGACACCGGAACTGATGAAGTAATAATAGAAGAAACAGAAGCAGAAACTGATGTAGGCATAACTGATGAAGACACAACGGTCTTAGTAGTTTTAGCCTTTTTCCTCTCATAAGGCCCTCCTTTGGCCATCCTCTTCAGCTTCGTTGGTTTAGAAGACCCAGACTCTTCTGGAACAAAACTGGGATCAACTCTTTCATCCCTTTCCTCTTCAGCCTGTTTAGCAAATTTCTTCTTGAGTCTTCTCACCATCTGGTTCCCTTCTTGAACCATTTCATATTCTGACTCAGTGTCAGAAGATTCTTCTTCATTATCACCAGCAACAGCAGCCTCTGTCTGTTGTTCAGACATATCAACCTCTATTGGCTCATGTGAGCTTTGCCCTTGAGAAGTTTGAACTTTAGGTGTAGATCGGGACGATTGTCCAGTAGACTTTCTGACTTGTTGTCTTGGAGAAGGTGGAGGTGGTGCCTGATCATCATCAGCTGCAAACTCTTCAGTGTCGAATCCTGAGTCAGCATGTCTCCAGGCATCCTCATCAGGAGCAACATAGTTTGCCCTGGCATAATGACCAATCAACTCTTTCTCAAGTGCAGCATCCCCAGTCCTTTGATACACTCTGACCTGACCCAAACTGGAATCAGTCATGTGTTTAAGCTTTAATAGATCTCCAGCTTCCCTGGGTAACTGCCCTTCTGGCAATCTTTCATCGATCAACATCTGTACGAACCTAGGATACATATAGAACCTATCCTTAGCCTTCGTGATGTTGTCACACATGTAACGAAAAATCATTCCAGAGAAATTGAACGGTTTGCTCAATATGAGAGCCACCATAGCTGACCTCATCAAGTCCCTTAACTCATCGAAAGTTGCCTTCCTCATACTCAAACAATGTAGCAACACATGTGCTAAGAACTTGTATTGCAGAGGTAGCTTCCCCTTCTTCACCGATATCGAATTGTAGGCTCCAAAATAACGAATCCGTAGAAAGCAACCTTTGATGCACCTCTCAGGAATAAGAGTCACACCATCAGGTTCTCCACCAAACTACAGAACCCTCCTGATATCAGCTTCAGAGATACGAATTGCTTGTCCAAGCACATTGGCATCTATAACATAATCCTCATCCACAGAAATAACCCTTGCCGATTCCCAGAAACTCTGGATATGTGATCTGTAAATCTGAATAGAATTGGAAATCGCATAGTAAATCCTCGATCTCCAAAGAAACTCTATCATTGGACGGAAATCTTGACCATTTCTTGTTGTAGGATCCAGGTATGCACAAACATTGTGTTTGTCTCCGAATGTTAAGTTCGCCATTTCTACAATTAGAAATAAAAACAATTAGAAACAAAATTAATCAAAAAATAACAAAAATTAAGAAAATTTAAAAAATTTTCTAAGTAGACCAGCGAACCTATCTTCTAAGACGAACCTAATGCTAGGCGAACCTAATTCAGACGAACCTGTTAATCAGACAAACCTTTTGAACGAACCTTTGATGAACGAACCTTATCACGAACGAACCTTCTGATGAACGAACCTCAGAATGAACGAACCTTCAAATGAACGAACCTTGTTGGTCAGACGAACCTTGACCAAAAGGTTCGGTTCTTTTTAAATACATAGGTTCGCCACAAACCTATCAGACTCAGACGAACCCTCAAGGTTCGGCGGACCTTTTTTTTCATTCAACGAACCTGTTCATCAGCGAACCTTTTCCAGTTTTCAAATCAAAATTTTAAATCTTTGAATTAGAAGATAAAATTTAACACCCAGGTTCGAAACATGCCGATGAACAACATTAACAAAGATGGTTTGTCCAGATTTTTAGATTTTAACTGGTTTTAATCCGATTTACAAGTTCGAACTAAAAATCCTAAAAACACTCAGATCTCTCAAATTAACCGGTCAAATTCAAAAATTTCTACCTAGAAATGATCACAAGATGATTCTAAGTCTAAAAATATCAAGGAAAAGTTCTGGGATGATCTTAATCGAAAAACGAAAAATCTGGTCTTGCAGGTTCGTGAAAAATGAAATTAGATGAGAGTGACGAACCCTTCTGACGAACCCTGTATATATATGTCACGAACCTTTTTCAGACGAGCCTTTCACGAACCTTTACTGCGAACCTTTTGCAACGAACCAATCAAACGAACCATTTCACCGAACCATTTCAGACGAATCTAGTAAGCGAACCTAACGAACCTAGCCAGCGAACCTAACCAGCGAACCTTACCCAATGAACCTTTACCAGCGAACCTTCTCAAACATCAGACGAACCTTTTGAAAAATTTTGAATTTTTCTTTAAATTTCAAAACAAATTCGTGTTTAATTATTCCAAAGTCAAACAAATAATCAAAAATTATTGATTTAACATCAGATGAAAAATAAAATCTTTTTGTAATTTTTCAAATTTTAGAACAATTAAACTACAAATTAACAAATCTAACTATAAAAATCAAATCTTTTTGTTTGAGAAAGATCCAGACATGAGATCATATTATTTTATACTTTTCCACACATCTGTTTGTATTAATTACAAGATTTAAATGCAAATCACAAGTACAAGATGATTGTCAGTATACTTATCCTTTTAAGTTTAATTACTTAGTTAAGAAATCAGTTTAAACAAGATTATGAAAACACTTTATAATAATCCATTTTCTTGAACACATCCCCGATTTGTGAATAACTAATCAAACATAAATGTTCTTAAACTTATAATTTCAATTTTAACTAATTTGATCATGCAAAAATAAAGCAGAATTTCTTTTTGAAAATAATAAAATACAAAACAATTTGAAATTGTTCAAAATCTTGGAATCAAGGTTGATACTTACGTGCTCAAATGATCCAGAAAATGAACTAAACAATAATTTAAGATTAAGCTTTTAACAATCAGTTCGATATTTTCATATACGCAGTGATTGTCCAAATCTTAACCAGAACCAAGAAAAAAAATTTGAATCATTTAAAGCTATAACAATCAGGTCGATACATAAGTATACGCAAAGAATGTTCCAGCTTTAAACTAAAATAAAAGAAAAAACAAAATCAGAATTTCTTTTAAAAATTAAACACATGATCAAACTAGTACTTTGACTTTTTGTTCAAGACCATTTTGTCAGAAAAATTACCACTCTTTCAGGACAAAACTAAGTACTGTATTCTAAGCATTTGTTTCTTATAAAGTATAATCAAAACTTTGTTTAAACTTATCTTAACTAAGTTATAAACCTACTAACACATCATTCTTAGTACTTGTAATTACTTTTATATTTTTAATAACACATACAGATATGTTTCCAAATACAAATAATGTGCTATCATTTCTCACTAGGTCGAATCAATTTCTCAGATTTTTAATTTTTTCATGTTTTTGTATTTTTGGTTTTTCAAATGTTTTTGTATTTTTCAAAATTTTCTCCCCTAGAAACAAAAACACAAAAGAAAAAAAATCTGATGTTAATTCAAAAAAAAAATGATTACGAAGGAAGTTGATTGTTGATTACCTCACCCATGACCCTGATCCCATTTAATTTGAGTAAAAAATCAAAACGTTGTTTGTCAAAGGCCTTGGTAAGAAGATCTGCCCTTTGGTCGTTTGTGTGTATCTTCACCACATCAATCAGTTTCTTTTCATAACAGTCACGTATGAAATGAAACCTAATATCAATGTGCTTGGAACGTGAATGATACACTGGATTCTTGGTAATTGCAATGGCAACCTCATTGTCTACATGAATTGGGGTAGATAGAAAATTCAGTCCATAGTCTCTCATATGTTGTTGTATCCACAAGACTTGGGAACAACAACTGGCAGCAGCTACATATTCAGCTTCACATGTAGATGTAGCAACAGATGTTTGCTTCTTGCACTGCCAAGAGACTAATCTCTCCCCTAGAAATTGTGCACCTCCAGTAGTTGATTTGGAATCAGTCTTGCATCCTCCATAGTCTGAATCACTATAAGCATGGAAGGAATAGTTATCATCCTTAGGATACCACAGACCGGTGTCTGGTGTACCCTTCAGATAACGTAAAATTCTCTTGACAGCAATCAGATGAGAAACTTTAGGCTTTTATTGATAGCGAGCACAGATACTTGTAGCGAATACAATATCTGGTCTTGAGGCTGTCAAATACGTTAAGCTCCCGATCATTCCACGATATAATGTAGCATCAATTAACTCCCCCTTAAGATCAGGCTCAATCCCGTGATTGGGCTGAATGGGCGTGGAAATGGGTTTACAATCAAGCATGCTAAAATGTTTCAGCACATCTTGAATGTATTTGGTCTGATGAATAAAAATACCATCATCAGTCTGATCTATTTGTAAACCCAAAAAGAACTTAATGTCTGACATTGCACTCATCTCAAACTTCTCAATCATAACCTCTTTAAATTCCAAACACAACTGTTCATCAGTAGATCCAAAGATGATATCATCAACATAGATCTGAACTAGGAGAATGTCCTTGTCCTTTTCCCGATAAAACAGTGTTTTGTCTATCTGACCCCTCTTGAACCCGTGTTCAAGAAGGTGAGTCGAGAGAGTCTCATACCAAGCTCGAGGAGCCTGATGAAGACCGTACAGTGCTTTGTCAAGGAGGTATACCAATCCCGGTGGATCGGATCCTCAATGCCCGGTGGCTGACAAACATACACTGTCTCCTTCAAAGACCCATAAAGGAATGCAGACTTAATATCCAGTTGAAAAACTTTAAATTTCTTGTGGGCAGCAAAAGATAGAAATAATCTAATCGCTTCAAGCCGCGCCACAGGTGCAAATACCTCGTCATAATCAATTCTTTCTATCTGTTTGAACCCTTGAACAACCAAACGCGCCTTGTTTCGAACAATCACGCCTCTATCGTCTCGCTTACACTTCAACACCCACCTGGTGCCTATCTTCTTTTCTCCTTTAGTCAAACCCGTGGCTTTTGTCTTGACATTCTTTTGAGAAATCTTTGATTTGCCCTTGTTTCCATCCCCACTTTGATTAACTTTGTCAACAGCTTTGACAAACTTCTTGTCAATCTTTTTAGAAAATTTTTCTTGTTTTTCACAAACTTTGCTTGACTCTCCTTTTTGTGTGGTAGAAGACTCAACAAACACAATTGGCTTTAGAGTAGAATTAGTCTTGACTTTTAGATTTGGTTTGCAAACAGGCTTTTGTTTAGCCACTGTTTTCCAAGCTGATTTTACTTCAGATTTTGGTTTCTTGAAAACTGGACTCATCTTCTCAACATTTTTAGCTTGTTGATGACCAATCATTCTTAGAATATCCTCTGGATATTCTAAATCAGTAATGTCCTCGATGATAGGAGCATCATTATCAACAAATTCACTCTCATGAGATGATGAACTTTCCATATCCTCAGACACTTGATCAGACACACTTTCCTTTAAGGAAACTAGATTAACTTCCAATTCTGGATCAAATTGTGGTCTTGATACATAACTTTGAGGATTTGGCACAGCATGAAAACCAATACTAGAATTATCATGTGAAGATCTTTGCATAGCCGCAAAGTAATCAATGACATATGCTGAATTCTGGTAGTTTTCAAGCTTGGCTTTGTTCAACTCAGCTTCAGATTTTGCAGCTGATAACTCTACTTTCAACTTCTGAACTGAATCCAGATGCACAGAAACAACATGATTATTCTGTAAAACCTTGATTTTCAAATCTTCGTTTTCTTTAGCAAGATCAATTATCTTTTTGTCAAATGCTTTTTCTTTTGAAATCAACTTTTTGTTGGCTTCTGTGCATTCTCTCAGATCAGAAGTTAACTGAGAGTTCATCTCTTTCAGTCTATCAATCATCTCAAGCAGATCATTATGTACCTCATTCACCTCATCAACCTTCTCCTTTCCTTTGCTAGATTCTTCTTCCAATGAAGCCATGAAAGCACCCATAAGATCTTCATATTGTTTGCCCCAGTCATAGCCCTCATCAACTTGACTTACAAGTGCTTTAGAAGATAATTCTTCAGATTTCTCTTTCTTTTTATGATAATCTTCCTTAGGCTTGAATGGATTCAGATTTCCCTGCTTCTTTGGATTCTTGCATTCTCTTGCAAAATGACCAAGTTCACCACAATTATAACACTGTGTAGATTTTGGATTGAATCCAAATTTGGTATTTCGGTCAAAGGTGAATTTCTTCCCGGTCTTCTTCTCATATCTATTAATTCTGCGAATAACACTCGCTAAAGCCCACTGTGTGTCTATCAATTCCATCTCCTCTTCATCAATTTGTGCATAATCTTCAAAAGTAAGATTTGCATTTCCAATTCTTCCAGCCACCTGTTCATCATAAGCACTTACTACACAAGACAAAATAGACATATTGTCTTTAACTGCTTCAACTGTCACGTTTCCCAAATTTGTAGTGTTAAGCTACACTAGAGGTGGTGTAGACTCAGACTTTTTCTCATTGATAGGACAATGTGAACTAGAACTTGATGACACCGAAGAACTCTGAGTAGCTTCAGAAGTCCTAGACACGAAAGCAGTCTGTATCTTTGCAGATGCTGCAGGTGGTGTAGCAACAGAACCACCATACAGAGAAGGATCTTGTGTGACATTTACACGTCTCGCTTTACGTTTGTCCTTCATTTCTTGTTCCTCCAGTTTCTGAATAAACTCTACCAATGTCAATCCAGGTAGGTTTTCTCTCAATATGAGCACCAAAGAATTCCATTTATCACGTAGTGCATCAGCCAGACAATCAATCTTCTCATCCTCTGAATACTCAATACCATATTTTCTCACTTCAGTCAACAAGTGTCTGTATCTAGTGATTAAGGCATCAAGAGTCTCGTTTCCAATGATGTTAAAATTTCAAACTCCTTTCTGATATCTGTAGCCTTCATTTTCTTCAGATTTGTGTTGCCTTCAACTCTTGCCTTTAATGCATTCCAAAGACTGTAAGCAGTCTTGTGTTCATCAAACTGATGCAGAATTTGATTTGGAATGGCTTGACTTAACAACCAATAAGCTTTCTTCTCTGAGTCATACTTTTTCCTCTCATCTACATCTTATCTTTCCAAGAGTTGAAACAAATCAGTACCAACTACCCTTGGTCTTTCATAAGGAGATAAAATTCTTTCCCATTGTTTGTATCTGTGCCATTTAGATGAGTCTCAAGTCGTCCTTTCCAACTGTCATAATCAGCTAAATCCAATAACTTTGGCACTTTATTTGTACTACCCACTTCATTCTCACTGATTAAAATGCTCTGAAGTTTGGAGTTCTGGCTTGCCATCGCCGCGTACATGTCTGATATAATTTCTGAGTTGATAAACAGCGAACCTTTTCAAAAATATCACTAGCCGAACCTCAGCCGAACCTATGGACAAAAATTTGTCTTAGCCGAACCTCCAGACGAACCTCAGCCGAACCTATGGACAAAAAACTGTCTTTTGAGCAACGAACCTTTGAGCAGCGAACCTTTGAAACTCACGAACCCTTACACAGACGAACCCAGAAACAGACGACCCCTGAAACTGACGAACCTTGAAACTGGCGAACCTTTAGTTCAAACAAACCCTCAGCCGAACTAAATCTCACGAACCTTCCAACAAAGACGAACCTTTAGCGAATCTTGTTCACGAACCTCAGACGAACTATGAACAGTACTCAGCGAACCTCAGACGAACTATCACTCAGATCTTGCCGAACCTTGACAGAATTTTTGCCGAACCTTGGCCGAACCAGTGCCGAACCTTAGGCGAACTATCAAACGAACCCTCTGAAAAACCTTCAAACAGCGAACCTTTCTGTTCAGCAAGTCACAGGTTCGTCCCACGAACCTATAGCGTAGAATTTGAAAATTTTGGGAGGGAAACCTTCCAAAACTTCAAAAAAATTCGTCCAAATCTTTACCAAAACACCTCCAAAACTTCAATTGTTGTAATTTAACAACAATTGATGATGAAAACAGTCTCAAATCACCAGAAAATCGATCAAGAAGAAAAAATTGGATCCATCAAATGTCTTCAAATCTTCAATTGCTTGATTTCTTTGAAATTGTAGTGTAGAACCTCAACCAAACTCTCTGATACCACTGTTGGTTTGGAGAAAACCGATCAGGATCGAATACGAAATCCTACTAACTATCAACTACGTGCGGAATCCATAGTCAATATGTAGAAAATCAAAAAACACAAGCAATTCAATAATCAACTCTTGTATTATCAACAAATGATTAAAAGACTTCACTCAGAAAACACATATCTCACACAGAGAAAATCTCAGAAGTTCAGTCCAAAGTTCTAAAAGTTCTACGAACAAACCTTCTATTTATAGAAACTAGACCAGCGAACCTTTTCTGGTAGCCGATCCCTAGGTTTGCCAGCCGAACCCTAAGGTTCGCTGGACGAACCCTTAGGTTCGCTGGACGAAGACGAACCTATGATATCCTACCAAAAGGTTCGCCGAACCTTCTCCAGGTTATAGGTTCGCCAACCTGCCAAGGTTCGTGGGCCAAACGAACCTATGGCAAACCTTTAGCCGAACCTTCTCTAAAATTCAAAATAAATACAACTTTTGAATAGCAAACAATTACAAATATGTACTAACAAAACGAATGTGGAGAAGAGGTGGCGGATCAAAACCCTAGGAATGTGACAGGGAATGTTGAGGGGTCAGAAAAAATGATGAAAACATTCTGTTTGCAGGTCTCTATATAGATTGTACTCATTCGGCTGAATGAGTTGTGCGAAACACTCATTCGGGCGAATGGCTCAGCAGAATGAGCTATTCAACCGAATGAGTCATGCGAGTGTCTCATTCGTTCGCCTCAGTCATTCGCTAGTCCTTCATTCGCACGAATGAACTCATTCGTACGAGTGGGTCTGTATTATAGATAAAGTCAAAGTCAAACATATTAAACTTGAACAAACGTAAATGAACAAAACAGAATAGTCGATTTCATTACTGATATAAACTTTATGCATCAAAATTATACAATACACAGAACTAGGGACATTACATGCACCAACAAACTCCCCCTTGGACCTAGTTCTCTATTTGTCAGCACCTGTCTTCAATAATTTCTCTCAAAGAGCTTTCCAGTCAGAGCCGGCATTAATATGAAACGCGAAGCATATTCGAATGACTCTCATAAACTTTAGAGCCTGCTTCATATCTCGAATCTCAAAGAAAATCTGACATGTGTATAAGGTCTTCACATCTTCTAATGACCGATTAGTCAACCACATGGGATCAAAAATACGCACGGTATCCCATACGTTTTCCTTGCATAGCACAATCACAGCCTCAGCAGTTCTCCCGTCATAATAATACCATCTGAAACTGTCTGAAAAGTCTTGACGAATCTTCCGTAATGGAATCTTCTTAATGACTTTAGGAGGCAGCCACTTCAGGATAGTTCAAGTAGATGGTGAGAAATGAAAAAGAAGAACAAGTATGTGCTTCTGACGAAAGGGTTCACACAGTAGGGGCGAAAGAACAAATCTGATGTGAATGAGTGATTCGGCCGAAAGACCCTCCTTAAATATTGAGACTCATTCGGGAGAGAGTTCACCCGAATGGACTATTCGCATGAGGAGTTCATCCGATTAACCCATTCACATGAGTGTGTCTATTCGCTCGGTATGAGTCACTCGCATGACTCATTCGGACGAATGAGAAACATCAATATATAGCTTTCAAAACATTTGTTAAAGCAGTACCCAAAACACAACTCATTATCACATTTGACATTTTGATCATAGAAAAAAATATCATTAAGAAGTTCAGTCTGGTTTGGAGATCGGTTAAGACGAGATTGAATATCCGAACAAACAAATGATCATTTAAAACAAATTAAAATTGAAAATCTTTTTGTATTTTTCTGATAAGACAACAACTGTACAACTAACACTAAGATAATCAAAATACACATATTTTTGTGAGTAGCCTTTCAAGAAAATGACATATACACCAGGTCACATCAAATCAGCATTCATGAATGTTATACTTCTGACACATTTGATTTATGAAGCAATTATTGATATACTTGTCCACTTTAAACCTGCCAATACTTCATTTCTAAACCAATCAATGATCACCCATATTTTCTGACTGAGTTACCCATAATAGTCAACCAATATAGGTCAAAACTAATTTATAACTCATCTTTGCATAACTTAATACATAACATCATAAGTTCTATAAGGTTCCAATTTATTTTCTTTTTGTATTTTTCTTTTTAATTAATTTCTCAAGTTCAACACATTCTCATGGACGACTTCAGCTAGGTCTTTACAAAGCAATATGGCACGTATACAGAACTGTGTTGACAAGATCAACCTGTTCTATCCAAATGGATGGCTTCAACTAGGCTGCAACCCAGTAATATGGCACATGTATGGAATAGACCTTATTTTATTTTTGTATTTTTCTAGCTTATCCTATCTGAATGGACGGCTACAGCTAGGCTGCAACCCAGCAATATGCACGTGTACAGAGTCAGATTCACTTTTATTTTCATGTGATTCAATCATTCTTATCTGAATGGACGGCTTCAGCTAGGTCTTTACAAAGCAATATGGCACGTGTACAGACTTGAATTCATGAATCATTGGAAACCTCATAAGATCCTATGATGACAGATGTATGCTTGATTTGAGTTAAAAACTGTTTATCCCTTAACTAGTTTTCTAAACTAGATCCCACAATTCAGACATTTTAAGCAATCATCAATAGTCTATAAACTTTGTAAAGTCGGCCTATCAGTACATCAATTCATAAAACTTTTAGTTTATGCATTCAATTTTGCATTTAAGACATGACCGGTTAACACATCACTTTCTCAAACAAGACTTTCTCATTTTTACAATTTTTCAAATGTTTTTGGTTTTTCATTTAAACTAATTTTTCTCCCCCCTAAAACCCTAAAACTGAAAATCATTTTGAGTTTCTGAATTAGTGAAAGAAAAACAACGTAAGTACTAATAAGGAAAAATAAAAAAAAGAAACTAACTAACAAAACAATGATCATTTGTTTGATTCAGATGAAGGAATGACTTCATCTTTTTGAAAAACACCATTAGTTGATAACAGATATAGAAATCTGGGTTTGTCAAACGCTTTAGTGTAAAGATCAGCTTTCTGGTTATCAGTGTGAATTTAAAAACACCGATTAATTTCTTTTCAAAACAATCACATATGAAGTGATATTTAATGTCGATGTGTTTTGTTTTTGAGTGCTGGACAGGATTTTTAGTGACAGCAACGGCAACAGTGTTATCAACAAATATAGGAGTGTTAGAAAACTGTAACCCATAATCCCTAAGTTGTTGCTGAATCCAGATGATTTGTGAGCAACAACTAGCAACTGCAATGTATTCTCCTTCACATGTGGAAGTAGACACCGACGTTTTCTTCTTGCAGTGCCAGGTAACTAGGCGTTTCTCGAAGAACTGACACCCCGCAAATGTTGACTTGAAGTTTCTTTTGTATCCACCATAGTCTGAATCACTGTAAGCAGTCAGGTCAAAGTTATCATCATTAGGGTACCATAAGCCTAGATCCAGAGTACCCTTCAAGTAACGCAAAATCCTCTTCACAGCAATAAGATGAGAAACTCTTGGCTCTGATTGATAACGAGCACATAGACAAGTAGCAAACAAGATGTCTGGACGAGAAGCTGTGAGATACATCAGATATCTGTTCATTCCTCAGTACAGAGTGGCATCGATTAACTCCCACATTTGGTCTGGAGCAATCCCGTGATTAACAGCCAGTGGGGTACCAGCAGGTTTTGCATCCAACATGCTGAACCTGCTCAGAATGTAACCAACATATTTGGTCTGATGAATAAAAATCCCTGCCTCAGACTGATCCACCTGTAATCCCAGAAAAAAAAGTTATCTCTCCCATGGAACTCATCTCGAACTTGTCTTTCATGACTTTCTCAAAATCTTTGCATTGAACATCACTTGTGGATCCAAAGATGATATCGTCCACATATACTTGCACCAAGAGCAAATCCCCATCCATCTCTCTAATGAACAAAGTGCAGTTAATGACACCTCTTCTGAACCCGTTGTTCAGAAGGTGAGTAGAAAGTGTCTTGTACCACGCTCGTGGAGCTTGGTGCAATCCATATAAGGCCTTATCCAGCTTGTAGACTTGGTCACAGTGTAATGGATCTTCAAACCCGGGAGGTTGATTGACATACACAACTTCATTAGTCACACCATGAAGAAATGCACTCTTAACATCCATCTGATAAACTTTGAACTTTTGTAGGATGCATAAGCCAGAAAAATTCGGATTGCTTCAAGACGAGCAACCGGTACAAATACTTCATTGTAGTCAATCCCTTCAATTTGTCTAAAACCTTGCACCACCAGACGTGCTTTTTTTCGTACCACAATGACATGATCATCGCATTTGCAGCATAAAACCCATCTTGTGCTAATAACTTTTGCACCCTTGGGTCTATCAACAAGCTGCCAAACTCCAAGCTTCTTAAATTGCAGCAACTCTTCTTGCATAGCATCTACCCAAGATTCTTCTTTCAAGGCTTCAGTAATGGTTTTGGGCTCAACTTGGGAGATAAAACAAGAATGGGCACAAAAGTTTACATCTACAAAGTCAAGTATGTCAGCAAGACCACCTGAAGATAACTGATTTCTGGTCTTCACTCCATTAGTCGGATTTCCAGTAATATTGTCTTGAGGATGAACTCTGTTTATTCTACCAACAGGATGAGCAGGAACCACAACCTGTGGATCAAGATTGTTTAGGTTGAGATCCTCAAGAGCAGGTACAATATTATCAACATCTGGTTCTGGAACTTCTGGATGAGAGTGATTATCATCTGAGTCTGAACTGTCGTCATGTGCCTGCACTGGAACTTGAACCGAAGACCGTGGCACTGGTTCATCAGGGGCATTTTGTGCATCATACATCATCTGAACAATAACATCTTCATCAGTATACATGGGAGGCATGTTGAAAGTGTCAAAAAGATCAGAATAGTTGAACATCCAGTTAGGACCCTTTCCAGGTGGAGGCATAGAATAATTCTGAACATCTACATGGTACCACTCTTCCACATTGTGAGTCGATCTATTGTAAAATTGCTTATTTAGAGTGCTGTACCCAAGAAACTAGCCTTCTTCCACCTTTTCATTGAACTTTGCTTGCTCATGTTTCTTATACATTGTGCATGGAGCACCAAATGGTTCAAGATACTTAAGATTTGGCTTTTTGTTATGGAGCAATTCAAAGAAAGTCTTCCCATGTCTCTTCACAATCAACACCTGGTTCAAAGTATAACAAGCAATAGCAACAGCTTCGTTCCAGAATTGAACCGGTAGGGAGGAATCGGCAAGCATAGTTCAAGAAGCCTCAATTAATGTTCTGTTCTTTTGCTTAGCAACACCATTCATCTATGGTGCACTGAATTGCTGAATAATACCACGTTCATTGCATAAAGTCTCTATATTGTGATTTTTGAATTCAGTCCCATTATCTGTTCTGAGCATGCGAACCTTGAGCTTATATAGGGATTCAAGCTTAGTTACCAGAACTTGAACACATTCGAACGTTTCAGATTTCTCCTTCATAAAGAACACCCAAGAGTATCTGGAATACTCATCAGTAATGACTAAGCATTATTGATCTCCAGCAATGCTCTTGCGATTGATAGGACCAAAAAGATCCATGTGGAGAAGCTCAAATGGAACATTAATTGAATGAAACTTTTTGAATTTATGAGACTGCCCCCATCTTCTTATGCCAAAGGATAGAATCTTTCTCTTTTGCCTTGGACATGAAACATGAAGCTGTAGAAGATGTAGTTGAAGCTGTGGCCATATTGAGAACATAGAAATCTTGCTTTCTTGGAGCAGACATCAAAATCCTGTCTTCAGGAATGGTGATACCTTGCTTAAGAATGTAGCAACTAGAATCATCAAACAGAACCTTGTACTTCTTGTCACAAATTTGTGAGACTGAAAGTAGATTGTTCTCTAGCTGCTTCACATATCTGACCTTGTCAAATGAAACTTGACCATTTGAAAGAATTCCTTTTCCAGTAATAAACCCGCCTTTGTCACCATCAAAAGCTACATATCCTCCTTTAATTGAATGAACATTTGTAAGAAGAGATATGTCTCCAGTCATGTGCCTTGATGCCCCACTATCAACAATCCAAGTGCTGTTAAGAGCAGCATTTGGGGCAACCTGCACATACACATATCGTTAGTTGAATGTAGGAACCCAAGCCTTTACAGTATTCGGTTGGCCCAATGAGTCCAGGATTTTCATTTCAATCCATTGTCCATCTGAGTTTACTTTATCAGAAAGTTTAGAAACAGGAGTTTCAGAGGACTTGGCTATCCAGACAGTGTTTTTGCTGAAAGATTTCTTTAAATACACTAAAGATGGATTGGATTGTTTGTCAAAAACAATTTTTGGTGTATCATGATAAACCATAACCCGTTTACCCTTATCTTGAGATTTGATGGGTGAAGGATGTTTGGGTTTAACTTGAGGTAAGTGACAAGCAGATTTGACCTCTTTAACAAAATGTTCATTTTGTTTTCGATGTGGTGCAACTTGTGGTCTAATAGAATGAGGACAAAATCTAGCAAAATGTCCAAGTGCGCCACACTCAAAACAAGCCCGTTTATCTGTGTGATAAAACTGTTTGATTTTAGAATGAGACTGTTTGGTTTGAAATTTTGAACCATGATTTTTATGAAAAGCATTTGTCTTTGTCTTGTCTTGCTTGAAACCCAAACCCTTTGTCCCATTAAAAACAAGATTGTTAGTCTTATTGGACTCACTTGCTTCACCATCTTGTGAAGACTTCACAAAGCATATGGCTTTGGAGAATTTTGAAGACATGTTTGTCTTGGATAAGATTGGGTCAACCTTTTTGAAAGCAGATGTCTGATTCTTAACAATGGATACTTGAGGAGAAACATCAGAATCATCCTCAGAATCAGTGACCCAATCCTCAACCATTCCCTCCATAAATGATTCTTCAGACAGTGAAGAACCCTCATTTGAAATGACTCAACTGGATCAATTACCAATGGAGTTTTAACTTTAAAATATTTAATTTCTTTGTCATTAGGTTAATTGACAAAAAAATTTAAGGCTGGTGGAGGACAATGGTTGTACTTTGTTTCTTTTCCCTTACCATTCAAATCAGTCCCATCACTGATCATGTGCTCAATGATGTATGAAGAGCTTTCATAGCTCTTGAGCTTCTGACATAAGGTTTCATAGTCACATTCAACTATGGCTAATTTCTTCTTTATCTGATTAATGGTATTGAGATAAGAAGTGATAGCATCTTGCTTATTCAGCACAGCGATCTCAGCCTCATGCAATAGCCTGTTTAATAACTCAATTTTTGCTTGAAAATCTTTTTCATTTGATTTTAAAATCCGGTTTGCCTCAATGCATTGGTTGAGATCGCTGATCAGGTCTGCATTATGTTGCTGATAAGCCAACACCTTACTTTCAAGGTCAACACAATTAAAACAACTAGAATGAGAAGAAGAGCAGTCATCATATACCTGATCAGACTGAGATGAGGCAGAAGTATTCACCATCATAGCAAATTGCGTAACAGGTCGTTCTTCAGACTAAGCATCTGACTCTCCTTAAGGTTCTGAATCTGATGTGCTTTCTGATTCTGATCCTGATGATTCATCCAGACTAGTCTTTGTTTCTTCTGAATTACTTTCATCAATAGATTCAGCAGCTTCCTTGATTTCTACAACACAAGCTTTATCTTCTCCTCCCTTTTCATAATTGAATCTAAAATCCCAGTTCTCTCCTTCATCATTATGAACCATTAGAGCCTTGTTTGCATTCGATGAGCTAGCTTGAACAGGAGTCTCAATTGGTACTAATCTTCTTTCTGTGTTAGCAGCGGAGGATCTTTGGTTCTGAAATGGATTCTGGATTCCCATCTTCTTTTTGTTGCATTGACTTGCAAAATGTTCTTTATCACCACAGTTGTAGCAAGTAACAGAGGACATGTCAAAACCAAACTTTGAATCCTTGTTCAGATTGATGTCCTTCCCAGTTCTTCTGACAAAGTCTTTTGCTCTTCTGCCAGCAATTGTAAGAGCCCACATGATGTCAATCCTTTCCATATCATCTGGATCAATCTGAGAGTAGTCTTCATTTGTCAAGTGTGGATTACCAATTTGCCCAGCTAACAACCCATCACAAGAACTCACAAGTGTAGACAAAAGGCCCATACGCTCTTTAGCAACCTCTACAGTTACTTTGTAAAAATAGTTTATCTTCAAATTGGTGACAGAATGATTATCCTCATTTTGAGATGTAGAAGTTGTAGCAGACTGACTGAAATGTGCCTGACTTGAAACAGGAGCTTCTTTGGTCTGTCAGACAAACGCTGTTTTCAGAGGAGCATGTGAAGGAGCTCTTTCCACGGTAGAAGTAGAGTAATATAGTGATGGATCTTAAACTTGTACTACTCTCTTTGCTTTCCACTTGTTCTCTATCTCCTATTCCTTCAGCTTTTGAATAAAATCATTAATGTCCATGTTAGCAATCATCTCACTCTATTTCAGGACCATCAGGAAAAGATTCCCACTTGGGAGGTAATGCATCAGCCAGGCATTGGATCTTCTCTTGTGCAGTTGTCTTGACTTGATGGTTGTAGAGCTCACTGAGAAGATGATAAAATCTAGCAATCAGATCATCCAAAGACTCATTTCCCGCACACATGAAGCTATTGAACTCTTTCTTCAAAGCTTTAGACTTGATGCTTTTCAGTGCATCATTTCCCTCATATCTTTGTTGCAAAGCATCCCACAATAATTTGGAAGAGGTGAACTGTCTGAATTGATGAAATATATCCGTAGCAATAGACTGAGACAATATTGCATATGCCTTCTTCTTAAAATCATATAACTTTCTCTGAGGCTCAGTCATCCGAGTAACAAGCATAGGTGATCCATCCTCACTAAGTGGTCTCAAATATCCACCCTCAATCATCATCCAAAGATTGGTATCCACTCCATTAATGTGAATCTCGAATCTATACTTCCAATGTGGATAATCATCCAAGGAAAGTAACTTTGGAGCTTTGTTTCAGTTTCTCGTCTCTATCTCAGTAAGCAACAGGTTCTGAATTATGTGATTCTGATTAGCCATCAATGCAAGTTCCTCCATCTTGTCAAGAATAAACTGATCCAACACTTAGAAAAATTTTCAAACCTGATGGCCGAATAGAGATGAAACAGCTGAATGACGGGGGCCAAATGATTTATATTGGACTGAATGGACTGAGTGGACCAAATGACTTGCTTGATGCGACTGAGAAGCTAAGCAAATGAACAGACAACCCAATGAACCTCAAACATCCGAATGAGAAGCTATTCGTATCAATCCTTGGACCGAATAAGAGCTATTCGGCCGAATGAACCTATTCGCACGGTATGAATGAGAGCGATTCACCCAATCGAGCCATTCGCATAAACTAGGGTTTTCAACAATGAAAATTATGATAACTTTGGATTTTAATCGAATCTGACCACCAAATTTGGTACACAACCACAGGACAATATCACTAAGCTTTAGGAATGCACTATTGACCAAAACATCCAGAAACACCCATTTTTTACCAATGAAACAGTAACTTGGAGCCTAAGAAACTCAGGGTTTTCAAATATTTCTAATCAACAATCTGTAACATGATGATTTGAATCGAAAAACTAGCAGAATCAAGAGCCAAATCTCTGATACCACTTTATAGGACCTTGGAACCACTCAGTTCCTTGCGGATTCTGCTCGATAGGCCCTCGAATAGTGTGGAATCCTCTTCGAGGGTTTTCCAATTGAAATCACAAAGCCCCGTGGCAATTCGATGATGCGGAGTCAACGTTTTGATCAAAATCGAACACCACGGGGATAAGAAATGAACATGGAGAAGAGGTGGCGGCTCAAAACCTTAGGAATGTGACAGGGGATGTTCAAGGGTCAGAAAAAAGTGATGAAAACATTCTGTTTGCAGGTCTATATATAGACTGTACTCATTCGGCTGAATGAGTTGTACGAAACACTCATTTGGGCGAATGGCTCAACCGAATGAGCTAGTCAATCGAATGATTCATGCAAGTGACTCATTCGCTCGCCTCAGTCATTTGCTAGTCGTTCATTCACACGAATGGGTCTGCGTTATAGATAAAGTCAAAGTCAAACATATAAAACTTTAACAAACGTAAACGAACAAAACAGAATAGTCAATTTCATTACTGATATAAACTTTATACATCAAAATTATACAATACACAGAACTAGGGACATTACATGCACCAACAAAAGGAAATGCCATTAAACTCCATTCACCTACCCATTCTCTCTCTCTCTCTATTCTCGTCTCACTCTCTCTCTAATATTCAAACCCTAAAACCCCCAATACTTCACCAAATTCAGTGATTTTGGTGTCAAAACAATCACACCAACGGGTAGATCGTGAAAGTACAAAGATTTCGAGCTTGGAACCGCCAAAATCGAGGTAAAATCGAGCTCAAAACTCACGATTTTAGGGTTTTCTTCCTTGTTTGAACTACTCACCATTTTAGCCGGTTCCTGACCTTCAAAACCCTTAGGAACTGCACGACATAGGTCTAAAATGGTGTAGGACTTGTGGGACATCTTGATTTGGCCATGAACTCGAAAAGGGTGTCAAGAATATGCTCGGTCGCAGTACAGGAGAATTAGCATAAGTTGATGCGGCTCGGGCGAATAGCTTCGTTCGAATGGGTTTCCGGGCCAAATGAGCACCTTATTCGCATGAACATGGATGACCGAATGAACTATCAACCGAATGGAGTCTCCTATTTGCATGACCTTTTCATTCGGATCCCATGCCCATTCTCCTGTCAAGTATTAAATGAATGAGGTCATTCGCATGGTATCCACATTCTTGAGTCTCCATTCCTAAGACCTTTTATTCGCAGAAACTTCAAGACCGAATGGAATTACATTCGCATGGCAGCCTTAGTCGTGTCCTAAGTGCTTTCACATGACTAGTTTGAACGACTGGTAAGTCATTTAGGGATTCAAGAGTGTTAACCGGTTTTGGTAACCATCTATGTTAAAGTTTTCAACCCCAAAGTTTTTTCTAAACTACTTTAACATATAAACAAGGGGTTTAACAATCAGTTGATTTTAAACCACTTTTGTTTTGTCACTAAAACCATGGGCTAACAAGGGCAATATAGAAGCTACGCTTGGAGGTTTAAACAAGTGTTAAGCGAATGATTGATGTTCATAAGCACTAAACTAGTAACATTGGGAGTTATAAATGTAACTTATGCGTACTAGGTTACTACAAAAGGGGAAACATGATTAGTACTTATGAGATCAAAGAACTAAGGAAACGAGTTGAAATCCATATAAGAACGACAAACAAACTAAATGAGGATGTGTTGATTTTATGTGTCAACACTCCATACTTAGTGATTTTTATGCAAATTTTATAATTAACTTAGATTATTCAATTGAATGATCTAATGTAGATTATACTCAAGAACGAACAAAGAACTAATGAAGGACTTAGAGTTAATCAAGTGAGATTAACTTAAGTTCTAACATGTTTAACCTATATTTTCTTAGAAATAACTATGTTTTTTTAATTAAAGTGAAATGATGTATAAACTTCTTTATTAAAATGTTTTAAAGTAACTTAAACGAATTCTAAATTTAATGTTTTACAACTTAAAGTGAATTTTATAAACGATGTTTTGCTTAAAATATCATGAATGTGATTAATATTGACCTTATATGAGTAAGATTTAATTGTGACTATCAACGGGGTAATTGTTTATAGAGGGTAATTAGTATAGATTAGTTAGAGAAACTTAGAAACACATTAGCAAGTATGTAGGACACATAGTCGCACACTGAAACCAAAACTTTATATACGTTACCTTTCGAACACTTATCGTATTCAAATCATAATAAATCAACCCAGGCACTGAAGATACTTAATCTACAAACAACGAGCGCGCATATTTGTTGTGATTCATTTCCTAGAAACACAGGTGAGTTTATTGCCCCTTTTCTAAACATTTTTGTTTTATAAACGCGGGGCTGAGAAGCATGCGTAAATTATTTTCCTTGTATTATATTTACTTAAATGCTTTTACTTCATGTACGTTTTACATGTATAATTTATCCTAGATTTTGTCTAGGTAAACCAATTGCAGGTTTTCAAAATGGATTATCTATTCATTATGAGTAGATAACTAATCTAAGACAAAGAACTATTTTCAACGGTCTATTTCCAAAGAACTAAAGATCTAAAACAAAGAACTATTTTCAAAGGTCTATTTCAAAGAACTAAAGATCTAATTTCAAAGAACTATTTCCAACGATCTATAGAACTATTTTCAAGGGAATGTTTGGGAAATATCAAAGATAGCATGTGCCAATCCTACGTTTCAAAAGATGTCCTAGCTAGACTGATTGAATATGGGACGCATGTTTGATGATATTTACAGGATCCCCTAACCATTTTCCAAGGAACATCTGGGAAATATTCAAAGATTACATGTGCCAAAGAACTAACGAGCTATACGAACAAGAACGAACTTTGGACTATCTAGACGAACTATAAAATCCTATACAGCAAAAGATGTCCTAGCTAGACTGATTGATTATAGGTCGCATGCTTGATGATATTTACAAATTTCCTCCACTACTAAGAACCTTGATGCTAAACTTGTCTACTCGAGTTGACCAAGGCCAAATCATTAGGTCTTAGATTTTTATTAAATGTTTATTTATTCATTTACTTAAGCATTTAACATAATATTTCTACAAATGCTATGGTTGATCATGATTGCGTGATGAACTTAACGAATTCAAAGGATTTTCGTATTTTGTGAAACTACAAGAACTAAGAACTAAGAACTGATGTGTTGATGATGAGGAATGAAATGAATAATTATCATTGACAACGATATGTTATGTGGTTCGGTATGTGGTGGGCTGGCGGCTGGGCTGGCGGCTGGGCTGGCGGTAAGCTTGACCCTACGTATGCCCTATACATAAGCATAATTGGGTGGATAATATAGGTGGTTGTTGATGAAGTTAAGGTTGTCATTACGAGTGTTCAGTGTTAACGAATTTCAGGTTGTTCAAATGTTGTGAATTGAATTTATGGGATGAAACGCTTAATTATCACTAGGAAAAATATATCATGTGGTTTGGTATGTGGTGGGCTGGCGGCTGGGCAGTCGATAAGTTTGACCCTACGTATGCCCTATATATAAGCATACTGAATTAGATGGTATATGTGGTTATTGGTGAGGTTAAGGTTGTCATCTGGTCAGGTTTGTACAAAATTCATTTTAAAACAAAACTATATGAACTTACCAACCATGTGTTGACTTGTTCTTTTTGGCATGACTTCTCAGGTGACGAACAGGTGTAACTAAGAAGTTCGTGCTTTTGACTAGGATGCCCAGATAGAGGACCTAGTATTTTGGACGTGCATAATTTTGGAACATCATTATACGGATTATTTTGTATATCTTATGCAGATACAAGATAGAAGAATTATGATGTTGATAGTAGATTTACATTGTTAAATTATGAATGATACTGATGTAATTTAACTTTGTAATACTATTCCATTTAGTATTTTCTCATTATATATCATGTGTAACGTAAACATTATGATCATCATGGTTATCATCCCGATATCACGCCCCAGGACCTTTCCGCCCGATGGAACACTCGATCCGGCCCGCCGGCCCTCGGTGTGACACATTGGTATAAGAGCCATGGTTATAGAGACACATAGGTCATTACTTAAACGGTTTGGCCTACACTATAACCTAGGGACCCGTCATGTATAGAGCATAGGACTTAGGAATTTACTTGCATTGTGTCTTCCGCATTCGATCATCTCACTAACTGATATTCTTTCGGTTGTGATTAGAACGCCGTCAAGAAGACCACCTCCTCTACTGCATCCACCACCACCGCCGCCTCCTCCTCCATCTCCTCCTCCTCCACACACCCCACCTCCTGACCCGAATGTGAACCAGAATCTGGGTCCTACTACTGTTGCCTTGGCAACCCTGCAGTCAGCTGACTAATCAGCTGAAAGAGGTGATACCAGATATGATAACCATATCCAGAACAACAACAACAACTATGGACACTCGTCAGGAGAGGCCGATGGGAATACTGGAAATGCATCTAACTACTCCTACAAGTCATTTGTAGGATGTAAGCCGCCTAAATTCAATGGTAATGAGGGAGCTATTGGTTTAATCCAATAGATTGAGAAGATCGAGACTACTCTGGACCTTTGCAGTAGTCCAGAGCATCACAGGGTTCGTTACTCTGCAGGATCATTCAGCAAGTGAGCCTTGACTTGGTGGAACTCACAAATTCTATACAAATGGAGGGAAGAAGCAATGGCAATGCCATGGGAATATTTCAAGACTCTGCTAAGAAACGAATTATGTCCTAAGAATGAGCTGCAGAGAATGGAGACTGAACTGTCAAACCATGTGATGAAAGGAGCAGATCACCTCGGGTATACTACTCGTTATCAGGAGTTGGTAGCATTGGTGCCAGACATGGTACCAACTCTGGAGAAAAGGATTGACAGATATGTAGGTGGATTACCCGCCTGCATACAGAGTTTGGTCATTGCAGGAAACCTTGTAACTTTAGAGTCAGCTATTAGACTTAATGACGTGATGGTAGCCTCTGGAACTCTAAAGAGGGAGGCCAACTCAGGCAAGAACAGGGAAGAGTCATCAAAGAAATCCACTCACCACTCAAAGAAGAAACAGAAGGTAATCAGGAACTACACGGTGGCCACTCCGCTCAATCAAATAGCAGCTGCATCACAGATCCTTAACAAAAGACCCTACACTTGCACATACCCTTTGTGTGCTAAGTATCAATACCATAATTATGCTAATACTCCATGCAAGCACTGTACAGGATGCGGACGAAAGGGACATTGGGTCCAACAGTGTAGGACAACACCTGCTCAAGCTGTCAACAATGCTGCCTTAGCTCTCCCTCCACCCAACCATCCGAACCAAAACAATGGTGGATTCTATAAATGTGGTGAAATTTGTTATTTCTCAAAGAACTGTCCAAAGAAAGTGCAACCGGCAATTCAAGCACCGTGTGGAAGAGCCTTTGCTATAGGAGCTCCAGCTGCTCGTCAAGACCCAAACGTGGTCACTGATACATTTCTTTTACATGACTTTTATGCATCTATTTTATTTGACACTGGTGCGGATCAGAGTTTTATCTCGACCGACTTTGCATGCCAACTTAATCATATTGAAGAATCTTTAGACTCCCCTTACATCATTGAAGTAGCGAATAGGAAACAAATCACAGTTAGTACAGTATTTAGAAACTGCCAATTAACACTTAATGGCCACACAATTACCATCGATTTGATACCGATGGAATTGGGTAGTTTTGACATCATTGTCGAGATGGATTGGCTATCTCTCAATAGTGTGGAAGTCATCTGTTCTGAAAAGCTACTTCAAATTCCAATAACGAACGATCGAATGTTGGAAGTTCGAGGGGATCAAGCAAAACAGAGTGTCAAAATCATATTTGCATAAAGGCGCGTAAGTGTTTACAGAAGCAGTGTGTAGCCTTCCTGGCTCACGTGGTGGAAAGATAGAAAGACATGATCAAGATACAAGATGTGTCGGTAGTAAAAGAGTATCCGGAAATGTTTCTTGACGATCTACCAAGTTTGCCACCGGCAAGACCGGTAAAGTTCCGTATTGACTAAGTTTCTTGAGCAACTCCTGTTGCAAAATCTCCTTACAGGTTAGCCCCTTCGGAGATGCAGAAATTGTCAAATCAATTGCAGGAGCTACTGGATAAAGGTTTCATCCGACCGAGCTACTCACCGTGGGGAGCTCCAGTTTTGTTCGTGAAAAAGAAGGATGGATACTTTCAGATGTGCATAGATTACAGGGAGCTGAACAAACTAACCAACAAGAATCGGTATCCACTACCGAGGATTGATGATCTTTTTGACCAACTACAAGGAGCTCAGTATTTTTCGAAGATTGATTTGCGCTCCGGATATCATCAACTCAGAGTTCAGGAAGAAGACTTACCTAAAACGGCTTTCCAAACCAGGTATGGGCATTATGAATTTATGGTGATGCCCTTCGAATTGACAAATGCACCTGCGGTTTTCATGGATCTCATGAACCGAGTGTGCAAGCCGTATCTGGATTAGTTTGTCATTGTTTTCATTGATGACATACTGACTTATTCCAATAGCAAAGTTGAACATGAGCAACATCTCAAGAAGATTCTGGAGCTGTTGAAGAAAGAACAATTTTATGCCAAATTCTCAAAGTGTGAATTTTGGCTGAGAGAAGTTCAATTTTTGGGTCATGTAGCCAACAGTGAAGGAATACATGTAGACCTGGCCAAGATTGAGGCTATTAAGAACTCGGATACTCCGAAGACACCGACGGAGATACGGTCTTTTTTGGGACTCGCGGTTATTATAGAAAGTTTATCTCAAACTTTTCTAAGATAGCCTTACCACTCACCAATTTGACTCAGAAAAGTGAACCTTTTGTTTGGGAGCAGAAACAAGAGGATGCTTTCCAGACATTAAAGCAGAAGTTATGTGATGCTCCAATCTTATCTCTCCCAGAGGGTGCAGACGATTTTGTAGTGTATTGTGACGCTTCCCATCAGGGACTCGGTTGTGTATTAATGCAGCGAGACAAAGTTATCACATACGCATCAAGACAGCTGAAGATTCATGAGAATAACTACACAACTCATGATTTAGAACTAGGAGCAGTACTCTTCGCGTTAAAGATTTGGAGGCATTACTTGTATGGAACTATGTGTACCATCTTCACTGATCACAAAATTCTACATCACATCTTTGATCATAAGGAACTCTACATGCGACAGCGTCATTGGTTTGAACTTCTGAACGATTACGACTGTGTGATCAAGTACCGTCCGGGTAAGGCAAATGTTGTAGCAGATGCTTTAAATCAGAAGGAATGAGTCAAACCCTTGTGCGTAAGAGCAATCGCAATGACTATGAAAACAAGTCTACGGGACAAGATTCTACAAGCTCAACAGGATTAAGTGGAACGGGGTAATCTGAAGAAAGAACTTGATTGTGGAGCAGAACGATAGTTCGAGACGAAACCAGATGGAGTTATCTACTACCAGGATCGCGTGTGGATTCCTGTGGTAGATGAACTGAGGAAGCTTATTCTTGACGAATCGCAGAAGACCAAGGACGCGGTACACCCGGGCGCTGATAAGATGTACCAAGATTTACGGGGATTTTATTGGTGGCCGGGAATGAAGAAAGATATAGCTGAGTATGTAGGTCGATGTTTGACCTGTGCGAAGGTTAAGGCGGAACACCAGAAACTGTCAGGTTTACTGGAACAACCCGAGATTCCGCTGTGGAAATGGGAACAAATAGCTATGGATTTTATTACCAAGCTACCTCGCACTTTTAGTGGTAATGATACAACTTGGGTTATAATCGATCGGTTAACCAAATCTGCTCATTTTTTTTGCCAATGCGTGAAACCTCGACGATGGATAAACTGGCGAGATTATACATCAATGAGATAGTGGTGCATCACGGTGTACCATTGTCTATCATATTAGATCGAGACAGCAGATTTACATCGAGTTTCTGGCAATCATTGCAGAAATCTCCAGGGACACACTTGAACCTGAGTACAGCTTACCATCCACAAACGGAAGGTCAACGTGAACGTACGATACAGACCCTAGAGGACATGTTGAGGACATGTGTTTTGGATTTCGGTGGGAACTGGGATTCTCATTTGCCGCTGATCGAATTCTCCTATAATACAGTTACCATAGTAGCATCGGATGCGCTCCGTTCGAGGCTCTTTATGGTCGAAAATGTTGGTCCCAGATCTGTTGGACTGAAGTTGGAGATAATCGAATAACTGGGCCAGAGCTTATTCAGGAAACTACTAATAAGATAGCTCAGATTCAACAAAAGTTACAAGCAGCACGAAGCAGACAAAAGAGTTATGCCGAAAAATAGCGCAAGCCGTTGGAATTTCAAGTGGTAGATCGTGTCATGTTGAAGGTATCCCCATGGAAGGGCGTAGTTCATTTTGGTAAGAAAGGCAAGTTAGCGCCGCAATACGTGGGACCGTTCGAGATCGTTGAACGGATTGGTCCTGTTGCGTTTAGACTGAGACTACCGAATGAACTCAGTGGTGTGCATGATGTGTTCCACGTCCCAAATCTAAAGAAATGCCTTGCGGATGAATCACTTGTCATACCGGTTGAGGAAATTCAAGTGGACGAACAATTACATTTTGTTGAGGAACCTTTAGAGATTATGGATCGCGAAGTTAAACAACTAAAGCGAAACCGTATTCCGATCGTCAAGGTTCGATGGAATTAAAAGTGTGAGCCCGAATTTACTTTGGAACGCGAGGATCAGATGAAGTCCAAGTATCCCCAATTATTTGCAGAGGAAGCCATACCGGATAACGGCTCTTAAATTTCGGGATGAAATTTCACTAACAAGGGGAGACTGTAACATCAGTGCCGGAAACGTAACAGGAACAATGACTTGTACACTAACTCAGGTATGAACTATGTGTATTACATGTCTGATTATTATCATTTGATGTTGAATACAGAACTACTACACATCTGTTTCAGAAACATATTGCAAATCCATGGTTTAAAAGTCAGAATTATATCTGACAACACAGAACGGTTATATGAATGTTAGTTAGGATTTTATTATGTATAGACGTATGTGAGATTTCACAGAACAAACCCATAACGGACGTCGTTGCGTGAATATTAAACGGACGGAATATTCATGTGGGTGACGATTCGTACGAATATATCTGGAGGTTTAACGATCTGAATGATGTCTGATAATTAGAAAATCACATCGAAAAGTGTAGTTGTCGTCGTGTTCGTACGGGTGATGATCCGAACGAATACGAGCGAAAACTGTATGATTCGATTTAAAGAGATAAATTTAACGTTTTCAAAAATTAAAAATAAACAAAAAGATATCTAGTTAATTTACTAGGAATTACCACCTAATCTAATTTAGTAGATTCTACTTTTAAAATCGTAACGTTTCGATCCGATAACGATCGAAAACGGACGCTTCTACGCGAAACCAAACGAAACTAAACGGACCCGAACAAGTCAGAACGATTAAATGAATTCAATGGCATTAAATGCCAGTAAACTACATTCACCTACCCATTCTCTCTCTCTATTCTCGTATCACTCTCTCTCTACACTCTCTCTCTAAGATTTAAACCTTAAAACCCCCAATACTTCACCAAATTCAGTGATTTTGGTGTCAAAACAACCAACCCACGGGTAGATTGTGAAAGTACAAATATTTCGAGCTTGGAACCACCGAAATCGGGGTAAAATCGAGCTCAAAACTCACGATTTTAGGGTTTTCTTCCTTGTTTGAATTACTCACCATTTCAACCGGTTCCTGACCTTCAAAACCCTTAGGAATTGCAAGACATAGGTCTAGAATGGTGTAGGACTTGTGGGACATCTTGATATGGCCGTGCACTCGAAAAGGGTGTCAAGAATATGCTCGGTCGCAGTACAGGAGAATGAGCATAAGCTGATGCGGCTCGGGCGAATAGCTTCGTCCGAATGGGTTTCCCGGCAGAATGAGCACCTTATTCGCATGAACATGGATGACCGAATGAACTAACAACCGAATGGAGTCTCCTATTCGCATGACCTTTTCATTCGGATCCCATGCCCATTCGCCTGTCAAGTATTAAACGAATTAGATCATTCGCATGGTATCCACATTCGTGAGTCTCCATTCGTAGAACCTTTCATTCGCAGAAACTTCAAGACCGAATGGAATTACATTCGCATGGCAGCCTTAGTCGTGTCCTAAGTGCTTTCACATGACTAGTTTGAACGACTGGGAAGTCATTTAGGGATTCAAGAGTGTTAACCGGTTTTGGTAACGATCTATGTTAAAGTTTTCAACCCAAAAGTTTTTTCTAAACTACTTTAACATATAAACATGGGGTTTAACAATCAATTGAGTTTAAACCACTTGTGTTTTGTCACTAAAACCATGGGCTAACAAGGGCAATATAGAAGCTAGGCTTGCAGGTTTAAACAAGTGTTAAGCGAATGATTGATGTTCAAAAACACTAAACTAGTAACCTTGGGAGTTATAAGCGTAACTTATGCTTACTAGGTTACTACAAAAGGGGAAACATGATTGGTACTTATGAGATCAAAGAACTAAGGAAATGAGTTGGAATCCATAGAATAACAAGAAACAAACTAAGTGACGATGTGTTGATTTTATGTGTCAACACTCCATACTTAGTGATTTTTATGCAAATTGTGTAATTAACTTAGATTATTCAATTGAATGATCTAATGTAGATTATAATCAAGAACGAGCAAAGAACTAATGAAGGACTTAGAGTTAATCAAGTGAGATTAGCTTAAGTTCTAACATGTTTAACTTATATTCTCTTAGAAATAACTATGCTTTTTTTAATTAAAGTGAAATGATGTATAAACTTCTTTATTAAAATGTTTCGAAGTAACTTAAACGAATTCTAAATTTAAGGTTTTACAACTTAAAGCGAATTTTATAAACGATGGTTTTACTTGAAAGATCATGAATGTGATTAATGTAGACCTTATATGAGTATGGTTTAATTGTGACTATCAACGGGATAATGCTTCATAGAGGGTAATTAGTATAGATTAGTTAGAGAAACTTAGAAACACATTAGCAAGTATGTAGGACACATAGTCGCACACCGAGACCAAAACCTTATATACGTTACCTTTCGAACACTTATCGTATTCAAATCAAAATAAATCAACCCAGGTACTGAAGATACTTAATCTACAAACAACGAGCGCGCATATTTGTTGTGATTCATTGCCTAGCAACACAGGTGAGTTCATTGCCCCTTTTCTAAACATTTTTGTTTTATAAACACTGGGCTGAGAAGCATGCGTAAATTATTTTCCTTGGATTATATTTACTTAAATGCTTTTACTTCATATACATTTTACATGTATAATTTATCCTAGATTTTGTCTAGGTAAACCAATTGCATGTTTTCAAAATGGGTTATCTATTCATTATGAGTAGATAACTAATCAAAGACAAAGAACTATTTTCAACGGTCTATTTCCAAAGAACTAAAGATCTAAAACAAATAACTATTTTCAAAGGCCTATTTCAAAGAACTAAAGATCTAATTTCAAAGATCTGCTTCCAACGATCTATAATCAAAGAACTATATCCAAGGTAATGTCTGGGAAATATCAAAGATAGCATGTGCCAATCCTATGTTTCAAAAGATGTCCTACCTAGACTAATTGAACATGGGATGCATGTTTGATGATATTTACATGATCCCCTAACCATTTTCCAATGAGCATCTGGGAAATATTCGAAGATAACATGTGCAAAAGAACTAACGAACTATACGAACAAGAACGAACTATGGACGATCTAGACGAACTATAAAATCTTTAGGACCAATTTGGAGCTCGGAAACAATCCGGTTAACCAAGGAATCTGCTCTACAGCCACTAGAATAGTGCGGAATCCTATTCCAAGGTTTCTCAATCGAAATCCACAGGCCCTGTGGTGATCCGACGATGAGAATTGAAAGTTTAGATCAACATAGAACACCACGGGGTTAGAATCAAGTTGGAGACACAAGAACCACTCAAAACCCTTAGGGTATGACATTAAAGTGCTCTGAGAAGAGAGGAGGCTCGGAAAAGTTAGGTTTGAATCTGTTTGAACAAGTATATATAGACTGTACTCATTCGGCCTAAAGAGTGGCCGAATCACTCATTCGGCGAATGGCTCAGCTAAATGAGCTTGGTCAACCGAATGAGTCATGCGGATGACTCATTCGTTCGCCCTAGTCATTCGCTAGGCATTCATTCGCACGAATGGGTATATAAGACATATATAATCAAAGTCAACCAAAGTCAAACACATATAAACTTGAATAAACGTATACGACAAAAATAGAAAGACTGATTTCATTAATAATAAAAACTTTATACATCAAATCATACAAGAAGCTGAACTAGGGACATCTTATGCACTAACATACTCCCCCTTGGACCTAGTTCTTCACTTTGCAGCATCTTTCTTGAAACACTTGTCTGATATAGATTTCCAGTCTGTTCCAGCATGAATTCCAAAAACAATGCAGATCCGAATAACTCTCATGTATTGTAGAGCCTGCTCCATGTCTTCAACCTGAAAGAAGATCTGACATCTGCACAAAGCTTTAACATCATTGTGTGACAGATTCATCAGCCACATAGGATCAAATATACGTTCCGTATCCCACTTGTTGTCCTTGCACAACACAATCACTGCCTCTGCAGTTCGCCCATCATAATATCACCATCGGAAGTTGTCCAAGAAGTCTTGACGCATCTTCCGTAAAGGAATCTTCTTCATGACTCTTGGAAGCAGCCACTTCAGGATGACCTTGTGTCTGCAGGTATCTGCAATGATCTGGCTGATAGTATCTTTCTGGTTCCTAAGGCTTGAAATTGATCCACCTCTTCCGATACTCATACTGGATCTGTCTAGAGAACAAAGAGGACATCACTGAATCTTCACTGCAGAGCGTCTTCAAACGTGAAAGTTGATTTACTTCAAAACCAGGCAACATTTTGAAGTCATGTGGATGCTTGAAATACTGAATCCCTTGTTCTCTCTTGGCAGCATAGCATTGCAGATCATGACAGTATGCCCAGCTCAGTATTTGACCTCTGGCCTTGTATCCTTTGGTCCTGTATACTTTGGTGTGTGTAGCTGGCATCTTTGCAACACTTTCCTTCTTCAAGACCTCCCAGTAAGCTTTCCATTCTTCTTTTCTTTTCTGGATGTCATCTGCTAAAGACTCGCTGCCACTGATCTTTTCGTAAATTTTCCGGGTCAGCTCCTCCTCAGTGTGTTGACCAAAAAGATCAGTAAAGGTAGGCAGTTCATCCTCAGCTGAAGTATACTTTGCATCCTCATCTTCAGTAATATCCTACAAAATCACCTCATCAACATCATCAAAAGCTTCAGGAGAAGGAATATCAGAAACAGGAGCAGAGGAGTCATCAATGACAACCTTGTCAGGATTTAACCTAAAAAGCACAGCAATCTGTTCCTTAGTCAAGCAATTAATGATCTCTCCTTCCTCCTTGTCATAGCTAATTGAGTGTTGTATGATGCCTTGAGCATCCAAAATCATGGTCAACGTCTAATCCAAACGAAGTCTCAGAGGCACAGCTTGAACTTCCTCAGTAGCTTTCGTATCTTCAGTTTGAGGAGGAGGAGGAGGCGTGGCACCTTTGTCGTGCTTTGTCTTGGTCCGGATCTCAGTGGGAGGGGACTGCTGCCCTGATGCACTTGAAGAATTGGCAGACCCACTTCCGGCACTATCATAATCATCATCTGAATCATCGTCTTTATCAGAATCCTCATAGTCAACCTTCTCCTCATCAGATTCGTCTTCTTCTTCTTCATCTTGATCTGAATCATTGGAGACAACTTTAGTGCCCTCGGTCCTCTGAGTAGACTCCTTGAGGCTTTCAATTTGCTCTGTTAGTCACGAGTGTTCGGCCTCAAGAGCTAGGATCCTATCACTGAAACCAGAGGCAGTCAGTGCCCTACTGGTTGTGCTCATCAACATATTTGAGCAATAGCTCCTCTTGCTGAGCAGATCTAGCCCTCAAATCAACACGCTGGTCAGCAGCCTGTTAAAGAAGAGCATCTTTCTCGCTGACCCTCTGAGTCAGTTGGGCAATGACTTCATCCTGCTGGTGGTTCCTCTCCATTAGCCTAAGAACCAAACTGTTCAGTGTGCTGAGCTGTTCAGCAACTGAAACAGTAGGTGTGTATGGATCAGCTCGAGTAATGGAGGGACCAGAAGAAGCTGCAGTGAAGACAGCAGTAGGAACACTAGAGGATGTCAGAGGGGCAATAGAAACAAGTGAAGGTATAGCCCGTGACCTGGTCAGCGAAGATACTGCAACTGTTGCAACTGATGTAACAGTGGTTGCTGGAACAGAAGACAGTTCTAACCGCCTTTGTAGGACAAACTTAGTCCTTCTTCTCTTGGCAGGAGGAGATGATATGGACTGGACAGTAGCAGCAGATGTATAAATGGAAGTACGTAGGGGAATAGAAAAGTCAAACTCAAGAATAAATTGATGGATCCCTAATCTCCTCCCTATCAGGCTCTATATCTCCTGTCTCAAGAAAAACAACTTGAGATCTAAAGCATGTGGTCACTACCTGTGGCCTAGTGTCTACAGGATCAGGATCATCTGAGGCCTCCTCATCCTCATCCTCATCATCTACATCTTCCATCTGCTCATCCTCAGCTAATGTAGTACCAGCCATCTCTAGTGGAGTGGAGTGGAGACGGTGGCCTCAGTGGTAGCCATGAAATCCAAGTCTAGTAAAGCACCAACATCCACATCATCATCAGCAACAGAAACATTAACTCCAGCACTAGCATCAACACCAGAAACATCACCACTAGCTCCAAACACAACAACACCAGCAACACTAGCACCTGCACCACTAACACCATCATCAGCACCTACATCTTCACCATCATCTCCATCATCACCACCCGGCACTATGATATCCTCTAAGTCCGAATCAGAATCGTCATGTCTCCATTTCTTTCCACTAGGTGAAATGTACTCAGGGTTGTGGAGATGACCAAATAGAGCACGAACTGGAGGCTTCGTCTCCTTTCCCCTGTATGATAACACTCTGTTACGAGTGATGACGTTCATGTTCTCTAACCGAATGATGTCTGAACTGGTCTTCGGTAGGTTAGGTACTTGAGCATCAAAGATCTGCTAAAGGAATCTCGGGTACATAAGAAACTTCTTTTCGCCCTTGAGATAGACATTCTCTTTCAGATGTGTGAATACCATCTCTGAGAAGTTGAATGGTAGATTCAGCACCAAAGCAATAAAAGCACCATGTATAGTCTCCCTAAGCTCATCAAATCCCCCGCGTCTTGAACCCATGCAGTGAATCAGTACATGAGCTAAGTACTTGAACTTTTGTGATAGATAAGCTTTGTTGAGGACTCCGGCTTCCAAGTCACCATCATACTTGCATCGCATAAAGCATCCTCGAACAAGATAGCGATCAAGTATAATGGGATGATCAGGTGGATCCTGAAATCCACAAATTCTCCTAATGTGCTCAGCACAGACTATGACATCATATCCTCGCACTTTTCCTCTGATCACTGGAGGCTCGACCTCACAATCTATATCTGCAGATCTCCAGAAATCCCTCTAGTATGTCAAGTAAGGATCATAAACAGTAGATATGGTAGCGAAGATCCTAGAACGCCTGAGAAATGTGATAATCTCTGTAAAATGCTTGGCGTTCTTGGTGGCCAGATCTAGGTGAGGACATATGTTGTTCTTCATCACAGCTTTGTAGCCAGCCATACTAAAAAACAAGAAAATAAACATGTCAGTTCAATTGAGTTAACCAATTGAGTAAAATCAGAAATTTTACACAAATAATCAACTTGTGCGAATGAGACAACACTACCCGAATGAGCCTAGGCGAATGAGTCCAATGACTGAATGAGTCTTGTTAACCGAATGACAGACGAATGAACTCATTCGGTTGACTCATTGACCGAAAGAGTCAAGTCATCCGAATGACCAACAAATGAGGCTAATTATGACAGATTCTACATGTATCCCAGGTTTATACAGATGCTGATTGATGAGAGATTTCCAGAGCAGAACTTACCTAGACATGTTTCTGATTTGCTTAAGTTAAAGCATATGACTGACTCTAGAATTGGTCAGGTCAAGATTTATCAGAAGAGCAATGATGATGTTTTGATTAAAGATTTAGTATGTCATTGTGCAAGAGCTAATTATGTTGCTCCTGTTAATGATGCTTGGAGGCATGAAGATTCAAGTTCTGACAGTGAACTTTTCAGTGACAATGATGATGATCAACAACAACCACCACCTCTTCTTCCTCGTAGACCACAAGCAAAGAAATCACAAGCTCGGTCTTCTTAATCTCAGTCACACCATTAAGAGCAAACTCAAGGGCCAGATGTAACTCCTTCTACACTGGTTCCTCTTCAAGTAATATATTCAGGTCTACAAGAAGCTCCAAGACAAGAAGAAGCTATTGCTTCCCAACATGTTGATGCTGAAGATGTTGAAGTTGCTGATGAAGATGAAGTATCTACAGAGACAGAGTCTGAGATGGAAGCTGTTCAGGTTGGAAAGAGGATGCTCAGAAGATTAAAGAAAAGGCCTGCACAACAGCAAAATGAAGAAGCTAGAGAAGAAGCAGCTGATCCTAATTTCACAGTTGATGAGCCTGAGGCTTCTAGGCCTAAGAAGAAAAAGAGGATGGCAAAGATGCCTAAGAAGAAAAAGACAAGGACTCCCAGGATCATTATATCATCTCCTGTGGTAGTTTCTACTTCAGATACTTCTATATCTGTGTCTACACCTATTACCATTGCTTCAACAATTCAAGAAGAAGTTTGTACATCCAGTTCATATTCAGACAGATTCTTTTATTCAGACAACTGAGTTTGTAAATGTTGCTACTTTTGTTCCTTCATTCATGGATGCTACAACTGTAACTACATCTTTTCAAGCTACCACTTCATTTCATGATGCTTCTACTTCCAAAGGAGAGTCTTTATTTGAAGGCTTAGATGACTTGGATTTAAAATTCTCCATAGATTATGATGATACTGAGATAAGAAGAAGAATTTCTATATTGTCACAAGAGTTTGACAAATATAGAAAACAAAAGGAGACTGCAGAAGCTGAACAACCATCTTCTTCAAGTTCAAGTGACTTGGATGTGATGAAAGGTCAAATTTCTCAGTTGTTGAAGTGGAGAGAGGAAGATTTGTTTGAAAAGAAGTTGATGAGTGAAAGAATTACTTCTTTGGAGACTTTGACTGCAAAACAAAGTGTTGATATTGCTAAGTTGAAGAAAGAAAATCAAGAGTTGAGACAAAAGATTGATGAGATTCAAGATAAAGACACTGAAGTCGATGCTACTGGTGCTAGTTCTAAGCCAGTGTATGTGAACATGGATGATGAAGAAGAAGAATAGAAAGTGGATGATGATGATTCAGATACTGATGAACATCCAAGCTTTAATGCTTATCATGGTGATGATGAAGATGATGATGGTGATGTGACAGGAGTGGGTAGTTCAGGTGGATTGAATTCAAGAACTGGTGCTATAGTCATTTATAATCCTTCTAGGATTTCATTTGGTGTTACTCCTATTCCTGCTGTTTCTTCTGACAAAGCTAAAGATTGTAAAGATGTTGATATTGAAGATTTAACTGATATAGAATATCCGAAGAAAAGTTTTGATTATTCTTTGCCTACTTTTGTTGATTTGTTTGAACAACATGCTGATATACATTTGCAGAGAATGTTTGTTGAAATAACTGAAGATAAAGAATTAGAGGAAGGAGAAATTGGAGGTGGATATTCAAGAACTGAGTTCTATGATATGTTTGAAGTTGATTCAGATCAATTATTTGATTTTGAACAAGATGATCAAATGGATGAGAATTTGTATAATCTACAAACTTTGAAGAAGATATTTTATTTTGAAGTTCAAAGAGGTGTTCCAAGAACATCAGTTGATCAGATGAAAGCAAATACTTATATGGAGATATGGAAGGAAAATCAAGATGAAAACAAGTATATAATTGATCACTTATACATTTTCAAGCAAATGATTGAAGAAATTGAAGAAAAAGTTCAAGAAAATCAAGCTAGACAATTCACAAGATTCAAGATTGGATCCAAATCAAAGATGAAAGGAAGAATTGTAAGCTATGGTTACTTTCACAACATTTCTAGAAGCATAAAGAACAAAGGATGTTATGTAGTTAAAAGAACTGATGGATGTCAATATTTTGGAAAGGCATTGGATATTATGTCTTTACCATCTTTTGAGTGTATGCAGTTATCCAGGTTAAAGATGATAAAGCCAATTCAGACTGAACATAATGACATATTTGAGAAGTTGTTAAAGAAAGAGGCTAAGACTGGATGGAGTTTATTGGTTCCACAAGTCTAAGACAAGTTACATGGATATTCAAAGCCTAAAGCTTATACAAGACCAAAGTTGAGGAGAATAGAACTGAATTGGAATCCTTATTTCAAGTTCTGGTTCTATGATAAAAAGACATCTGAAGCTGTTATTCTATTGAGACAAGAAGAGAAGTGGAGGGTGATTAGGATGTTGGATCCTGTATGGCTGGTAAACTGTTCAAAAGAAGATATTGAGTTGCCAAATGTAGCTGAAATTTTTGCTGATGATGGATTTCATGATGTTGGTGTAAGCTTCAAACATATGGCAGATCAATTTCAAACAATTGCTCGGATGTGTTATACTCTGGGTATACATTCTGGATGTAACTGGATTCCGTTGTACGATCGAGAGCAATTACTACACCGTTGCATCAACACGCAACCAAGTCCCTGATGGGATGCATCACAGTACACTACAAAGTTATCACAACCTTCTAGGAGAGATAAGATCGGGGCATAACATAGCTTTTGCTTCATAGTCTGGAAGGCATCTTCTTGCTTCTGCTCCCAAACAAATGGCTCGCTTTTCTGTGTTAACTTGGTGAGAGGCAAATCTATCTTAGAAAATTTTGAGATAAGCCTTCTATAATAGCCTGCCAATCCCAGAAAAGACCGTATCTCCGTCAGTGTCTTAGGAGTATCCCAGTTCTTTATTGCTTCGATCTTGGCAGGGTCTACATGTATTCCCTTGCTGTTGACTACATGACCCAGAAACTGAGCTTCTCTGAGCCAAAATTCACACTTAGAGAATTTGGCATAGAGTTTCTCTTCCTTCAACAGCTCCAAGATCTTCCTAAGATGTTGCTCGTGCTCTGCTTTTCTTTTGGAATAAATCAGTATGTCGTCAATGAAAACAATGACAAACTGATCCAGATACGGATTGCACACTCGGTTCATGAGGTCCATGAAAACCGCCGGTGCATTTGTCAATCTGAATGGCATCACCATAAACTTATAATGCCCATATCTAGTTCGGAACGCCGTCTTCGGTATATCTTTGTCTTGGACTCTAAGCTGATGATATCCGGACAGTAAGTCAATCTTTTAGAAGTAATGGGCTCCTTGTAGTTGGTCAAACAAATCATCAATCCTCGGTAAGGGATACCGATTCTTGATGGTTAGCTTATTCAGCTCCCGATAATCTATGCACATCCGAAAAGATGCATCCTTCTTCTGCATGAACAAAACTGGAGCTCCCCAAGGTGAGTAACTCGGTCGGATGAAACCTTTGTCTAGTAGCTCCTGTAGTTGATTCGACAATTCCTGCATCTCTGAAGGTGCTAACCTATAAGGAGATTTAGCAACAGGAGTTGCTCCAGGAATTAAGTCAATACGAAACTCTACCGGTCGCATAGGTGGCAAACCTGGTAAGTATTCAGGAAACACTTCTGGGTATTCCTTCACTATTGGCACATCTTGAATCTTGATCTTGTATTTCTCTTTCTCCACCACATGAGCCAGGAAAGCTATACATCGCTTCTGTAGACACTTTCGCGCTTTTATGTAGGATATGATTTTGACACTACGTTTTGCTTGATCCCCTCGAACTTCCAATACACGATCATTCGCCAATGGAATTCGAAGCAGCTTTTCAGAACAGATGACTTCCACTCTATTGAGAGATAGCCAATCCATCCCAACAATGATGTCGAAACAACCCAACTCCATCGATATCAAGTCGATGATAAATGTATGACGAGTAAGGGTAAGTGGGCAGTTCCTAAGTATTGTACTAGCTGTGATTTGTTTCCCATTCGCTACTTCGATAATATAAAGGGACTCTAAAGAATCCTCAGTAAGATGAAGTTGGCGTGCAAAGTCAGAAGAAATAAAACTCTGATCTGAACCAGTGTCAAACATAATAGATGCATAAGAGTCATGTAAAAGAAATGTACCAGTGACCACGTTAGGGTCTTGGCGTGCTGCAGTGGCTCCAATCACAAATGCCCTCCCATGAGGTGCTTGAGCTCCCTGTTGCATTCTCTTTGGACAGTCTTTGGAGAAATGGCCTAGTTCTCCACAGTTATAGCATCCCCTATTGTTGTTGTTGTGATTTCTAGGGTTTGGTGGTGGAGGTAATGCTATAGCAGCATTGTTTGCAGCCTGTGTTGCTGGGGTACGGCATTGTTGAGCCCAGTGGCCTAGTCAGCCACAACTGTTGCATTTTCTACACTTCACAGTAGCAGGATGATGAAATCTGCATTATGCACACTGAAGATGCATTCCAACATAGGGTTTGGGTGCAGCATTAGCAGGTACTGCAGTAACTTGTTGCAAAGGAGTGGCCATCACATAGTTCTCGACGACCTTCTGCTTTTTCTTCTGATGATGTTCGGGCTTCTTTGACAGTTCTTCCTTAGCTTTGCCCGAATCTTTCTTAAGAACTCCTGATTTCACCATTACATCAGTGAGTTTGGCTGATAGGGAGATGGTTGACTCTAGTGTCGTAGGGTTTGCAGCAAGTACAATGCCCTGAATGCAGGATGGTAATCCTCCCACATATCGATCAATCAACTTTTCCAGAGTCGGCACCATCTCTGGCACCAAAGCTACCAGTTCATGATAGCGAGTAGTGTAAGTCATGTGGTCTGCCCCTTCATCAAATGATTGGACAGTTCAGTTTCTAGCTTCTGAAGTTAATGCTTTGGACAGAATTCATTCCTTAAAAGGATTTTGAAATCTGCCCAAGGCATAGCCAGTGCTTCTTCTCTACCTCTAGCTCTTATCTGAGAGTACCACCATGTTAAGGCCCGCTTGCTAAAAGATCCAGCAGCGTAGCAAACTTTATGGTGTTCTCGACAACCGCTAATTTCCAGTGTAGTCTCCATCTTCTCTAGCCATTGGATCAGTCCAACATCTCCCTGAACACCGCTAAAGCTTGGCGGTTTGCATCCTACGAATGAAGTAGTGCCGGTGTTTCCACTAGCTTCTCCCGTAGTATGCCCATAGTTTTTACCGTGGCCTTGAATTCTGTTGATCATCTCAGGGATAAAATCCTTCAGTTGGTTAGTCAGCTGACTGCTCAGTAACGTTGCCAAGGCAACTGTAGCAGGATCTAGAACTGGAGTTGCATTCGGGTTTGGAGGTGGAATGTGTGGGGGAGGAGGAGGTGAATCAGCTGGTGATGGCGTTGACGAGTGTGGGGCTGAATTTTGTGGTGGTGGCAGCAGAGGAGGTGGTCTTCTAGGAGGCATTCTGATCATAACCAAAAGGATATTGGTTAGTACAGTGATCGAATGCAGAAGACACAATGCAAGCATAAATCCTATGTTCTCTATATGAGGGTCCCTAAGTTATAGTCTAGGCCAAACCGTTTTAAGTAAATGACCTATTATTCTCTATAACCTTGAGCTCTGATACCAATCTGTCACACTCCGAGCCGGCAGGCTGGATCGTGTGTCCCGTCGGGCGGAAGGTTCCCGGGGTATGATATCGGGAATGATAATCGTGATGATCAGATTGTTTACATAGCATCAACATTGAGAATAACTAAAGCTCAAATAGCATTAAACTAGGATTACAAAGTTAAATTACAATTGTCAATGTTTGATAATTTAACAGAGTAAACCTATGAAAGGAATCAAGTGTTTACTATCTTGTAACTGTACAATACATCATTCATCAAAATACGTGCTTTCCAAAAACTATTAGGTCCTCTAACTGGGCATCCTAGCATGCATTTCTGAGCCTTAGTTTATTCATGTACATCACCTGAGAAAGCATGTAAGAAAACAAAGTCAACACAATGGCTGGTGAGTTCATATACTTTAGTATTTGAAATTAGCTTTTGCAAACCTTTTCGGTAACAACCTTAACCTCATTAACAACCACCTAAACTATCTAGCCAAGTATGCTTATATATAGGGCATACGTAGGGGAACAAGCCCCAGTCGACATCCCACAACATACCGGACCACATAGCGTATTGTTGTTCATCATAATTAAGCTTTTTACCTACCATCCAATCCCATTTCCATCATAGCTTTAAGCATTCTGTTTAAAAGTTTAAAACATGCATACAATAGCATTTGCAAGTTTAGTTTTGAGAGAGTTACCTTTATGGACAACCGAACACCCTAAGGAATCCAGTATCAGTCCATATCGGAACTAGATGTGATTCGCAACATCGGTATTTGGATAAAGGATTTCCCAAGATGACACGAAGTCAATTAAAGAAAACCAGAATCATCCTAGTCACACATCACAAAATATGGGTGGACAATGAGGAATCACTATATGGCAAGCACTGAGAGGCCAACAGTCTGCTCCTCAAGGTTGTAGAGTCCACTTCACGATGAAGACTGACAAAGTCAAACTTGGAAGAGTTAAAGTCCATATTTTGATAGTTTTTGTTGTTTTTGAGTACATATGGTTCGACTACACATAGTGTTCGAGTACTTGAAGTTATTTTGTGTTAAACTTCGAGTACACCTAGATTAGTATAAATAGACGTATTTTGTACTAGTTTGGGTTGGAATCCCGAGGCATTTTCTCTCTAGACGTATTGAGGCATCTGTACTCGAACTTCAGTATTTAATACAAAGATTTCATTTTTCTACTTGCTTTCTTGATTCTAGCATGGATTCCGCACTTGTTAGAGTCTGTTGGTGATGATTTATGTGATAAAGCTACGTTCTTGATCCGGTTTGAGACCTACAACTGGTATCAGAGCCTAAGTGCTCTTTTGTCATCAAGGTAACATCTTTTTTAAGCAAGTTCATTACGTTATAATTCTACTCTACTCTATATAGCTGCTGTTTAAATTTGGTACTCCAGATCTTAAGAAATTGTTCTTAACAAATTTTCTTAAGTATTTTCGAGTGCAAAATTTTCGAGCTCAGCTTTTTCAAGTACAGTTAGAGTGTTCGAAGTGGTATCTAGCATTCGACTACAGAGATCTTCGAGTATAGAAGGTCTCAAGTGCAGGTGAGTTTCGAATACAAAAGGGATATTCGAATACACATAAGCATTTCGAGTACAGTTGGTTTTCGAATACTGAGACTGTTCGTGTACACTGAAGCATTCGAGTATGGTTTGATATTCGGTTAGTGGTGTCACTTCGAGTAGGACTTAGTGATCAGTGTTGTCGGGACTTCGTGAACTATACTTAGAATATTTTTAGTCATGGCTTCTAAGAATCTGACTAATCTGTCCAACCTGCTCAATCTGGACAATGAGATCGGCACAAGAACCAAGCCACCTAGGCTTGTGTCGGGAGACAACTTTCAAGATTGGAAGTTTAGATTTCAATCGTTTCTCAAGTATACTGACCTCATGTGCTAACGTATCAAAGTGAACTCAATGGATTAATTCCCAAAGATCCTGAACTGTTTATGGAAGCTGACATTCTTTTGATGGAAAAGGATGACAAAGCATATGCATCAATTACAATGGCATTATCTACTGATGTCGCTCATGGATTCAAGGAACATAAGACAGCCAAGCAATTATGGGATGCCTTAGTTGAAAGGTTTGAAGGGAATGAAAATATAAGAGACAGTCGCAAAGATATGATAAGACAGAGGTTCAATATGTTCAATCATATCAAAGGTGAATCTTTGGAGGCTCAACTGAATCGTTTCACTCACCTTATGACTGAGATGACTATTGCCGGAATTGAGATGACCAAAGGGGAGGTCAACAAGAAGCTCTTGAACTCATTGCCTTACAATTGGAATTCTAACTGCACCAAAATTAAAAGAACGAAAGGCATGTACAAGACTTCCCTAAGTGAGCTGATTTCCATCATCAATTCTTATGACATGGACGAAAAGCAAAGAGCTCTCAATTATGCAAGCTCCATGAGCATTGCACAAGCTTCAGAGAATGATGCTCTACTGGCAGGCATCAACTTTCAAACTTCTAGGGTACAGCATCATCAAGCCCCTTCATCTCAGTCAATTCCATTTGAGACTGCATTTCTATCTTCTGGACAAGGCAGTTCGGTGGACAAGATCAGTCCTAAGAGTGAACAAAATTTGCTTCTGTTTAAGGGTTTCATGAACAGTTATAATGCATTCATAGCTGGAGATTTAGCACTTGCCAACCTTACTCAGGATAATCTAGAGCAGATAAATCCAGCAGATGTTGAGGAGATAGATATCTCATGGCAGATGGCAAAGGCTGTGTTTCGGGCAAAGAAGTTCATCAAAAGGTATGGAAAGAACAGCTTTGGAAACAACCCGGGAAAGAAACTTGGATTCGATAAGTCAAAGCTGCGGTGCTACAATTGTGATCAACCGGGTCATTTTGCCAGAGAATGCAAGCAGCCGAAGGTGACTAAGGAAGGAGAGAAGAAGCCTGAGGAGAAGACTGTGGCTGCTGCTGCAGGAGGAGGTGCTAGCTCATCTAAGGCACTTGTAACTCAAGAAACTGACTCCTATGATTGGAGTGATCAAGTGCAGGAATTGGAGCTAACTCTGAGTCACGCTTTCATGGCTGAGGTGGACGATAAGAAGAATGAGGTAACCCAAAATCTCTGTTCTACTTCTTGCATTGATAAAGTCCATAGATATCGATCTCACAATGAGGACTTGATCAAAGAGGTCACCAAACTTAAGTACTTTAACTTTGAGTTTTTTAAAAAATGAGGGACTTTTCAAAAAGAAACTTGCGCTGAAAGGCGTGATATTTCACAATTAAAGGAGTTATTAAGTGATAAAGAGTCCAACTATCGTGATGCAAGGCGTCGGATAGATGTACTCACTTCAGAGTTGGAGCAACTTAAGTCTAAATTGTCCAACTCTAAAATTCAAGCTGATAACTATGATTATGCTAGTACTGTAGTGGCTAACATGATTGATGTCCAATGTAGAAGAAAGTCAAAAATTGGGATTGGTTTTACCGATGTGAAACCTCCGTTTAACCACAATTACTCCATCATGTCCAATATCAACACATCTGTTGATGATCTGTTGTTGAAATCTGACCGAAGGTTTGATTTCACCACTGGTTCTAACAAACCAGTTTCTTTGACAACAGATCCCATTGAGACCAGCCCCAATATTTCTGATGATTCTGAGGTGTGTGCAGATAGTTTAAACAAAACAGGTGTGTGGGGGGAGATTGAAGAAAGAAGTGCTGGGAGGAGCACAGATTGTTCAACATCTTTTGGAACATCATCTTTTATTTCAAACACTAATTTTGTTGGAAAAGTTGGTGAATTTAAAATTAAAACTAATGAGATGTCTAAAAACTTTAAATCAACTTTTTTTAAGAATGATGTTATTTTGGAATCAATATCTTCGTGTTTGCATCATAAGTACAAGGGTCATTCCACGGTCACCAAAGAGGCAGGTTCAAAGTTAAACCCTGACTGTGAACCTTTTGTTCCAACAAGGTCATTGGAACAAGCCTCTACAAGCTCATCTTCTAGCCATAGTGACTGTGATGTAAAACCCTTTTACCCTAAGGAATTTCATGAGAAGGTATGTTGTTTTGTTTGTGGTAGACCAGGCCACATTGCCAGAAATTGTCAGCACAGACCTACTGAATTCTTTTATGGAAAGAATAAGAAGGTCACACCCAAGGCTAAACCCACTATCAAATCAATGAGGACTGACCAATCCTCAAAGCCTAGGGTGAATCCTCAGAAAGAATCTCAAAAGCAATCCACTGCCAAAAGGACAAAGTCGTTCAAACATCATCAATCTGGTTTTCAAAAACAAAATTCAAACTTTTCAAAAGTTAAAAACAGGTCACATTGGAGACGTGATCCACCTGTAAGAACCCCATTAAAACCAGTCAACCATGGCAGTGGTGCAAGATCAAAGATTGATAAGGGCAAAACAGTTAAATCAAAAGGGATTCACATGAAAGAACCTATTATCTCTCATGTGCCTAAACCTGTTATGGTTTGGGTACCTATCTCTCATTGATTGTGTATAAAATGAAGGGACGGCCAAATAAGCTTAAAAATGTTTGGTATGTAAACAGTGGCTGCTCCCGGCATATGACTGGGGATTTCTCTCAGTTACATGAAGTTACACCATTCAATGGAGGATATATGTAACGACCCGTTTTTAATAATATGAATACGTTTGAAGTAATCGTCAGTAGAATGATTTTGATTATTACAAATTGAAAATATGTGAGAAATGATGAATGTGGGAGAAAACCGAGCGCGAAACGGAGTTCCGGATTGTCCGGAATCGCGAAACGAATATAAAATCGAAAAATGGACGAAAACGGCCTGGGGCAGTACGCCCCGATCCACACGCCAACCCTAGGCGGTACGCGTGGGGGGGATAAAAACCTCTGGGACTTCTCGTCTCGCGCGCTACGCCTGGGCCAAGCGGCCACGCAGGGCGATGCGCCTCGCGTCTGTGGCGGCGGCAGAAAGCTTATCTTCAAAGGATTTCACTCACAAACACATATCTATCTTTATTTCTCGATCCTTTTCACCATAAACACACATATATGAATTTTAAGCTCCCAACATCAATTTTGAAGCTATCCAGACGTTCGGGTTGAGCCGTGGATTGTGTCTACAAGTCCAGATCGTTGTATTTCAATCAGAAATCCGTTTGAAGGGTAACGATTCGTTTTATCTCATTTACTTTGATAATATGCGGATTAAATATAGTTTTGAGTATTATATAATGATCTGGGATGATTAGAAACGAAGGACTAGGTGTTTTAACGGTGAAATCTTGATTTTGATCCGTTATAATGCCCGGTTGTTATGAAACTCATTGTATTGAGTAGAATAATTGGTGGTTTTAGATCATCCTTTGGTAGGGTAACCCCAATTCCCAAGGTTGATTGAATGTTGAGATATGAGACTGTGATAATTTAGATATGATTAAGAACATGTGTAGATTAATTTCTACACATGGGTTATTGATGAAAGCCTCAACGAGGTTTTGACTAAAAATAAGGAATGGAACAGGTCAAATGAAATAGATTACATAAATAACACAAGTTGTGTGTTCACGTTGTTAAATCTTGTTATATGTGAATATATAATAGGAAGAGGAGGTGAATCTAGCTCTAGAAGGCCTGGAAAAGAAGTGGAGATTATTGTTAACTCGTCGAATTAAGGTAAGTTACCTAACTGATTAAACTTGTAGTTAAAGGACTGGGTGAGTCCACACTACAAGTAATTGTGCTTTTAGCATGTATACATGATTCGTTTAGTTGGTTGATATGAATATAAATGATTGTGGTTATTGTTGTTGCATGATTCACAAGGTGTGTGAACATGTGGTGATCTACGAATGTGTAGATGTTAAATTGGTAATGTGCATGTTTTGATTCACAAGGTGTGTGAACATAAGACTTGCAATTCCATTGTAATTGATTCACAAGGTGTGTGAACAAACGGTAGATTGGTAATGTGCATGTTTTGATTCACAAGGTTTGTGAACATAAGACTTGCAATTCCAATGTAATTGATTCACAAGGTGTGTGAACAAACGGTGGATTGGTAATGTGCATGTTTTAATTCACAAGGTGTGTGAACATAAGACTTGCAATTCCAGTGTAATTGATTCACAAGGTGTGTGAACAAACGGTGGATTGGTAATGTGCATGTTTTGATTCACAAGGTGTGTGAACATAAGACTTGCAATTCCAATGTAATTGATTCACAAGGTGTGTGAACAAACGGTGGATTGGTAATGTGCATGTTTTGATTCACAAAGTGTGTGAACATAAGACTTGCAATTCCAATGTAATTGATTCACAAGGTGTGTGATCAATAGATGACCTATAAGGGGGTAGACATTTGAAATTCAAGTGTCAAATTGTATATTGTGATTTTTGTGAAATATGATGCAAAATTGGAGTTTTGTGTGTTTATATCTGTGTTATATTAAATTATAACGATTGTGAATGAATGGGAGATATAAAGAGGATTTGGTTGAAAACGAACCGTTAGTAAATCGTTTTGTATGCGGTCGACTGTTGTTGACAAATTTATTTGGAACCCCATTAGTGTATCCATATGGTGTTATGGAATACACTGGGTGAATTAGTGAGGTAATCTTACTTAGTTCTAACGTAGTTAATGGTGAATTTAAATGTGGTGTTTACAGGTACAAAGGAGTAGGGTGAGCGATGATGGTGATCGGGAATCGAACATGGAGGCTCGTATGGGGGTTTAATCTGTAAATAATCAAACTTGTATGAAGCTTTTGTGTAATAAATGTTTTGTGAAGTTGTAAACATACTTAAACTTGTTTTAACAGGTGTCGGTAAATAGTATGTTTAATGGTGTGTAAAGCACAAAAGTTTTTTTTTGTTTACTGGGACCTAACGTAACTTATTAAGTATTGGTGTAAAATGTCCAGAGGGGACATGGAAGTGACAGGGGTGTCACAATATATATCATTTGTGGGAGACAAGGGAGGAAGGATTAGCATGAAAGGCATGGTTAACAATGGAACTCTTAGTTTTGAAGACGTGTACTATGTTGAAGAGCTCAATCACAGTTTATTGAGTGTTTCTCAGATTTGTGACAAGATTTTTTCCACACTTCACAAACAATGAGTGTCTTATTTTGAAGCTTGGTTTTGTTGTACCTGAGAAGTGGATACTCATGAGGACTCCAAGAATCAACAATGCATACATTATCAACATGAATTCAGATTCATTCACTGAGAACACTTGTTTGTTCTCAAAGGCATCGAAGCATGATTCTCTGCTATGGCATCGCCGACTGGGTCACGTAAATCTTAAGAATCTCAACAGACTTGCCAAGGGAGATCACGTTATCGATCTGCCTTCTAAGGACTTCTCTAACTTGAGAAATGCATCGCATGCGCCAAGGGGAAGCAGCATAAGAGACCCCACAAGCCTAAGCTATTCAACTCTATATCATCGATTCTGCAACTTCTTCATATGGATCTCTTTGGACCGGTTAATGTTATGAGTATTGGGAAGAAATCATATTGTCTGGTGGTGATAGATGATTATTCCAGATTTACTTGAGTGTTCTTTCTGGCCAAGAAAGATGAGACACCAGAGATTTTGAAGAAATTTATCACCTTGATTGAAAATCAGAAGAACTTGAAGGTTAAGGTGATTAGAACCGACAATGGCACAGAATTTAGAAATCAGACTCTCATTGATTTCTGCGATGGCAAGGGGATAGCCTCGCAGTACAGTGCAGCTCATACTCCTCAACAAAATGGAGTTGCCGAGAGAAGAAACAAAACACTCATTGAAGCTGCACTAACCATGTTGTCTGAATCTAAACTTCCGATTTTCTTCTGGGCCGAGGCTGTTAACACAGCTTGTTATGTTCAGAATCGAGCATTGCTGAACAAACGCCATCAGAAGACTCCCTGTGAAATATTCTTCAATCAGAAGCCAAAAGTTGGTCATTTCAAATCATTTGGTTGTCCGTGCACTCTCCTCCATATTGAGCCGAATCACAAGTTTGATGACAAGGCTGATGAGTGTTACTTCGTGGGCTATTCATCTGAAAAGGCCGCCTATCGAGTCAACAACAAGAAGACTCGGATGATCGTGGAATCATATTATATCGATTGGCAAGAGATGAACTCTACAGACGCCGGTTATAATCCAAACTGGCTATTTGAGTATGATTCTTCTTTTAGGCTCTTCGACACTACATCCGAGAGCGCAGGATCATCTGAGCAAACCTATGATTTCTACAAGGGTGATGATGTAGACTATAGGGTTGACTATGTTCCTTGTGATCCCAAGCTTCTGTCGGTTGACCCTCCAGGCATGTACAATCGGGCTCCTCCAGTTCAATCCGATAAATGAAGTCCTCCCATCAGATCCAGAAACTTCTCCTTCTGTTTAGCCACTTCCAGAAACAAATCAAGCTTCATCTTCCTCCCACCAAAATTTTGATAATCCACTGTTCTCGGATAACATTCCTGAGGAACATTGCGTGGATCATGAAGCCGAAGCACGTGAAACTGCTCCTGTCAACAACATTTCCTCCTCCAGTGAAAATCAAGTGAATAGCATCAGCAATCTGCTAGACAATCTAGCTGTGGAAGAAGTGCCGACACTCAGCATCAACAAGAATCATCCGGTTGAAAATATTATTGGACCTCTTTCGGAAGGCGTTCTCACTCGGAGCCGATCTATTCCAGCTCAGAATCCCTTGCCTGAAGAAACAATCACCAAAAGTCAATCATATCCGATTAATTCTTGTTTGTATTCCTGTTTCATTTCGCAGGTCGAGCCCAAGAATGTCAAGATGGCTCTCAAGGAGTCTAGCTGGGTCGAGGCAATGCAGGAAGAGCTGATGCAGTTTCAGGAACTCAAGATGTGGAATCTGGTTCCTCTGCCAAAAGGAAAGTTGCCTATAGGAACTAGACGGGTTTTCAGAAACAAAAGAGATGATTCAGGAATTATCATCAGAAATAAGGCACGATTGGTAGTTCATGGCTTCTACCAACAGAAGGGGATAGATTATGAGGAAGTTTTTGCACCAGTCGCAAGACTTAAAGCTATACGGATCTTCTTGGCCTATGCTTCCTACATGAACTTCACGGTGTATCAGATGGATGTGAAGACAGCTTTCTTGTATGGAAAGGTCAAGGAAGAAATTTACGTGTGCCAACCCCCAGGTTTTGAAGATTCACAGTATCTAGACCATGTCTCCAAGTTAGACAAGGCCTTTTATGGTCTTCATCAAGCACCACGAGCATGGTATTCTACACTCACGGATCATCTACTAGCTCATGGTTATACCCGTGGAGCAATTGATCAGACACTGTTCGTTCAAAAAGATAAGGACGATTTGATTCTAATCCAAATCTATGTGGACGATATTATTTTTGGCTCCATGAGATCAGTGCTTTGCAATGAATTTGAGGCTGTGATGAAGAAAAAGTTTGAGATGAGTGCAACGGGAGAAATGACCTTCTTCCTTGGTCCTCAGGTAAATCAAGATCAGAAAGGCGTGCTGATTCATCAAGGAAAGTATGTAACTGATATTCTGACAAAATTCAAGATGTTGGAATCAAAGCCTGCATCTACCCCCATGGCTGCACGTCGAGTCTTAACTTCGGATTCTGATGGTGATGATGTCGATCAACACCTATATCACTCGATGATTGGCTCATTGATGTACCTAACCTCCAGTCGTCCTGATATCATGTTCTCTGTATGTCAATGTGCCAGATATCAAGCCAATCCGAAGGCTTCTCACTTGATTGCTATCAAGAGGATCTTTCGTTAACCTCGTCTCGGTTTATGGTACCCTAAGAACTCTGAGTTTCGTTTACACGCTTACTCTAACAGTGATTTTGATGGTTGTAACTTAGACAGGAAATCCACCACGGGAGCATGCCAGTACTTAGGAGATCGCCTTGTCTCATGGCAGTGCAAGAAATAGACAACCGTATCCACATCTACTGCGGAAGATGAATATGCTGCTGCTTCCAGTTGCTGCTCTCAGGTCATATGGATGCAACAGCAGCTCCTCGATTACGGTTTGAATTTTCTTGACTCTCCTATTTTTTGTGACAATGAAGCCGCCCTTCAGATCGTCAAGAATCCGGTACAACACTCCAAAACTAAACATATTGACATCCGGATTCACTTTATCCGTGACTGTTTCGAACAGAAACTGGTTCATCTTGGAAAGGTCCACACAGATGATAATCTGGCGTATCTTTACGCCAAACCGTTCGATACAGCTCGATTTCACCATCTCCTTGCATCTCTCAAACAAATCAGTTTTGACTAAACCGTATTTGTAAATACTGTAAAATTTGTGTTTTTTTTTCTTTTATTTTTAGATCACAAATTTAGGGGGAGAATATTTACAAAAACAACAAAAAGATTTTCGGTCTTTGAGTCAAAATTAGGAAAACAACAAAAAGATTTTAGTTTTTTTTTTGTTAGTCAGTCTAAGATGATCTACAAGTTTAGGGGGAGTAAATCTTGAAAAGAAACAAAAAGATTTTCTTTTTGGACTGTTAAGTTAAGTTGTTCAATTGGGAAGTGAAATGTCTTCTGACACTCACAAATTCACTACCTAAAGGTAATTTCTAAAAAGAATAACAACTTTAAAATAACTATAATTCACTAAGAAGTTGAAACACGTTTTTCAAAATTTAAAGAAGTGGACATGATCATTCAAAAATACTACATACTAATAAGTGAGAAGTAAGGAGAATCAGATAATCAGAAAATTGTAACAACTAATTGACTTTTTGTATAAATCTTTAAAGTCAAAACGAGATTGTGTTTCAATAAACTTGAAATTGTTTTGAAAAACTCAGGTATTTTCCATGTTTTGTGCAAACAAAGAACGGGAAATACTTACTGAAGCATCCTTTGTTTTGCGTAAGCAAAGAACTGGATGTGTGACGTTAAGGACAATGTGCCTCCAGATCAGTAAAACAAAAGATGCCAATGAGCACAAAGATGATAGAACCCCTTCTTGTTCTTGATTCTAATCTAACAGATCTGTTCTTTTCTTTTCTTTTATCACCTTAAACTCTGTCAAAACATTTTAAGTTCGTCAAAACACAATAAAAATTTTAAAACAAAAGATTTCACAAAATTGATAGGTTGCATGTTAATCTGGTTTAAAGTCTGACTATTCATAAATCTCACAAAAGTTATTTTCAGAGAAACTACTAGAAAAACCTTTGGTCATAAGTCCCATTCTTGAAGTTACGAATAAACGAGTGGAAATCATTGGTGGGGTATAATTACTCTAAGGTTGGGTTTCTTGTAAAAAATTATCTTAAGGTGGTCAAATTTCTGATACAGATTTGATCCCACAAAATTGACCCGACTAAACTTTGAAAATGTCCAAAAGTTTCAATTTTATTTTATTTTATTTTATTTTAAGAAAGTTTAGAAATTTTTGAAATAAAATACGTGTACTCGAAATCGAGTGCACGAAGGGCGTACTCGAAATGGGCAACAGATGTCAACTTCGAGTACCAGTTCTTTCGATTACAAATTTGATCTTCATAAGGCGATCTCGATTTCTAGACCAAATCTCAAACTTTCACTCCAACTATCTCATAGATCACTTATAGGCGACCATAGGTACAGGTTTTCATCAAGTTTTGACCGTGAATTCAAAAGTTATGGACCAAAATAGTTTTCGAGTACAGAAGTTCGTTTACAGAATGTTTTTGGGTCAATTCACCTCAAGAAACTCAAAATTGAAAGGCATTTTTTGAATTTATTGGTCGCCTCTTGATTCCGAGTATTTCGAATGTCTTTAGAAGTTCTAAAGAGCAATATTGGTGGACTCATGTGGATTTTTGTGTTACAAACCAACTTCGAATACAGACCAATTTAGAATACAGGCAACTTCGAATAGAACCAAAATTTCGTGTACAACCCATACTTCGTGTATGGCTGATTTTCGAATAAGCCTGTTATTTCGAATATGTCTGTTATGTCAAGAACACACAAATTTTCGAGAACACCTTTGGACTTAGAATATTTTTTTGTACTTCGAGTATTTTAACCTTGAAATGACTTAATCTGTTTTGTTTTCAGATGGATGACCTACGCTTCATACCCGATCATAACATGACAGCTTTTCTTGGGGACCCGACAGAGAAACCCTCGGAGTTCAAGAGTATGGTTGCTGGATTGATCTTATCACCTGTCAACTATGCCATCATGGAGCACCCCTCTATCGTGACTGACTTCATTAAAGGCTTCTGGAGCACAGTGGAAGAACGTACTGATGCAAATGGGACTGTTAGTATCATTGGGAAGGTTCAAGGTCAGCCTATCATTATCATAGAGCAGATTCTCAGGGAATGTCTTCAATTCGGAGACAAGGCGACTGATCCGGTGGAGCTAAATTAAGAACTGGTAAACATGACAATCTATCAAATGTGACATGAAGGCGCCTATCCTCTGACTGAGAAGAAATTGCTACACCCTTACTGGAGATACTTGGCACACGTTGTCGCTCAGTGCCTCTCCGGAAAGAAAGGAGGTTATGATGTTCTCAACCAAACTCTGAGTTCTTTTCTGGTAGCTCTAGCCCTAGGAGTTGACTTTAACTTCTCAAAGATGATTTTTCTGTATATGCATGCAAATATTAAAGGGAGAAGGAAGGAAAGATTTCTGGCATTCCCTCGGTTCCTGCAAATCGTCATAAACAAAAGGCATCCATCTCTGACTCCCACTCTTGGCACTCTGGAGATCAAAAGAATGCAAGACGACATCTTTGGCTACGTGAAGATGAATGAGCGAGGGAAGAAACAGTATACCGGGGAGAGGCCACTGATCAAGTTTGGATGTTTTATGGGAGAAGAAAATGTGGTAGAAGATCAAGGTACTCCCGTTGCTTTTGTTGCTGAAGAGCATGACATTCTTGTCACTGACATGGGCACACAGACCGGTACGACTGCTGAGGAACATATCTCTGAGTCATTTGAATTCTTTCTCTGATACCACTGTTGGTTTGGTTGAAACCGATCAGGATCGAATACGAAGTCCTACTAACTATCAACAACGTGCGGAATCCATAGTTGATATGTATAAAATCATAAGAACACAAGTAATTCAATAATCAATCTTGTATATATCAACAAATGATTACAAGACTTCACTCAGAAAGTAATGGGCAGCTTTGAATCAGCGAGCATAGTTCTAGCAGACTCGATCAATGTACGATTCTTTCTCTCAGCTACACCGTTCATCTGTGGTTCATACGGTGCACTGAATTGTTGTTGAATGCCCTTTGAATCACAAAATGCTTCCATGTTCTGATTCTTGAATTCTGTCCCATTGTCTGATCGAACACGCCTAACCCTCAACTTGTACAAAGTCTCCAATCTGTTTACCAACAAAACAAAATTTTCATAAGTTTCAGATTTAAACTTTAAGAACATTACCAATGAAAATCTAGAAAAATCATCGGTCACAACAAAAAAATATGATTCACCACCGATACTCTTCACATTAATCGGTCCAAACAGATCCATGTGAAGTAATTCCAATGGTTTATCAATGGAACACACTGTTTTGGACTTATGTGACCTCCTTTTCTGTTTACCCTTTTTACAGGAAACACACACATCAGGTAATTTGAAATGTTTAACAGGTACACCATCAACCAAGTGATTGTGTACAAGATGATTCATCTTTCTGATGTGTATATGACCTATTCGTCTGTGCCAAGACCGAGTATCCTGCTCTGTGGCCTTCGACACCAGACACGTCTCAAATTTGTTTACCGTCTCCGCATTAGCCATGTCTAAAACATACAAATCTTTACACCTGTCAGCAGTCATTAAAATTCAGTCATCTGGAATCTTAATTCCTTGTTTGAGCACATAGCATTTCTTATCATCAAACAACACCTGATAAGCTTTATCACTAATCTGTGATACACTCAAAAGATTATTAGTTAACTCCTTGCAGTAATTCACGTTGTCAAAGGAAACTTTACCATTAGTCAAACTACCACTACCGGTAATCTGACCACCTTTGTCACCTGCAAAGTTAACATAACATCCGTTCATCTCTCGAAAATCTTTCAAGAAACTGATCTCTCCTGTCATGTGCCGTGAACATCCACTATCAACAATCCATCGACTGTTGATATGGCCCGTGAATGCCACCTGCACCATAAATTAAAACAAAATTTTATCAGTACCAAAAGGGATGACTCCCGCCATTCCGGCGTTGAGTCTCCCCGAACAGCCTCCTGCCATTCAATCTCGATGAACTTCTTGAAGACCCTTCTTCCAAGTATTCATCATTCCTCACAAAAAATCGATCATCTGACCTGGGTCTGAATTTCCAAAAAGAATTAGAATTAAAATTTTGTTTTGAAAATCGTTTAGGAGAAAAATTGTCATAAAATTCATCATCAGATGATGATGTCTTTTTCAAAGCTCTTTTAACCTTTTGTTGGTTATCAAAAAATTGTCTTTTATGAAACTTGTCCTCCTTGACCCAGACACACTCAAGATCAAATTTTCTGAGTATTCTCATCTCCTCTTCACTTGGCTTTACCCTCCTAGGACTCCCACCAGAATGAATCACATGACTGTCATTAACAGAAGATTTCTTTTTGATCTTGTGATTTGGACAATTTGCTGATATGTGTCCTTTTCCTCCTCAAGTAAAACACTGTCGTGTTTCTCGTGGAATAAAAGTATGAAATCTGTTACAAGTGTCCAAATCACAGTCAGCAATGACATGACCCACTTTCCCACATCTGTAGCATTTCCTTGATGATACAGTCTTTGGTTTTAATTCATCACACCTCTTAGATGAACCCAAAGATTTGGATGCTACAGATGGAGATAAAACCTTATTTTTCAAACCCGTGGCTTTTGTCTTGACATTCTTTTGAGAAATCTTTGATTTGCCCTTGTTTCCATCCCCACTTTGATTAACCTTGTCAACAACTTTGATAAACTTCTTGTCAATCTTTTTAGAAAATTTCTCTTGTTTCTGACAAACTTTGCTTGACTCTCCTTTTTGTGTGGTAGAAGACTCAACAAACACAATTGGCTTTAGAGTAGAATTAGTCTTGACTTTTAGATTTGGTTTGAAAACACGCTTTTGTTTAGCCACTGTTTTCCCAGCTGATTTTACTTCAGATTTTGGTTTCTTGGAAACTAGACTCATCTTCTCAACATTTTTAGCTTGTTGATGACCAATCATTCTTAGAATATCAGCTGGATATTCTAAATCAGTGATGTCCTCGATGATAGGAGCATCATTATCAACAAATTCACTCTCATGAGATGATGAACTTTCCGTATCCTCAGACACTTGATCAGACACACTTTCCTTTAAGGAAACTGGATTAACTTCCAATTCTGGATCAAATTGTGGTCTTGATACATAACTTTGAGGATTTGGCACAACATGAAAACCAATACCAGAAGTATCACGCGAAGATCTTTGCATAGCCGCAAAGTAATCAATGACATATGCTGAATTCTGGTAGTTTTCAAGCTTGGCTTTGTTCAACTCAGCTTCAGATTTTGCAGCTGATAACTCTACTTTCAACTTCTGAACTGAATCCAGATGCACAGAAACAGCATGATTATTCTGTAAAACCTTGATTTTCAAATCTTCGTTTTCTTTAGCAAGATCAGTTATCTTTTTGTCAAATGCTTTTTCTTTTGAAATCAACTTTTTGTTGGCTTCTGTGCATTCTCTCAGATCAGAAGTTAACTGAGAGTTCATCTCTTTCAGTCTATCAATCATCTCAAGCAGATCATTATGTACCTCATTCACCTCATCAACCTTCTCCTTTCCTTTGCTAGATTCTTCTTCCAATGAAGCCATGAAAGCACCCATAAGATCTTCATATTGTTTGCCCCAGTCATAGCCCTCATCAGCTTGACTTACAAGTGCTTTAGAAGATGATTCTTCAGATTTCTCTTTCTTTTTCTGATAATCTTCCTTAGGCTTGAATGGATTCAAATTTCCCTGCTTCTTTGGATTCTTGCATTCTCTTGCAAAATGACCAAGTTCACCACAATTATAACACTGTTTAGATTTTGGATTGAATCCAAATTTGGTATTTCGGTCAAAGGTGAATTTCTTCCCGGTCTTTTTCTCATATCTATTAATTCTGCGAATAACACTCGCCAAAGCCCACTAAGTATCTATCAGTTCCATCTCATCTTCATCAATTTGTGCATAATCTTCAAAAGTAAGATTTGCATTTCCAATTCTTCTAGCCACCTGTTCATCATAAGCACTTACTACACACGACAAAATAGACATATGGTCTTTAACTGCTTCAACTGTCACTTTTCCCAAATTTGTTGTGTTAAGCTGCACTGGAGGTGGTGTAGACTCAGATTTTTTCTCATTGATAGGACAATGTGAACTAGAACTTGATGACACCGAAGAACTCTGAGTAGTTTCAGAAGTCCTAGACACGAAAGCAGTCTGTATCTTTGCAGATGCTGCAGGTGGTGTAGCAACAGAACCACCATACAAGGAAGGATCTTGTGTGACATTTACACGTCTCGCTTTACGTTTGTCCTTCATTTCTTGTTCCTCCAGTTTCTGAATAAACTCTACCAATGTCAACCCAGGTAGGTTTTCTCTCAATATGAGCACCAAAGAATCCCATTTATCAGGTAGTGCATCAGCCAGACAATCAATCTTCTCATCCTCTGAATACTCAATACCATATTTTCTCACTTCAGTCAACAAGTGTCTGTATCTGGTGATTAAGGCATCAAGAGTCTCATTTCCAATGATGTTAAAATTTTCAAACTCCTTTCTGATATCTGTAGCCTTCATTTTCTTCAGATTTGTGTTGCCTTCAACTCTTGCCTTTAATGCAGTCCAAAGACTGTAAGCAGTCTTGTGTTCATCAAACTGATGCAGAATTTGATTGGGAATGGCTTGACTTAATAACCAATAAGCTTTCTTCTCTGAGTCATACTTTTTCCGCTCATCTACATCTAGTCTTTCCAAGAGTTGAAACAAATCAGTACCAACTACCCTTGGTCTTTCATAAGGAGATAAGATTCTTTCCCATAAGTTTGTATCTGTGCCATTTAGATGAGTCTCAAATCGCCCTTTCCAATTGTCATAATCAGCTAAATCTAATAACTTTGGCACTTTATTTGTACTACCCACTTCAGTCTCACTGATTAAAATACTCTGAAGTTTAGAGTTCTAACTTGCCATCGCCGCGTCCATGTCAGACATAATTTCTGAGTTGATAAACAGCGAACCTTTTCAAAAATATCGCTAGCCGAACCTCAGACGAACCTCAGCCGAACCTCTGGACAAAAACTGTCTTTTGAGCAGCGAACCTTTAAACAGCGAACCTTTGAGCAGCGAACCTTTGAAACTCACGAACCCTTACACAGACGAACCCAGAAACAGACGAACCCTGAAACTGGCGAACCTTTAGTTCAAGCGAACCCTCAGCCGAACTAAATCTCACGAACCTTCCAACAAAGACGAACCTTTAGCAAATCTTGTTCACGAACCTCAGACGAACTATGAACAGTAATCAGCGAACCTCAGACGAACTATCACCCAAATCTTGCCGAACCTTGACAGAACCTTTGCCGAACCTTGGCCGAACCAGTGCCGAACCTTAGGCGAACTATCAAACGAACCCTCTGAAAAACCTTCCAACAGCAAACCTTTCTGTTCAGCAAGTCACAGGTTCGTCCCACGAACCTGTAGCACACAATTTGAAAATTTTGGGAGGGAAACCTTCCAAAACTTCAAAAAAATATGTCCAAATCTATACCAAAACACCTCCAAAACTTCAATTGTTGTAATTTAACAACAATTGATGATGAAAACAGTCTCAAATCACCAGAAAATCGATGAAGAAAAAAAAATTTGATCCATCAAATGTCTTCAAATCTTCAATTGCTTGATTTCTTTGAAATTATAGTGTAGAACCTCAACCAAACGCTCTCATACCACTGTTGGTTTGGTTGAAACCGATCAGGATCGAATACGAAGTCCTACTAACTATCAACAACGTGCGGAATCCATAGTTGATATGTATAAAATCATAAGAACACAAGTAATTCAATAATCAATTTTGTATATATCAACAAATAATTACAAGACTTCACTCAGAAAACACAGATCTCACACAGAGAAAATCTCAGAAGTTCTGTCAAAAGTTCTATCAAAAGTTCTACTGAAAAACAAACAAACCTTCTATTTATACAAACAGACCAGCGAACCTATTTCTTGTAGCCGAACCTTAGGTTTGCCAGCCGAACCCTTAGGTTCGCTGGACGAACCTATGATAACCTATTAAAAGGTTCGTCGAACCTTCTCCAGGTTATAGGTTCGCCAAACCTGTCAAATCAATAGGTTCGCCAACCTGCCAAGGTTCGTGGGCCAAACGAACCTATGGCAAACCTTAGCCGAACCTTCTAAAAACTCAAAATAAATACAACTTTTTGAATAGCAAACAATTACAAATGTGTACTAACAGCCACTGATCAAGTTTGGACGTTTTATGGGAGAAGAAAATGTGGTAGAAGATCAAGGTACTCCCGTTGCTTTTGTTGCTGAAGAGCATGACATTCTTGTCACTGACATGGGCACACAGACCGGTACGACTGCTGAGGAACATATCTCTGAGTTATCCTCCTCATCTAGTGAGGACTTTGTTGCTGAAAAGCCTCCTCCAACCAGAGGAGAAAGAGAGGAAGCACAAGATGCAGACTACACTCCTACTCTCGAGTCATCACCGAAAAGAAAAATACTGAAGAAGATGTCCAAACAGACTAGGGATCTAAGACTTAAGAAAATGTTCTCTGAGTTATCATTCTCTACGGCTGCATCGAGTCTACCACCTCCACCATTGCAGACCGATCCACAACCCAAGCCCACTTCACAGTCCACTTCACAACCAAAGCCATCTTCAAAACCCAAGCCACCTTCACAACCCAAGCCTCCTTCACAACCCAAACCACCTTCAAAACCAAAACCTCAACAACCACCTACTAAACCCATTAAACCTAAGATCGTCATCAAGATTCCTACTTGGCCCCCACTGTCGCCTTTTAGCACTCCCAAAACCACTCAAACCAGATCGTCTCCCTCTCATACTTTCACTCCCCACACTAAGACTCCATTTTCTCCACCTCACTCACATAGTGACAAGGGAAAATCTCCCTTGCATGCAGAGTCACCATACGAGCCAGAAAAGGTGCCCGTCAACCTTGAAAGTCTTCAAGACACAGTTTTCTTGCTCGAAAAAGAGTCAGCAGCTAAGGATGAGACCATTCAAAGAATGGAAGATGGAATGCTCAAAGTTTGTAACAAATTGGATGAGTTTCAAGGGCATATCAAAGCACACCGAAAGTTCATCAGATTTCTTTCAATGGAAAATTATGAGATGCGCAAAGAGATCAATAAACTGAAGGGAATTGAGCCCTCAGAATCTGATGATGATAACGAGGATGAAGACAAGGAAGAGGATAACAGTGATGATGACAATGATGATGATGGTGGCGACATGAAAGAAAAAGATTCCTCAGAAAAGAAGGATGATGAGTCTCCAGATGATGACAATCAAGGGGGAGACACAGGAAATCCATCTTCATCAAGCAAGCCCACAAGCGACTATGATGATTTCTTTGGAGATATTCCTGATGATATTCTTTTCGGAGATACTGTTCAAGGAGCTGAAAAGGAGAAATCTGGCTTTGATGACTTATTCACAGACTTACCAGATGATTTTCATTTTGAAGGATTGAGTGAGGCGCTCAGTGGAGCTAGTCTTGGAGACTTATTTCCTGACATTTTCATGGAGTTAGTTTTTGATGTTGTCTGTAATCAAGAGAAAGCTTAATCATCTTTGAAGAAGCCAGAAAATGAAGAACCAGAGAATGTGGTGATAGCCGACGTGACTAAGGATCCATACGTTGATTATTTATACGTCCACAAGTACATCAGTCAGGAAGGTCAGGAGATTCCCCCACTCGGAACGGTCATAAATAGCTGTTTTGAGAAACAAAGGGATTGGACTCCAGCTCCTCCTGAAGTCAGAGCTACTTGGATGGATGAGATGAATGAAGAACATCCAGAGCATACATTCATTTCAGATGACAGAAACCTGTTCACTGTTCGCAACGACAGATCAAATGTTTGCTGCTGGATGTATGATAAAGAAAGGAATATCTACTTGGTCAAACGACTGAATGGCAAGGTTGAGTTTTACAAGAGACCGCGAGACTTCTGCACGATGCCAAAGTTTGACATTACAAGTATCAACAATGCGATGTTCTTCAATCCATCCAAGGACTCTCAGGCCAATTTTTTTGCCAAGTTTATCAAGGATCAATGCAAAAAGGATTTCCCTGTGATGAAGACGGCCAGGGGAAGACGCTTCGTCTCAAAGTGTATTATAGATCCAGTGATGAAAGAGCCTTGGATTTACTACAAGTATCCTCCACCACTCGTTGAGCTCGCTGTCCCAGTTTCCCCAAGAGTCCCCGACAACTCATTGGCTAACTTTTTATCTTGGTATTTTGATGAGCATAACCTTGCAGAAATCATTCTCAGGAACAAGGATGACATCAATGATATTGATATGATTCTTGATCCGATGGATCTATTGAAGTACGGGAAAGAGGGTATGATGAAGCTTCACAGCTCTCCGATCAGAGTCTACCATGGATCTGACGAAGAAGCCAAGCCGTTTACACGCACTGTTGCGTATGCTATTGAGTTGAAGCTGTATGCGGGAGCTCGACCACATTCTGTCAATCTTCCTATTGGTTGAGTTCTCCAGTCTAGGGGGAGTTTGTAGAGCCGACTTCACGATAGAGACTCATAAAGACAAACTTGGAAGAGTTAAAGTCTAGATTTTGATAGTTTTTGTTGTTTTCGAGTACATATGGTTCGACTACACATAGTGTTCGAGTACTTGAAGTTATTTTGTGTTAAACTTCGAGTACACCTAGATTAGTATAAATAGACGTATTTTGTACTAGTTTAGGTTGGAATCCCAAGGCATTTTCTCTCTAGACGTATTGAGTCATCTGTACTCGAACTTCAGTATTTAATACAAAGATTTCATTTTTCTACTTGCTTTCTTGATTCTAGCATGGATTCCGCACTTGTTAGAGTCTGTTGGTGATGGTTTATGTGATAAAGCTACGTTCTTGATCCGGTTTGAGACCTACAAAGGTCCTGACTATGAAGAACACCACATGGCAAGCACTGAGAGGCCAATTAGTCCATTCTACAATAGCCGATAGCTTTAGTATACAAGTTCATAGCATACAAGTTTATAGCATTCACATAACTTAGCATTTACGTATCTTGTGCACAAGTACTAGCATGTTGTCTTAGCATTTCAAGCATATCAAGCATATAAGAGTTTACAGCATTCCAAGCATTTCGAGCATTCGAGCATAACAAACACATCATGCATATAAGCCTTTCTAAGTTTGAGTATTCAAGCTTTCGAAGTATAGTTTATAAAAGCATTTCAACATTTTAGCCTTTGCATTCTTAGCAATTTAAAAGCATTCAGGGTTTTATGCAAACTAATATAAGTATAAGTGTATGAAGTATTAGCATTAAGAATTAGCATATAATGCATTAGCATTGAAGATAACTGTAATAAGTTTTAGCATTAAGAATAAGAGTATAAAGTATTAGTATTTAGAATAGAGCATTAGCTTTTAGTATAAGTGTATAAGGCATTAGTGTATAGAGCATTAGCATTTATGAATAAGTATAAAAGTGTTTCAGACACATTTAAACATTTATTAAAAATGTGTAAACATGCTTCTCAGTCCCGAAGTAAAACAAAATAGTTTGAAAAGGGACAAATGAACTCACATGTGTTGCTAAGTATGAATCACAACAGAAAATGCGCGCTCGTTAGTTGTAGCTTAAGTGTCTTCAACACCTGAGTTGTTTTAAGAGATTCGAATACTATAAGTCTTTATTATAAGCGTATCTAAGGTTCTTGGTCTCGGTGTGCAACTAAGTGTCCTATGTTACTAATGTGTTTTCTAAGACTCTCTCTAACTAGTCTAAGGTATTACCCATTTATAGCCCTTAGCCCGTAAATAATCATTTCATGTCTTTAATTAAAACATTTTAATTAGTTCAACTTAATTTAAATCATTAAAATAGAAATCATTTTATCCTTTTTTCAACACTTTAATTAAAGAAGTTATATAAGTTATTCTATTTAACTAAAACATAATTTAATTTAGCTTATTAGACTTAGGTTAATTACATGCAATTAACCCCAAGTCCTTTGTTAGATCCTTGCTTTTCCATGGTTCTTGAATCAAACTTGTGTATAGCTTTGCTTAGAGGGTCCAACAGAATCCTCTACCTTAATTATATTGGTTGCATAGAAATCACTAAGTGTTAGATGTTGGAACCTAACCCCACCCATACTTATCTTGTTTTCTTTAGTTCTTTGCCTCATAATAAAAGCCATAATATTACTTATGGATTCTACGATTTGGGATTAATCAATACAAGTGATCTTATCCTCTTTGTTGTCAAAACTCATGTTTATACTTTAGTTAATACAAAGTTGGCTTCATGTTAGGAGAAACCCTAACACTTCCCATACACACACACCATGCATGCATAAAATGTGTGTGTGAGTGTTTAAAACTTCCCATATGCCTCATAGTTTAGTCGCCTTCTTCGGTTAACCCCATGTTCTTGGTTCGGTTAACACTTGACCTAAGGGTCCTTGGGCCGAAGGGCTTGGCCGCATGAGGCCTTGGCCGAATAGCTTGGCCGATTGGGAGCTGCCGAGTGACTGAACAAATGGGGCCGACCAACTGAATTGTTTGCCGAATGAATGGGGTGTTGGCCGGATGAGACTCGACCGTATGACACTTAGGCCGAATCAGTTGGGCCGAACAAGGAGTGACCGAATGAGAAAGGGCCGAGCGAATGAGGTCTTTCGGCTGGGGCTGGCCATTCGGCCTGTGAGCCATTCGACCTAGGGCTGCTTCGGCCAAGGCCATTCGGCGACCTGGGTTGGGCCATTCGGCCGGTCGCTTTTTTGGGTCAACAACTCACCAAAAATCAGATTTTAGCACTAGATTGTGGTATCCCCTTTGTTCCTACAGTTTTCTAAGGGCTTGTGATGTGTTTTCCCTAAGGTTTGAAGGGTGGTTAACCGGTTTCTATAGGTAGTTCGAACAAGGGGTAGAAAACCCTAAAACCGTGACAAAGAACTCGTTTTTACCTCAAAATAAATGGTTCAAAGCTCAGATCTTCTGTACTTTCAAGATCTACGTGATGTGGTGGTCGTTTAGACACCAATATGGCTTGATTTGGTTGAAAAATGAAGAAGATAGAGCGAGGGTTTCTAGAGAGAGAGTGTAGAGAGAGAGAGAGAGTGACGAAAATAGGGGAAGAAATGGTATGTGGAAGCTTGAATGTGGCATTTAATGTCATATTAATGGCTTTCATCTACCTGGGTGTGTTCGGTCTCGTTCGGTTTCGCTTGGTTTCGCGTAAAACGTCGGTTTTCCTTCGTTTTCGTAACGAAACGTTACGGTTTTAAAAGAAAAGTCTATAAATTTATTTTAGGTGGTAATTCCTTGTAAATTAACTAAATATCTTCAGTTTATTTTAAATTTACTGAAAATGTTTAATTTACAGTTTAAATCGAATCGTATATTCGTCGCGCGCATTCGTTCAAATCGTCACCCGTACGAATACGTCGATAACTACACTTTTCGATATGGTTTTCTAATTATTGGAAATCGTTCAGAAAGTTAAACTTTCAAATATATTCGCACAGATCGTCACCTATACGAATAATCCATCGATTTAGCGTTCTTATAACAACATCCGCTATTGTTTAGTTCTGTTCAACCTCGCATACGATCATACATAATAGCATCCTAACAAGCATTTATGTGTCAATTCAGTGTTGTATGATGTTTTTCTGACTGTTAAACTGTGAGTTTGAATCAGGTTACTAAAACAATTGCATAATAATTTTGTGTCAAGCATTACATGATAATAGCATACAAATAGTTCACATAGCTTTTACCTGAGTTACTGTGCAAGTTACTGTGTATATCACTGTTCCGGTAGCATTTCCGGCACTAATGTTACACGTCCTCTCTTGGTTTCGGCCAAACACCACCAAAGAGTCACCACCATAGTCAAACCATCACAAATGGTTTTGGAGCACGCGGTTGTTGCGATAATACACGATAGAGATCGTGGTTCGTGATTCAAGTCATCTAGCAAGACTAATATCGAATCCAAGGTGTGTTTTTGGGAGTTTTTCATTGAGGTCAATTCTAAACACCCTATGCTTGTTTTTCGTTTATTCGTATGTAACTGGATCCCTGGATTTGGGAATTTTGTTTATGAAACAAAATGTGTAACCTAATCGCTTCCGCTATCATAAAATCTGATTTTTTTAATTAATGTGATTAATTAAAACTTCAAAATGGTTATTTAAATTCCCAAAGTGGCATTAAAGCCTCTTTTATGCGAGAATAAACGTTTTGTTAATCGATCTTGTGTTTTATTTGTCAAAAACGTTTTGTTTGACAAAATATCGAGCCTTTAATTGTTTGATTGTGACTATGATAATTCGAGCCCTAGGTTTTGACCCATTTGAATGCTTGTAATGTTTAGTTTTTCAATTTTGATTGGATGTATTTTTTACGGGTATTTGGACCCGATGTAATAGATTAGATTTCTATTTTTTTTGTAAATAGATAGAATTTATTTATGTAACCGATCAAATGGATTTAAAGACCAAAATGAATACATTCAAGGAGCATGAAGATAAGGATCTTGGATCAAGTGGGAGATTACAAGCAAGGCGTTGATTTGTAAACCCTAGACCTAATTCGGTTTACATTTGATGGCTTGAACGAAACCGGATAAATTAGATTATGGCTCAATCATAGTTATATATTTTGTTGTTTGTGGTTGTGAATATTTAGGAAATATGAAACTAACAAAAACAAAATATTTGTCACAATTTTAAAAACAATCTTACTATTATAATAAACAAAAATCATTATTTGCCACTTGTCACATTTTAAGAGGATTTTACCACTTGTCAACTTTTTATACACTCACATAATTATCTCTCTTATTAAATAACTATATTATTTCTCTTATTAAATACTTATAATAATAGTTATTAATATTGAGATATTATTTATCTTTTATAAATTATAAAATAATTTTTCATAAATTGAAAATCAAATCATTTTATCAAAAACATACTATAAAAATGTTTATATATTAAAATTTTTTAAATAAAAATTAAAAAAAATATTTAAATTTCTTTTAAAAAACATTTTTTTTCAAAATAAATGATAATAAACCAAAAGTTATAAAAATGATAGTACAAGTTACATTTGTTGTCTTGTATTTTAAAGATAATTTCATATTAGGATTTTTTACTTTAATAATTATAAAAATATTATCTAATTTTACTAATTTGAAATAGTTAGTTTTTGACAAAAAAAAAATTAACTTAAGTTTTCAAAGTTAATTAGTCCAAAGATCTCTATTATTATAAATCAAGAAGGTTATGATATTCCTATTGTTATTAAAAATTTTAATTATTGTTTATTACTTAAAGTAGTTATTAATACATCATTTAATCATTTTATTTTGAGAATTTGCAAATTTTTATTACTAACTATTTAATATTTAATCCGTGTAACACACGGGTAATAGCCTAGTAGTATATATAAAAGGAGTTTTATAATTATTATAAAAGCATTTAAATAAAAGGTTGTTTTATTTAAACGATAAAACAGATTATAAAATAAAAGTGTTTATTTTATAATAATATTTTAAACTTGTTAGTTTAAAATTGGTTCGTGTAAACTACCAACTTAGATTAAAAATAGGGTATATAAAATTAATCGAGTCGAATGTTTGTAAGGAATTAGATTTTACCAAAAGAAATTGCACGACTTGTTTCATGCTACAAGTCGTCCAATATGTTTTTGACCCGAATGGTAAATAAACATAAAATAAATCCCAATTATTAAAAATGGATATTCTGCACCATCCTTAATAATTAACACTTTAAACAATTTATCCGAAGCCTCGGTGTTAGAGATTTACCCTGCATCTGGGCCTACGGTTTTGGTAAAAAAAAAATCGCGATTCCTAAGTTACTTAGGCCGGTTTTTCAGTTATGAGTTGAGAAGGAATATCACTTAAAAAGTTTAGTGGAGACACAATTGGTAATCGTTACCTACATGCGTAGTCATAACAATGGAGAGTGCTAAAGTCATTCATTGATTATAACAAAGCAGGATCTCATTCCTAATAAAATATTTTGTGTATGGGTCATAATATAATTAGGACAAGCATGAAAATACTAAATTCCATAATGTTGAAATTTGTAGATGTCTGCTGACGCAAACTCCACTAATTCCTCGTTTACTCTTAAGTCTATCCTTGAGAAGGATAAGCTCAACAACTCCAACTTCATGCATTGGTATCGTAACCTGAGAATTGTTCTCAAGGCTGACAACAAGTTGTATGTCCTTGAAACACCGATCCCAGAATAACCTGTGAATGCTACGGGTGCAGCCCGTAAAGCCTATGACAAATATGTTGATGATTCTGTCAAGGTTTCTTGCTTGATGCTTGTTGGATATTGGATGTCCGATTAACGATAAGTTCAACGTTCCTATGAAAGGTATGATCCAAAGAGTTACACTTTCGAAGGCAACGAATTGATGTTTAATTGTTAAACATAATAAACGAGCACAAACTATCGCTTTTAAGGATTTGGTGATATTATTATTTGTGAAATAATAATTGGTGGGAATTAAATTATAGAGATAATTAATTCAATAAATAAAATAAAGTTTTGAACTTTATTAGTGGGTTAGTTATTAATTAATTGTTAATTAATACTAGAAAAATTAATTAAATATATAATGTTTAATTAGTTAAACATTAAATATTTAAAGAATGATAACTAAATAATTGTTAATTAGTTAAAAGAGGATTATAGTAATTAAAATGTTTAATTACTATAGGGTCCAAAATGTATTATTTAAAAAGGGTTTTAAATGAAAATAATACTTTTATAAATAAAGGGGTTATACATCCCATATTTGGTGGATCTAGAATTTTGAATTCTTCTAAAAACCCTAATCCTCCTCTACCCCACCCCTTATGGCCTTAACCATCACCACCATAGGGTTTTTGCGGCGGCCACACACCACATCCACCGGCAGCCAAGCAGGGCCGTAGCCAAGGTTGCACGTGGGGCCGAGCCAAGGCAGCAATCAGGGCGGACCAAGGGTAGCGCATTGTGCCAACACCCGCACATTGGGCCACAGCCGGACTACACATGGGCTGCTAAGGGAGGTCACATCAAGGCCATTGTGAGCCACCTCTGAGCCACCTTGAGCCGTGGCTGAGCCGAGAACCAAGATGAGCCAAAAATTGTTTTGGACTAATCCGGTGTTTCGTAGGACGAGATCCGAACTAGGTTGATCTTAGTGAGTCAACTAGCGAGACCGTTGCCGATCCATCGTGTGGATTTGGAATCACTTCGTAAAGGTCGATTTCTAAAACCCCCTATGGTTGTGTTATTTAATTTAATTGTTGTTTAAAGGATTTGTAACTGGATCATGATTTGGGAATTGTTTCAATTACGAATCGAAATGTTATAAAATTTAAAAGCTTCCGCTGTGTCAGATCTGATATGTCTGTTTAATCCGGTTTTATGAAAACTGAATTTTGTCAAATAATGTGATTAATTTAAAAAGATTAAATAAAAAGTAACCTAGAATTCCCAACAGTGGTATCAGAGAGGTTTTACAAACGTTTAAATGCAATTAATAATCGATCTTTGTTTGTTTTTGTTTTGTCAAAACTCTTGTTTGACAAAAAGATCGAAACTGTGAATGTGATGATTGTGATTACGATTATGAATCGAGCCCTAGGATCCGACCCATGTGATTGTATCTATTGTTTTGTTTGATTGGTTGGTTTTTGAAATCTTGTATTTCTACGGGTATTTGGACCCGATGTAATAGAATAGGTTTCAATTTTTTTGTAATGTAATTTGTATTTTACAAATGTAATCAAGCAATGGATACGAGACGGAAGATAGAGACAATCGGGGAGATCAAAGATGGAGATCTTGGATCAAGTGGGAGACAACATTCAAGACGTTGAATTGTAAACCCTAGTATCGTTCGGTTTGTGTTTGATGACTCGAACTAAATAGAACAAATAAGACTTTGGCTCGTTTCATAATCACATTTTGTTTTTTTGTGGTTGTTTAATATTTAGAAAATATAAAAACTAGTAAAAACAAAATTTTTCACAATTATTGCAAAACAAGTATATAAAAGGAGTTTTGTAGGTACTTTAAAAGGGGGTTTTAAAATAAAAGTGTTTTATTTTAATAAATCAGTTTATAAAATGAAATGTTTACTTTATAAAAATAGAACTTGTTAGTTTAAAATGATTCGCGATAATTACCGACTTAGTTTAAATAAGGTATTTAAAACTAATCAAGTCGAGCGTTGAAAGGAGTTTCAAACTATCGCAAATCATGAACAAAATATGATTTTGTTAATATGAAATTGTATGATTTGTGTCATGCTTCAAATCGTTCAATATTTTAAACTAAAACAATAAAATCAATACGATTGATTAGACTAACAATTTCGCGATTATGATCAATTTAGTTTTAATAAGGTATTAAAACAAATTAGATCAAAATTGAAATAGGATTTTAATTAAATAGAGAATAAATAAAATAGAGATTTTATAAAATGCACAACTATCCTCATTTAAAATTAGCTGTCCATAGTGTTTTTGAAACATAAAAACAATTAATTAAAGTAATTAATAGACTCATTGGTCAAGATGTTTATATTCTAAATATATAAACCTATAGTTAGCGCTTACCCTGCTGTAGGTTTATATACCAGAAAAGGATAAGCATTTTGATTTAAATGCCACCTTAGATTTGAGACACTTCATCAATTTGACGTAACATCTAGTGTTAGTGCTTACCCTGCACTAGGTCTATGGTTTTATTGAAAAAGGAATGATCGCGATTCCTAATACACTTAGGCCGGTCATTCAGTCGAAAATCGTAAGGCGTATACTTGAAGAGTCAAGTTGGCATAGTTGGGGTAAATGTACAAAGTTAGAAATGAGTGTTTTAACAAACCCCAAAACTTGAGAATTATGATTGTCATAATTGGTTATCGTAACCCTCCTGTATTATTGTGAACAGTAAATAGAGAGCTTAGCCAATTCACTTTTCATTAAATAAACAGGATCTCACAATTCTAAATTAATTTTGTTAATGAGTCATAATTAATTTGGGATTATATACAGCATGAAATACTAAAACTTTTCTTTCGAATTTAATAGATGTCTTTCATTGATGCTACTAAACCTCATAGGATAAATCTATTTCGAAATCAGTTCAATGGGAGTAATTTTCTACTTGGATACATCACCTTAGAGATGTCCTTAGAAAAGAAGGAATATTGTATGCTTTGGATAACCCTATTACTCCCGAGCCACCTATTGGCTGCACCACATCTAAAAGGATGAAGCACATTGGACACGAATGTGAGATAAAATATCTAATATTAACTTCAGTGTCTCCTGAATTTGTGGACCAGCTTATGTATCTCTCCAGTCATGAGATGATTGAGGAGATCAAGAAGAGTTTCCTGCCAAACAGGTTTTGGCGATTTGAAATTCTTAAGGAGTTCCAAAAGGGTTTGAGACCGGGTGGAGATGTAGGGGCTCACGTTGATAGGTTGCAAGGCTATTTTGATAGGCTTGGCAAACTAGGCTATCCCATGAACCTTGAGATTGCTATTGATTTCATCCTTATTTCCCTACCAAAGGAATATGAATCTTTAGTAACGAGTTACAAAAGAAATATCTTTGGAGGGACAATTGATGAACTCAAGGGGATGCTCTTGGTTGAGGAAACCAAGATAAGAGTGGAGGTTAGCAGTGGGAGGAAGAGACCTTTGACTGAGGTTGATGAGGTCCAGTATATTGTTGCACGGCGTCTGAAGAGTTCAGACATGCCGGGATCTTTGGGTATGCCTTGTTTATTCAACATGTTTCTTGAATTGGCAAATCTTTGATAATAATGTGAATGTCACAATTATTTCAATTATTTGCAGGTATTCGAGGTGGTTGATAAGCTAGGAGCTTGAGTCTTGAAATTCCATGGGATGGAAAACAAGACAAATAGAAGAAATGTTGTTTTATTCTTTCATTTTTCATTGATTATTTAAATTGTTTAAAATGATTATGAATATTTTGACATTCTTAGTTTGACTAAGAATATTGCTTCTAGTATTATTTATGCATTTATTGATTAATTTTATTTATGCTTGATAAAATGTTTTGATAGCATAATTGATAATAATTATTGATAATGCAAAGTGAATTATATATGATAGAATTATAAATAAAGGCAATACATATGATTAATATTAATAGAATAATTTAAAGTGTTTAAATAATTATAATTAGACAAGATTAACCTTTAAAGGAAGGTGTAATACATGAATCTCTAAACAATTGAAAATGGAATTCATTGTTACAAGAGTTTGATTATTAAATGCAATTCTGTTGCATAAAATGTCTAAAGATTAAATATGAATAATTCATAAGGTTGTGAACCTAATGAAATCTTTGAAAGAGTTCAAAGAAGATTTCCATAAAATGAAGATCTAAAAGCAACAATAGTTATATATGAGATATAACCAAAGTTGTCAAATTAATGCATATAATGTGAAATTGTTTCACAACCAAGAACACAATGATGTAGGTAATTGAATAAATACCAATGCATGTTGTGTTTTCTATTCAATATGATCCAATGATTAAATATCCCAATGAACTAATCATATGAATTACTACACTAGCTTTATTACAGGTAAATATAAAGAGTTATAAAATAACCCTGTAGAAATTCCTATTTGGGGTTTGAGGATGTAACAAAGAGTTCTTAACCATTTATTTAAAATTGGATCCTCATAAATGATAAAGATAGTTATCATAAATCCCTAAAATGGAATAGATAGAATTTTCATCAATTGCTTCCTAAGGCAGGGAACTATATTGTTGAAAAATAGATAGTGCAAATTGAAAGAGTTCAATTGTGCAATGGTATGATATATATGTTTCAATCAACACAAAATGTTTGAATGGATCTTAAATGAGTTTAAGAACCAAATGTTACAAATGACATCTGCAAAAGCTCACGGGATCACTGTGAACCCAAAACTTGCGGAAGTGTAACTGTTGATTGATAAATATAATTTATGGTTTGGAACCATAAACACTAAAGATGCGATAAAACAAGCTAAGATACTTGTTTAAACAACATTTGGATGTTGTGTAGTTGAAATTAGAGAATTTCAATGACAAGATTAACATGGATGCATTAGGATACTACAAATTATGTAAGCAAGAGTTGTTTGACAGATAAGTAGTTAAATATCAAAAATGAATTACCATAAGAACACCTTAACTGAGTATTCTTATAAGTAATTAGAAAGTTTTAAAATCCCAATATGGCAAACTTTTTATGTTAAATCCATGGTGGATAAAAGCATCTCTGGTGGGAATCTTTTGTCATGGTAAGAAACTAAAGTGTTAGTTTTACCTAAAGGACAAAGATGTTATACATATATATATATATATATATATAAATATGTGTCAAGGCTAGTGGGAGAGTAGTAAATTCTAATGAAAACATTATGTAAGTATGTAGATGACATACTAATTATAGAAAGGAGTTTCTAAAATAAAGACATAAACTTTAACATATGATGTTAAACAAAATAAGTAAAAATTTTATTTGATAAAATTGAATATATATTAATGGTTAATATATAATTTATCCAATGACATTTTCAATAGATATTGAAAATAAAAACTTAGATAAATCTTGCATAAGATGAAGAGTCACATGCAAATTGTCTATGTCAAAGCATGAAGTGTTCACTAAAGGTTAGAGAACACAAATAAACGTATCAGAATGCTTAGAATGAAAGAGTTCATTACTAATCTCAATAAGATTCCTAATGACTAGGAATGTATTGAGAAAACATATGACAACAATATAACATAGCTAAGACTATGAAATTGTAGTCATATTATAGTAGAAGCATTATGAGAAAGAGCTGAAAGAAAGACATAATAATAAATAAAATTCATAAATCAGAATCTAGCAATTCAGTTCACTAAATCTATTTAAAGAGCTGAATATGAGGATAAGGCTGATAAGTAGATATTAGATATGCTAGATGGGGAATCTAATTTAACTTTAGTATTGGGTGCTCTACAATCGAAACATGAAACATTGAATGTTCATTTTGATTTAATGGTTAAAGGCAAAATGAATTATGTTTCTAAATTCAAAATTTTGTACATTTTAGTATCCTTGAATATAGTATTCCAAATGTCCATAGTCGATCAGATTCATGGGAATCAATCTGAACTAAGACTACTTGAATGCTTGGTTAGTTTATAGTGACAAAAGCTCAAGTGTTGAGAACCAAGATTCATAGGCATTCATTAGAGAATGATGTCGGACGTAACTCGCTTCAAAACATTCTTCATGGATCATTGTCATAAGATGTTTTGATATTAAACTATATTCGATATACACAAATATCCTTAGACCTAAGGAGTATATTGAACTAACATTAATCAAAGGTTACTCTTTGATCTTACCTAACGCTGTCTTGAAAAATATGGAGTAATAAGGGTAACAATTGGGAATGGTTCTAAGATTAAGTGGGAGTTATATGCTGCCAAAGGGATTCTATACTCTTATACAGATAAGAGAAGATACTATGGTGTCCTCGTTGATTTAAACTGATGTAAACGCGTGGCCACGCTCAAACTAAAAGTAGTTTGTTAGATCATTTTAAATTAAGAACGAGAATGAGAATACTTGAACAATAAATGAGATTGAAGAGAGATCCATGGCTCATGTTCAAGGAATATCTAGATACAAAGGATATACAGATAAAGGTTATCTAAGACTATAATTGTTAGTTCAAGTAAAGAGTTACTTAAATTAAGGATTTTTTAGTCGACTTATGAATTCATACCTTATTAGGGGCAGCGTGATGCATCTAGGCGTCCAACACTGTCTACTTTGAATCACTTAGTCGATGAATCGTCCAACTGGGAGTCTGTTGGATATTGGATGTCTGATTAACGATAAGTTCAACGTTGTTATGAAAGGTATGATCCAAAGAGTTACACTTTGGAAGGCAACGAATTGATGTTTAATTGTTAAACATAATAAACGATCACAAACTATCGGTTTTAAGGATTTGCTGATATTATTATTTGTGAAATAATAATTGGTGGGAATTAATTATATATAGATAATTAATTCAATAAACAAATAAAGTTTTGAACTTTATTAGTGAGTTAGTTATTAATTAATTGTTAATTAATAATAGAAAGATTAATTAAATATATAATGTGTAATTAGTTAAACATTAAATATTTAAAGAATGATAACTAATTAATTGTTAATTAGTTAAAAGAGGATTATAGTAATTAAAATGTTTAATTACTATAGGGTCCAAAACGTATTATTTAAAAAGGGTTTTAAATGAAAATAATACTTTTATAAATAAAGGGGTTAGACATACCATATTTGGTTGATCTAGAATTTTGAATTCTTCTAAAAACCCTAATCCTCCTCTACCCCACCCCTTGTGGCCGTAACCATCACCACCATAGGGTTTTTGCGGCTGCCACACACCACATCCACCGGAGCCATCTCCTGCTAAGCCAAGAGCCACGCAAGGTAGCCGCAGCAGGGTCAAGCCAGCAGCGAAGCAGGGTCGTAGCCAAGGTTACACGTGGGGCCGAGCCAAGGCAGCAATCAGGTAGGACCAAGGGTAGCGCATTGTGCCAACACCCGCACATTGGGCCACAGCCGGAGTACACATGGGCTGCTAAGGGCGGTCACATCAAGTCCGTTGTGAGCCATCTTTGGGCCACCTTGAGCCGTGGCTGAGCCAAGAACCAAGTTGAGCCAAAAATTGTTTCTTATTAATCCGGTGTTTCGTAGGACGAGATCCGAACTAGGTTGATCGTAGTGAGTCAACTAGCGAGACCGTTGCCGATCCATCGTGTGGATTTGGAATCATTTCCTAAAGGTCGATTTCTAAAACCCCCTATGGTTGTGTTATTTAATTTAATTGTTTTTTAAACGATTTGTAACTGGATCCTGATTTGGGAATTGTTTCGATTACGAATCGAAATGTTATAAAATTTAAAAGCTTCCGCTGTGTCAGATCTGATCTGTCTGGTTAATCCTGTTTTATGAAAACTGAATTTTGTCAATTAATGTGATTAATTGAAAAAGATTAAATAAAAAGTAACCTAGAATTCCCAACAATGCTTGCTTCCATGATTCTAGAACTCCAAAAGAGTCTGGAACACATGAAGGCATATAAAATTATTCAGCATCTGTTGGAAATGTTTCAACAACACAGCCGACATTAACGATTTGAAGTGATAAGATCACTCTTAAGTTGTCGCATGCAAGAAGTTCTTTGGTTAGTACTCATGTACTAAAGATAAAGGATTTTATTGATCATCTAGCACGTATTGAGTGTCCACTGACAAATGAATTAGTTGGGGATATAATCTTCAATTCATTGCCAAAGTCATATGACCAGTTCACTTTGAACTATAATATGAATGCTTGGAACAAGACCATCCCAGAGTTGCATATGATGCTTAAAACTGCTGAAATGAACATACCATGCTCTAACAAAGCCAGTTCAGTGCTGATGATCAAAGGGGGTTGAGTTGAGAAATCCAAAGGTAAGGGCAAGAAGAGCGTGAAAGGTAAGCATAAAGGCAAAGGCAAGGTTGTTGCTAAGACCAAACCTCTAAAGGATGCCAAATGCTTTAATTGTGATGAAACTGGGAATTGGAGGAGAAACTGCCTAAAATACCTAACTGAGATAAAGCAGAAGAAGGATTCTACTACGAGCACCTCAGGTATTTTCGTTACGGAAATCTTCTCGTTTTCTAGCAAATCTTGGGTGTTTGACACTGGATGTGGTTCTCACACATGCAATGATTTGCAGGGACTAAGGAAGGTTAGGAAGCTGAAAACAGGCGACGTGGAACTCCATGTGAGAAATGGACAACAGGTTGCAGTCAAGGCAGTAGGAGAATATGTTATTTTACTACCTAATGTTTAGAACTTGTTTTGAACAATGTTTGTTTTATTCCTAGTTTGACTAGGAATATTGTTTCAGTTTCTGCTTTGTGTGAACATGGCTTTAAGTATGCTTTTAATGACAATGGTTATTTTTATGCATATTTGAATGGTGTGTTTTATTTTGATGCAAAGCCACGTAATGGAATATATGAGATAGATGTCCATAATAATAACGAAATATACAATATCTCCAATAAACGTATGAAGTTGGATTTCAATGATATGTATTTATGGCATTACCGGCTTGGACACATTAACAAGAATCGCATGAAGAACCCTTTAAAGGGAATAGTTGACTAAAGAACCCTTTAAAGGGAATAGTCAAAAAGCCAAGGATTTGCTTGAGATCATACATTCAGATGTATGTGGTCCATTCAGAACCACTGCTAGAAATGGAGAGAGATATTTTGTTACATTTACTAATGATTTCAGTAGATATGGTTATGTTTATCTTATGAAGCATAAACATGAAACAATTGAAATGTTCAAGCGATACCAAAACGAAGTACAAAATCAGTTGGGAAGAACGATTAAGATACTTAGTCAAGAATTTGATGAACATCTAACAAATTGTGAAATTGTTTCACAACTTACTCCCCTTGGAACGCCACAATTAAACGATGTGTCTAAAAGGAGAAATCAAATTTTATTATATATGGTTCGATCAATGATGTGTCGTACAAACTTACCTCACTCCTTTTGGAGTTTTGCTCTTGAAACCTCCGCACGTATTGTTAACTTAGCTCCAACAAAGAAACTTGAAAAGATACCATATGAGATATGGCATGGGGACGTAACGCGTATGTTACACGAGAGACTCAAGATAAACTAGATCCCCGAGGCGATAAAGTGGTTTTCGTTGGATACCCTAAGACAATCTGTTATTATTTATACAATCCCAATGAAAATTGCCTTTTCTTTAAAAGGAGAGCTAACTTTTTGGAAAAGGAACAATTAGCTAAAGGGATTGGAGAAAATAACGTGGATTTAGATGAAATCCGTGAATCTCAAATAACCGATACACTAGCTGGAACATCCAGAAAACATAGTGATGTTGAACTTGAATCTGAAAGGATTCAAGAGATGGATATTAATCCAAGCATCCGTAGAAGCACTAGGGATCGACATGAGCCTGATAGATATATTGGACTTCATGAAAATGTCGACAGCTTGGTTATTGATCAAGATGAACTTACTTCTTATAAAGATGCCATTATGGATTAGGAATCCACAAAATGGCAGGATGCTATGAATGTAGAGATGCAATCCATGTATGAAAACCATGTATGGGACTTGGTTGAACTTCCACCCGAATGTCAGACTGTAGGATGTAAATGGATCTTCAAAAGGAAGACCGACATGGATGGAAATGTACAAACCTACAAAGCTAGGCTAGTAGCAAAAGGCTTCACACAAACTCAAGGTGTTGATTTTGAAGAAACCTTTTCACCAGTAGCCATGCTTAAATCAATTAGAATCTTATTAGCCATAGCTGCATATTATGACTATGAAATACGGCAAATGGATGTCAAAACCGCATTTCTAAATGGACATCTTACTGAAGATGTCTATATCGTGCAACCTGAAGGTTTTGTAGATCCAAAGAATTCTAATAGGGTTTGTAAGTTGAGTAGATCCATTTATTGATTAAAACAAGCATCTAGGAGTTGGAATATTTGTTTTGATTAAAAAATCAAAGAGTTTGGTTTTATCAAGAACGAAGACAAACCTTGTGTTTAAAAGAAGGCTGGTGGGAGCTGTGTTACTTTTCTGATCCTTTATGTGGATGACATACTAATCATTAGAAACAACATACCTATGCTAAAAGATGTAAAATCTTGGTTAGGTAAATGTTTCATGATGAAAGATCTTGGCGATGCCGCTTATATTCTGGGAATAAAGATCTATAGAGATAGATCTAGATGACTCATTGGGTTAACTCAAAGTACATACATTGATAAAGTTCTTAAGCATTTTTCAATGCAAGATTCCAAGAGAGGAACCATACCCATGGAGCATGTTACAATACTTAGTAGTAGCCAATCTCCTAAAACAAATGAGGAGAAACAGAAAATGGAAAGAGTTCCATATGCTGCTGCAATTGGTTCAATTATGTATGCCATGTTATGTACTAGACCCGATGTATCATTTTCTTTGAGTATAACAAGTAGATACCAGCAAAATCCTGGTGAAAGTCATTGGGCTACTGTGAAGAACATATTAAAGTACTTATGAAGAACTAAAGATATGTTCTTGATCTATGGAGGAATGGAAGAAGAGCTGACTGTAAGGTGTTACAAAGACGCTAGCTTCCAAACATATCGAGATGATTCTTGATCACAATCTGGGTGTGTGTTTACCCTTAATGGTGGAGCTATCACTTGGAGGAGCTCGAAACAAAATGTTGTTGCTCAATCCACAACAGAGTCTGAATACATTGTTGCTTCGGAAGCTGCAAAAGAAGCTGCTTGGATGAAGAATTCGATGATTGATCTCGGTGTTGTTCCTAGTATTAGGAAACCAATAGAGATACTATGTGACAACACTGGTGCCATTGCTCAAGCAAAGGAACCAAGGTCACATCATAGGTCAAAGCACATACTCAGACAGTTTCACTGCAATTTGGGAGGTAGTGGAAAGAGGAGACATCAAGATAAACAAAATTCACACAGATCAAAATCTAGCGGATCCCTTTACTAAGCCTATGCCTCTGTCTAAAGACGAGGAGCATGTTAAGAAGATAGGTCTTAGGTTTGCTAGTGATTGGATATGATCTGTATTTAGTATTTGGGTGCTTTCGAAATAAAGTTACATTGGATATTTATTTTGATTTAATGGTTAAATGCATAATAAATATTGTTTCTTTATTCGATATTTTGTACGTTTTAGTATCCTTGAATATGGTATTCTAAATGTCCGTAGTCGATCAGATTCATGGGAATCAATCTGAATTAAGACTACTTGAATGCTTGGTTAGTTTATAAGATTAAAGCTCAAAGGGTTGAGGACCAAGGTTCATAGACATACATTAGAGAATGATGTTGGACGTAACTCGTTTCAAAGCATTCTTCATGGATTATTGTCATCAAAAGTTTTCAATATGGTACGATCTATATACATCCTTAGACCTAAGGAGCATATTTGAACTAACATTATTCTAAGGTCGTTTTTTGATCTTATCTAACGATGTTCTGAAAATGGGCAGTAATAAGGATATTTGATTGGGAATGGTTGTGAAACTACGTGGGAGTTATATGCTGCCAAAGGGATTCTATACTCTTATATATTTAAGAGATGATATTCCGGCACGCTCAATAATTTAAACTGGTGTAAATGCATGGCCATGCTCAAACTAAGAGTAGTTTGTTAGACCATTTTAAATTGGAGAACTAGAATTAGAATGTTTGAACAACATATGAGAATGAAATGTCATCCATGTCTCATGTTCATGGAATATCACTTAGAAAGGATAAATAGATAAAGGTTACCATGACTATAATTTTAGTTAAGTAAAGGGTTACTTGAACTAAAGAGTTTAATTGGCTTTAGAAGTCATACCCTGCTACGGGCAGCGTAATGCAGCAAGGTGTCCAACACTGTCTACGTTGAAGGAATTATGCGATTAATCGTCCAAGTGGGAGTCTGTTAGATATGTGATGTCCGATCATCGATAATATCAACGTTGCTATCAGGGTACGATCCAAAGAGTTACACTTTGGAAGATAGTAATGCGATTATGTCTAAAATTTGTTTTAGACACATTCAATTTCACGAATTTTATAAAGTGGTGTGTTATTATTATTTATGAAATAATTATAATATTGGAGGAATTAATTATTGTGATAATTAATTATAATTAAATTGATAAAGTTTAATTAGTTAAACTTTAGACATTTAATTAAATGTTACTAACTAGTTGTTAGTTAGTAATATGTAGAGTAGTAATTAAATGGTTTAATTACTAAAAGAGTTTAATTAAATTAAAAGAGTTTAATTAAATTAATATGTGAAATAAAAGGGTGGGAAGCCAATTTTGAATTGGTAATCCAAGATCCTAAAAAGGTGGATCTAGTTTTGACTATTAAAACTAGATCCAACCGTCCACATTTTCACCACAATTTTAGTAACTCTTTCACTCTCACTCTTTCCCCTTGTTGGACGCACACCTCCCCTCTCCTCCTCTTTTAGTTTTGGCCAAACACCACCAAAGAGTCACCACCATAATCGAACCATCACAAGTGGTTTTGGAGCACACGGTTGTTGCGGTAATACACGATAGAGATTTGGAAATTTTGTTTATGAAACAAAATCTTTAACCTAATCGCTTCCGCTATCGTAAAATCTGATTTTTTTAATTAATATGATTAATTAAAATTTCAAAATGGTTACTACAATTCCCAACAGTATCTACTGTGAACAATAACATATCTATATCTGTATCACAATACCATGTGTTGTGTGATACTGTAACATGTTTTGAGATAACAGGACTAAGTATAACTACATACATCTATGTGATTACTATGTGCTTAGAACCTATCTGGATTATATCAATGTAGTTATACTATATCTTCTATAATGGCATTTCAATATGATTTTTCAGTATGACTGAATATGGTTGAATTTATGTGACTGAAAGGGTAATATCTTTAATGTTCTTGAACTGAGCAAATTTTGTTTGCATATGAGCAGAACAATGGCTCCAAAACGTGGTCGACCAGCCAAGAACACTGCTAAGAACGTTACTAACTCTGAACCAAATCAAGTTCCACCTATAAATCCAGAATCTAATCTAGATCCGCATATCAATATTGAAACAAATACAGTTCCACCTGAGAACCCGGAAACGAATACGGTTCCACTTGCAGTTGCAAGTGGATCCGAACTAAACGAAGCAATTATAGCACGAATTGTGAAAGAACAGCTATCTGCTTATGGAATTTTAACGCAACATAAACAACATATCACTTCTGGTTCTAGTGGGAACTATAATCATACTGAACACAATGCTACCGGTGGACACGTAAAAACTCATCATACCATCGGTACGACCACAACTGTTCCTGATCCACCACAGCGGGGATGTACCTATAAGTACTTTGCTTCCTGCAACCCTCCTACTTTCACAGGTAAAGAAGGAGCAGCTAGACTCTTGAAGTGGATCGAGGAGATGGAAACTAACTCAAAATCAGCCAATGTTTGGCAGAGCATAAGGTGTCTTATGCTGCTTGTTCTTTGAAAGACTCAGCTCTAACCTGGTGGAATACCCAGGCGAAAACATTGGGCTCAGCTACAGTTGATTCAATGGGCTGGAATGATTTTAAAACTCTGATTATGTCAGCGTATTGCCCAATCACTGAAATTCAAAAGCTCCACGAGGAATTCTGGAACCACTCTATGATCGGTGCTGATAGTTTAGCTTATACCAAGCGTTTTCATGAACTCACTTGTTTACATCCCAATATGTTTACTACGGAAGCAGCTTTGATTGAGAACTACATTAAAGGTCTGGTTCCCAGATTCGGGGAATGGTCACTGGAGCTAAACCAACCACTCTCAAAAGTACAATTCTGTTTACCACTAAGCTTACAGATGAAGCAGTAAGAAGTGGTACTTTGACCACGAAAACCCATATGGTTGTGGGCCGTAGTGATGTCAGTACCTCTGGTGCTACGAGGGGTACTAAACGAAAGTGGTTTGGCAGGACCAAGACGAAAGCTCCGGCTGAGACCAGCCAGAGCAAATCAACTGTGAAAACCTATGGTGCGGCTATTCCTCAGAGGAAAGCTAATACTGGGCAGGTGTCCAAATGTAACAAGTGTCCATATAATCACACAAGACCATGTCATTTTTGTGCAAACTGTAATCGAGTTGGACACTACACCAGATAATGTAACTTTCCTGCTCGTCAACCAAAAAAATCACCACGACAAACCACTCAAACAAACTGGTTGTGCTTCAAGTGTAGAAGTCCCGACCATTTTATGAGAAACTGTTCGAAACAACAGCAACACCAATCAAAGGAATGAAGCTAGGGGAAGAGCTTTCCAGATTAGTGCAACAGAGTCAAGACATGATGCAAACATTGTCACTAGTACGTTTCTTCTTAATAATCTATATGCATCAGTTCTGTTTGATACAGGGGCAAATAAGAGTTTTATCTCTCCTGAATTTGCATCATTACTTTCATTGCCTACGATAGATCTAGAAACTCCTTATGTCATTGAACTTGCTAATGGCAAGTTAATCAAAACTAACAGTGTTATTCAAGGGTGTTCCTTGAATCTGAATGATCACGTTTTCAATATTAGTTTACTTCCTATTGAACTTGGAAGTTTTGATGTTGTAATCGGTATGGATTGGTTTTCTAAGAACCAAGCAGAAGTTTTGATGTTGCAATCTGGGAACCCGCGTGTAAGGGATAGTATTTTAAGGATTGTGATTTCAAGAAGATGCATTCTTGGTGACTTAATGTGTTCTCGGTGGATTGGTTGGTTCTCGGTGGAATGATATTCTCGGTGGTGTCCGGTATTTTTGGTTATGATTTGTTTTTGGTTCTCGGTCATATGTGTTTTGGCTATTTATACTTGTTTTCATTTTCAGAATTTGATTAAGCATTCATTCATATTATTAGAGAGAGTTCTTCTTCTCATGTTCTTAATTGTTCTTGTATCAGACGGATGTTTCTTGTTTAATCAAAACTCGTATGCAAGTTTCTGAACGTTTGTCTTCTTTATTGATTAATTAATTACTAATTTCCACTCATTAGTTAGTTTAGTTTTCGAATTGATAAGATTCACGTGTTTGGGACATACAATTGGTGACAGAGCCATTAGAACTGTTTCAAGGCTCATTCGGTATCAAATATCAAAAAAAGCAGTCGGGTTTGAAGGATTCGTAGGCTGATTTTTGAAGAAAGTTCGTTGGTGTTCTTGGTGTTCTTCGAAAATTCAGCAAGATTATTAAGGAAGGAAGATAATTGAGAAGATTTGGTCTAATTTGAATCTCCTTAATTTGTGGGTTGAATGATTTGATTGGAGAAAATCAAGTGGATACACTGAAGACTATTTCTACAGAAAAGGGTTTTCGGTATTTTAATATTTTCTGTCGAAAAGGGTTCTCGAAACAACTGAAAAGTGTTTTCGGCTGAAGGGGTGTTCTTGGCTGAGTTTGGTGTTCTCTGCTGAATTTGGTGTTCATGGCATCAGTTAGTGTTTTCGGTTGACACTGGTGTTCTCGGCTGAACTTGGCATTCTCGGCTGAAATTGGCGTTCTCAGCTGAATCTAGTGTTCTCGGTTGTAATTATTTTCTTTCAGAAGTTGTTTACTTAATTTCACCAGATTATTGTGATGGAAGCTCAAAACCAAAATCATAACACCATGTATTTGCAACTAGACTCTCAAATGGGCACAGCCACAAGAATTCCAAGACTACTACATGATGATGGATTTACTGAATGGAAGTGGCGATTTGAAAATCATGCTAGGTTCTCCGATGCTAAGATTTGGAGATCTATTCAGAGATGGAAAAGGGTGCCTATGTACGTTCCAGATGGGTCTACTACCAGGGTTCCTAAGCCAATTGAAGAGTACACTGATGATGACTTTGATATGGTGGAACAAGATGATAAGGCACTTGCACACTAACTATGGCTTTAGGACCTGACATTGCTCAAGGTTTCAAGGAGTGTACTTTAGCTAAAGAATTGTGGGAAGCTTTGATTCAGATGTATAAAAGAAACAATGACAAGAAAGAGAGCCGGAGGGATATGCTGAAACAAAGATTTATCATGTTTAATCATGTTCTTGGAGAAAGCTTGGAGACTCAGCTTCAAAGATTTATTTGCCTAATTACCAAGATGAGAGGGGCTAAAATCTTTCTGTCTAATGGAGAAATCAATAAAAAAGTTATTGAATTCTCCACCTAGAAGTTGGGATATGAACGTGGCCTTGATTAAGAAAACCAAGGATCTGTATAGAATCAGTTTAACTGAATTGATCTATATTATCAAGTCCTATGACATGGATGCTAAACAGCAAACTTTGAATCATAACAGTAGCTTAAGTGCAGCTGGAGTAGGAAACTCAAATAGTGACTTCTTATCTCAAGGCTCGACTGGAGCAAATTCTGCTAAATTACACGTTTCGGCTAGAGAACTAAATGTTGAATCACAGGGAGGCACTGATAGCAAAGTTGTAGCTCTACCAGCTGTAGAAGAGAATCTAGCCCTATTTACTACATTCATGAAGAGCTACAATGCATTTATGGCAGTAGACTTGAACCAGACAAGTATAGTGTCAACTGAGTTGGATCAGATTCATCCAGAAGATGTTGAAGAAATGGATGTCACTTGGCAGATGGCCATGGCTGTGTTTCGGGCCAAGAACATTATCAGAAAAAACGGAAAGAACAAGTGGGCAGACAAAAACAAAAAGATTGGTTTCAACAAATATGGCTTAGGTGTTTTAACTGCCATGAAAAGGGACATTTTTCCAGAGAGTGCAAGAAACCTAAGAAGGAAAAGGCTAGAGATTCAAATGCAGCATCATCATCTGGATCAGAAAATGGCAAGGATTTGGTAGCTCAAGAATCTGGAGGATACAGTTGGAGTGATCAACTTCAAGCATTGAGTTTGGAAAAACCTCATGCATTCATGGCTGACATTGTGTGACACCCCTTATATTCCAGGTCAGCTTCTTATTTAATTAAATGCTTATTTAATTGATATTTGTACACGTGGAACTAGAATTATTTTAATTTAGTGTGACACTTGACACGACTGTACGAACACTGACACAAACACGATAATTCAGATAATTATCGCAACACGCACACACGTGTCTAAGAAAACACGAATGTTGGTGAACGTTTACACATCGTGTAACAAAAACACTAGAAACCTCACGAAACTCTCAAACATTGAACTTGAAAGTTCAAACGATGCCGAACAATAGTCCGTAGACGTGAAAACGGAGAAAAACGGGCTAAACCATTGAAATTGGGCCTAATGGGCTCTTCGTGGACTCATCGCGGTACGCAACGGACCTCAGAGAAGCCCATGGCGGTACGCGATGGATGGGCGGGGAGTTTGAATTCCCGAATTCCATCGCGGTACGCCGAGAATCTTTTTGACCTTCTCGGCGGGACGACGACATCCAGACGCCAAATCTTTATAAAACCAAGACCATTATGCCTAATCTACCACTTTTAATCATAACCTTCAAACACGCAACCACTCGACCATTTCTTCTGAAAAACCCCCCTTAAAGCTCCACTGGAAGCCATTGAAGGCCATTTTGAAGCTCAAGGCTTGGAAGTTGAAGCTTGATATCCACATAGAAGCTTGGTGACCACCACCACCTTGTTGTTCCTGCACAAACCTTCTGACCAGGAGCTCTAGAAGCTGGTAGATTCATCACCTCATCCTTTGGAGACACTGGAAGGTAGTTTTCATGGCTAATATGCACTCTCAACACACACAAACACACTCACAAGGCTTAAAACCCACATACAAACCCTCTAGCCTTGCATGCATGAATTTCTTGACACTTGAATCTGGGTTTAATGTTATTTCAGCTGCTATTGATGATCTAAGATGGTTAGATGATGTTCCATGACGATCCATGATGGGGTGTATATGTATAATGTATGATTTGGTCATGAATAGATGATATACTTGCATGCATGTATGATCTAAAGTGTTTTAGATGGTTTTGGATATATAGAGATGATTCTTGATAATGTTTAAGTACCTTTGCAAGGTTAAAACATGATTTTTATGGTCAAAATGGGTTATTTGAGATTCTTTTGAAATATAGTAACTTTTTAGTTACAACATGAAGATATGGATGAGATTATGAACATGCATGTGTATAGTTTTGATATTAGAATGATTATGTGATGTTAAAATGCTAAAGAAAGTGATTTGGGACTTGATTGTGGTCATATTTGGCCTAGTTACTAAATATAGTAACTTTTGTGAACCAATTTTTGATAAACAATGATTTTGACCAAATGAGCATGATTGGATGATGTAAATGGTATTATATGATGGTATTTGGAATAAAGATGGAATAGGAATGCTTAGGATGATCATTTGGATGATAATTGTCATAGTTAATATTTTTAGTAACTTTATGTTGGGAAATATCGATTTATGAATGGTATGTATGTTACATGCTTGCTAAATGATTTAACATGACTTGGTACGATTATTTTATGTTAAGTTAGATGGTTTCTGATGATTAACATGCTAGATTTAGAAACTTTCCTTTTTAGGAAACTTTAATGTGTAAAAATGACTTATATGTTTACCTGACCACTTATGATAATGTGTTATGTGTTAACATGATCACGTAGGAAAAACATGCGTGCTAGAACTATAAAAACGATATGTGTTATAAGACTTGCTATAAAGGGAAACTTACTATAAATAGTAAGTAGTCCATGAACGCGAATTGCGCGTTTTGCACACCACGAGCACAGTCACGAATGTTACACAAATCACAACCGACACTCTGTTCAGCAACGGGTAGTTGACTTGACACGGTCAAACACGAGCAAACATGGTCAATGTGGACCAACACGGGCAAACATAACAACCGAGGGTTGTTGAGCACAAAACGAGCACGAACACGGTCACTTACACGAACTCACGTATGGTATACGATATAGGTAGCCGGTGACCAATCACACTACAACGCAGCAGCTTACGCTTGCATTCTCTCATTGTCACTAAGGTGAGTTTACGGCCCCTCTTTAATCTTTTACAAGCTTTTCAAATATGGGGAGAATACTTGTTAAATCAAGTCAAACATTATTACTGTACAATCATTTTATGTGTATGCTGGTTTATTAGACAAACATTAAGTGTTGTAATCGTAATAAGCCCTCAAAAAGTCTTACCGTTAATGTACAAACAATGAGGTGGGTTTGAATAGATCTGTTTGGGTGTGACGAACCCCACATGGCACAATACTGACTGGAGGTCGGGACACGTGAAATCTCGACCTATCTTGCTATGTTATTACGAGACATAGCGGAAACAAGGACTAACAAGTCTAGTTCGGTAGTGACGCACTGACACTTGGAGCCTAGGGCTCGGGACTAACATTTAATAAATAGCATGACACATGCTTTCTTATTACTATGTATATCAAAACCTGTGAACTCACCAACCATTGTGTTGACATTTTTTTTAAACTTGTATTCTCAGATAACTAGCTGCTTATGGAAATCGGGATGCACTTAAGGAACAAGCATAGGGTCACGTGCATTTCATTTCATAACATTTGAGCAAACAATATTTATTTTGTTATGTATTCTAAAACACTGTATTGCCTGACATCTTATTTTCCGCTGCATTATAAAAATTTATATTATTCCGCTGCTTTATTAAAACTGTTTGGTTGAATGAATGTCAAACAATGTATTTTGTAACGCATATAGAATGTTCTATATGACCATGAGCTGCGATTCTGGCCACGTCACACCCAAGTGGACTGGCACCACATGTGGGAATTTGGGGGTGTGACACATTGTGGGTTCGACTACATCTGAGGTACATTCAAATCTGTGTTCTCAGCTTTCCATCAATAAAGTTGAACAATATCGCATTCATAACTCTGAATTAATTGACGATATTCATGATCTTAAATGATCTAAAAGTGCTTTAACTAAAAATGAAAAACTTTTTAGAGAAAAAATTGAAGCACAGAAGAAAGACATTTCTCATTTAAAATCAGAATTAAGTGAAAAGGGTTGTCATCTTAGAGATGCAAAAGTGAAAATTCAAGAACTTTGTGCTGAAATTGAAATGTTAAAAGAAAGCTTAGATGATTCAGATCACTCTCTTAAAAAATACGATGTAACCAGTAATCAAATGCATTGTTTGCTGGATAAACATCTTTCAAATAAAAAACAACAGGGTATGGGTTATAATGAGATGCCCCCACCGTATAATGATAATTATACTAGTATGCATTTGTCGGGGGAAGAAAAAGAGAGAGAAAAACACATGAAATATGGTGTTTTTGTGTCACAATCAGAGGGTTGTGCTGATAGAAGATGTTGATTCTGATTACGATTCAGATAGTGATTTTGATCCTTCTGTTCCAAATCAATTACCAAAAACTTGTGTTGAGTCTTTTCAAAATAATGATTGTCTAGTTTCTGAAAAACTATGTTTGAACTCGAATTTAAATTTTAATCAAGTTCCTTTTGATCCAAATGTGTTACTTTAAGGAAATACTGATGATGTGTCAAAGGTTGAGGTCGAGGATAAACTATCCTTGGATACTTCAACTCATCCAACTGTTAAAATCATATGTGATGACTCAACGCATGTTCTGCATCTCAAAAAGCCCCTTGCAAAGAAATCTGTTAAATTTAGTGTGAATGGGTTTTGTCATAAAAAGAAACAGACATGTTTCGGTCGTGGTATTCCTGGTCATATTGTCAGGAATTGTAAGAAACAAAGACGTGTTGATAAAATTGCAATAACTCAATCTATTTTAACCAGAAAAGAAAATAACTTTAAGTCAATCAGGTTCATTAAACCTGAGGCAAGAAAGTTCCATTCTTTTAAGTCCAAACCATTTGACAGCAATTTGAACAGAAACAGAAAACAATTGTGGTCGTGTCACAGTAACAAAGTCAAAGTGCCATTAAAAGATGTTTATCGAAATAAACTAGGAAAAAGGGCTGGAATCACTTCGGGGAATATTAACAAATGCTGGAAAATCAAATCAGTTTCAAATGATTCTGTTGTAACTGTCAAAAGTGCAAAACTCAGCCCTAAATTCGCCTGGGTTCCCAAATCTCATTAGTGTGTTGTCATGTGCAGGGACAATCGAGTAACTCAAGCTACAAGAGATGGTACGTAGACAGTGGTTGTTCCAGGCACATGACAGGAGACATTTCTCAGCTATCTGATGTGCATGACATAAATGGTGGAAATGTCTTTTTTGTAGGAGGAGAGAAAGGAACTATTTCAAAAGGGGAACTGTAACTCCTTGAGCTCTGTCTTTCGCTGATGTGAACTTTGTTGCTGAACTTTCTCATAGTCTGCTAACTGTGTCGCAGATCTGTGACAAAGGATACTCCACTCATTTCTCTAACAAGGAGTGTTTAATTCTCAAACCTGGTTTTGTAACTCTTGAAGACTGGATCTTGCTACGTTCTCAAGGAAAGGGAAACTCCTACATCATTGATATGAAATGGGCACCATCATCAAGTGCCACGTGTCTCTACTCCAAGATAGCTACTCATGACGCGATGTTATTGCTCTAGAGACTTGGCCATGCACACATGAAGAATCTCAATCGTTTGGCAAAAGGTCAGCTGGTCAGAGATTTACCCGTCAAAGATTTTTTCTCAATAGAAAAGTGTGTTAATTGTGCAAAAGGGAAACAACATCGAAAGCCTCACAAGATCAAAATAGTAAATTCAATGGACTCTGTTTTGCAGTTGCTTCACATGGATTTATTTGGTCCAATCAATGTTCTCAGTCTCTCTCGCAACTCATACTGTCAAGTGATTATTGATGACTACTCAAGGTTTACATGGGTTTTTTTTCTTATCAAACAAAGGAGAGACTTTGGAACTGATAAAACAGTTTATCACGTTAATTGAGAATCAGTTGAATTCAAGAGTGAAAGGAATTCGTTGTGATAATGGCACAGAATTCAAAAATGCTGTTCTGAATCATTTCTACGCTGAAAAGGGAATTGCTAGACAATACAATGCTGCTCGCACTCCTCAGCAAAATGGTATAGCTGAAAAAATCGCACTCTTATTGAAGCAGCTCGTACTCTTTTGTGTGATTCTAAACTGCCAACATTCTTCTGGGACGAAGCAGTTAACACTGGTTGTTATGTACAAAATCGTACTTTGATTAACAAGCGACACATGAAGACTCCATATGAAATTATATATGGACATAAGCCTACAGTTGGCCATTTTCGTGTGTTTGGATGTCCATGCACTCTGCTCCATCAGGAACCTCTTCCAAAATTTGATGCTCGGGGAACTGAATGCTATTTTGTCGGATACTCTAGAAAAACAGCTTACAGAGTGTATAACAAGTTGAATAAACAAGTGGTGGAATCCTATAAAGTTCACTGGCTTGAAGAAAATCCCACCGATGTTGAATCTGGTCCTGCATGGATTTTTGATTATGCGACACTCTTCAAATCTTTTCAAACTATGTCTGAAGAATCGTCTATCTCTGAAGACCTCCCAAAAACATTTTAGAGGAAGAAATTCTACAGTCCGATAAACCTCGAGAACTCAGCATTGATCCACCAGGCATGTATCCAACACCACAGCCACCTCCAGCATCAACTCCTGAACCAGTTGCTAATATTAAAGATTCATCATCATCTTCAGAATCTCCTGACCTATTCTCTTTAGATAATATCTCACCCGAATTTCTCAAATCTGTGCCTGAAGAATATATGGTGGATCCTATCACTCCTGTTGCAGCAACAAATCTACCTAGATCTTCAAATGTTCCAGATACACCAGTTCCATTCTCCACTCATAAATATCATCCACTTGACAAAGTTATTGGATTAATCACCTCAGGAGTTGTAACTAGAAGTGTAGCAAAAAATCTAAATGAATGTATGTTCTCATGTTCTGTGTCTCAAATTGAACCCAAGAACATCTCGATGGCATTGCAAGACTCCAGCTAGATTGATTCTATGCAAGAATAACTAAATCAATTTGCCAAGCTAAAAGTGTGGAAGCTAGTTGACTTACCTGATGGAAAGAAAGCACTTGGCACTCGTTGGGTATTCAAGAATAAAAAGGATGACTCTGGCGTGATAGTTCGTAACAAGGCTAGACTGGTGGTTTGAGGATACAGACAAGAAGAAGGGATTGATTATGATGAAGTTTATGCTCCGGTGGCCCGTCTTGAACCAATTCGAATCTTTCTGGCCTATGCATCATACATGAACTTCAATGTGTATCAAATGGATGTGAAAAATGCCTTTCTATATGGTGATGTTAAAGAAGAAATTTATGTCTCTCAGCCACCTGGGTTCATTGACTCGAATCATTCTCAACATGTGTTTAAACTTGACAAAGCGATGTACGGTTTACATCAAGCACCACGTGCCTGGTATGCCACGTTAACAGAACATCTGCTATCTCATGGATACGTTCGTGGATCCATTGATCAAATTTTGTTCAGGAAACAAGTGAATGAAGACTTAATTTTGGTGCAAATTTATGTAGATGATATTATTTTCGGGTCAACCAATGATCAGTTGTGCAAAGAGTTCGAACAGATTATGCGCAAAAAGTTTGAAATGAGCTCTCTCGGAGAAATGATCTTCTTTCTTGGTCTACAAGTTCGTCAAGACTCATCTGGTATTTTGATTCATCAAGGAAAGTATGTTGATGACGTATTGGCCAAATTCAAATTTGACGAGTGTAAAGCTGCAAACACTCCAATTGTAACCCTCCCGGTGATGACTGTTGATGAAGATGGACCCTCGGTTGATCATACCTTGTATCAATCTATGATTGGCTCCTTGATGTATCTAAATACAAGTAAACCGGACATCATGTTTGTTGTGTGTCAATGTGCCCGTTATCAGGCTAACCCTAAACTCTCTCATTTACATGATGTCAAAAGAATTTTTCGATATCTAAAGGGCAATCCTAGGCTTGTGATTATGGAGGTTGTGATATTGACAGGAAATCTACATCTGGCGGATGTCAATTCTTAGGGGACAGACTCATTTCTTGGCAATGTAAGAAACAACATATCGTCTCAACGTCAACTGCTAAAGTAGAGTATGTGGCCGCATCTACTTGTTGTTCCCAGGTCATCTAGATCCAAAATCAATTGCTGGATTACGGTTTGGAATTTCTTAACTCCCCTATTTTTTGTGATAATGATGCTGCTATACAAATTTGTAAAAACCCAGTCCAGCACTCTAAGACCAAACACATAGACATCAAAGTCCACTTCATTCGTGACTATTTTGATAGAAATCTAATCCATTTAGAACAAATTGACACATCAGTTAATACTGTTGACCTTTTACTAAGGTTGTTGAACGATCCCGATTCAATGTGTTAACTAAACTGTTGAAAATGCTTCACTTTTCTGATTAACTTCCTCCTCGTATAAGTAAATTTGTACTTAAATTTTATTTTAATTTTATTTTTTTGTCTTCTGTTTTTATTTTATTTTTATGCACAAATTTAGGGGAAGATTAGTAGTTAGAAATAGTAGTTTATCTATTAGTAGTTAGAGATGGTAGTATGAGTCTAGACTCAGTAAAACGTTTTTCCCGTATAGTGTTTTAAGGTGTTGGTGTCTTGAAAATTAGAAATAGTAGTTTATCTATTAGTAGTTAGAGATGGTAGTTTGAGTCTAGATTAGTAAACCGTTTTTCCTGTATACTGTTCCTAAGGTGTTGGTGTTTTGAAAGTTGGGAAGTGATATTAATTCGTGATATAGGACAAATCAATCACTCAATCAAAGAAAATCAAAGTCTTAGATGAATTAAAGGTTCAAATGATGTATCAATAGGCTTAATAATTCTCAAAGACGTGCTAGTTGTGTGATCACACTAAATAATGCGCAAGAATTTGGTCGATCACTTTCATATAAGGTCTGCACAAAACTGAGTTCCATCAAAAATGGATTGAGATTTGAATTCTACACCTCTTGATCTTCATCCATAAGACTATGCATGGGTTTTCATGAACAAATGAAAACCTAGCGCATCCGCCAAAGTCCAAATATCCACAATAAACATATGCATGAATTTTCCAATGTGCACTAATTTCATGGGAGTTCAACGCATCCACAAAATCCATATAACATATGCATGAGACTCCTCTGTCATACGATGTATAGACCTGGACATCTCAGCGCATTAAAAGACAATCAATGTGAAAAATTGAATCCTCAATAAATCCTGAGGATGGACAGGTTTTACCTTGAAATTGAGAGACCTCTTTCTTGTCAAAATTAAACCAAAACATGATAACTGATCATATGCTAGTTGCCATGATAAGAGTAGATAAGCTTAATGGGATAACAAATATTGATAATCGGTGAACTTTAAAAATTATAAGTGAAAATATTCTTTTATTGATAAATTGGGTTGTCCTATAACGATTTGATCCCAAACTATTACTTAGGGACTGTGCTAATTTCCTTTGATTAATTTCTATTTTATTTTTAACTTTAATTTCTATTTTAGGTTTATTTATTCTATTTCAGTTTTTTTTATGTCTTTGTCTACAAGGTAATCAGATATCCGGAGTATTTTCAACTATTTAATTTAGCACAATTGTTTAAATGGGTTTTCGGTCAAAAGTTTTTAGGGTTTTCGCTAAATTCGGGATAAATAGTGTTTTCGGTATTTCAAAGTTTTCCACCATACTTTTTGACCGAGAAGAAAAAGAAAAAGGGCAAGAACTTGGAAACGAAGTCGTAAGAAATTTTGTTTTCGGGTAAAGTTTTTTTAAAGGAAGATTAGTGGATAAAGACAAGCTAAAGGTATGATCTTGATGTTTATTTTCAATCTTTACTGTTTGATGGATGAGGAAGGGGGTGATGAACACGAATCGTGTGTACAATGGGATTATAATAATTTGTGTTGGAAGTTTAAAATCGCAGAGTGAGATGAAACAGATTGAGGGGAAGTTGGTTCGGTTGGGTTAAACTCTGAGTTGAGATTAAGTTCAAATTAATGGCGGATTAGGGTTTCTCGGTGGCTTTTTCAAAGAAGAAAAGGGATTCTCCGAGAACTCATCTAAAAGGTTTATTTCCACCAAGAACATGAGGTAAGTTTTTTTTTAATCTGGTGTACCGAGAACTCATTTGCTGTGATGATGTGTTATCGGTGAATGGACAAAGAAATTCCCTGTGAGAATAAATGTCTTATCAATTTTTGTGATATTGATTTTATGTTAAGGCTTATTGTGAATTAATGATTTCAGGGAATGGCAACCTTAAAATTTGTGCCTGATCACAAATTAGTGGCGTATCTGTGTGATCCACCTCGACAACACATGGAGTTTAAATCACTCATCATTGGACTGAACACATGCAGGATTGTGTATGCACTTAGAACAAATACTGTGAAAGAGCTACTAGAGAATTCTGGGGATCTGCTACAATCAATGGTCGGAATGGACAAATTGAAGCCAATGTGCAAGGATGCAACATCATTGTCACAGAAGAAATTATCAGATCAACGTTGTTATTTGGCTATCAGCCAGACTATCTTATCTCCTATTCAAATGATGCAGTAGTCAGTGTGCTGATGAGAAAAGGCTACGAGGGAGAATACCCTCCACTTGTGAAGAAACTTCTTCATCCATATTGGATACTGTTAGCTCATACAGTGCAAATGAGAATTTCTGGAAACAAAGGAGGCACGGACGTCCTTGGAGTGGAATTAGCTTCTGGTATTGTGGCATTGACCATGGATTGGGATTTCAATTGGTCCAAGTTGGTATTCGAAGAAATGAAGAAGAATCTGAGAGGGATGAAAAAGGAAATCTTCTTGATGTATCCTAGGTTTGTTCAGATGATTTTGGAAGCTCACTATCAAAATTTAGTGAAGACTGTGGACTCGCTAGATATCAAGACCATGGGACCAAACTTTTTTGGTTTGCTTAACCAGACAAGAAAGGGAGCCCAAGTTACTTTTAGAGGTTTGAGACCATTAGGAAGTTTGGACGGTTTGGAGAAGTTGATGGTGTTGATCGTGGGAATGTGCCAAAAGTGATTGTAGCCGAGAAATACGATATTCAACCTCAAATGGAAAAACCAGAAGATGTTGAGGCAATTATAGGGACAGAAATTCATACAGTTGATGATAATGTGGTAGAAATGATTGATCAAGAGTTTGACTCAACCTTGAATGAAGCGAAAGTTTTTGAGAATCTCACTCCATAGAAGAGATCTAGACGAGATCCCCATCCGAAACCACGTTCAGTAGTTGTGCCTGTCACTGGAAATTCTTCCTCAGGACAAAGACCAAAAACAGAGAATGTGGTTGAATCGACACATGAGAAGGAAACTGAACCGTACTCAGTAATTAGGGATGCAAGCAAAGGAAAATGAATTGAAGAAGCTACGGTTAATGTGCATGTGCTACAAGAGAGAGTGTTTGTGTTAGAGCAACAGCTGAATGAGCAAGTGTTGTATTCTGTGACTAAGGACATCCTTATCAGTGAACTTCAAGAAAATCAAGTAGCTCAGAATTTGAAGATTCAGACTTTGGAAGCAAACGTGGAGAATCTCACTGCATTATCCATGGATCTTAAGAAACAATTGAACATAGATAATGACAGTGGTAGTGTTCGAGAAAGAAGAAATGATGGTGAGGACTTGGAAGAGAATGTGGTATTTTGACTGAGACAGAAGATTCATGGAAAGGGAAAGTATCTTCTTCCGCTGAGTACGACTATTCAAATGTTGATAAGTGGGTTGCTGGAAAGAGGGTGGATACATCTGAGCGAATGATAATTCCAAGTGTTCGACACAAGGACTATTTCAAGCAACAACAGGACTTGCCAGAGAAGTATGTGGTTACAACTGGGAAAAATTATTATGATAAGGTTGGTGATCGATCGAGGATACACTCATGGCATTATGATGGAGACAAGCGAATGTGGGTAGTGAAGCGGAAAAGTGGCACCTTGGAATATTACGAGAGTCCTTTCGATTTTGAGTCATTGACTCGGGTTGATTTGGTGGAACTTGATTAGGCTCCATTCTTCAATCGATCGAATGACCCAAGAGGAATAGAGTTTTATGACTTTCTTTATGAAGAAGTGTGTTTGAATTTTAAGAGAATGAAGACGGCTGAGTCTATCGTGAAGAAGCATAAAGGTATTGAGATGGTCGAATGGGAAAAGCATTTACATCGATCAGTTGGCCACCAACAAACAATTTGAGAAGTATTCCTATTCCACAGAGATTTCCTTATGGATGTCTATCTAATTTTGTTATGTGGGCAATTGATTCAGAATCCTCTGAAGCTGTGATTAATTGTGGAGATCATGAGTACTGTATTCTTGATAAGAATGACTTGCTGAGGTTTGGAGAGCATGACATAAAGACTCTGGCTATGCATCAAATCAAAACTGACGCAGTGTTCGAAGTACATGGTAAAGACTTTACTTCATTAGCTGCTTCGATTGTAAGGACTAAACTTTGGGCAGGATCTAAAGTAAAGCAGGCTCTTCCTACTGAACCTTGATGATTGCTGATGATATCATAATCCTAGGGAAAGATTGTAAGGGATAGTATTTGAAGGATTGTGATATCAAGAAGATGCGTTCTCGATGACTTAATGTGTTCTCGGTGGATTTGTTGGTTCTCAGTGGAATGATATTCTCGGTGGTGTCTAGTATTTTTGGTTATGATTTGTTTTTGGTTCTCGGTCATATGTCTTTTGGCTATTTATACTTGTTTTCGTTTTTAGAGTTAGATTAAGCATTCATTCATATTAGAGAGTTCTTCTTCTTCTCATGTTCTTAATTGTTCTTGTGTCAGACGGATGTTTCTTGTTTAATCAAAACTCGTATGCAAGTTTCTGAATGTTTGTCTTGTTTCTTGATTAATTAATTACTGATTTCCGCAAATTAGTTAGTTTAGTTTGATATCAAATTGATAAGATTCACGTGTTTGGGACTTACACCGCGCGGTACGCCTAGCCCCACCTTGCCCGTCTAGGAGGTACGCGCGGAATCAAAAAAATCTGATGCCTCCGTAATCCCTCGCGGTACACCTAGCCCCAACCTGTCCCGCTAGGCGGTACACGAGGCGTGTGGCGGTTTGAAAAATCAGAATGAAATATCATATTCATGCAAAACATACATATCTCTCTTTCTCGAACTTACACTTTCCACAGACAAAAATTTTGATCTTGATACCATCAAATCTCAATTCTAAAGCCTTCTAAATGTCCGGATCGTACCGGGGAATGATTCTACAAGTGATGATCATCATATTTGTCCGAGAAATCCGTCCGATTAGGTAACGATTCATTTCACCCTACTAGTTTGATAATGGTTTGATTAGCTCTTGTTTTTAAACGTAATACAATAGTTAGGATTTTTTATTATTGCCAAATGATGGCTAGGAATGGTTATAAACGAAGAACTTGATATGTTAATGGTAAAATTCTTGTCTTGATCCGTTGTAATGCCCGGTTATCATGAAACTATATATATGATTATAATGGTTTAAACCATTTGATTGTAACAATGATTTTGATTGTTTTGATCATTCCTTGAAATGCAAGGTTAAATCCAAGTGTTTCAAACTAATCACAATCATTAAGATAACCATTGGAACAATTTTATGATGTTTATGATAACAATCAGATTAGTAAATTGAACATGGTTATTAAACCTATTCCAATGTCACATTATTATGTTTCATGATATTTGGATGATCAATAACAAGGATTGACCATTCCTAAGCCATAAATCCATCTAGAAACTGTTTCAGTAATATACTCAACAACAATACCTAATTGGTTAATCTGAGAACATTCTGATTAATCGAATGAGTCATCAACTTTGTATTAGGAACCAGAATGAGTATAGGTTCCTACATTATCATACATTGTAGGATATTACAATAAAACAACTAATTAAAGACGTAAAATTGGTTTGATGACTTTCAATGCAATGTCTTTGACATTGGACGTTCAGAATGATCTAATCAGTAAGTTAAAACAAAAATAACTTATTAAACATAAACTAATGCAGAATTTAGCTATTATTACCAGTTTACGTGTGATTCTACTATATTTGAGACCTCAGGTGAGTTTCGTACAAACCCTTTTAATTTTTAATTTACAAACATCAAGGAATTTCTGTGAAGTTGTTTCCGAACATATGATACGTATCACTGTTATCTGTGTGATTTCATGTGAACTCGTGATGAACTAGTAATATTTCATGGGATTTTGCCTGTAACTCTTTATCACAGTATTGAGAAAGTCCTCATCTTTTGAACTGTATCTAGTGAACCCATGTGGGGCCGAACAAGAAAAATTGATAGTACTATTGGCTGACAACCCATTTGTCGGGAGCTTGCAACTCCCCTTGGTGTAAATATTTGTTACATGTTTCCGAAATATCCTCTTAATTTTATTGATAGACATTAATATAATGTGGCTTCAAGATATTTACCGACGGGTAGTATCTTCGTAAAAACGTAGATGTGTCCGAAAGAAACTAGATATGGGTCCCATAGCTATCTTGAACAGTGTATATCGAAAACTTGCACATCATATCATATTGTTTAACTTAAACATTACGAACTCACCGGCTTTGTGCTGATTTTTCCAACTCAAACCTTTTTGCAGGTAGGAAATGACGGCCGGCGAGGTTGCACATTTAAGCACTTGGAACTAAATAATTTGGTTTGTATACTAAGTTTAGTTTGTAAACTGTAACCGTGATTGTGATAATGATACCCTTGTAACATATTATTTTTGAGATAATCTATGAGTTATGATACCAGATCAAGTAAGTTACACCCCATCTTCGAGACATCACCACAATGTTTCCGCGACCTTCCCAAAGTATTTAGTGACATCATCAACAGATGACAAGAGGTGGGGTGTGAGAAAGGGTGTTCAAGATCAAGAAAGCTTACGACTGAATGGGGTCTTGATTCCCGATTAATCGAAGCTGTGTGTGTTTTTTCTCTGTTTCTCTTGGTCAGACTCGCTCGAAATTAGAAAAAGAACGAATTAAGATGATCGGATTTGAGTTTTATACTGTTTTGATTTGTTTTTGTATTCCGAGTTCAATCAAATAATTTTCGAATCAATTTGCGTAATCAAGAGATCTATTTCACTAATTGTTGATTGGAAATCTTTTACAGAAGTTTAAACTTGCCTATTTCGTTGCTAGTCGAGCTATTCACGAGTCAAAATGAGCTAGACAAGAATTGGGTTACTCATGGCTCTCGGGTCGAGGGTTTGGGTCCTATAGGTGGAGAAGAAAATAGGATTATGGTGTATTGGCAGTATTGGTCCCTCTCTTTTTACCTCTGTTAACAGTTTTAAACTTAGCAAGAATAGCACTTTGACAATGCTTTTAATTCTAATAGTAAAGTTGTTATATTTTTGTGTATGTTTTATCATTGTTTTAAGTTATATATATTTAAAACAAAATTGTTATTATTATTATTATTATTATTATTATTAAAACAATTAATGTAAGTTTAAGTTTATTTATTTATAAAAATTTCCCAATTATATAAATATTATTTTAGGCATACAAATTACTGTAGCTTTTTTTATCTTTGTACAACATTTTGTCAAAAACCTGCTCATAACATTAGTGTAAATTGATGTAAGTTACTACTACATTTTCATACCTGTGAGACTCAGTAGAACATGGTAAGTAGATGTAACTTCTTACTACATTATTCTACCACTTAGTAATTAATCCGTTTCATGTAAGATTATAGTGGGTCTAATACTTGATTACATTAATGATATCACCAAAATACATACATCGTTTATAAGTGTTCTTACAATAACGTACATTAATATTTGCCCATGAAACGTAAAACGCTTGTAGCGGTACATTGTAGAAAGCTACACAACCGTAACATGTTCTTACAAAAACATTGACCTTCCAACATTCGTACCAAAAAGTTTCATTTTCAAAACCAGTAAACCATAAAATATTATGTAATATTTTAGGTCCCCAAAAATCATTTCATGGCAAACCAAAAATACGACACATCCTTGTCTTCTTTTGAGATGTTGATTCCCCAACATTTTCCTTCTTTTTGCAATTGAGAGAATCATGCATGAACGACACATCCTCGGGTTCTTTTTGGAATTCTCAATAGCCTTTTTCTCCAGGTCCAACTAAAGGTCTATTCGTACCACAACCCTTGTTATGAATGCCATGAGGGGGCAACAGGTCGATAGTCTCTTCATCATGTTGACCCACCAACTGTTCAATAACGCATTGCTTTTTTTGTTAACTTGATGAACATGGAAATTAATCAACTAATTCCTTCTTCAATTCCTTAATCTTTTGGGTAAAAGAGGAAAGTCCATCAACATTAAACGCCAATTGATCGACGCGTGCATTAACACAATCTATCACTTCATTCCTCAAGACCGAAACTTCGGTATTATCAACACTAAGCCTTTGGGAAAGGCTATAAACACGACTTGGAAGAGTACCTTTTCTCCAACGGTTGGAAATGTAACGATCAGGAATGCTTTTAATTTGGTGCAATCTATACACACATAATATATGACGACAGAGATAACCAACACGAGTGAATCCCATGCATGAGCATTCATAAGAATTCTCTAGCATATGTAAAGAAACCTGACATGAATAAATTAAATTGGTTAACATAAATGTAGTGCAGGAGTCTACTATACCTGTTGAAAAGAATGACAAAGTCATAATAGATTACCTTAAACTGGTTGACAAAGTCACATCAGTTGTTCATGTTGAGAAATTGTGTACACTTTGAAATTGTCAACAACATCAACATCGGTGATGAAACAATTTATCATGCCTTTATAAATCTCTTTTTGCACATCTATAAAAATTGTTTCTGTGTAAATCTTAGCTGCATGAACCTCCCGATCTAACACTTTTTGAACAAACATGTGGTGGTGTTTGATTTGAATTCTACAACCCTTTGATTGTACCTTTGATTGTCAATAGCCATGTCAAAACACATCAGAAATTGAACAAGTGTGTTGGTACTACCAGAAGTCACCTTAAACATCAAATTAGAACTCTCACAACGAGATGTAGTTTTCATAAGACAACACATCGGAATCTCACGGAAATAACTAGGCAACCAAAGCTCACGAATTGAAAACATTTCATTTAACCAAATGTGGCTATTCAGTTCAAATTCAGCCATCAGATTATGACATTTTTCTTCAAAAGTAGCAGGAGAAATGTAAATATTCCAAACTAACTTATGTAACCTAGACCGTATATTTGAATTGTGAATCAAATCCGCAAATACCTAAAAAATACAACCAAAAAATAGTAGGTTCAAAAAAGATAATCTACTGTGGGGTAGATAAGAATTACATACAACGACACCTCTTATTTCTTAAACATAAGTTGTTATAAGTGAACACGATACTATTCGCTCTTAGTTGTAAATTATGCACCAACACTATAAATAAATGTAACTTAATACTACATTATTATACTTCTTACAATTATGTATACCTACACTGTAAGTTGATGTAAGTGACTACTACATTATTCACTCTTGTTTGTAGATTATGTACATTATTCACTCTTATTACATATATGTAAGTTGTTGTAAGTGACTACAATACTATTCTCTGTTACTAGTAAATTATGCACCAACACTTTAAATAAATGTAACTACTAACATTATAATACTTCTTACAATTATGTGTACTCATACTGTAAGTTGATGTAGGTGAAAACTATATTACTTAGAAATTTTGTACAATACTAAAACTCAAATTAAATAATTATTACATACCACAAACTCTGTTCAATAATGGTAAGTTTATGTGTCACACCCCCGCCGTCGGCGGAAACACGGAAGATGCGACGAAACTGTATATCAAGAACTCATTGAGTATGAGAGAATGCTAGTCCTTCTGCTTAAGTGTGAGGTCCATATCTAGCCTTAGATTAGTACCTGAAATACATGCAAAAAAACTGTCAACTAAAAAGCTGGTGAGTTCGTAGGATTTATATTTGATCAAACAGTTTAAGTAATAGTGTTTGCCATTCGGGCAAGAGTAAAAAAAGTTTCAATCAAAACTCAGTAGGTTCATCATCCCATAGTGTGTTGGCCATTTCAGGCATGAGTAAAATGTTTCCATAAAAATCCAGTAGGATCATCAATCCCATAATGCATTGGCCATTCCAGGCACGAATAAAATGTTTCAATAAAAATCCAGTAGGATCATCAATCCCATAATGTGTTAGCCATTCCAGACACGTGTAAAATGTTTCAATAAAAATCTAGTATGATCATCAATCCCATAATGCTATGCTATCATATAATATGTTAAGCCATAAGTGTGAATGGATGCAATCTACATGAGTCCACAACCAAGCCTATGACTGACTGCCCTTGTGTATGATCTCATGATCAAAAAACACTCTTCCCGAGTTCAAAGTATAACATAGAGTTAGAAATATTCATCCATCGTTTTGGCCTCATCTTTGGGTGACTATAGCTAGCAAGACCACCTGATAGGTGAATGGTTGTCAACCAAGATAGTACTATCCATGTGTATAGCAATGGAACCCATGTCCATGTGTTGTTATAACCGAAATCAAAGTAACCATAGTCAGCACATCAGTGCTAGTCAACTATGTATGTTTGACATAGTATAGCATTTCCCAATCAAATGAAACATAAGTTCCTGTTTGTAAATCAAATGTTTATCAGTAACCAATACCAACAATCTTGTTTCACGTGCCTACTTGAAATAACTGTCACACGTGCTCTAATGCGTCCTCACATTTGTTAAGTCTGATTAACCGAAGACTTTCATTTACATATGTTATTTTCAGGTTAACAATGTTTATTCTTTAACACTTGACTGTTTGTTTAGTCGAATGTGTTTATAATTAATACGTTTAATATTTATATTTTTAATTATCCTCTCGATATTTATTGTTATTATATATAACTTTGTTGAATAGATAATTCATGTTTATAATTAAAATATTAAAAATGTCCCAACTAGTATACGTACCCTCCATTGTAACCGGGTGTACTGTATTCCGAAATGTAATTATATATACGTAAAATACCTTTAAAACTATTTTGTTGAAATTGTAATCATTAAATCCAAATATAGATTTTTATAATCAGTTTGACAACATAAACTTATAGTATTTTGAAATTTGAAAGTGTTTAACACTTGGATTTATATAAAATTATCATTTCGAATATCAAACATTACATAAGCTAATAATTGAGTTTTAATATAATAAAACCTCTCTAGTTGCATGATATATTTAGTAAAATAATTAGTTCGAAAACTCTTGTTTTAAAGAAACCAAAAGAACGTGTGTGTGTGTGTGTGTGTTTGTGTGAGTGTAGATGTATTCGTTGATTTCATACCATTCCTATTTAATAGAAATTTATTAATTTATACATCGTAGTCTAATATCCGAAATAACTCAATAAAATCATCACTCTAATCTTCAGTTTATCATACTTAGTCGCCTCAATCCTCTTGATGTCGGTATACACTCGTTGTTTAAGGTAACTTTTTCTTAAATTAAATTATGTATTTTAACGACTAATATTTGTTATATATATTTTATATATTTATTATTTGCCTTCGTTTAATTTAGTCACAAATGTAAACACTCAACAGGCGCGTGATACCATGACATACTAAAGATTGGTGTGCGGGTATACCTTCCGAGTCAGTCCGCGTAGGCGAACCAATTTTGAGAACCGGAGACCCAATTCTTGAATCAAATATATTCTCGGGCTCGTTTTTGCATCACGAGTTCATCCGAGCACAAATTTTCTACTGTTGACAACCTATGACTAGCATTGACCGAACCCAAATCTGCTCACCCTTCCTTAAACCAACTCAAAACTAGTACAATGCCACCATACATCCCAATGCTCCAAAGTTTAACCTAACGAACTAATTCACAAGCAGATCGAGGTTTAACAATTACAGATCTTAGCCAAAAAAAAAAAAAGAACTAGGGCTTGAGGATTTACCACTACCTTAGCTTAAACAGAAGATCGGCTACCGAGTGTGATGTGTAGCCTGCCGGAAATGCTTGGCTCGAGCTCTCATCAGAGGCCAATACCACCCACCACCGCACCGCTATTGCTTACCATAACCAGCGACGTGCGACTCTGCTGGTAGGGCCGTTCATTCGAGGCGACAAGTATCTAAACCCTCTAAGTTTCCATCAACGCGAGTCGTGCCCACGAGAGTCGAAGAGGACCACTTGAGTCACCATGGTTGTACCCATACATCTTCGGTGGGTGGTGCAGATGTCGCAAGGGGGCTGACCAGCCTGGGTGCTCATCGGAGAATAGGGAGGAGCCGATCAGTGAGGTCACCAGGGAAGAAGTCGTGATGGGCAGCGCTCTTTTTTTTTCTTTCTTCCTTATGTCACAAACTAGAACACACACAAAGTGTGAGTGTGGGTGTGTTATCGTGAGAGAGATGGGATGGCTGGATAGATCACCGGTTGAAGGGATGCGCCGGAGATGGAGCTTCTCTGGTTCTTCTCATGATCGGCAGATCACACGCACAAAGTGTGTGTTTGGGTGTGGGGTGCAGCTGCCGCAATAATGAGAGGTAGAAGGAATTATTTTTGATTTTATAGCTAGGGTTTGGGAGCGATGTAACCAGGTATAACCGCGTACCGTTCAAGTTGCGTTTCATTTCGTGATTATTATTTTGAGATTTCAAACAGTCAATAGTTCAAAAATAAAACAAACGAGTTCGAGATATGTATTTTGTCTCATATACTCGACCTGTTAAATAAATAAATTTGAGTAACACTATCATCGTGTGTTTTAACACAGAATAGTTTCATGAATTTATATAAGCAACAATTGTTGATATTTTGTCGTTCCATCTATCGTTTCGTTATTTTTGAACTTATTTGACGAATAATCCGATCGAATTCTGATTTGGGCCTCGTGGGGCTTAACTGGGCCTAGCCCATTTGGTTCAATTAGCCACAAATTGTTTACTGAAATTTGACGAGTGTTACATTATGTAACTTCTAGCACAAAATATGCACATCTTACTTACAAAACAATAAACTACCATTAGGAAAAAGTTACACTTATCATACCTAGGTAATTATAAGTATTATAAAATAAACTTAATAAAATACCTTAGATGGTAGCTTTTTCATGATATGCCACATGCAAAGCTTGAAGAAGCCAACAGTAGGATCTTGATCTGACTAAACTAATGGAGGATGTTTAACATGAATCTTCAAGAAAGCTTGAAGAAGCCAACAGTAGGTTTCCACGGTCTCATTGTGAATCAGACCAACACCAAAGGTAACACATTTCTTGTGGTGACCAACACCCGTAAAGGGTACAAAAATCATGTTAAACCTAGAAACAAAAACTTTAAAATTAACGTACATTCACCTGACTATACCAAAAGAATAAAAGCCATAACATATAATGGAAGGCTTACTTGTTTGTGGAATATGTTGCATCAAAGGCTAGAACATCACTAAACAACTGATAACTGAATTTGGAAACATCATCAGCCCAAAAAATTGCTTGCAAAACACCTTCAAAATGATAAACTTCAAATGAAAAATTGTGAAGGTTTTTAGCACGTTCCTCTAGTTCTTCAAAACCAATTGCATGTCACGCTCACCAATGAACATTTTAATATCTCGGCTTACATCTTGTAGGAATTCTTAGTGCCATGTATGTTGTGGTGACCGCCCTTCAAGGAAGTTTGTAATCAATGTGTTATAGTAGCACCAACCTTGTTTAAACTCATACCATGAACAAAGTGTACATCCTCAAAGTTAAGATGCTTTCCTTTACGGGTTAGATCCATGTTTTCAGAAGAAATCAACTCATGATTGTGATTTTTAGAAAATTCATATAACACCTAATTAGAAGAGCCTTTTATGGATTTCAATCTTATAAGTGCCTTGCAACCTGTAACTTTGAGGCAACTAGCATGCGCACCAGCCATCGAAGTTGGATTCACGGAATCAATCTTTTTGCCCCTAGGTTACCTGCCTTGTTACATACCAAACTCTATGCGTGATTTCTCCTTTCCACTTCTTATACCCACTCACACGAATGCCAAAACCAGAAATCTCTCCATATGTTTCATACATCTTGTAAATTTCATCCCAAGATAAATATATCTTTCCAACAACAGGCTTGAATTGCAAACTATCAGGGAATCAGTAGCGAATGCCATTAGGAGTCTCGTAAACTAAGCTACTATGACAACCTAAAAACAAAACAAACAACAAATTCGTGAGCCAGGAAAAACAAAGAAACCAACAATTGACAAAGATCACAAAAACATGAAACATACCTTGCTGGTCGAAACCGATATAACAAAGAGGAGAATCTCCTATAAGTATGTCAAAAATATCATCATTTAAAGGATCCGAATCACGTACAACAGGAGACAAATCGTCTTTCATCTCCTCCAAACAACAATCATAAATGATCAAATCCTTGTCGCCTCCACCCATGTTAGATGTTCCAGCAAGATTATAAGAAAGTGTTGAAAGGACCTTCAAAGCATTTTAAAGAGTAGTAGAAGATTTCAAAGACACAAATACAAACTGAGAGGACTGAGATGGGATCAGGAGTATGTAAATATATATATATATATAATAGGGTGATACAAAATGCTTTTGAAATTGGGTGAATCAGAAAAGATATTGACGGTTGGTGAGATATGTACCCGTATCTGTCTGTTTGTGTGTGTGTGCGTGTGTGTGTGTGTGTGTGTCTATATATATATTAGAGTGATGTTAAGAAAACTGACAGGCCATTATCTCATTTAATTCAAGCAGAAAATGTCCATAATACCCTTGAATTAAAGAAAAGTCCTTGTACACGTGGCAGTGTCTTATTGGCTGAAGTGGGTTAACCGGTTAACGCAATAAGCGGAGGTTAATATCTGATCCTCCCCCTAATATATATATATATGTATATATATATATAATAGTACCAAATGATTAATAAATAAACTTGGCAGCACAAACCTTGTCATTTTGTTGATTTCAACCATACTCTTTAGTTCTATTCATATAGAGTCAACAAAATCCTAATAGATACCATACCTTGTTTCCTTTTCATCTTGTTGACAGAAAAATCCCATCCAAATACAATCCCAACATCTTTTATTTAGTCAAACACTCCAACTCAAACGTTCAAACCATAATTAAATATAAAAGAAGCCATATCTCAATTAAAAGTTGTAGTATATAAGGGTACCAAGTGCAGAAATGTTATCACACCAAATAAATTCTATATTTTCTTTTGTTTGCTTCTATATTTCTTTCTTTTTCGACTGGAAAATTTGCCAGCAACTTCAGTCACATTTGAACACTATAAAACAACCATCACAGCCATCGTAACTCAACAACATCATCATCAATCTCTTATCCTTCCTTCTCATTGCTTGCTAAGGTGAAACCTACTCTCAAACGTTTAGTTTAAAATTACATATACACACAAATACACATTTCTGATTTTAGGACAGAATCTGTCCCAACTTTAACGAGCTATAACTTTGTCTTGAAGGAACGAAAATTTGCAAAATCAAACTCCAAAATTAGGTTCATTGTGTTAGCTTTCCAAGCAATGCTTATATGTTTTCTAACTCAACCAAATGATGCCAGAAACAGCCTTTACAAAATCAGTACGCTGATTTAGACCTTCTAACTTGAGTGGTTGTTTCGGCCTATTTCTGAGCAGAATCACAGGTATTTTTCTAAATAAAAGTTGTTCGTAACATGTTGAAATACTTGATTGCAAAGTCTTGTAATTTTCAGAGAAATGTTTGCTATTTTAAAAGTTCCCTCGAAAATGTTAAACAGAATCTGTCCAAAATTTTAAAAGTATAAATATGCATACTTACATGTCCTAAATATATATGTTTGTCATGAAAATAAAACACTCCTTTGTATACATATAAATGAGGTAATATTTGAAATATGATATTTCAAAGTATTGTGTGTTGATAAATAAATAATAGAAGGATATTTTTCAAACATACTTTGTTATAATGCCGAAATTTCTTAAAAATAATAATAACTAGTTATTTTCTAAGTCGTTATAACATGTTTTACGACTATAAGACATGTTATTTCTATAACGAGTAAAAACACCAAGAAAACGTAACAAAATAAAATAGCACAGCAACATAAAAATTTTATAAATCTTCAAACTCAACCAAAATCTATAATATTATAGGAACCAAGTAGGGATTCAAACACAATAAAATATTTACATACTCAGGACACCGGATCTACACTAACAGTGAGTTTCACAGCCCCTATTTTTACAATACTTTTAACAACTCATAGGGGGAGAAATCATGCTTGTACTCGTTTCATTGACGCAAGTGGTTTAGTTCAACACATTATTACATGAGTTACTTTTATCGCTTTAATTAAGTACCCTATCCTATTACCGTTAATTGTGGGTAAACGTGAATTATTGGGAATAGTACTATTCGGGAGTGACAACCCCCAGCCGTGGTTAGTAGCTCTAATTTTGATTGCAGGTGTAACATCAGTGCCGGAACCGGAACAGTGACCTGTACAGCAGATCAGGTACGAACTATGTATATTACATGTGTATTATTATCATTTGATGTTTAATACAAAACCATTACGTATCTATTACGGAATCATATCATGAATTAATGGTTTTACAGTCAAAATCTTATTTGAAAACACAGAACTATTATGTGAATTGTAGTTAGGATTTATTATGTATAAACGTATGTGAGGTTGTACTAAACAAAACAATAACGGGCGTCATGATGTGAATTAAACTGACGGAGTATTCGTGTGAGTGACAATTCGCACGAATATATCTGTAAGTTTAACGTTCTGAACGATGTACAATAATTAGAAAATCAAATCGAAAAGTATAGTTGCCGTCGTATTCGTACGGGTGACGATCCGAACGAATACACGCAAAAACCGTATAATTCGATTAAACCGTAAAATTAAACGTTTTTGAAATTCTAAAAATAAATAAAAGATATCTAGTTAATTTATTAGGAATTACTACATAAAATAATTTAGAAAACCTTATTTTAGAAGATCGTAATGTTTCGTTACGAGAAAAACCGAAACCGACGCGTTCACGCGAAACCGAGTGAAACCGAACGAACCCGAACATACCCGAATGTTTGAAAACTATAAAAAGACAATGAATACAATTTAACCTTCACAAAAATCATCCTCTCTCTCTCCAAACCCGTAACTCTCTCTCTACCTTTCCTCTCACTAAAACACTTTGATCTCTCTCAAATCTGCACCAAATTGGGTGTTTTTGGTGTCCAAACGACCGTAGCAACGCGTAGATCGTGAAGAGACGAAGAAATCAAGCTTTGAATCGTCGAAAACGAGGTAAAATCGAGTGAGAAATCACTGATTTTCTGGAACTTATACTATTCATCATCTCTCTAGACCCAACTGAACATTTCATCTAATTTTCGACCTTTAAACCTCAAGGACCTGAACTAAATCAACTTGGGGAACTAGGGAACAACTTATATTGAAGATTGGGTGGCTGGAACATCGAAATTGAGGTAAGAATGAGCACAAACGAACTTTTTTTTGTTGTTGGTACTGTTTCTGAAGACCTTCAACTTTGCAGCTTGATTTCGACCTGTAAACTCTTAGGGCTTGCACAAAAATCGACCTAGGAAGGTTAAGAACATCTTGAAATGAAGTTTAGTATAATTTTTTTCGAGTTTAGGACTGGGTTTGAGCTAATATCAATGTGAGAGCTGATGAGGATGCTAGTGTCGATACTTGAAGTCAAGGCAGATTCATCCATCGAGATTGACAATCTTGATGGGTCATGTTAGATGGTAGCAATTCGACATTATTAATATTTATTATCTCCAAAGATCTGGGCAGAGAATCTGGTCGATATTGATAAAATCGAACGACTTTGGACCTTCAAACTTGAGCCGGTCGACCCAACTAAGGTCGACAGACCTGATTCTGCTTCTCATCGGTACTGAGCTGCCTTGTTATGGATTTTAGTTCAGCTCCTATTGACACTAATACTGAAACATGGTACAAGTATTTAGAACTTGGAATCATCTTGAATGATTAAGAAATGAGTTCAGGAGGGTTGGTAGAACATGGAGTAGTCGGATGGGAACTAGTAGAGTTTCAAGGTGTGTGTTAAACGATTTTAAGCATTACCGATACTAAGGTTTGTAAAACCAAACTTTCTGTGAATGATGCTAACATCTAAACCTTTGTTTTCTACAAACTTAAAGAATTCAAAGACTTGGGTTTAGGTGAAATGAAACCATCAATAACATGGTTGAATCCGATTTTGTTCAAGGATACTTACTCAAGTGTTAACCTAAAACTCTAGCACTCTAAATGTTAACCAATGATGTTTTAAGCTAATACATTAAGGGTAATCAATAATGATGCGCAAAAGACAACATGATGGGAAGCTATGATGTACAAAGAAGCTAAAGAACAAAGAAACTTATGTGAAACTAGGGAAAATACACTAAGTATGGGATTGACAAATACCCAACTCTTAGTGATTTCAACATATTGATGGTGAACTTAGATTTTTCAATGGAATAATCTTAGTTAATTATCAACTCGAAAGCTAACACTATCAACGAAATAAATAGAAGCTAACATATGACTTATGATTAATTCGAATGGGTTAACTCAAGTTCTTACATGATCAACATATGTTTTCATAAAATTTCTTAGAGTTTACAATAAAATGACATGTTTTATGACATGAAACCTTACTTTTATAAAAATCTTCATAACTTGATTCATTAAAGTAATTTAAAATTAATGAAATGATTTTAGACTTAAATTGTTAGTAACTTAATAAGATTTTATAAATGATGATTTGCTAAAATGTAATGTCTTTTAAATTAGTAAGTCTTAATGCAAAAAAGGTTTAATTGCTATTAACTAATAAATAAGGATCGTGGGGAAATGCTTAGTTTAGAATACTTAGAGAAATTCTAGTAACTTGCTAATAAAAGCGTAGGACACATAGTCGCACACCGAGACCAAAATTCTATACACGTCATCTTCCGACACTTATCGTATTCGAATCATAATAAATCCACACAGCACCTGAAGATACTTAATCTACAATCAACGAGCGTGCATATCTTTTGTGATTCATTGCATAACAACACAGGTGAGTTCATTGCCCCTTTTCTAAACATTTTTGTTTTATCAACGCGGGGCTGAGAAGCATGTGTAAATTATTTTCTTTGGATTATATTTACTTAAATGCTTTTACTTCATATATATTTTATATGTATGATTGTTGTCCTAGATTTTGTCTCGGTAAACTGGTTGCAAGTTTTCAAAATGGGTTTTTTATTCATCATGAGTAAATAACTATTTTCAACGATCTATTTTCAAAGAACTAAATATCTAAATCAAAGAACAATTTTCAATTTTCTATTTTCAAAGAACTAAAGATCTATTTTCAAAGAACTAAAGATCTATTTCAAAGAACTGTATGCAACGGTCTATTTTCAAAGAACTAAAGAACTATTATGGAGAACAGTTTTTGACGATCTATTTTCAGAGGAATGTCTGGGAAATATTCAAAGATAATATGTGCCAAAGAACTAACGATCTACACGAACAAGAACGAACATGGACGATCTAGACGAACTATAAAATCCTATACATCAAAAGATGTCCTAGCTAGACTGATTGATTATAGGTCGCATGTTTGATGATATTTACAGATTTCCTCAACCACTAAGAACCTTTGATTGCTAGACTAGTCTACTCGAGTTGACTGAGGCCCAATCATTAGGTCTTAGATTTTATTAAATGTTTATTTATTTGTTTATTTAAGCATTTTAACTAAATGTTTCTACAATTGCTATGGTTGTTCATATGTATGTGATGAGCTAAAGGAATCAAAAGAAATTCCACATTTTGTTGAAACTAACAAGAACTAAGAACGGGTGTGTTGATGATGAGGAATGAAACACTTATTTATCATTAACAACAATATACTATGTGGTTCAGTATGTGGTGGGATGTCGGCTGGGGCTTGTCCCCTACGTATGCCCTATATATAAGCCTACTTGGCTGGATAGTTTAGGTAGTTGTTAATGAGGTTAAGGTTGTCATTCGGTCAGGTTTGTGCAAATTCATTTTCAAACAAAATTATATGAACTCACCAACCATGTGTTGACTTGATCTTTTTGCATGACTTCTCAGGTGACGAACAGGTTAACTAGAAAGTTCGTGTTTTTGACTATGATGCCCAGATAGCGGACCTAGCATTTTGGATGTGTATATTTTGAACATCATAATACATATTATTTTGTACATCTTGTGCAGATACAAAAAGGAAGATTTATGATGTTATTAGTAGATTTACATTGTTAAATTATAAACGATGCTTATGTAATTTAACTTTGTAATTCTATTTCATTTAGTATTTTCTCATTTTATATCATGTGCAATGTAAACAATCTGATCACATCGATTATCATCCCGATATCATGCCCCGGGACCATTTCACCCGACTGGACATTTGATCCGGCCCGCCGGCTCAGGGTGTGACAGCAGGTCAAATCGGGTGCTTAATATTCATCTCAATACAATGTTTTGCGATAGAACATTGGGATGGGGCAATTCAATCATGTCGAGTTTGGTTATGGGAGCTCATGGTAATAATTAATAAACACAACTCATGATATTGTTTTTTAGAACAATGGACACATTTTGAAATCTTGTGGTCGAATGAAACAACTCAATTTTTACATGTCCAAACTTGTGAACTCACCAGCTTTATGCTGACTATTTTTACATGTATTTCTTAAATAATTGAAGCAAGCATGGGGCATATTTTGGTAATGATTGAAGACACAACACATTCACATGCATATTTTTGGAATTTTCTTTGCACAGCCTATTGACCTTTGGCCATGTTTATAAAATCTTACACATCATATTCTGGAAGTTTAGGAGCTTGGTTTTGTTATATTTTGGATGATCGTAATTTAAGACAGCATGTAAAAACTTTATTATGAATGCATTTAGAAGTCGTTTAATGTAAACAATGACTGTGAAACCATGATCTTCGACAAAAATCATTATAATGTAAACCATTTAATTGTTTTAAGGTTTAAAAAAATTTTAAGTTTATAAACAAAAATAGTTCTAAAGTAGTTTCAAGATAAACAACCGAAAATAAAATATTCATCGAGTTTAATAATGTGGAGATAAGTTTAAAATAAATAAACTTTTAGATCTTTCACTTTATATAAAAGAAAAAGATCTTTAGTTAATTGAAAATTTAAAATGTTCTTGTTTAAAATATAAAACATTAAAAGATTAGTAACCTTTCAAAGAATCATTTGTATGTTTTTAAAATAATAATAATAATACAATTTAATCATATACAAAGATTAAAATATATGTTCGTTCTTGTAATATATTAAGATTTAAAACAATCTAAAATATATATGAATTATTATAATTCTAAGCTAATAATTATATTTTCTTTGTTAAACTTAAAGATTTGTGTTAATAAAAATTTGTGGTGAAAATAAAATTTAAAAAAAATTATAGATTAAAAGTTATAACAAAAAAATCATTTTTTCTGGTAAAAACCGGCCCCAAAGGGGCTCGAACTCGCGACCTCTTCCCCGCACACACACGCATTAACCGGTAGATTTAGGGCCTAAGCCACGAATTATCCAGATTTAAATGTTCTTCACATCACCTAATGCGGTTTCCCCAAATCAGATTCAAAAGAACCAAACCCTAGATCCAAGAACCACCAAATCCCTTTATTTGTGATTCTGATTGATAGGGCATTCATGGGGCTTTTGTTCCCCACTGTAAAATGAAAAAAAAAAAGATGTAGAGAACACCTACCTTAGCTTGCGATTGAATGGAATTCGACTGAAGAACAAGAGTCGAATGAACCCGGAGCTTTTTGGCTTCAATTATCGATTATACTTAGTCATTTGTGTATTTTGTGATCATAGAGAATTTCGACTGAGGGATAGGAATGTTTTGGTCTTGTTAATCAAGTTTTTATACACGGTTTGGCTCAATTTGAATTCTAGGTCGTTTGTTCTTAGTTTGAAACAATTCTTGATTGATACGGCTGTAAATCCGATTAATTACGGATTAGTATTAGTTAACGCGTTAAAATCCTTTCCTATTTGATCTAAATTGGACTGGAAACAGGCTGTAATCAAGTGGTTGATGAAACGAGTCGCGATGGGTATTTGGGCGATCCAGATTGGGAAAAACGGGTGAGAGAGAGAGTTTTAAGGACTTGGCAAAAATGGTCCCTTATAGTTTTCCTTTGTAATAATAATAGTTTCAAATCTAGCACTTTTAACCCTCACTTTATTTAAAACCTTGTTTTTAATTGGGTATAATTTTATTTAAACTACATATATATCTAATATAAATTGGTTATGTTTTTATAAAACATTATTTTATAAAATTTAGGGTAAGGTTATTTGTATTATTTAAAGTTTATGAAAGTTAATTATAATTAAAATTAAAAGTTTGTAAACATTTTATAAGATGTTAATCTATAGATAAAAATTAACATTTCATAATCTAAAATTTATTTGTTAAAATTATTTATTTATAAACAAATTAAAAATTTTATAAAATATTTTACTTATAAAAAATGAGTTTGTATTTTATTTCTTTAAATTGTATAATTATAAATAAACATTAATACATAATTGTATATTAAATTATGTTTAAAGTTGTTTTTCTCATATATACATACATGTCTATATATATATATATAGGGAGTGGATCAAATGTTAACCATGTTTATTGCGTTAACCGAATAACTACATCTTATTACTTTGTGACCCATATTAAAGTAAATTTAAAAGTTTATGTTTTTTTTCTTTTCTAATTAATGTAGGGCCCACTTACCTTAATAAAAAAAGAAGAATAAACCTAAACTATTAGATTTACTTTAATGTGGGCCCCAAAGTAATAAGATGTAGTTATTCGGTTAACACAATAAGGAATGGTTACCATTCGAACCATCTTCTGTTTGTATGTATGTATGTATGTATGTATGTATATATGTATGTATGTATGGATGGATGGATGGATGCATGTATGTACCTCTATCATTATTAGATACATTTGTATGTATGTATATATATATATATATATATATATATTAAATATATAATTATGTGTGCACGTGTAAAACTCATAGATGAAATTTCAAATGACGTCAAAATTATTTAATAAATAGAATTGTTTATTATTATTTACAAGAATGTTACATATGTGGTATAAGGGAATTGGTAGATTGTATCATTTGACATCCTTTCAATTGATCGCAAACAACGAAACATTCACACTAAGAATCACACCTATTCCATACTCACCCTCACTCTACTACATTAATTTGAGATACCAAAATGAGTACAAATCTTAGCTGTTTGAAATATTGTAGTTAGTGGAATAGAAATCACCATAGGATCTCGCTCAAGGAAAACTATCAAATATTGACAATGTAGTGGGTTGGTGGCTTGGTTCGCCTTATATATACTCCATATAGAAACATTGTCAATAATTGGTAGAATATTCTAGTAAGAAATTAGGAGAAACTGATAACTAAACTAACTAAAGTATGGGAGAGTGCGGTGTTCACATTATTTTAAGATACACTAGACTCGACAATTATAAAAATACTTTTATTAAATAACTTATAATGACTTTTACACTTTAAAATTCTTTTAGGAATTGTATCTAAGTAAATATATATATATATATATATATATATATATATATATATATATACACGCACACACACACAATGAATTAAAGATATGTATATTCATATAGCTATGTACAATTCCATAATTAATTTATAAGGTATAAATTTTATATTTTAGTGCAAAGTTTTAAATTAAGTCTATTATTGTTTTATTTAAATAAAATATATTTATCTAAATAAAATAATTTATGTTTTATATAATTATTTCTTGAAATAATTGTATTATTATTTTTTGAAATTTTATGTAATTAGAAATATAGATTTAAAGTGTTTATTATTCAAGTTAACTAGCATTTTTATTCAAATAAAATATTTAGATTCAAACAAAAATTGTTTCTGAGTTAGTTTTATTACAAATACCATGTGTATTTTTTTAAAATATTTATGTAAATTTTAGTATGTTTAATAACTTGTTTATGCATATTTTTAATCACTTTTAAATCACGTTAAATAGTTTTTATGCATAAATAATCAATGTAAAAATATTTTCAGGTTTGTAAATGTTCCAGAAATGTTGTGAAATTTTTCCATAATTTTTTTATAAGCTTAAGTATTTTTAAGAAATTATTTATGTAGATTGCTTTATTAAATTAAATAATATTACTACATACAAATAAAATATAAAAATATGACCTGGTTTATAAAAGATACAGAAGTGTAATTTTTCTAGAATTTTAATAATATTTTTGATATTTTGTTGTGATTTAAATAGTCATTTATAAACATAAATTACTAGTTTTATAATTAAAAAATAATGATTTTTTAGCAAAGTTTTTATGAGTTTATAAAATAGTTCCAATTATTTTACAAATTTTTTTGTATTTTTAAAATGAAAGAATTTGGATTAAAAAGAAAATTGCATAAAAAATGGTTTGGTTAGGACTGTCTAGACTGAGCTTTAACCATCGGACGAAACCCTCAAATTGTTAAAGCGTGTCATACCAATATCATTTTATCTTAAAATCTTTAATTTCCCAAATCCTCCAAGAACCCTAATTCTCAATCGACCAACAACTAAAAGAAATATATTATTTCTTGAAACTATGGTTGGTTGGTTTTTAAGCAAGTACGTAACTCAACCAGAAATTTCCTTACCGGTCCAATTTCTAATGAATCGAGATAACCGTTTGTTTTGGTATAAATAGTAAGTATATGTACCTATGGGTGCTATGCTCGATTTGAAAGGATTGTTTAATCCTTGAAATTGAATATGGGTTATTGTTATATGTTAAAAACGAATCTAGTGATGCATTTATTTACTTGTATTGGTTGAGTTTTGATAATGTTCTAGTTCAAAGATAGCCACGACTTGTTCTTCGATCGTTTCACGAATCCATAGCGATGTGAGAGCAATTTGTGAGAGGGTTTCGTTTCATATGGCTGAAATGAACTGAAACCCTACGATTATTGGTTCTAATTTAATCTGAAAGGCCGAGTTTAATTCGAGGTTAATGTGTTACAGTTACTTGGTAATCAAATCAAATTAAATTTATTCATTATCTCGATTTAATCATCTATTTACGTTAGAAAGGCGATTTGGATCATGAGGGTGTGGCCGGATTCCGGCAGGTGCGGCCGGACTTGGGCCGGAAAAATGGGAAGGAGAATTGGGGAGGGGAGGGAAAAGGTTTAGTTTTTTACACTTTTAACCCTCATTGTATTTAACTTAACATTTCATGTTACCACTATTTTATAACCATCTATAAGCTTTGATTTATTTTATTTTTTTTACACTAGTATTATTTTGTTAATTTTATTTCTAATTAAACTTTTTACTTTTATAAAATTTAATTAATTTATTAGTTCTTGATAAATATTAATAAAAGGTATACAATATACGTACGTACGTACGTACATATGTATGTATGAATTGCGACATGATAAACCGAGATAAATTTCACGTAATTATTTTTTAACGCTCGTCATGATTACAAGTTGGAAAATGCCATCGGAATATTTATCAGAAAATCACGGATATTACACTGTAACATTGAATGCATCAAAATTATAATTCAGGTTCAAAATACTCATACATGAAAGCAATCTAGTGGTTACTATGTTATAATTGTTTGTCAAGCTCTTGAATTTGTGTATGTAACACTGTGTTTAAGTTATCAAACTCATAAGAATGCCGATAGATGATATTTCCATATTTTGAGTCAATGTATTTACCGGTCACGTCAACCATTTCAATGTCATCTTTTTTTTTTTCTTTTCAAAAAGATTGTGAACTCTTTGTAGTTGCATTAATCATCCTAACTAGCTTTATACATGTCGAATACCCGTGTACAATGGTATAATTGAATCAATTTAGTAAAATTCATTTTACAAAAAATAATAATTGTTTAACTGGGCTAAATGAGATAGTGAGGAAGTGAGGATGAACTATTTTCAAAACTACCTTCTAAATTGAATTGACCAACCATATATATACAACTGCATTCATTATATCTTCTAGTATTTGTTCAATCGTTACAACCTCGATCTCACTTCGGAAGTCTCAACCGGTCTTTTTGTTTCTGTTTAGTCGATAAAATTTTCAAATTAGCAACTCCAACTTTTATTTATTTATTTATTTATTTATTTATTAACAAGGGGAATTGGATAAATAAGAAAATGAGCTTTCTTAATTGGTAATAAGCTTAGGCTTCTTTAAATTCGTGACAATTGTTTTTTTTTTTAATTGGTAATAAGTTTTTGCTTGTATATACTAAAAAGATGTTAAAGTTTATATAATTATTTAAAAAGTTCAATGAAAAAAGAGGAGAATGGATATTTTAGGGTAATACGGTTATCAAAGTGTTAAAACCAACATTCATCTCCTAAGTTTGTTTTAGATCATTAGGCTTTATAGATACATTATACAAGTAAAATGTAGGACAATTTTCAACTTAGCTTGTTTCTTTAAATACTTGGTTTAACCAATTTAATTTTGAACTAACAAGTTAATAATCTAACTCTTATATTATTTCATACTCATAACGCTAAAATATATTTTCAAATATTAAGATCAAAGAGTAAAAGAAACACAAATGCTGCAAGTCTCATATACATTCTAATATTTCTATGATTTCTTTATTTTTAATTAAAAAAAATTAGTGTTGGAATGATTGTATTATTTTTTATTATTAACTAAAAGTTTAGCATCGATTTCAACAACGGATTAATTTAAAATATTTGCGACAAAGTACCGTCTCAAGTTATGTCGCAAAGTAGCCACAACGTTTATGCCTCAACTTTACAACGGTTTATCAAAAAAAAAGTGAGACTGTACAGAAAATATGCATATATTCAAAATTTAAGAAAACATTATATCTTAAAGAAAAAAAATATTTGTAAAAGTAATTTTAAAGAAAATAAATTTTGTTTTTAACATCCATTAACAACATAATATGCATGTTTATTTTTTAGTTTATACACCTTGGAATGACCAGGTGCTACTCTGAGTAGGTATGTCAATTCATTACACAATTGGAAACATGAAACAAATATTATATAAAAAAAGATAAAGTTTTACGTTATCTAATTATTATATATATCAATTTGCAAAATATTCTCCCCTCACACAATCCCTATTCACTTTCACACACACATCACACACACACACATCACACCACATCACACACACACTCACATATATGACAGACACCACATCACACGCACATACATATCACAAACGGTGGGCTGGTGGGCCCCAACATCTCACATACACATACATATATATATATATGTTTATATAGTTTGTATCATGTGAAAACCCAATCTTAGAGAGAAAACCCTTAAACCCTATCTGGGTCGTTGATTTGGAATCTTTAAAATAAACACGTGGTCTACATTAACCCATATTAAAACTGATTTGTTTATCCAAAACCTAATTTTTTATTCAAGTTTAATGTGTACCACATATTTTATTTTCAAATGTCCAAATCAATGGTCCAGATAGGGTTTAAGGGTTTTCTCTCTTATACCGGGTTTTCACAGGATACAAACCCTCACATAATCACTATTCACTACCGCGACTAAAGATCAAAAGATAGATTTCAATATTTTTCAATTAATTTTAAATTTTCGTTTATAACCCTCAACTTTGAACTCTTATTTTTAAAGTCCCCTCTCACTTTACTCACATATTTTTAATGTTCACATGATTTTAACGCGTCATTAGGTTATCTGATAAATGTCATAATTATATTAATTTGATCGCAATGGCCTCATTAACGTTTATATAAATTTCACATATTTTATTTTCAAAAGTCCAAATCAGTGGTCCAGATAGGGTTTAAGGGTTTTCTCTCTTATACCAGGCTTTCACAGGATACAAACTCTCACATAATCACTATTCACTACCGCGCCTAAAGATCAAAAGATAGATTTCAATACTTTTCAATTAATTTGAAATTTTTGTTTATAACCCTGAACTTTGAACTCTTATTTTTAAAGCCCCCTCTCACTTTTCTCACATATTTTTAATGTTCACATTATTTTAACGCGTCATTAGGTTATCTGATAAATGTCATAATTATATTAATTTGATCGCAATGGCCTCATGAATGTTTATATAAATTTCTAACCCAAACGGTCACAAAAATTTTTTGCGTTGTTTACATGCCTATAACGCATCCGTACGTTATCGAATGTTTGTATCGTTTATATCATTTTGATCATAATTACTTCACAAACGATTTAGATTTAATAATTTTATAAACCATGAGTATTATATATACTACATATATATACAATTTACATTTAATAATTTTATAATATTTGTATCATTTATAAATTTTACATTTACGCAGGGGCTTTTTTTTAAGTCTTCTGTAATCACATTATTTACTATTAAATAAGTTCTTAATCTTCAACCCTTAGTTTCAAAGCTTACGTTATAGATGTTGTATAGGGTATTTTTGTGCATTTTATTGTACACGATTTTAACCTCATGTTCTGTTGGTTTTTTTTACGTCAGTATATCAGACCCCGCCGCAACGCGCGGGTCCTGTATACTAGTATAACTCATTTGTTAAATACATCAACCGTGCTGCCATGGATGCTTCAATGCTTCATTGAGTAACACGTTAACACAAACATGACTTGTTTAATAAACCCATTAACTAGGTTTAGAGGTTTTTTAAAAGAGTTCCTACTTGACATGGTTACTTCAAAAGTATGCCATAATCGAGACTCCTCGACCAATGCTCGCCTCCAATATGTTGATTCTCAAGGCGGGTAAAAGCAATTTGGTGACAAATTCTAAATTCAAGATTAGACAAATTCACACTTTGCGATGACTATTGAATATCATATGAAGAACCAAAATTTGGTATTTACGGTTGCATAATATAAAACATATTCTGTAACATATGTGTAACAATTTTTTATAGTTTTTTTTTAATAACCTATATTACATATCTAAATACAAAAAAAAATCAAACTTAGACTAGGTTTTCAATGGTTTTTTTCAACTCAAGTTGTTTTCAATTTATCTTTGTCTTATATATGTGTGTGTGGGTGTGTGTGTTTACATTCTCACAAACGCATGCATATATATATATATATATATATATATATATATATATATATGTAGGATATGGTTTTCATAATTGTGTTAACCTAATAACTAAAATCTAATGGTTTAAAATTTCTTGATTTAATAAAATGTTGACATGTGTTACCTAACACATTTTTTAATTAAAAAGGGTATTTAAATCATTTCTCTTAATATTATAAAGTCAGGTTTAATAATATAGTGACAAGTGTCATATTCTTAAAAATCCATCCATTTTCTTTTTTTAAATCAAAGTTCCCTCATTAATTTTTACGCTTATAACTTTTTTATACTATGTTATTTTTTTTATAAAAATTACACCATTAAACTCGTTATATTTTTCTCATTAATTCCATTATAGTCATACCAATTTTTTTTTGAATTTTTTTCGAGCGTTCGTAATTACACCAACGTAACGAGCAATAAATACAATAATTTTCTCTCAGTTGTTCAAAATCTTTCCATCTTTAAAATGTTTTTTTAACCTCATCTTAAATATACATTACAAATTATTCTTTATTAAAAAAATTAGTTCATTAATATTTAAAAAAATTAAGAACACTTTGAAAAAAATCCAACTCCTTACATTAGTGTAATTACGAAAATTTTGAAAAAAATCAGCTCTTTACATCAGTGTAATTATGAACACTTTGAAAAAATTCAACACATTACATCAGTGTAATTTCAAACCCATTGAAAAAATCCTTACATTAATGTAAGATTATGTATTTAGTTATATACTTACAAAAAACATTTCAATAAAAAACTTATGTGGTTTCATTTGAGTTTAATCCTACTTTATAAGTTCGGTTGATTTTTTAGTCAAATCTGCAAAAATATAGCTACGTGGGTTCAGGTCAACATGTTAAGCGTTTAACCTTTATGTTTTTATAATGTTTTAAGAAAATGTGTTTTATGTCACAAACGTAAACTAATTTGGAATTTTATGCTGAAATTTAAAAAAAATGAGAGGAGCAACAAGTTTTGTAGTTTACACATAATTCTATTATCACACACTTGTGTTTTTCGTCCCAACTTCTTAAATATAAAGCAGTGTAGGTTCATCCTTTTGGATCAAGTCGACTTCATTCAATATTGTGCACGAGAAGTGCCCAAACATCCCACACTCATGGCATTTAAACCGCTTTTGTTGTCACGACACAGATCATTGATTCTTCACTCATCTTCATTAGGTCTTTCTATTTTTGTTTCTTGCTTATTTGAAAAGGAACATTTTGAATCCTATTTGGTGCTTGAGTCTTTCTATTGTTGGTAAGTAGTTAGTAATAATGCTGGTTCATCATCATCTTCTCGAGTTAGGTTTACTCTGCACACCCAAAAAAAGACAAGTAGCATGTTCAACTATCTACCTTAGAACAATAACCCACCAGCAAGTATTACATTACAAAGTTTAGACCCATTGACTAGTGAGATAACCGATCTTTGATTTAGGGCTTGTACCTATGAGTTTTATGCTAGATTTATAAACGACACTCAAACCCAGAAACATTTGTTCAGATTTTATGCATATTTTAGAACTAAAGATATCAAATATCAAAGTGTTATGCCTATCAACTCCAACAAATAGCCTACACGCTATAACTAAACGCATCAAATATCAAGAAACAAACATGAAATGTTGGATGTCAACGTTTCAATATTTCATCCGGGCACTTCTATTTGGCAAGTGATATTTCAAAAAGAAAAAAGAAAAACACTTTAATTGCCTTGTGGAATAACTAAGCTTCTCCGTCATTCCAAGCATATGAAACCTTGCCTACTAGTGTTTGAATATATACATAAATAAATAATATAGACATAAATACATGGCAATACACAAGAATGATATCAATAAGAATGTATACCTTGCCTACTAGTGTTTGAATTAGCGTAAATAAACTTCCAATCAAAGTGATATTTTGCAGGGTACGTTCGTTCAGCATTTTCAAACAATAATTTTTCAATTCTACTGAATATATTCTGATGGAGGGTGTGATAAATCATCCACAGATAAAAGCATTAACTTCATCGCATACGGTCCACCTCAACCCGACTCCAGCCTGCTAAAGATTTTCTTATGCCATTTTCATCCATTAATTTCCTTATGCTCTGCACTCTATTCCATAAACCAGCAGCAGCATATATATCTGCTAAAACCAGATAAGGTGCAGGGCTATGCGGTTCAAGTTCAAATAGCTTATAAGCAGCTTCTGTCCCAAGCTCTACATTCCCATACTCCTTACAAGAACTCAACAAAGAACTCCACATCACTGCATTTGCATAAAATGGCATTTCCTCCATCAACTTTTTTGCACTTTTAAGATCACCTTTTCTTGCATAAAGATCGATCAAGCAAGCATACTGATCAATTTCAGGAGCTAAGTTATAATCTGTAATCATCTTTTTGAAATAACTAATTCCCTTGTCAATAAGTCCAGAGTGATTACAAGCCGTCAACACAATGGTAAAACACACATGATCGGGGTAGAATCTTTTTTCCATCAATAAATGATCAAATATTTTCAAAGCATCTACACCTCTACCACTTTGTGCGTACGTTGTGATCAATGATGTCCATAATATGTTGTTTTTGTAGCTTGCCAGATCAAAAACATGACAAGCTTCATCAATGTTACCACATTTTGAGTACATATCCATCAAAGCACCAACCACAAACGTGTTGTAATCTGAACCCAGTTTGGTTACCAAAGCATGCACCTGTTTTCCTTGTTGGAGAACTGTCAAAGCCCCACAAGCATCCAAGATACTGGTCAAAGTGTGTTCACTAAGGTTCACATTTTCATCAAGCATTTTCCTAAAAAGTTTGAGTGCTTCTTCACCTTGTTGATTATGGTTGTATGCTGAGATCATAGTGTTCAAAACAACATAATCACTTATGCATGATCCAAATAGAACGACAGTTTTATCCATCCTTCCACATTTTGAATAGTAGTCAATAAGAGAACTTACCACAAAGTTATTGCTTTCATGTCCCAGTATTATAACATGAGCATGGAGCAACTCACCACATCTATACACCGATTCTTGCTCTGTACACGCACTAATAACACTAACATAAGTGACACAATTCGGCCTAACAACCGTTGCCAACATTTCTTTGAACAAACAAAGGGCTTTTCCTCCCTGCCTATTTTGTGAAAGCCCACATATCATAGAAGTCCAAGATACTTCATCATGTAGTTCAATCCCTCTAAACACCTTCATCGCGTCTCCCATTGAACCACATTTCACATGCGCGTTAATCAAAGAGCTGTTGATATACAAATTCTGGTCAAAGCCTATATGAACTATCTTGGCATGGATCTGTGAACCGAGGCTTGAGTTTTGGGTCTTGGCACAGCAATTAAGAGCAGTACACAGTTGATACTTTGAGGGTTTCTTGCCTAACACATTTTCTTGGACAAAAGATGCGAGGGCTCTATAATCCTTGACATGCACCAGGGTTGCATGTCTTTTTAATCTTTTTATCAAACACCTTATGGGCATTTGAAGAAAAGCCACACGATAGACAGAATTTAAAAAGGCCCTGTAAAGCATGAATATATGGTTTAACAAGAGACCAATTATTATAAAACATTGCTTACCAATTGCAACGATGAAAGCCCACATACCAATTGCAGGCCTCTTTTCGATTTTCATGTTATTTTTTAGTTTTTTAGAATAAAACATGTAAAGTATCCTTCTTAATTTTTACAACCCACCTAGTCCTACAAGAAATTTTCCTTCAAGTCTATTGATCAAACCATTAGAACAATATCTATTAAGTAGATAATGTTATAAATATTAGAGTAAAGTACACACTTTTATTTCTTTATTTTTATATTAACTTAGCACGATTTGTCTATAAATTTTAATATTTACACAGATCCTTTTTTATTTTCATATGTCATATCACATTATGTTGTTTTGATTGGTTCAAAACTGTTACTTTGTTAAACATATACAATACAAATGAAGATATTTTTGTATTTGTATCCCAATTAAACTTTATATTATGTGTAATTTGGTTAAATGATAAAGAATAAAAAGAATATAGGATTATCAAAACAATTAAATTCTTTTAGATGTGTATTGTGATGAGATAGAGGTGCACAAATCGGTTAACCGGTCCAAACCGGTTTTTAAATTACCCGAACCGGTACATAGGGTTCACCGGTTTTTCCTAAAAACCGGTTCGGTTATTAACCGGTTTTTGTAACCTAAAATCTGTAACCTATGGAACCGAACCGGGTATAAACCGGACCGGTTAACCGGCCAAACCGGTTCAAAAACCGGTTTTTAAACCTTTTTTTTTTACCCGTTAATCCGTTTGATCCGTCCGTTAGACTTAGAGTGTTGAACCGTAACCGTATTAAACCGTTTTTTTTTATTATACGTTTTCAACCTTAAAGTTAAATTAATAAAATCATAATAAAAAAAAATCATAATAAAAAACTTAACAAAATCAAATCTAAAACTAATAAATAATAATTACTAAACCCTAATAAACCTTAAAACCTTAAACTAATAATTACTAAACCCTAATAAACCTTAAACTAATCAAACTAATATTAAACTAATAACTAATAAACCTTAAAACCTTAAACTAATAATTACTAAACCCTAATAAACCTTAAACTAATCAAACTAATATTAATCTAATAATTACTAATATTAGTTTAAGGTTTTATTAGGGTTTAGTAATTATTAGTTTAAGGTTTAAGGTTATTAGTTATTAGTTTAATATTAGTTTGATTAGTTTAAGGTTTTATTAGGGTTTAGTAATTATGAGTTGATTATTTTAAGGTTTATTAGTTATTAGTTTAATATTAGTTTGATTAGTTTAAGGTTTATTAGGGTTTAGTAATTATTAGTTTAAGGTTTTGATTAAATAAAATTCAATGAACTTTATTAGTAAGGATTTCAAATAGCATATTTCAACAACCTTACCCAGTATATTCCCACTTTTCAGTAGGGTCTGGGGGGGAAAGATAGATACAAACCTTACCCCTATCCCAATTGGGATAGAGAGGCTGCTCCGAAAGAGTCCCCGGCTCAAAGTTATCGTTTGAAGTTGATCATCCCAATTATTTTAACGTTATTTTCACAAAATAATTGAAATAACGTTAAAAGTAGTGCACTTTTACTTTTGCCCCTTAAGGGCCCACACATATATGCATTATATGCATGCACCACATTTCATTAAAATAAATTAATTACACAAGATTTAAAGTTACAAAATTAAATACAAAATCGAAAATAGAAGTTAGTCTTCGCTTGGTGCTTCGGATTGTAGTTCCGGACTATTGTTCCGCATCCATTCATCCATTGCCTGTTCTTCGTCGGAAAGTGGGAATGTCATTCCTTCCTCAACTTCAACATCGTGTATTGTCACTTCTATCTCAAGCTCGCCTTCAAGTTGCGTGTGGTCTTGTACACGTTCCATTGCGTCCAAATGGTCTTTCAAGCAAATGCACATCTCCAATGATGCAGGAGTAAGCCTCGTCCTTCGTATCGATAAAACCCTGCCACTAAGAGAAAAAGCAGACTCCGAAGCTACCGTAAAAGCTTGGACGCTTAGTAAATCACGGGCCATGGCAGATAGAATCGGAAAGTGGGGTTCCTTTTGTTTCCACCAGGCCAAAATATCAAAGTTTTCAAATTCTTCCGGCGTAAGACCGGAAATCCAATCTGTCCCTAGGTACCTTCCTAGTTCGCTACTTGCGCTAGTACCTCGGGCTCGTCTAGTTACATTTTGTCTTAATGTGTTAAATAAATCAAAGTTAACATCTTGGCTTCTACTCGAACTAGAAGCCGCATACATTGTTTGTTGTATGTTAGATGTTTCACCATATTTTTGTAAATAATGATCAAACATATTTTGAAAATATATGTTAAAGTTATTTTTAGTGTTTGTTGCAAAGTTTGGGTCTTCCAAATCCAAACCCAAAGCACTGACTATTTCATCAACTAATGTTTCAACACGGCACCATTGAAACATGGGTTTAATGCCGTCGCACAAGTAAATACGGACGGCATTTCTTGAAAGTATTTCATTACTTTTAATTTCATTAGAAGTAACATTCCTGTATATATTTCATTATTTTCACCCGTCGATGGAAATTCGTTAATTTTTCTTGTCATTATAAATAATTGTTGAAGAACCAAACAAGACGTGGGATAATAAACTCTCGATAAAATTGTTGTTGAATTTTTAAAAACTCCAAATAAACTAGTAAATTCTCCTATGACGTCCCAACATCGGCGATTAAATCTTTTAGCCTTACGTTCTTCCACTAAATTGTTATGAAATACTTCCAAGGTTTCCCTTTGTCGTAAGGCGCTGTTAAACATACGCCAAGTCGAATTCCATCTTGTTGGTACGTCCCAAGACGGACCTAAAAAGATGGAGTTCGTATCCTCACATAATTTTTGATATTCCAAATATCTCCTACGGCTTTTCATAAAAACATCCTTTAACATTTGTTTAAATTTTTCTTTTAACATATTCATTCCCTCAACCGCAAGAGCATCACTCACAACCAAGTTAATAATGTGAGCAACGCATCTTGTATGAAAAAAAGCACCGTTACATATCGGTTTATATTTAAGTTTTAATTTTTGAACAGCATTCGTATTATTTGAAGCGTTATCAAAACTTATAGAAAGTATTTTATCTTGTAAATGGAATGTTTGTATTATTCCATCTAACATGTAAAACAAATTATCCCCCGTGTGAGGATACGGAAACATTTCGAACGCAATCGTACGTTTCATCATTTGCCAAGAATCGGGATCAATCCAATACGCGGTAACGCAAAGGTACGATTCGGGCAAACCGTGAGGTGCCGACCAAACATCCGTTGTTAGGTTAACACCAGTTTTTAACTCTTGAAAACCTAAAATTAATTCTTGTTTGGCTTGACGCCAACGTTTTAAACAATCACGTCTAATAGTAGTTCGACTTACTTGATGATATCGTGGTTGTAGCGCCTTTTGAATCATCTTCGTCAAGCGTGGGTTGTCAAAATGATTGAATGGCAAACTTTCTTGAATCACCAAGTTCCCCATCATTTCACGAACCATGTCGGGATCGAAATTCCAAACCCCGCACTCTTGAGACATTTGTGCTTGATCGTTTGCGGGATTATTTTTGACAACAACACAATGCTTCGTCAAATGGCTTCTTAAAGTAGAATTAGATTCCGGTTTAAGAAAAGTACCGCAACCTTTGCACCGTGTCTTATCGACACCGTTCGACATTTCGCATAAGTCGAAATGTTGAAATAGCTCTTTGTTCCTCGTTGTAGTTTTTATTCTAACAACGGTTGGTTCGTTTGAAGTGGATGCACCAACACCAACGGAACTATGAGCACTTCGTGAGCTTGCCATGGATGAAATAAAGATTGAATTAGAATTACGAACGTAATAGAAGAAGAGATTGAATCGAGAAGAAGTAGGAGATCGTTTTTTGAGCGTATTTGATCGTTTTCGAGCGTTTAAGAAGAAGAGATGTTGTAAGATGTTGTGTGATCAAACCAAAACAATCCCCATCTATTTATACTAACATTTAGGGGCAAAATGGTCCAAAAAATTGTAAAAAACGGCTAGAAACGGCTATAAACGGCTAGTTTTTTTATTTTGCTCGATCGGTTAACCGGTTAATACCCGGTTAACCGGTGTCAACGGCTAGTTTTTTGTCTCCAACGGCTAGTAACGGCTAGATTTTTGAACTATAACCGGTTAACCGGTTTCTACCCGGTCAAAAAAACCGGTTTTGCTTTAACCGGTTTCGCCCAAAAATCTCCCAACCGGTCTCTAACCGCCGGTTTTTCCACGTAGCACAAACCGGTACCAATAACCGGTTCCCAAACCGGTTTCTAACCAGTCCCAAAACCGGTTCGGTTCGGGTAACCGGTTTTTTTGTGCACCACTATGATGAGATTATATTAATTCAAAAGTTTTAAAGATAATAAGATATTTTATCTAAATTGTTGTTGCCCCTAACTATGTCAGACCCTCATTAAAGCGGAATCACAAGGATGTAACGAAATGAACATCAAGAACACATTGAATATGAGAGAATACTAACCTTCATGCATAAGTGTAATGTCCATATATAGTCATAGGTTGGTACTATTGAAATACATGTGAAAAAAGTGCCAACTAAAAGTGGGTGAGTTCGTAGGTTTTACGTCTTGATCAAATAGTTAAAATAATGGTGTTTACTATACAATTCACAAGTAAATAGATGTAATCTACATGAGTCCACAACCAAGCCTATGACCGAATGCTCGTGACTATTGCTAGTTATATATGTAAGTAGACTCATCCGAGTCGTGTAACTGTGTAACATGAAAATATTCATTCATTAAGATGACAATGTCATATGACGACTGTAGCTAGCAAGTCCAACCTAGGAATGAATAAGGGTGAACCCAAATAGTACTATTCAATATCTATCCATTGGCTCAAACCCATGAGTTAATGGTTGTATAGTCATAGTGGGTCTTACATGTTGTACCCAAATAATACTATTCAATATCTCTCTAGAAAAAACTCTGTCGTTTCATCTCTACCCGACTATGGAACCATCGGATGAGGGCCACTCCCCTCAACCTATACAACCTGATAAACCGTGGAGTGATAAATCCCTTGTTGGAGGTAACTTGGAAGCAATTGATGTGGTGATTACGCCTAGTGGGAACTGGGATGATACCCAAATGAGGGATCTACCACCCAACGCTCAAGTGAAATCAATTGAAGGCTCCCTCGTCGATCTCCCTTTGGTCGTACCTCGAACAGTGTCAAAAAAGGGGCCAAGGTCATGAATCGAAAAAGGAAATCCAGTGAGGATCCAAATTTAGAAGGGTATCCGTAAGGAGAAGCAGAAATCAAGGTATTCCCCTATGCTCTATGATTTGAAAATCCGGGAATTTGTTCAAGAAACGGCTGCTATGGTCAATGCTAAGCCTGTGTCAATGCTAAAGTATCAGGTCCAAGGCAAGGTTTAAAAGAACGGAATCGCGTCTCGAGGCGTGCGCCTCTAGGCGAAACGAGGCGTAAGTCCGAGGCGGTAGTAAATAAATAAATATTTTTATAATATATATCAAAAAAAAATACTAAACATCAATTAAAGAATCTTTATAACTAAGATCAACGTCATTCAATAAACATAAAAAAGACAAAGTCAATAAAACACAAAAAGACTTGGAATGTTTAGAAGTATAAAGCATCAGACCATATAAACCGCCTCAGCTCGCCTCGGCCCAGTGAGGCGTGAGTTTCTTCAGATCTTATGAGGCGCCGCCTCAAAAAAGTTTTTCCTCTGTTTCCCCTAGAGGCGTCGCCTCAGACCATTTTTTTAAACAATGGTCCAAGGGAACTCTACCTCAGGTTATGCGTCTATTGTTGAAGCCATGGAACTGGAGAATGGTCTGAACCTTGACCCGATTGAGCTTGACAACAACAATGGTGGTGCTACTTGTTGGTAATATTAGTGTTATTAATGATTTTAGTATATTTGATTAACTTGTTAATCAAGGAAATAACATTAGAAATTAAACGAGTTAGGTGACGCGGGAGTGCGGGCTCGATTTAATTCTAAATGTTATTTGTGTTTTCTAATTAATTGATTATTAATTGGTCTTTATAACTAATTTTTATGCTTGGTTTAATAAGTTTTATTAAGATTGGGCTAATTATGTATATATTGAAAGTGTGGTTCCAATTTTAGATATTAGCACATTCAATTATTTATTTCTTAATCAAATATACGCATATGCATAGATATGCGATGACGGAGGCGTATACGAACTTCCTAGGGTTACATGGCACCATCGATGAACACACACTGAATATTATCAAATCTGATTCCATTAACAGAAAATCTCTGTCTTATCCGATAAATCATTGTGAGTAACCCTCAAATAAGTTTATCTGAAAGTGATTACACGATTCAGAGATAATCCAAGCAATTGTGTTCGTGAAGATCCAATTCAAGATTCCAGGTTTGTCTAAACTTTGTTTAAATTCATCCGAATCCTAATATACAACAAAGATAAACCTATTTTGGGTTTTATTGGGATGAATTTCAGTTTGTGTAACTTATACGTTTTCAATTTCAAGTGTTCGGATATGGACATGTTCACATGATTGAATTAACCAGATAATTGGTTTCTTGAATATCTATTTTGTATATGTACATGTTCTAAATACAATACTTCAAAATTGATTCTATCTTAAAATAGTGAAGTATTTTGGAATCAGAGTCTCATACATATACATGTAAATTGGAATTCATTTCAAGTATTGCTATTATGTGGCGTAACGAATCATACTTTGAAATTGGATATGGAAATTTTACTGAAAATTAAATTGGTCAATGAATTTGACGGTTTGATTAGATTGGCTATGTTTTCTAAATTTCAATTCTTGGCGATATTACGTGACATGTGATTAGTTATTCATAACCATTATTTGAAAATTTTGGTTTGTTGGTTTATGCGACCAGTAGGTTATCTAATTGAAATATATTTACAGTTAGCAAATGGATTTGTTGGAATTGATACCCCACGTACCACTTAATGTGGGTTAATTATTGAACTGCAATTTGGAATTAACAAACTGAAATTCATACTCATGTTCTTAGCAAACGGGAATTCACAAGTTTTCACATAAAATATAACATCATTTTGTTGCTAAAACTTTGTTGCACATTTAATTGGGGTGTGTTGCAAACTGGATAATCCTCAATTTGGATAGAATTGCACTTATCTGCAATTATTTTATCTAAAATGATTTTAGAATAATTGGATATAGAGAATTTAGAATCTTTTACCAATTAATTGACTTCTTACTTGAAATTAATTGAGAATCGGATCTATGAAATGTTGGTAATTGTAGATTCTAATTTGGGAATAAACAACTTAGTTTAGTGATGTTCGGATCAAGGTTTAAAAAAGCGGAAACGAGCCTCGAGGCGTTTTCTGTTAGCCTCACGAGGCGTAAGCCTCGAGGCAGACCGAGGCGTAAGCCTCAAAACAACCTTGAAAAATAAATAAAATTACATATATATTTCATAAAAGCCACAATTTAACATAAAACAAATGATAAAAGTATCACAAGGTATAATATATTTGAAAAGGTAGAGCAAATCGAATTCGAAAATGCATTGTATAATGAAATTAAGTACCATCAGCAGTTTCTGTTGTATATTTTTAGTGTAAAATGGATGCAAAGGAATCCTAAAGAATTTGGAGGTGTAAATTACACGCTAGTTAAGATTTCTAAGCTCCCGACCAAGTGGGGGTCAAGGGGGCCGCGCCCCCTTGCGGGGTCCTAGGGGCAGCGCCCCTGGCGGGGTCTAAGGGGCAGAGCCCCCGGTGGCGGTCCCGCTGGCCAGTCAGCGGGCGGGGGTCAAGGGGGCAGCGCCCCGAAACCTAAACGAAATGTCATAAGTTAATATGTTCGGGATTAACTTCCGTATGCTAGATTTATTGTATACGCGTGCTTTAGTTCAATTAGGTTTCTTATTTTACCTAAACGGGTGAAATAAGGGTCAAAAAACTCAAAACAGGTAAAAAAAAAACAACCCAAAATCAAAAAATACCATCTTTAGTGAGGCTTAAGCCTCACGCCTCGCCTCACCGCCTCGAGCCTCGAACCGCCTGAGGCTTACGTTCCAAATCCCCTTACTGAGGCTACGCCTCTTATGCGTTTTTTGGACGCCTCGGCCGAGGCGTACGCCTCGAGGCGCGCCTCGGAACGCCTTTTTAAACCATGGTTCGGATTCATGTGAAATTTGAATTTGGAGTTTGGAATTATTGGTCAATCATTCGGATTTGTTGATTATCAATTCAAGGGAAAACTTGATTTGAGTTATCACTTTGAAACTCATTGTTGCTGTTGGTAATCAATTTGGGAATTATTGGGAATATTTGAATTGGTGATAACCTCTAACGTAATACACAATCTCTAAGAAACGGAGCGCAAGAAAGAAAAGGGAATAAATTGACTGACTTATGACAGATCAATTTGTAGATTGTAAACGCCACTTAGGGTTTGTTTCTATGCAAGAACACATAAAGAAAAAACAAGTGGACGTTGGTGGAACCAAATTCATTTTGATTAGAACTATTAAACATGAAAGAATTCAAGTTCAATCATGGTTACAGGAACACTGTTCAGGCAATCAATCTGTGGTAATTGGTTATTTAGTGATTGGCTCCTTCTAAGTCAATGTGTCAAAGCACATTGTACCAATTTAGTTATCAACTTAGTTATAACTTTGGATTTTCTAAATAAGATCAATATGGGTTTCATAGTTTAAATAATTTCAAGTGGTTTATAAGTTAGAAAAGTTCAAGGAAAATAAAGAATGTTTGACCGGGGCAATAATTATTCGGAAAAAGAAGCCGAAATTATCTTGTTAGCGGTGTGGGAAACTGAGACAACTCAAGAAAGATTGTTGAGTGAAGCTCTCAGATGAAAACAAATCCAATGTGGCGGATTCAAGTGAGTTAAATTGCTAAAAGTACGCTTACTAACTTTACTTTAAATTTAATGAAACCTATGAGTTTTGTAGTTGATTCAATGAGTCATTTGGGAAAAGTTAATTATTTAAAAAACCATGGATTTGATTCAAAGAAACGAAGATTATTTATGATTTAAGGGATGCGCAGATAAATTGTAATGTTTTGAACCAAATAAAATTAATTGCAAAGGTTGTGATGATACTCACATATTGATGGGCAAAGGTCCAGGTTACAACCAATCAATTAGATGCCTACAAATCAAGAAAAGCCCATTGAGTGTGAAATAATGAAACTCTATTTTAGAGTTTGGTTTTGGACTCGAAGAGTCAAATGATTCATAAAATTAATTCGGTTGAGAATCATGTTTATTTGTTTCAGAATCCTTTTATAAACAGGATGATATGTTTGTATGGTGGGTAGACTCATGTGCTATGAGTCATATGTTCAAGTATCTGAAATGGTTTGAGGAATTTGAACCGGTTTTGAAGATGAATTTGTACTAAAGATGGGAAATATGACAACTTAACCTATCAAAGAATATGAAAAGTTGACTTGTATTCTAGTATATATAAAAAAACAATAATTGTTAGATAATGTGTTGTATGCATTTGTCATTCGAAAGAACCTATTGTATGGGTTGTATTAAACAATTATAGCAAGGTCATTGAGTCAGATAAGTTTATATCATCTTGACATAACCCTTTGTTGGATTTGGATATTTGTGTGTGGTTTGGTTTAAAGTTTATATTAGTGTCCCATTTGCGATTGAATATGTTTTTGTTGCATCATTATCTCTTAGTAAAGTTAATTATGTTTTTTTTTTACTTGGTACATGCTAGATTAAGTCATGTAAATTATTATAGAATGAAAGACATGCATAAAATGAGTTTAAAACCAAGTTCCATATTCATCATAATGAATATACTTGTAAATTAACCATACAAAAGAGACTCTATAGTATTAAAAATTTGTTGAGGTAATTTTGTCTCATGGGTTTCTTCTAAACCAAGGAGACAAGTGTGTCTATAGTAAATTTGATTCCTTCGGTAAAGGAGTGATTATTTGTCTATATGCAAATGGCATTTTATCTTTGAAGTTGGCCTAGATAAGATTAATAAAGTTACAAGTATATTATTTTCTAGGTTGTGTGCTGATCGGTTTCTGTGTGCGCATTTCTTTCTTGTTGACCGACCTCTTGTTGAGACTTATATCGTTGGTCTTTGATCTTTGACTTGGCAGCATAGACGGGAGAGCACATTATGATACTTTGAGATCATGTCCAGGGAGAAGAGGTGCGGGTAGAGGGTATAATAGGACGGGTCAGATTTTGCGCATAGGATCATGGAACATCGGAACCCTTGCTGGAAGAGTTTTGGAACTGGTGGATGCATTGAGAAGGCGCAAAGTCAAAGTGGCATGCCTGCAGGAGACAAGGTGGAAGGGAACAAAAGGAGCAGAATATAATGGATACAAGTTGTGGCACTCAGGATCCAATGGAGTAAAGAATGGAGTGGGATTCTTAGTTAGTAGAGAACTCTAGGACCAGGTGGTGGAAGTAAGAAGATACAACGATCGGATCATGACGCTGAGGATGGTAATAGGAGAGGAGGCGATTGCAGTAGTGAGTGCCTACGCACCACATGTTGGGTTGGGAGAGAACGAAAGGAGAGAATTTTGGGATTGCATGGATGAAGCAATGAGAAACATCCCAAGAGATGAGAAGGTCTGTATAGGAGGAGACTTCAATGGTCACATTGGGAAGGAGGAGGATGGGTTTCCCATGACACATGGGGGTTTTGGTTTCGGATCCCGGAACGAGGGTGGGGCCGCACTTTTAGAGTTCGCGGTGGCTCATGACCTGGGCATCATAAACTCTTTTTTTAAGAAGAGAGATTCGCATTTGATCACATTCAGCAGTGGAGGACAGGACACCCAGATTGACTACCTCATGATGAGAAGAAACGATCGTGGCAGGTGGTGGGACTGCAAGGTATTTCCAGGAGAAACGGTGGTGTCACAACATAAACTCTTGGCAATGGATATTGTTATGCGGGAAAGGCTAGTAGATGGGAAGAAGAAGAAGAAGAACCCTCAGACTAAGTGGGGTGCCCTGAAGGGAGACAAAATAGCGTTGTTCAGTAACAAGGTTCTCGAAGGGAGCCATATCAGTATAGGCGAAGACACAAATCAATTATGGGATGAAATGGCCGCAAAGGTGACTAGAGCAGCAAAGGAGACACTTGGGATGACAACAGGTAACAGAAGTGGGCAGAAGGAGTCTTGGTGGTGGAACGACGAGGTGCAGCTCAAGGTTAGAGAAAAGCAACAAAGGTTCAGGGAGTTTGCCAGATGTACGGAAGACACAGAGAGGGCACGACTGAAGACGAGGTACAAAAAGGCCAAGCGTGAGGAAAAGAAAACGGTTTCAGAAGCAAAAAGTAAAGCTTACATAGACATGTATAAACGCCTTGAAACTAAAGAGGGAGAGCATGCTATGTTCAAGATTGCAAAGGCTAGGGAGAGAAAGAGGCAGGGCCTGGGAGTAGTGAAATTCATAAAGAGAGAGGATGGACATGTTTTAGTAAAAGATAATGAAATGAAAGACAGATGGCAGACATATTTTCATGACCTTTTCAACAAGAGCAACTTTCAAGAAGAAGATGGAGGGAACACAACGAACACAGGAACAACTCGAAACAATTGCTATTGTAGACGCATTACCAAAGAAGAGGTTCTTACAACGCTCAAGAGGATGGGAAGGAGGAAAGCAATGGGACCTGACGATATTCCCATTGAGGTATGGAAATGTTTGGGGGACGAAGGATTGGGGTGGTTGACAATGTTGTTCTACACTATACTCAAAACTGGTAACATGCCAAACCAGTGGAGAAGTAGTATTTTAATTCCCCTATACAAGAACAAGGGAGATGCACAATGTTGCGAAAATTACAGAGGGATCAAGCTGCTGAGCCATACTATGAAACTCTGGGAAAGGGTGATCAAGACAAGATTGAGAAGAGAAACCCAAGTTGCGGCAAATCAATTTGGATTTATGCCAGGAAGATCGACAACGGAGGCAATACACATTTTGCGGAGATTAATGGAGAAATATAGGGAGAAGAGAAAGGACTTGCATATGGTATTCATCGATCTTGAGAAGGCGTATGACAGCGTACCACGGCAGGTGATTTGGGATAGCTTGGGGAGTAGAGGTATCCCTCAGAGGTATATTGAGGTCATCAAAGATACGTATGCAACTGCTAAAACTAGTGTCAGAGCACCGGTAGGAGATACGGACTTCTTCCCAGTGGAGGTGGGACTACACCAAGGATCGGCATTAAGCCCCTTCCTTTTTGCGGTTATTCTGGATGAACTGTGCCGGTCTATCCAGGCTCATATCCCTTGGTGTATGCTTTTCGCGGATGACATTGTCTTAGTGGCAGAAACAAAAGAGGAGTTAAATGTCCGTTTAGAAGAGTGGCGAACCGCTTTAGAGCAAAGAGGCTTGCGCATAAGTAGGGCAAAAACGGAGTACCTACATTGCCAGTTTAGCGAGGCAAACGAGGAAGAGGAAGATGCTCAAGTAACTATTGGAGACCAAGAGGTGCCAAGGACGACAAAGTTCAAGTATCTAGGATCGTTTATACAAGGCGATGGGGACATTGACAGTGACGTAGCTCACCAGGTCCAGGCAGGTTGGAAAAAGTCGAGAGCAGCAACGAGCATTATATGCGATAAGAAGCTTCCAGAAAAACTCAGGTAAATTTTACAGAGTGGCAATTAGGCCAGCCATGATGTACGGCATAGATTGTTGGCCGATTAAGAAGAACCAAGCGAGAAAGCTGGAGACAGCAGAAATGAGGATGCTGAGATGGATGTGCGGCCACACAAGGTTTGATCAGATAAGGAACGAAGTCTTTCGGGAGAGATTACAGGTGGCAAACATCTCATAAAAGGTTAGGGAAGGAAGATTGAGATGGTTTGGGCATGTGAGGAGAAGAAGCCAGTCGACACCTGTTCGAAAAGTATAACTTCTCACAGTGGAGGGGAAAAGAGAAAGGGGACGACCGAGGTTGACATGGGATGAGCAGATTCGCCAGGATTTGACAGAGCTACACCTCTATGAGGACATGATCTACGATAGGAGTACGTGGAGACGTAGAATAAAGGTGCAAGATACATAGAGTCTATCTAGGTTCCTTCAGGTAGGGGTCGTGGGTTGTTGCTACGTCTTTGCTGGTTTTAGGATACATGATTTGAGATTATATGTGTCATATGCATGCTTGCGGGATGGGGGGTTTTTATCGTTATCTGTTAGGTGTGGTTTGTGTCTTTGTTTCTGCTATGATCCTTCTCGCTTGTTTGTTTGCTTGATTTAATGGCATAATGGGTTTTAGGGTTGGTTTCCCTGCTGGTTGGTTTTGTGTTGGCTTGATGACTTGTATGGTTAGGACTTACCTCCTTACCTGTTTACGTTTAATACGTTGGTTTCATGTGAATGCTTTTTACTTCTGCTTTTGGTTGCATGTTTCCCAAAAAAAAAAAAAAAAACGGTTCTCTGAGCCAAGGGACTCTTGCGAAGCAACCTCTCTATTCTACTTGTAGATAGGGGTAAGGTGTGTCTTTATCTTTCCCCTCCCAGACCCCACTCTAAGTGGGATTTTACTGGGTACGCTTGTTGTTGTTGTTGTTGTTGTAGGGATGGGTTTAAAGTCCATATACTTTAATATCCTATGTCAAGACGCCCAATTCCCATCTAATACAACGTCAGATGCTGAATTCAATGAGGTAAGCTTGTCAGAAAGATATTGGAACACATTAACATAATCATCCCAAGGTATGTGTTCAGACTGCAAGTTAAAGGAGGTTGAAGTATAACTTCTTAATAGTTCATTGATAAATTGCAATGCAGGTGCAAGAAGAATATGAAGTTTAGCCGCTTCAATAAGCTTTGAACTTGAGCTTTGATATATTCTTTGAAGGATTATGACACAGGCTAGTAAAACATTGTGCCAGTGGAATTTGGATTTAGTAAACTTATGTGTATTTTACCTTCAAGTGTTCACCATGGATAGCAAGGGTTCAATCCAAAGAGACACCCCGATATTCAAGCATTTGAAACGTGTAATTTACTAAGATGAAAATTCAATCCATAGGACATTTTCATTTATGCATGAGTTTGTAATTCTGTGAGGATGGTTAAGTTAATCATGGATATCACTAAAATGGGGAGGAATGTTGGTAATTTTAGTGTTATTAATGATTTTAGTATATTGGATTAACTTGTTGATCAAGGAAATAACATTAGAAATTAAACGAGTTAGGTGACGTGGGAGTGCGGGCTCGATTTAATTCTAAATGTTATTTGTGCTTTCTAATTAATTGATTATGAATTGGTCTTTATAACCAAATTTTATGCCTGGTTTAATAAGTTTTATTAAGATTGGGCTAATTATGTATATATTGAAAGTGTAGTTCCAATTTTAGATATTAGCACATTCAATTATTTATTTCTTGATCAAATATACGCATATGCATAGATATGCGATGACGGAGACGTATACGAACTTCCTAGGGTTACATGGCACCATCGATGAACACACAGAATATTATCAAATCCGATTCCATCAACAGAAAATCTCTGTCTTATCCGATAAATCATTATGAGTAACCCTCAAATAGGTTTATCTAAAAGTGATTACACGATTCAGAGATAATCCAAGCAATTGTGTTTGTGAAGATCTAATTCAAGATTCCAAGTTTGTCTAAACTTTGTTTGAATTCATCCGAATCCTAATATACAACACTACTTATGACCAGGCCAACCGTCTTTGCCCCAATCCGAACCTGGTTAGCATCTCATTTGTTGATACGCTCCGAAAAAATAATGAGATTGCTGAAACCAAATTGGAATTCATACCACCGACTATATTGCCTTATGGTTCGAGGAGGGTTGTCCTTTCAATTGAGTATGTCAAACAGGCAGCTCATACGTTTCCCAGGCACCTGTATGGGTATTTTCTTGGCTCAACAATGGACTACAATTATGTTAATATGGCTGTTCGTAGGTTGTGGCATGCTTATGATTTGGATGAGGTAACAAAAAGTGCTACTGGCCATTACTTCTTTAAATTTAAGTCAGAACAGGGGTTATGTGATGTACTGGAAAACAGCCCGTGGCTGATCCGTAATGTTCCCATCTTCTTGAACAGATGGAACCGGGCTGGGGATTGAGAAAACCGAACCTACAACCATTCCCTTGTGGGTTGCTATCCATGGGATTCCTTTGGACATGTGGACAAAAGGGGGTATTTGCTGCCAAATGAGTACTATAGGGGTGCCTCGGGTCATGGATAGGGTCACCCGAGAGAGGTGTATTCAAGGTAGAGGAAAATTGGGATTTGCAAGGGTCCTAGTTGATGTTTCTGCTGCTAACTTGCTCCCTGATTTTGTTGAGGTTGAGTCCCCAGCCACTAGCCAAAATGCAAGTAAACTTCTTAGGTTAGAAGTGACTTATCAATGGAGACCACTCATGTGTGGTGTTTGCAAAGTGTATGGCCATAGTCAGGCTCAGTGTAAACATATGCCTAAGGAGGTACAAAAGGAGGTGGCTAATAAACAAGGTGTAGGGGGCCCAGGGGCTGCAGAAAGGGGTGATCGGAATAGCTCAGAGACGAATCAACGTGGAAAAGATGGCAATCTTGAGGATGAGAAAGGGTTTGTGACTGTTGTGAGGGGTAAAAAAAACTAAGTTCCTAGCCAATAGGGCTGTGGAGAAGCAGAATACTAATCAGCTTAAAGGGGGGTCACAAGAGATGCCTAAGAAGAGTACTAGTCAGCCACAAAATCATGCAAAGCCAAAGGGTTTTGACTTCAGCCGTGCGGTTAATGGGACCAGTGGCAACCAAAAAAGGGCCAGCCCCAATGTCCCAGTCATTGAACAAGTAAAGACAACCAATAAATTTTCTGTGCTTGATGATTTGAATGTGGTGCATCAAAGGGAAGCTGACATTGCCACCCCTATTAATGTGCGACAAATATGAAGGTGGAAATGGAGGTGGGCCATGTGCTACCATCCTCTATTCTGTCCAAGCCATCTACTTCCACTGACAAGAGGTTTAGGATTAATGAACATAAAAAATCCCACATCATGGATTATATCAAAGTTACTAAAGCTGTTCCTGAGTTGATAGCTAATGCGTGGGACCCTAATGAATGAGAGTTTTTCGCTGCTGAATGTCAGGATAGGGACCTAGACCCAGACCTCTTAGTGGTGGATGATGAAGAGTTTATGGAAGACCCTGACTCACGACCCCATGTCTCCCCTGCCCTCTTTCCTACATGATTTTTTGTATCCAGTCGTTAAATCAGATGCTTTTGCTAATATCAAGGTTGAGGTCTCAGAACAAAGGCAACAGACTATTATGAAAGCTTTGAAGTCTAATGCAAAGCGGTCAAGGCTAAGGAAACTAAGAAGTGGTCCGTAGGCGAATGGCTATTTTCTAAAGCTCAACTTAAATTGCTTGGTTTATGTGGATGTGGACCTGCTATATGGCTTGGAGGCTCATGTTTTGGAGAAGGCTAAGCTCTGATATGGGCTGTCTGAAGTGGGGCTTTGGTACCACACATATTAGTTATGGGGGGCGTTGGCTGGATTATGGTCATACCGATGTTGCTAGGGCTGCTGGGCTTTATACTACTTTTTGGGCCACCAACTTGGTGGTTTTAAATTGTATGTATGTAGATCCATATGTTGTTTTGTTATGGGCCAGGCCCGGTGTTTGTTTTTGTATGTATTGTAGTTGTTGGCCCATTGGGTTTTACGATTTTTTGGTAGTATATTTTTTCGGGCACTGCTCTTTACCCAAAAACAAAAAAAACAGCATAAAGTAAACAAATTCTTGTATCATAGTATAAATGTCGAAGCATTATAGCATGTATTTCCCCAAAATATGTAAAATGACAAAGAGGCTATGAATAATCACCTTGTGTATAGCAATAGAGCCAATGTCCGTGTATTGTGATAATCAAAGTCTGAGTGACCATATAGAGTACATTAGTGCTAGTCAGCCTATTTGACACAAGTATCATACGTGACCTAACGTGTCCTCACATATGTTAACTTTGATTAACCGAAGACTTTTGTTTACATATGTTATTTTCGGATTAATTATGTTTACCCTCTAATACTCGGTTAACTATTCAATCGAATATGTTTATACGTGTTACGCTTGAAAATCTTCATATATAATCTTAATTATCAAGAATCGATAGTTATTGTTATTATATATTAACTTTGTCACATAATTAGTTTATAAATACAAGGTTTTCAACATACCCAAACTTATATATGTATTATTCGTTATAGCGGTGATCGTTATAGCCCAAGATGTTCGTATTATGTACTAGTAATTATTGTGGTTAGGTGATTTATATATGTTTAATTGTTCCTTGTTGAGTACATGCTTAAATCACTTGTTTATGTTGAACATATATACATTATATGAGAATCACGAGTTACTATGTTTCAATGTATGTTATATAAATAACACGTATGATCAGTAAAATCTCCGTTATAATCAAGATACTTGTTTATCGAGTTTTATACAATTAGTTACTTAACATGTGCCAAAGTTTATTAAATGTTTACTATTTTCAAAATAACCAAATCCTTAATACTTGATTTACAAATATGTCTAAATTTATGAAACATCACAATTGACATACAGAATAATCTAACCGTCGTATAATTCATCAATTGTTATATTCGTAAAATGTGCGAACACCCATTTTTTTTACTTTTATAGAAAAATAACAATTATTCAATACTCGTATTTGTAGAAAAAATGGGTGATTCCATAACCAAACTTTTTAATAGTATTTGGGTTTTTGGGTAATTAAACCATTTTGTGTTGTATAATATATTTAACAAAACCATTAGTTACTAGAATCTTGTTTTATAGAAATCAAATGTCTTTATTGGTTTATCAATTCCGACTTCTTGCTCGCAACTAACGTATTTAAATACATAACGTGTGTGTGTGCGTGTGTGTGCGCGCACGCGTGATTTATATATATATATATATATATATATATATAGAGAGAGAGAGAGAGAGAGACAAATGACATTCTAGTCCCTGTGGTTTCCATAAAACAAGATTTTAGTAACTAATGATCATACAAAGCTCGGATTATCATACATAGACGTCTCAATACTCCTGATATCGATACACACTTGTTTTGTTAAACTACTTATTTTTTAGAAATTTGTATATTTTACCAAATATTAATGATTATTAACTTGTTTTATATTTTATTGATTGTTTATGATTAGGGCCCATTTGCGGTGCACGCATATAATGTACATATGTGTGGGCTCTATAGGGGCAAAAGTAAAATTTCACTAATTTTAACGTTGTTTTGCTTATTTTGTGAAAATAACGTTAAAAGCGTTGGGATGATTAACTTCAAATGATAACTTTGAACCGAGTACTCGTTCGGAGCAACCTCTCTATCCCAACTAGGATAGGGGTAAGGTTTGTGTACATCCGATCCCTAAGATTCTACTAAAGAGTGGGAATAAACTGAGTAGTTTGTTTGTTTGTTGATTGTTTATGATTAGTTTAGTCACGAACCTAAATAGTTGCGCTCAGCTGGTTGTTACTAGGGGTGTTCACGAGCCGAACCAATCAAGCCAGGGATGAGCTCGGATTGTAAACTGAGCCTGAAATCTTAGCTCGGAGTCGGCTCCTTTTTTAACCGAGCTGGCTAGGCTCGGCTCGTTTGGGCTCAATTTTTACATGAAAAATTTAATATTTGAATTGCATTCACCTCAACTCAACTCGGCTTGATTTGTTTTTGGCTAGCTTTTTACATAAGATAAGAGGCGTGAACATGTGGAATTAGGAATTAAGAAGATGATTTAGAAATTAGGAATTAGTATAGCACGTAAGAATTGAGATTCATTTCGTATTTTCATCGTATTTTCTTTTATTTATTTTTATTTTTATTTTTTTAACATAATATTTATTATTGAAAGTAACCATATAGTTGTATATCTTATAGTTGTATATTTTAGTATACCATGTTGCTACAAGCCGAGCCAGTTTTAGCTCGGACTCGGCTTGGTTACAAAATGAGTTGACTCGGTTCAGTTCGGTTACAAACGAGCTTTATCTTAGCCGAGCTTTGTCCGAGCTTTTTCCGGATGAGATACGAGCCGAATCCGAGCTTCGAGAGAGCCTAGTAGTTACCATGACTGTTGTTTCACTATAGGTGGCTCTTTCCACTGTTGAATATAGAACAAACCTAATGACTTACTGTCACCACTAACATCAAAGTTGATTTAGGTTCATTATTAACCCAAGAAAATGGAACCAAAACAGGTGGATCTTACCTCTTTGGAAGAGAGTATCTCTTATCCATACGGATCGCCCAGCTTCACCACCATCGCAGCCACCTGTGGTGCCTTCTTTCTTTTCCGGGAGCAGCAGCAAAGGTTGCCGGTGTGTCCAGAGAAAACCAAGACTACAACCACCCAATAGCACCACTACCACTTCCAGACTTGGTAATCCCTACCGATCGTCACCTTAGACCTAGCGACGTCACTACCGGAGCCCTTGAACCACCAAAGGTGTCACCCCTGTTGCTGAAATTGAGAGGGAGAGTGATCCGCCGTGAGAACTACCGTGGTTCGTCAGAGGTCATTCGTGGCATTGCCTGAGCAAGGTAGGTTTCCCCCCTTTTTTTTGTCGACTCTCGTCTGGGCACACACACTGATGTGTGTGTTTTTCGGCTGGACTAAAATGAGACTAAGAGGGAATTTTTCTAGTTATGGTTTTTAGTTGCAAGTTCATACTTAGTCGGTTCATAACATGTGATAAAAACTTAAGTTATTCCACGAATATTCATAGCAGGATTTTGTATAAAACCTTAAAGAAACGTCGATTAAAAGATCTGTGTTAAAAAAAGAAACTTGATTATGGTATATTAACACCAGGATTTTTGAAGATTACTTTTTATGTTTTCAAATTGAGAAAAAACCGAACAAAATGAGTTTTTTCTTATAATGAAATGAGAACCTCTAAATTCTACCTTTATTACATAAAAAATATCAATTATATTAATATATTTTCTTTCAAAGCTATATATTAATATATTATATTTTATGACTAAATATATTCATGTTTTCATTAAAATGTTATTAACTAAGGGCTTACCCGCGCGTTGCGGCGGTAATCCCGTATTGAACCAAAAAGGACGATATCTATCGAATTAAAATTTCGTTAAAAAATTATTGAGTCGTACTACTCTATTAATATATGTATCAGATAATGATGGCAGTGACAACATAACGAATACTAAACGCATAACTAAAAGCGGCAAAAAACTGTTACTCCGTCATGGAGACAATAGATAGCACACAATGTTAAAACCCGCCCTGTCGATATGAGTTTTCAATTAGGAGAGCTGTTATAAAATCATGAATATTAAAATGCAGACTGAAAAAATGGTTGTAACGGCTACAAATCCGTTATAAAACAATAAATTTAACCATAACAAAAGCAAGTGTCGATCGTAAGGAATACGAACCCAAATGAAAGTTCATAAAGCTAAAATATATATAACTAACACAACAAAAAAAGACGTTCGTGGTAGTAAAATCATTATTTAATCTAAGAAATGTTAATGTTTTGATTTAAGAATTGTTAATCATTATTTAATATGGTGCAAGGATTCGAACATCACGAATATTAAAATGCAGATGCAAAAACTGCCGATAGCGGTTGTTAATCCGTCCTAAAATAATATATGAGTTAAATGACATTTTAGTCCTTGTGGTTTGACAACTTTTGCCATTTTAGTCCCTGTGGTTTGAATTTTTCCATTTTGGTCACTATAGTTACATTTTATTGTCATTTTCATCCCTATAGTTTGATAAATTTTGCCATTTTAGTCCAAAATTTTAAATTTAATTGGACTAAAATGACAATAAAATGGAAACCATAGGGATGAAAATGGCAATAAAATGAAACCATAGTGACCAAAATGACAAAATTCAAACCACAGGGACTAAAATGGCAAAAGTTGTCAAACCATAAGGACTAAAATGGCATTTAACTCATAATATATTAATGTATAACAAAGCAAATGTCAATTATAAGAAATATAAGTGCACAATGTTAAAAATCATATAACTAAAAAAGGTTGTTCGCAGTTGTAAAACATTTATTTTTTTAATTGATATCAATTTTTGATATAAGAATAGTTAATAGTATTTTTTTTAATTAGTATTGTAATTTAATTTTAAGAATCATTAGTGCTTAGTTATTTATGTATGTATGTATTATTTATCTATGTGTGTGATAAAGAAGGTGATGCAAGGATTCGAACATCACGAATATGAAAATTCAGACGAAAAACCAACCACAATGCATGTTAACACGTCCTAAAACAATAAATTGAACCGTAACAAAAGCAAGTGTCAACCATAAGAAATACGAACCCAAATAGAAGCGCACAAAGTAAAAAGCCGTGTAACTAAAACAAAAACAAACAAAAAAACGCATTTACAATCGTATGAACGTTATTTTTTTAAATTAGTACGATCGACACTTGCTTTTGTTACGGTCAAATTTATTGTTTTATAATGGATTAGCAGCCATTACAACCATTTTTTCCGTCTGCATTTTAATATTCATGAGTCTAAAGTTCATGGTCCAAAATAAAACTTTGAAGTTTATTTATAGATGCCAAAATCAAAAAAACCCAACTCTTTACTATTCCTTTCGACCTTTAAATGTATGCATACTAAAAAATCGGATGCAATGGCCGTTAATTCGACAAAGAGCTATCATAAAAGCATACGACACTCCTAAAATATACGAACGCAAACATAAGCACCTGATGTTAAACATCGTAAAACAAAAATAGTAAAAAAGTCCTCTGCATTCGCTAAATTTTGCGTAAAAAATGGAAACATATGAAAAATTGTAGAACGAAAATAATAAAAAAAAATCCTTAGTATTCGCAAAATTTAGCGTATGTTAAAAATCGTAAAACGAATATAATAAAAAAAGGTTCTCAGCATTCGCAAAATTTTGCGTAAAAGATGGAAGCATATGAAAAATCGTAGAACAAAAACAATAAAAAAATTTCTCAGCATTCGCAAAATTTAGCGTAAAAAATATAAACATACACTACAAATAAAATGTCATTTAGTGGCACACGTTTTTAGCGGCATTTACCTTTTGTGCCACTACTATAGGATTTGGTGGCACTTTAAGTGTGCCACATTTGTCTTACCCATACTTTTAGTGGCACTTATTATTTATGCCTTTAAATTATATTTTCAGTGGCACTTTATGTATGCCACACATAATTAAGATGTATTTTTATGACATTTAACTTATGCAACTAAATCAATTTAACATTTTTCACACTTATCATTCCCTTTTAAAATTCATTTCCTCTTAAAATTCACTCAAAAATTTTACTAAAATTATTTTCTTTATAAAATTTTACTATTTTTTGAAATAAAATATCCATATATTATAATACCCGTGTAACAATAAACAAATCTTTTATCTTTCATATATAATAAAGGACTTAAATTCATGTCACATGGCACTAATCCCATTTATGCCACACATGACATGCCCTAATGCATAATACCCATTTATTTTCACGAATCCTAGGTTGACCCATTTAAACTTATAAGCGAATTCAGATTTTCGTTTCTTAATTTCTTTCTCAAACAATCTTCGTAAAGAGGTGCAGTAGGTGCTGGTAGTTAGGGTGTTCAGAAAAACCAAAAACCGTTTAAAACCGTTAACCCAACCATATTCATAACCCAAAAAACCGAATCGGATTGTGGATACGGTTTTCGGTTTGGTTTACGGTTTCATGCGTGTTTTGAATTCGGTTTGTTTGGTTATTCGGTTAAACCGTTTAAACAGAATTGATATTTAAATATATATTTTTTTATTAATTACATATTACCTATATGTTAAAATCAACCAGGCTAATGAACACATCACTTTTAATATTGCTACTTTGGCCACAACTCTTATATGCATTCTACAGCCCATTTCATGCCTTCCATGATTCCATCACCATCCTCGTCACCACAGATGCAGCCGACTTCATCCCTTCGATCTCCAACGTCGTCACCGCAGGTCCGCACGTACTCGATTAATGCGGAAGCCCTGACCATCGGTTGGTTTAGGGTTTAGGGTTTCCTCTCCGAATATTACGATGTGCAGAGCGCCGACAATCGAAGCCTAATATGCGGTTCATCACCATGGCTCCTCCCGAAGAAGCAAAGATATGTGGGGAAAACGATCGCTAATCTCGCTGACGGCGTCGCCGGTGGAGTGTTAGTTCTTTTCTTTCTCTTATTTATTGTTAATCGATATTACTGCTATGATTTGATTCGACTTCCGATCTGTTTTGGCACCTTGCTGCTAAGTAAGTTATTAGGTTAGTTTTGAAATCATTTCAAGTGAATTAATATTTTTTGGATTGATTTGTTGTCTAATTGTTCATTGTAAGCATTTGCTTTGTTGCTAGCAAACACCAATTTAGGGCATGACTTCTTTTTTGTTAAAAATTATATAAAGTGAAGAACATGGATGAGGTATGCTTAATGTTTTCTTCACTTTTGAAGTGCAAAACACTTATTCACAACCATTTACTTAAATTAAATAATTTCTTGCTGTAACTCGGCAGTATATTTGTGTGATTACATTCTTAGTGGCAGATTTAATGGCCGGATCTACCACCAAAGAAGCTTTCCTTGAGGTGATGTTTTCTTTTTTCTTTTTTTTTTTTAAAAAAAAAAGGTTTAACATTAGTCATTTTTTCCTATTCCCCTGTCAATTCTGTTGTACTTCTAATTATAGCTTTAAAATGTAAACTTTACCATGCATATATAATACGTTGAAGTAGTGTTAAAGGAAGTGAAAATCCATGAATCTTATTATGAGGTTTAGGTTTAAGGTTTGTATTAAATTACAATACAGTTGAATATATATAAACTATAAGAGAGGATGGATTGTTAATTCTATTGCTATATGTTCATGTCAAATAGTCAATAATGATGTTTTAAAATATAAACAACATAGTCATAGGTGCATTTGTTTATTCCCATTAGCTATTTGGATATAATTTAAGCATTAAAAAAAGATGAATAGCATTTGTTGATTTACAACAAATCACATGGTCTATATTTGAGGAAATTTTATTGCTATGTTTTGTGCATATGTTTTTGCTTGATTAAAACATATATGATGGGTTATCCCATGTGTTTCCTGTTTAATATATAGCACAGAGAGGCAAGGTGGTTTTTTGCATTAGATATATGTTACCTTCTAAGTATGCTACACGTATGTTTTTACATGTTTTTTAGCATCATTGTTCATGAAATGCTCAATTCTAAGTATGCTACGTATATGCTCCCTTTGTTTTTCATTATTCCTGTTTTTGACACATGATACAATTTTTGTGAGATATAGTCACCTGCAACTATCTTTTTAGAACTCACATCTAGCATCAAATATGTTTTGATGCCCTGTCCAGTCTTCCTCTATGACAGGTTATTGATTGATGTTTATTGGTATTCTCTAACGGTTTCAATTTTATTTGTGTAGTCGATTGAAGGGGGAGCCACAATCATCGATTCGTAATCATTTGCAGCAAACATTGACTTCAACCAGGATGGAACAATGGACATTTCTTGCTGACTCCCAAATCTAATTCAAAATCATTTTGGCATGATTTACATCAATTCTGGTTTGTTTTTATGTTATACATTTTTTTTTGTGTTCCATTGTTGCTTAATTTCACAAAAATATTTTACTTTGTTTACTTGATTTGTGAGCTCTAAGTTAAGAATTATAAATAATCATATGGCTTTTTTATTGAGGTTTTTTATCTGTATTCTAATTTTATTTCTAATTGTTATAGACTCCGAAAAATAATAGGATAATTACATCAATAGATTGGGCCTTATGGTAATTTCTTGAGATATGATTTGTTAAAATAAGCTATTGTAGCTCTATAATTACATAAATGATTCTAAGATTGATAAAAAAATTGCACATTGTTTACCATATTATATATATATGTGTGTGTGTGTGTATACACACAACGAGAGCTTTTGATATGCGTAATTTACTAATGCTTGTTTATATGGTTGATGATGGCAGGGTTGATATCATGAGAAGTTTTAGACCTAAGTCATATGGGAGTGAAATGTTCATCAACGATTAAGTTACGTGTGACGTGTAAACATTTGAAAACCAAAAGATGTTGTTTATTACATTGCTTTTGACATATTTTGTATTACGTTTCAGATGAAATTTTTAATGTTATTATTTACGATCTTGTTCAACTTTTATTTAATATTTATATTTATATTGTAAAATAATGTGTCTTTGTGACAACGTGTTATACACCTAACTACATGTGGTTTTTACCGGCACGAACTTTGAGCATCCAAAAATGCTTTTATATTATGGCAAAATAAAAGTGCCACTAAAACTAATATGAATATATGATTAAGATTAATTTTTAGTGGCACAAAAATTATGCTACAAAAGTCTCCTTTTATTTTGTGGCAGAAAAAAAGTGCCACTAAAAGTCTAAAAACTTTGTGCAGCACATTGAAAAAGTGCCACTAAAAAGCTTTAGCGTCACCACTTATAGTGGCACTTTTTTTGTGTGCCACACAATCTTCAAGGGGTTTCTAGTGGCACTTTTTTGGCATTTTAAGGCACTTTTTGTATGCCATTAAATGACATTTTATTTGTAGTGATAGTACTCACATATAAAACGAATAAAACATTGTTTAATTATTATTATTATTATTATTATTATTATTATTATTATTATTATTATTTAATAACTATCATTATTTCATTATTAATATAATTTTAGTAGTTATTAATAGTTAAGGAAACAAAACGAAATAAAAAAAAAGAAAAGAAATAAAAAAGTATGTTGTTGCTAGGCTTCGAACACCCGACCCATCATTTGAAAGTATGTCTTTTAACCTGAGGCAAAATCACATATGCTTATTTTTATGAAAAGGATAGATATTTATTTACTTCATCTTTTTATCCTATGCAAATACCTCTTCCATAAAATTTATTAATTAACTATTATATATATATATATATATATATATATATATATATATATTATTGTTCACTCATCATTGCAGTTGAAATGTTGTTTATATAGTAATATTAATATAACAAATAAATATAATTTAACTTCTAATACATCATGTGTGTTACGCGCGTCCAAAGCTAGTGTATATACATACACACACACACATATATATACATACATACATATAGGGGAAGGATAAAAAATAACTCATTTTTAAAGCAATAACTCTTAATAACCTATCAAGATTAAGACAATTTTTTGAATTTTTATTAACATCATTGTAAACACATTTAGAAGACTTTCTTACTTTATGAGCTTGCGTAAATTCATCATCGTTTGAGAGTTAACATCGTTGTAAGTTTTTAAAATTTTGTAACTTACAGTATTGTAAGTGTAAAATTTTAAAAACTTACAACGATGTTAACTTTCAAACGGTGACGAATTCACGCAAGCTTATAAAGTAAGAAAGTGTTCTAAATGTGTTTACAATGATGTTAAAAAAATTCGAAAATTTGTCTTGATCTTGACGGGTTATTAAGAGTTATTGCTTTAAGAGTGAGTTATGTAAATAACCATGCCACATACACACACACACACACACACATATATATATATATGTATATATATAATTGGGATCAAATAATAACACACTCTTAAAATAATAACCCAGATAACTTTGTCAAGATGAAGCCAAATCTTGGATTTTTTTTGAACATCATTGTAACACATTTAGAACACTATGTTCTTTTATGAGTTTGCGAAAATTCATCACCGTTTGACAGTTTACATCGTTGTAAGTTTTGGGCCTAAAATAGTTACAGTGCTGTAAATCAAAAACTCACAACGATGATATCTCTTAAACGGTGATGAATTTTCACAAACTCATAAAAGAACATAGTGTTTAAAATGTGTTACAATGATGCTAAAAAAAATCCAAGATTTAGCTTCATCTTGGCAAAGTTATCTAGATTATTGATTTAAGAGTGAGTTATTATTTGAACACTTCCCTATATATATGTATATATATATATACATACAAGTAGGTGACTCTACATGTTGCAGCGGGACAAATCATGATTAAGTGGCTCCACTATTTATGTTAAAATGTGTTTAAGTTTACAAACATATGCCAAAACATAAGTTATGAATAGTGAAAACCATTTAGAAACTAAGCTTTAAAATAGTATTCACATGTTCCACCCCTCAAAATAATTTCAATGTAGAAAATGGGGGCTATGTACTCACCTTGAATGATTGAGATGTACGATGAACGAATGATCGATAGACAATGTTCTCTCTTGTTGTTGATAAGTGTATTGTACTCAAAACCATAATCGTGTTAACATAATTCATGATTTTGCAAGTTTGTATTCATTTCATGTTTATAACTTCATGTTAATTAGACTTATTTGCTTTGAACAAGTGTTAGTGACTTGGTTTCTACAACCATCCTAAGCTTAACCCATAACTTGTTAAATTAACCTTGCAAAGTTTATTACTTTACTTAATTATGTGGGAAAACATTAGTATATGTATACTTAGGAAAAACATAACTTAATTACACCATGCAATGGCCACCATGCATAATGCATTTTATGTTTAAGTCCTAATACATATAGTGTATTTGTTCATGGTGTTCCATCTAAGTTCATATAATTGTTCTTGATTATTTTAAATTAAGTTAGAAGTCATTTGAGCTAAACTTGAAGGATAAATTAGAAAATTTCTAACCCGTAGGATCGGCTAAGGTAAAATAGCCCTACCCGACCCCTTGTGTTTATTAAAATGCATTTCTAACTTGTTTGTGTTTGGTTTTATTAATGATCGATTTAAGTCACTTGGGGTAAACTAAGGTATCATTTTTTTTTGGTTTTTGGATGAAGAGGGGATGCTTCGAACTTGTAGTATCGATGGTGTGACACCTCGCATATTCCAGGTCAGCGCTTATATTATTTTAAATAATAATATGTTTTATTATTTCATACGTGGCACTAGAATAATTGTATTTAGTGTGACACGTGGCACAACAGCTAGAATACATCGATAATTCGAGGAATTATCGCACAACACTCGCACGTGTCTTGAATAACGAACGTTGGTGAAAGGATCAAATCACAGTACACTTTCTCTGCACTTAGGTTCTAGGGAATCTAAAATATTGGGAACAATGATTAAATGTCGAGAAACGATGATCGTAATCGAAAAATACGCGAAAATCGGTTCAAAACAAGAAAACTAGGTTTATTGGGCTTCTCTGGAACTCATCGCGGTACGCGATGTTCCCACAGGAGGAATCATAGCGGTACGCGACAGGCATCGCGGGGATTTGCTCCCGAAATTCTTCACGGTACGCGGAGATTATTTTAAACCTTCATCGCGGTACGCGACAGGTGCCAGTCGACAAATCTTTATAAAATCAAGACCACCATGCCTATTAACTCCACTCTTCACCATTCTCCGGTACTATACACCAACTTCGACTATTCCTCACTGATTTGACACCAAGGAAGCCATTGGAGGACTTCTTGAAGCTCCACATTGGAGGATTGAAGCTTGTTTGTCACTTGGAAGCTCGAAGAACCACCACCACCTTACGATCGCTGAAGTTCCTTGCTATCCAGAAGCTTTAGAAGCCGTTATCACTATCATCTTGAAGATCTAGGAGCTTTAGAGGTAGTCTTTACATCTCTTGTGGTTTAATATCACTACTACACACACATACAAGTGTTAAAACCCACATGCAAGCACCCTTGATGCACATGCACGAATTTTAGTTCTGGGTTTGATGATGTTTACATGATATTTGATGATCTATGATGATTAGATGATGAATCTTTACATTCCATAATGATGTGGTTATGATAGGATGGTCATAGTAGCTAAAATGATGGTTTTAGTAACATGAATGTATGATCTAGGTGGTTTTACACTATTGTGGATATTGAAATGATGTTAGGAATATTATTGATGACGATTTGCAAGACTAGAAATGGTTGATTTGTCAATATTTGATCATTTGGTGAATATTGCTAATTTTAGTAACTTTAATGCTACAAAGTATGTAATTTTGATGAAATGGTCACATTTGTATGTTTAGATCTATAAGTTATATTTAAAATGATATTTAGAAGTTAATATGATGGTTATTGGATGCATTGGAATGATTAAAATTGCTAATAGTATGATATTTTGTTAACTTTATTTTACAATTTGGAGTATAGGAGCATGCTAGTCATAATGGTTATGATTAAATACTTATTTAAGGCTAATATGATGAAATTATGATAAGAATTGTATCTAGACATAATGATATATGCATATCTTGTAACTTTATAATTATGGTAACTTTTACGCGCAAAACATGCTAAACCGACTATGTGTAACTATGTGCAATGTGATAACATGCTCATTTAGGATAAACACGCATATTAGAATAATCGGAATGTGGTTTATGCATGAATTGACTAATGTGGAAATTTTCCTTATGGAAATGATCATTGGTATCCGTACACTCCACACGACACTAAACCGCATGTTACACGCACATTTGATCCAAAACCGTCACCAACGGGTCGTTAGGTTAAACACGGTTAACACGGTCAACACGACCCACATAACAACTTGGAAGTTGTTAGACACGAACACGGTCCTGTGAGACCCACATATATGCAAACACAAACTTACAACACCTATGTGATATAGGTAACTACTAGCCGGAGAGCTACACTGTTCTTGTAAGAACACGCACTTCTCAAACTCAGGTGAGTTTACGGCCCCACTTTTACTCTTTAACTGTTTTGCTAAACTATTGGGGTGAGAATACAATGCAACTGTTTTAGATATATGACTGGTATGTTGTGAAAACCATTTTCGAGTGTAACTATTATCGCTTAAAGTCCTCACTTATCCTTACCGTTAGTTGTGTAGACAAACGAGTCGTAATTACGTAGTACTACTGGGTTTGACTAGCCCCACTCGGCACCAATGTTGACTGGAGGTCATAACGAGTGTAATTTCGATGTGAATTGCGAGTTCAGCGATGACTCGCGGAGGCAAACGGAAACAGTCTAGTTTCGGTAAGATGAACTGACACACTCCACGGATCGTAGTATCCAACAAACAACTTAACATACCCAGTATATGTCTGTTTACTTTTCTGTCTGTCTAAACCTGTGAACTCACCAACTTTTTAGTTGACACTTTTCGCATGTATTCTCAGGTAATTAATGGAGCACACGCTAGGATGCGCACAAGGAAGCTTTAAGGAGTCTGGCTTGCATATAGACTCTTGTCCTAGGCATTGTGTGCATTGGATGTGTTTTAAAACAATTTAAACTATGTAGTGTCTGTTAAACAATTTACTTTCCGCTGCAAACTTATTTACTTATGATGTTGAAACATTTTCCGCTGCATATTAAATGAAACTATGTTATTTTGCAAATCTGTGTGAATGTGAAACTCATATAGAGTCGTTCTATATGACCATGAGCTGTGATCCTGGCCACGTCACACCCACGTGGACTGACACCACGAGTGGGAATTTGGGGGTGTGACAGACTGGTATCAGAGCCTTGGTTATAGGGAACTAGGTTTGCATATAGTAAACTTAGACTATAGCCACTGCTCTACATTAGACACTACACTTGGAACTTTCACACTTATATTATTGTTATCACTGTAAATTAATACTGACTGACTTAGAACTTACAGGATGGACAATAACAAAGATCCGAAAGGAAAGGACACGGGGAAACGCTCGTATGAGTATGAGCTTACTGAGGAAGACAAGCAGAAGATTCAGGAGATAGTGGAGCAGGTATATTCTCAAGAGTCCAAGAGACTTCGACCCTCGACCAGCAGGGGACCATGGGACTGGTACCCTACCACCCTTGCTGTTTGGGCAAGGGAAGAGAGAGTACCTAAGTTACCTTTGTTAGGTGACACATCTACTGGACCATCACTACCACCTATTGGAATGCATATGGAGCGGGCATTCGCTGCACTGATCTCGCGTTATAGACGTGAGTCCTGCCAGCTACGCGTGATGACTGATGGGTTTAGGGATCTGTTGGAGCATAGTCAGCGCCTCCAGAAACATGTGGATAACTTGGAGGAGAGACTCGCACGCGTCGAAGGGACACAGGATGACTTGGTCGCTAGGACTCAGGATGTGATCCAGCGACAGGAGGAGGTCACTACTGAGGTCACCGACATCCATGATAGGACTACGTTGCTCGAGGAGCAACAGGATTTCTTAGCCGGAGTGACACATGGACACGCTGGACGATTGGCAGCTGTGGAGGACGCCAACGAGGAGAACCTTGCCATGATCCAGGCAAGCGATGCCATGCTGAATGCATGGGTCGAACAGTTTATTGTGGAGCCACAGCCTGAGCCAGAACCCCAATTCGAGCCGGTGGATCTCGATGAGGAAGATTTTGATGAGGATCCAGACGAGGATCCAGACGAGGATCCTGATGAGGAGGACGATGATGGCCCTGCTGATAGTGGAGATTCACACTCCACGATTGTCTAGTTAGGATTTCTATTTCAGTATTCTACTTTTGTATCACTTAGCCGAGCGGGATGTGCTCGTGCAAATTTTGTAGCATCTCTTTTGGAAAATATTGTACACAAACTTATTATCATTAATGGAAAGATGCTTTTCTTTGTTGCTTATATATATCATTACTATGACTATTGTTAACATGACATCTGACCTAACAATTGACTAACACTCTAACTTATGCTAACTAACATTCTAACCTTTCCATATAGAAACATGTCCGGAAGAGGAAACCATGCCCTTCGACTCAAACGTAAGGCAGAAAAGGCACGAATCGACATGATGGTTGAACGCAAATTCAACAAGGTACTCGCGGAGTACGAGGCCAACCGTCACGCCAGCGAGACAAGTGGTACTAACAACGGATCCCACGGGGGAGCGACGAAGGGATGCTCGTTTAAGGCGTTCCTGAGCTGCCACCCTCACAAGTTTCAAGGTACTGAAGGAGCAGTGGGACTGCTTCGTTGGATAGAGAAGCTGGAGTCAGTTTTCTCTATAGCTGAATGCTCGGATGAGAACCGGGTAAAATACGCCACGGGAACATTGGAGGGACCGGCCCTCACCTGGTGGAACACTCATGTCCAAACCCTTGGACTGGACACCGCAAACTCAATTCCATGGGACAACTTCACCAGGATGCTCCACGAAGAATACTGTCCTCGGGATGAAATTAGGAAACTGGAGGAAGAGTTCTGGGTACACAAGATGGTAGGATCAGAGATCGAGAAATACTGTACTCGATTTCACGAACTGTGCAAGTTGTGCCCGTCAATGGTGACGCCGGAGTACAAGAAGATTGAGCAATTTATCAGTGGATTGCCGGAACAAATCCAGAGCACGGTCACTGCTTCCGACCACTCTACTATCCAACCACTGATTCGCTTGGCGCACAAGCTGACTGACCAGGCGGTAGCCCAAGGGAAACTGCCAAAAAGGGGTGAACACCTAAAACCCCAAGAGCCCAAGCGAAAGTGGGAACCCAACAACAACCGTGTTTTCTCACCACCACCACCAGCTCAACACCGACCAGCACCAGCCAAAGTCTTCACCGCCACACAACCAAACACTCAAGGCAAAGGAGGATATCAGGGTAACAGCCCAAAATGCAACATCTGCAACTTCCATCACTTCGGTCAATGCAAGAGGACCAAGTGCACCAACTGTGGAAGGAACGGGCATCTAGCCAAAGAATGCCGATCGAACCCCAACCCCAACCTCAATAAGGATAACACATTAAAGGGGTGCTTCACTTGCGGAAAGCCGGGCCACATGCGCCGAGATTGTCCGCAGAACAAGAATGCAGGTGGCAACCCGGCTAGGGGTCGGGCATTCGTAATCGGATCTGGTGAAGCCAAAGATGATCCGAACGTCGTCACCGGTACGTTTCTTTTAAATAATGTCTACGCTAGTATATTATTTGATACCGGTGCCGATAGGAGTTTTATCTCTAGTGAATTTAGCAAATTGCTTGACATGACACCAACACCACTAGATTATAAGTATACCGTAGAGTTAGCGGATGGAAAACTTATCGAAACACAACACATCATCAAAGGATGCGTTCTAACACTAGCGAACCATCAGTTGGTGATCGACCTGATGCCAGTAACCCTCGGAAGCTTCGACGTGGTGATTGGAATGGATTGGTTATCTGCAAACCATGCCGAGATCGTGTGCAACGAGAAGATCGTACGAGTTACGTTGCCAAGTGGAGAGCAGATTTCAATTCAAGGGGAACGACGCGGGATACCATTAAACATCATGTCTTGCATGAAGGCAAGCAAATATAAAGAAAGGATACACGGCTATTCTGGCTCTTATCACCGAACAATCAAAGAAGGAACGGAAGATCGAGGACATCGCTATTGTTCGCGATTATCCGGAAGTTTTTCCTGACGATCTACCGGGACTACCACCAGCACGACAAGTGGAGTTTCAAATAGATCTGACACCAGGAGCAGCACCAATAGCCAAGGCACCATACCGATTGGCTCCTACTGAAATGCAGGAATTATCTAATCAACTACAAGAGTTGTTAGATAAAGGGTTCATCCGACCGAGTTTCTCACCTTGGGGAGCACCGGTCTTGTTTGTGAAGAAGAAAGACGGTTCATTCCGTATGTGTATAGACTACCGAGAACTGAACAAGGTGACGATCAAGAATCGATACCCTCTACCTCGAATAGACGACCTGTTTGATCAGTTGCAAGGGTCAAGCTACTATTCAAAAATCGATTTAAGATCTGGTTACCATCAACTCAGAGTACAAGAAGGAGATATACCGAAGACAGCCTTCAGAACACGGTACGGACATTACGAATTTCTGGTAATGCCTTTTGGACTGACTAACGCACCGGCCGTATTCATGGATCTCATGAATCGGGTGTGTAAACCATATCTCGACAAGTTCGTAATCGTATTCATTGATGACATCCTGATCTATTCTAAGACTCGAGAAGAACATGCCGAACACTTGAGACGTGTCTTAGAACTACTGAAGAAGGAACAATTGTACGCGAAATTCTCCAAATGTGATTTCTGGATTCGCGAAGTGCAGTTCCTTGGGCACGTGGTAAACGCGAAAGGAATACACGTAGACCCAACTAAGATTGCGGCAATCAAGAACTGGACTGCACCTAAGACTCCAACAGAGGTACGACAGTTCTTAGGATTGGCCGGGTACTACAGGCGGTTTATCGAGGGATTCTCGAAGATCGCACAATCATTGACTTCCCTTACGCATAAAGACAAGAAGTTCGAATGGGGAGAAAAACAAGAAGCTGCTTTTGACTTATTAAAGCAGAAGTTGTGCAGCGCACCTATCTTATCACTACCAGACGGGTGCGAAGACTTTGTAGTCTACTGCGACGCATCGAAGCAAGGACTCGGTTGTGTACTGATGCAACGCGAGAAGGTCATAGCTTATGCGTCACGACAATTGAAAGTGCACGAGAAAAATTACACGACCCATGATCTGGAGTTAGGAGCCGTAGTATTTGCATTGAAGATCTGGAGACACTATCTGTACGGTACCAAGTGCACTATATTCACGGATCATAAGAGCTTACAGCACATTTTCGACCAAAAGGAGCTAAACATGAGACAACGCAGATGGGTCGAGTTGATAGGTGATTATGACTGTGCAATCAAGTATCATCCCGGGAAAGCCAATGTAGTAGCCGATGCGTTAAGTAGAAAAGAAACAATCAAACGCGTACGAGCACTACAACTTACCATTCATTCTGAGCTACCTAATCAGATCCGAGTAGCACAACAAGAAGCTCTGAAAAAGGAAAACCTTATCCTCGAAGCTATGCGGGGTATGGATAAACAGATGAAACAGAAAGACGACGGAGCTTACTATCTGATGGACCGAATTTGGATTCCACGCTACGGGGGATTAAGAGAAGTAGTGATGGATGAAGCTCACAAGAGTCGATACTCAGTACATCCAGGTTCTGACAAGATGTACCACGACCTAAAGACAACTTATTGGTGGCCTAATATGAAATCAGAAATCGCAATCTATGTGAGTAAGTGTCTGACTTGCTCCAAAGTTAAGGTCGAATATCAGAAACCGTCAGGATTACTCCAACAACCGGAAATCCCAGTCTGGAAATGGGAACAGATTTCCATGGATTTTATCACCAAGCTGCCAAAGACAGCAGGTGGTTGCGATACCATCTGGGTTATCATAGACCGACTCACGAAATCGGCACACTTCCTGCCGATTAAGGAAACTGATAAGTTGGAAAAGTTAACCCGAATCTACTTGAAGGAAATCGTATCCAGACACGGAGTCCCAATCTCTATTATATCTGACCGAGACAGCCGTTTCACGGCACATTTTTGGAAGTCCTTACACAAGGCACTTGGGACGAGATTGGATATGAGCACTGCTTATCATCCACAGACGGATGGTCAGAGTGAACGAACCATCCAAACTCTGGAAGACATGCTTCGAGCATGTGTGATTGATTTCGGTAATAGCTGGGAGACTCACCTACCTTTGGTGGAATTTTCTTACAATAACAGTTATCACACCAGCATCGGAGCAGCACCTTTTGAGGCACTTTATGGACGTAAATGCAGATCACCACTTTGTTGGGCAGAAGTTGGTGAAAGCCAACTGACCGGACCTGAGCTCGTGCACGAAACAACTGAAAAGATCGTGCAGATACGTAACCGAATGGCAACAGCTCGGGATCGACAGAAAAGCTACGCCGACAAAAGGCGCAAACCTTTGGAATTCCAAGTGGGAGATCGAGTACTTCTTAAAGTATCGCCTTGGAAGGGAGTGATTCGATTTGGAAAGCGGGGAAAGCTAAACCCTCGCTATATCGGACCATTCGAGATCACTAAACGGATAGGCCCTGTGGCCTACGAACTACAGCTACCACATGAATTGAGTAGCGTACACAATGTGTTTCATGTTTCGAACCTCAAGAAATGCTTATCGGACGAGACGCTCGCAATTCCTTTGGAGGAAATCCAGATTGATGAACAACTTCACTTCGTTGAGGAACCGGTGGAAATCATGGATCGGGAAATCAAGAAGTTGAAACTCAGTAAAATACCAATTGTAAAAGTTCGTTGGAACTCACGGCGAGGACCGGAATACACCTGGGAGCGAGAGGATCAGATGAAACAGAAATACCCTCACCTATTCTCCAACCAGACTAACACCAACAACACGAACTGAATTTCGGGACGAAATTTCTATTAACTGGGGGATGATGTGACACCTCGCATATTCCAGGTCAGCGCTTATATTATTTTAAATAATAATATGTTTTATTATTTCATACGTGGCACTAGAATAATTGTATTTAGTGTGACACGTGGCACAACAGCTAGAATACATCGATAATTCGAGGAATTATCGCACAACACTCGCACGTGTCTTGAATAACGAACGTTGGTGAAAGGATCAAATCACAGTACACTTTCTCTGCACTTAGGTTCTAGGGAATCTAAAATATTGGGAACAATGATTAAATGTCGAGAAACGATGATCGTAATCGAAAAATACGCGAAAATCGGTTCAAAACAAGAAAACTAGGTTTATTGGGCTTCTCTGGAACTCATCGCGGTACGCGATGTTCCCACAGGAGGAATCATAGCGGTACGCGACAGGCATCGCGGGGATTTGCTCCCGAAATTCTTCACGGTACGCGGAGATTATTTTAAACCTTCATCGCGGTACGCGACAGGTGCCAGTCGACAAATCTTTATAAAATCAAGACCACCATGCCTATTAACTCCACTCTTCACCATTCTCCGGTACTATACACCAACTTCGACTATTCCTCACTGATTTGACACCAAGGAAGCCATTGGAGGACTTCTTGAAGCTCCACATTGGAGGATTGAAGCTTGTTTGTCACTTGGAAGCTCGAAGAACCACCACCACCTTACGATCGCTGAAGTTCCTTGCTATCCAGAAGCTTTAGAAGCCGTTATCACTATCATCTTGAAGATCTAGGAGCTTTAGAGGTAGTCTTTACATCTCTTGTGGTTTAATATCACTACTACACACACATACAAGTGTTAAAACCCACATGCAAGCACCCTTGATGCACATGCACGAATTTTAGTTCTGGGTTTGATGATGTTTACATGATATTTGATGATCTATGATGATTAGATGATGAATCTTTACATTCCATAATGATGTGGTTATGATAGGATGGTCATAGTAGCTAAAATGATGGTTTTAGTAACATGAATGTATGATCTAGGTGGTTTTACACTATTGTGGATATTGAAATGATGTTAGGAATATTATTGATGACGATTTGCAAGACTAGAAATGGTTGATTTGTCAATATTTGATCATTTGGTGAATATTGCTAATTTTAGTAACTTTAATGCTACAAAGTATGTAATTTTGATGAAATGGTCACATTTGTATGTTTAGATCTATAAGTTATATTTAAAATGATATTTAGAAGTTAATATGATGGTTATTGGATGCATTGGAATGATTAAAATTGCTAATAGTATGATATTTTGTTAACTTTATTTTACAATTTGGAGTATAGGAGCATGCTAGTCATAATGGTTATGATTAAATACTTATTTAAGGCTAATATGATGAAATTATGATAAGAATTGTATCTAGACATAATGATATATGCATATCTTGTAACTTTATAATTATGGTAACTTTTACGCGCAAAACATGCTAAACCGACTATGTGTAACTATGTGCAATGTGATAACATGCTCATTTAGGATAAACACGCATATTAGAATAATCGGAATGTGGTTTATGCATGAATTGACTAATGTGGAAATTTTCCTTATGGAAATGATCATTGGTATCCGTACACTCCACACGACACTAAACCGCATGTTACACGCACATTTGATCCAAAACCGTCACCAACGGGTCGTTAGGTCAAACACGGTTAACACGGTCAACACGACCCACATAACAACTTGGAAGTTGTTAGACACGAACACGGTCCTGTGAGACCCACATATATGCAAACACAAACTTACAACACCTATGTGATATAGGTAACTACTAGCCGGAGAGCTACACTGTTCTTGTAAGAACACGCACTTCTCAAACTCAGGTGAGTTTACGGCCCCACTTTACTCTTTAACTGTTTTGCTAAACTATTGGGGTGAGAATACAATGCAACTGTTTTAGATATATGACTGGTATGTTGTGAAAACCATTTTCGAGTGTAACTATTATCGCTTAAAGTCCTCACTTATCCTTACCGTTAGTTGTGTAGACAAACGAGTCGTAATTACGTAGTACTACTGGGTTTGACTAGCCCCACTCGGCACCAATGTTGACTGGAGGTCATAACGAGTGTAATTTCGATGTGAATTGCGAGTTCAGCGATGACTCGCGGAGGCAAACGGAAACAGTCTAGTTTCGGTAAGATGAACTGACACACTCCACGGATCGTAGTATCCAACAAACAACTTAACATACCCAGTATATGTCTGTTTACTTTTCTGTCTGTCTAAACCTGTGAACTCACCAACTTGTTAGTTGACACTTTTCGCATGTATTCTCAGGTAATTAATGGAGCACACGCTAGGATGCGCACAAGGAAGCTTTAAGGAGTCTGGCTTGCATATAGACTCTTGTCCTAGGCATTGTGTGCATTGGATGTGTTTTAAAACAATTTAAACTATGTAGTGTCTGTTAAACAATTTACTTTCCGCTGCAAACTTATTTACTTATGATGTTGAAACATTTTCCGCTGCATATTAAATGAAACTATGTTATTTTGCAAATCTGTGTGAATGTGAAACTCATATAGAGTCGTTCTATATGACCATGAGCTGTGATCCTGGCCACGTCACACCCACGTGGACTGACACCACGAGTGGGAATTTGGGGGTGTGACAGATGGGATACTCGGCCAACTCAAAAATCAGCCCATCGATACTAGTAGTATCGATGGGGCTCCTTCCCATTTCTCTTCGCCGTCACTCATGATATCCCTAGCCTCTTTGGATCTGATCTACCTTGGATGAACCTAAGCTAGACCATTAACTTGATTCCAGGTCGTGAGGGTGCAGGTTAAGGACAATAGGATCGATGAAAGTCAAAGTTGACAACCAAGGATGCCATCGATACTATTAGTATCGATGGGGAGGATAAAATCGATACAAGGCCTTCGACACAGTTAATTTCGATGCCCATTGAGTCCAGTCACTTGGAGAGTGTCGAGATTGTTAATGTCGAAGGATCTGCATCAGCCAAAGGTTGTCGAACATACTAAGTTCGATTAATGAACTTCATGCAAAATCTCATCCATCGATGCTATCTTTCCCAGCAGCTCCTATGTCGATACTAACCCAACAGCTTGATCTATGTCTTTCCAAGCCTCACAAACTTAATTTAAGCTTATCCAAAAGAGTTCCCAAGTGATTTCATGAGGATTCTTGTTCTTTAATTCATGAAATCGTAGTTCAAAGTCCAAGACTTTCCGGGTTTAGAAAACCCTTTTATTCCGAAAGTTTCTGCTTGTAACACCCGGAAATTTCAGATAAATTGCGACTCTTACATCCTTTACATTTCACATTCATACTTGTTTCATTTCATTTAATTATGTTTAATTAGATGAGTCAAACACAAACAACTGCGAAACGATAGTTAGAGGAACCATCGAATCGTACATTGCACATTGGTGTTGGAAACCAAGTGTGGCAAACACAAACACAAACGCAAAACAATAATTCGAGGAATTATTGGATTGTGCATTACATGTTGATTATGTTTAATGAATCATGCAAATGGTTCATAACGACGAACACAAACTATCAAAGATAATTCGGGGAATTATCGAAACACACTCGAGTCTCACGAACGTTGGTGATCAAACAATAATCAAACAAACTTATGTGTTACTATGTGAATAAGTTGTAAACATGTATTGGATGTTTAGGATAAACGTTAAGGATCGAACACGAACGAAATCGAATCAACAAAATCGAAAAACTGAAATTTGAGGCCTTCGCGGTACGCCGAGACTCCTCGGCAAAGATCTTGGCAGTACGCGAAGCAGGAGCGGGAATTTGAATCTCGAAATCCTTGGCGGTACGCCAAGGCCATGAACGATCGGCCTTGGCGGTACGCGATGAGTCCCAAACGACAAAACTTTATAAAAACCAACCCCATTCACTTTCTATTCGGTTTCTTTACAATTTCTCCGAACTTCTACCCTCTCACTCTCGACCAATTCCTCTACCAAACTCATTCCAACCCCTAATAAATCACCCTTAAGCCATTTCCTTCATCCCTTGGTGATTTTGGAGTCCTTGGAGCTTGGAGGAGGAGCAAAGAACCTAGAAACAACCATCAACCACTAAATCTTCATCATCAGCAGCTATCCTCACTGAATCTTGGCTTCTAAGGTAGTCTTATGAGTTTATATAGTGTTAGATCGAACATGCAATGGGTAAAAACCCACATGCATGAACATCCACCCACATGCAACTCCATGTGGCTATTGTGCACGAATTTGTTGGTGATTTAGTGTGATATTGATGTAGATCTACTGATTTTAGAGTATAGGATTGATTGTATTGAGTTTTGACAGGTTGTATTGTTGATTTTGACATACTTGCTATAAAAGGAAACTTTTATGTTGCATGTGATGGATTTGTGATGATCTAGACATGTTAGACATGTCTAGATGTTATCAAATGCATATTGAAGTGTTTAGAAACACATACATGATTTTTGTAGAACTTACTAATTATGGAAACTTTTTTAAATCAAAAGAGGGATTTTGATGTTTTAACGTATTTTGGTGATTTGTGATTCTTGAAATATGTTTAAGAATGATTTCTAAGCATATTGGAAACTTTGATCTTTGAAAACGGACATTTAAACATATACTTACCATTTTAGGAAACTTTATTTGGGGCAAAATGCCATAAACGGTGATTTATGCGCAAACATACGTTTTAAGTGCTAAACGTATTTTTATAAACAATACTAGAAGTATTAATTCTATGAAATGGGATTTCATAACTATATTTTCCAAAAATAGAAACTTTCTAAAATATAGAAACTTTCCCGAAACGGAAATGTTATGAGTTTCGAAACATGACTCTTGTGAAAACATCATGATTAGAGTCGTAGGATGCATGTTGATGTCTTACTTGCATTTATGACACATAATCGAACTAAACACATAAAACGTGTCACCAACGATTCGTCGAGTCAACACAAGTCGACACACACACACACTCGGTTGAGCACACCAATACTAGTTGTATGGGATAAACACACCACAAAACACATACTTGCACCTATATGGTTATAGGTGCATACTAGCAGGTGCTAGCATTCGCAAGTCGCGAACACATACATACCGGAACTGCTTTACCAGGTGAGTTCACGACTCCTTTTTTATCTTTTCTACCTTTGGGGGAGAAAACACTGCATGATAAACTGTTTTTGATACAACAACTTATTTTGATTACGTATGGACATGCTTTATCACTATATATATATATATGTGTGGCACTCATCACAAACTCAAAGTCCTCGCAAACACACCTAAGACCGTTAGTAGAGCGGAGCGCCTAGCGTGGTAATCTTGGATAGTACTATTTGGGGCCGACAAGCCCCACCCATCGTGCCTGGGAGGCCAACCCGACTGGAGGTCGGAATGGGTGCAAAATTGACCGATACACTTTGCCATTGTCTTGTGATGGACATGGTGGGAGGCACAACTGTCAGCTTCGGTACGAACCCACATATAATATAACTGTATTAACTAGCTATCAATCGATATTGCATTGTAATGATATGTAATCCAGCAACATTTACTTTAAACATTTTGATGTTTACTGCTTATGAAAAACCTGCGCTCTCACCAACCATTGTGTGACCCTTTTTACTCGCATGTTTTCTCAGGTAACTAAGGCACATGCACGAGGATCTAGGATGCTAGGATGGAGTCCATGCATCGATTTAGTGTCTTAGATCATTTGGGAATATTTAAACATTTGACTTGCTATATAATGATAATTACTTAAACCGCTTCCTCACTATTACTCTTTATTGTTTTGAAAACTGTTTTAATACTGCTTCCGCAACTTATATTTCCAATGTTGTTTTGACAACTTAAACATTTATTTCCGCAATTTATATTTCCAATGGATGTACGTATGCAACCATACATGTAGGTCTCGCAACTATACGACCGGAGACTGCGATCCTGATAGTCACGTCGCGCCCTCAGGAAGGACGGGGTGCGACAGATTGGTATCAGAGATTTCGGTTATTGCGAATTAGGTTTGCATGTAGTGAACTTAGTCTATAACCACTAGTCTCCACACACACATAGAGTGTTAGTAGTAATAGTACTAGCATACATGATCATTTATTATTTTCATACATGATTGTATGCATACACTTAATTACGCGCATTCGAGATATGGCGTCATCATCATCAACGTATGTCTTTGCACATGATGAGGAGGAGCCAATAGCTCCAGTACTACCCGCATCACCTCTACTAGTGACCGTAGAGACACCTGAGCAGCATCCCCTATCATCAGATGATCCCGTGGAGGATTCGGACGAGGAATCCTGAGGAAGATTCTGATGAGGATCCTGACGAGGATCCTGAGGAGGACCCCGTGGAGGAGTCACCGGACAATGCATCACCCATACTCGAACCACCCGAGCCCAAGAGGCAGTGTCTTGAGTCGGATGTTAATGCAAGAATGACTCGGGGCCTGGCCTGGGCAGACGATCGAATCGAGTGTCTTGCAGAAGAACTGAGATATACAAACATTCGACATGTAGAACTCTGTAGCAAAGTCAACAAGATGGATCAGGATATGACCCAATTGATAGCTATATTCCAGGCAGCCGAAGACCGGGCTACCATCACTGAAGCTAGAATCGAAGAGCTAGACAACAGGGCTGCCATTCCAGACCCGGAAGGGTCTGACACTGAGGAAGAGGAACCAACAAAGGATGCGGATTTTGATTCCACTATCGATAATGCCTTCGATTAGCTTAGCATAAACCTAGTAGAGATGGGTTGTGTCTCTGTACTGGATATTTTGGAATCTAATATTTTGGTATTAAATGTATTGTAACCAGCACGACTTATTATATATCAAGACTATTATCTGTTATTGAAAATCTTAACTATGCAAACTTATATATGTTCCCTTTACGTACCAACCGCACATATAATCTTAATTCTTGGGAACACTCTAATGCTTATTCTTGCTATGAAGATCATGGCTGGAAGACGCGGAGGGTGAAGAAATGCGGGAGGACGTGGGAACATCAGCCTGACACCAGCTGAACTGAATGCATTCATCAACGAACGATTTGAAGAGGCACTTGCTGCACGGGAAGCTACCCGCAATCAAAACCAACTGAATCAAGGTGACAAATATAATTATGAATTCACCTTGCACCATAATCACTCGTTTCCATTTCAACGTGTTTATTTGATACTGAACCAAATTCTATTATTTGCATATCTTAGGAGCAAATCTTAACCCACCTCCCTGCACATTCAAAATGTTTCTGGACTGCAAACCCCATTCATTCAATGGCACTGGGGGGCCATTGGGCTATTACGCTGGATGGAAAAGGTGGAGTCGGCCTTTGCCATGAGTGACTGCAGGAATGAAGACATGGTCAAGTTTGCTACTGGAACTCTTGAGGGAGCTGCCCTCACTTGGTGGAATGCAAACGTTCAGAATGTAGGACTTGATGCAGCCAACACCCTACCTTGGGAGGATTTCAAAAGGATGACGAACCACGAATATTGTCCTCGCGGTGAAGTGCATAAGCTGGAAACGGAATTCTGGAACCATAAGATGGTTGGTTCCAAGATCGAGGCATACACTGCTCGATCATATGAGCTGGCACATCTGTGCCCGGAAATGGTGACACCGGCCTACAAGCACATCGAGAAATACATTGAGGGACTGCCCCCCTCAAATTCAGGGAATGGTACTTTCTACTGACCCCATTACCCTGCAACAAGCCATGCGACTGGCCCACAAGCTCACTGATTCAGCCGTCGCACAAGGACTCTTACCACCTCGTGGTGCTGTAGCCAAACCGGCCGATAACAAATGCAAATGGGACAACACCCTGAGCAAACCTTCCACCCTTCAACCACCACCACAACAACGTAAGTTTGGGCCACCTCAAGCTTACACTCCACCCATCCCAACCAATCAAAACTCAGGAGCCTATGCAGGCAAGCACCCCAAGTGCAACAAATGCAACTTACACCATGCCTTGGGACAGTGTGGCTCTATCCGATTCCAACGGTGTGGAAAAGGAGGACACCCCGCTAAAGATTGCATAGGTGAGATACTGGCAAAAACCCCCACAACCACAACAACAGCAACTTGAAGCACCAAAGGGCTGCTTCAAATGTGGAAAGCCAGGGCACTTCAAGAAGGATTGCCCTTATCTGAAGAACAACAACAACAATGGGAACAACAATGGTCCGAAAGGACGAGCCTTCGTGATCGGGGCTAAGGAAGCCAGAAGTGACCCCAACCTTGCAACATGTACGTATCTCCTAAACGATCATTACGCTTCTATATTATCGATACTGGTGCTGAGAAAAAAGTTTTATATCTAAGGATTTTAGTGACATACTTGCCATAACCCCAACACCCTTAGAGGTTGAATATACCGTAGAGCTAGCTGATGGTGAACTGATTGTAACTAAGCACATTCTGAAGGAATGCAGTTTAGAGCTAGTAAACCATAAGTTTAAGATTGACCTCATGCCAGTTACACTAGGCAGTTTTGATGTCGTAGTAGGCATGGATTGCTTGTCTGACAACCAAGCTGAAATCATTTGCCACGAAAAGGTTGTGCGCATACCTCTCCCTAGTGGAGAAACCCTAGACATCAACGGTGAAACGAGAGACACTCCTCTGAACATTATCTCGTGCATGAAAGCTCACAAATGCCTACGAAAGGGATACACAACCATACCGGCGCTTATCACCGACAAGACCGAAAAAGAAAGAAAATAAAAGACATCCCAGTCGTATGCGACTATCCTGCCGTATTCCCTGAGGATCTACCAGGACTACCACCACCTCGACAAGTGGAGTTCCGCATAGAACTCGTGCCAGGAGCAGCACCTATCGCACGAGCACCCTATCGACCTGCACCTTTGGAGATGCAGGAACTGTCCAACCAACTGCAAGAACTATTGGACAAGGGTTTCATTAGACCAAGCTTCTCACCGTGGGGAGCTCCGGTCTTGTTCGTAAAGAAGAAGGATGGCACATTCCGTATGTGCATCGACTATCGGGAATTGAACAAAGTCACAATCAAGAACCGTTACCCCTTATCTCGCATAGACGATCTATTTGATCAGTTGCAAGGATCGAGTTACTACTCCAAGACGGTCTGCGATCTGGGTACCACCAGTTGAGAATTCAAGAAGAAGATATCCCCAAGACAGCTTTTCGCACTCGGTACGTCCATTACGAATTTTTGGTCATGCCATTCGGGCTAACTAATGCACCTGCAGTATTCATGGACCTCATGAATAGAGTGTGCAAACCATACCTCGACAAGTTTCTCATTGTGTTCATTGATGATATTCTTATCTACTCGAAGACTCAGGAAGAACACAAAGAGAATCTTCAATTGGCTCTTGAACTCTTACGACAGGAGAAGCTGTATGCTAAACTCTCAAAGTGCGACTTCTGGATTCGAGAAGTCCAATTCTTGGGTCATGTTGTTAATGAACAAGGGATTCATGTGGATAAATCCAAGATAGAGGTGATCAAGAACTAGGAATCATCGAAGACCCCAACTGAAGTGCGACAATTCCTAGGCTTGGCAGGCTATTATCGACGATTTATAGAAGGATTTTCTAAACTAGCCCAAACACTTACAGCCTTAACCCATAAAGAGAAGAAATATCTCTGGACTGACAAGCAAGAAGCTACATTCCAACTTCTCAAACAGAAGATCTGTAGTGCACCTATCTTGTCTCTTCCTGATGGAATAGACGACTTCATAGTATACTGCGATGCTTCGATACAAGGACTCGGCTGTGTGCTGATGCAGCGAGAGAAGGTGATTGCATATGCTTCTTGACAACTGAAAGTCCACGAGAAGAACTACACCACCCACGACTTGGAACTTGAAGCCGTCGTATTTGCACTCAAGATCTAGAGACACTACCTGTGTAGTACAAAGTGTACGATATACACTGATCATAAGAGTCTCCAACACATGTTCGAGCAGAAGGAACTGAACATGCGATAGCGTCGCTGGCTCGAACTACTAAATGACTACGAGTGTGCTATCAAGTATCACATAGGGGTGTTCAAAAATATCCGTATCCGAATCCGAATATCCGAAAATCCGAATCCGAATCCGAAAATCCGAATCCGAAATATCCGAAAAAATCGGATATCCGGAAGTTCGGATATCCGAAATTTCGGATTCGGATTCGGATACCTATTTTGAAAATTTTCGGATAGTTCGGATATCCGATATCCGAAATAGTTTTTTATTTCAGATATTTTTTCGGATATTCGGATTTTTTTCGGATATCCGGATTTTTTTTCGGATATCCGGATATTTTTCGGATATCCGGATAATTTTCGGATATTTGGATATCCGAAATATATATTTTTAAATTTTTTATTTTTTTTTTCTGATTTCGGATATCCGAACTTCGGATATCCGAAATTTCGGATTCGGATTCGGATAGTGAAAATCACTATCCGAAAGTTTCGGATATCCGAAAATGAACACCCCTAGTATCACACGGGGAAAGCCAATGTAGTGGCCGATGCCCTAAGTCGGAAGAATACCTCGAAACCCAAGAGGATACGAGCTTTACAACTTACCATCCATCACAATCTCCCTGAACAGATACTTAATGCCCAAGTTGAGGCACTTAAAAAAGAAAACCTAGTGGCCGAATCACTATGGGGAATGGAGAAACAACTTGAAGTAAAAGCCAATGGCTTATACTATTTCATGGAACGCGTCTGGGTTCCACATCATGGAAACTTATGAGACCTTGTGATGGACGAGGCTCATAAGTCTCGATATTTCATTCACCCTGGATCTGATAAGATGTATCATGATCTGAAGGTCCTTTATTGGTGGTCAAACATGAAAGCCGATATCGCCACATATGTGAGCAAATGCTTGACTTGTGCCAAAGTCAGGGTTGAGTACCAGAAGCCATCTGGATTACTCACGCAACCAAAGATCCCTATGTGGAAGTGGGAACAGATCTCCATGGATTTCATTACCAAATTACCCCGTTCTCCTAGTGGATGTGACACAATCTGGGTGATTGTGGCTTGACTGACCAAGTCAGCACATTTCCTTGTGATCAAGGAAAATGACAAAATGGAAAAGCTAGCCAGAATCTACGTTAAGGAAGTAGTCTCGCGTCATGGAGTGCCAATCTCCATCATATCTGATAGAGACGCTAGATTCACTTCTAACTTCTGGATATCATTACAAAAGTCGCTTGGTACGCGGTTGGGTATGAGTACAGCATACCACCCACAAACTGATGGCTAGAGCGAACACACGATACAAACTCTCGAAGACATACTACGAGCGTGTGTAGTAGACTTCGGCAACAGCTGGGAAACTCACCTACCGTTGGTAGAGTTTTCCTACAACAACAGCTATCACACGAGCATAAAAGCAGCGCCTTTTGAGGCACTTTATGGCAGGAAATGCCAATCACCCATCTGTTGGTCAGAAGTGGGCGACAGTCAGCTCACTGGCCCTGAACTCGTGCACGAAACAACCGAAAAGATTGGGCAAATCAGAAATCGTATGGCAGCAGCTCGTGATCGTCAAAAGTGCTATGCTGACAAACGCTGAAAGCCTCTAGAATTTCAGGTAGGAGACAAAGTCCTTCTGAAAGCTTCGCCATGGAAAGGCGTTATTCGTTTTGGGAAACGAGGCAAACTGAACCTACGGTATATTGGACCATTTGAGATCCTAAAGAGGATTGGTCCGGCGGCATACCAACTCAACCTACCAGCCGAACTCGATGGAGTTCACAACGTGTTTCATGTCTCGAACTTGAAAAAATGTTTATCCGATGAGACACTTGTGATTCCACTGGACAAGATCCAGGTGGATGAACAACTACGGTTTGTGGAAGAACCGGTAGAAATCATGGACCGAAAGGTCAAACAACTCAAGCAAAGTCGGATTCAGATTGTCAGAGTCCGATGGAACTAGAAACGTGGAACTGAATTCACGTGGGAACGTGAATATAAGATGATGCGCAAATATCCCCACCTTTTCAAACAAGCAACGTCGAACGCCGAAAACAACGGATAAATTTCGGGACGAAATTTCTTTCAACAGGGGGATGATGTGACAACCAGAAAATTTTGTTTCTCAAACACTACCAACAACAACCAAATTTCAGGACGAAATTTCTTTCAACAAGGGGATGATGTGACACCCGGCAATTTTAGGTAAATTGCGACTCTTATATCCTTTACATTTCCCATTCATACTTGTTGCATTTCATTTAATTATGTTTAATTAGATAAGTCAAGCACAAACAACTGCGAAAAGATAGTTAGAGGAACTATCGAATCATACATTGCACATTGGTTTTGGAAACCATGTGTGGCAAACACAAACACAAACGCAAAACAATAATTCAGGGAATTATTGGATTGTGCATTACATGTTGATTGTGTTTAATCAATCATGCAAACGGTTCATAACGACGAACACAAACTATCAAAGATAATTCGAGGAATTATCGAAACACACACGAGTCTCACGAACGTTGGTGATCAAACAATAATCAAACAAACTTATGTGTTACTATGTGAATAAGTGCTAAACATGTATTACATGTTTAGGGTAAACGTTAAGGATCGAACACGCACGAAATCGAATCAACAAAATCGAAAAATTGAAATTTGACGCCTTCGCGGTACCCTGAGACTCCTCGGCGAAGATCTTGGCGGTACGCAAAGCAGGAGCGGGAATTTGAATCCTGAAATCCTTGGTGGTAAGACAAGGCTATACACGATCGGCCTTGGAGGTACGCAACGAGTCCCAGTCGACAAAACTTTATAAAAACCAACCCCATTCACATTCTGTCCGGTTTCTTTGCAATTTCTCCGAACTTCTACCCTCCCTCTCGACCAAATCCTCTGTCAAACTCATTTCAAACCCTAATAAATCATCCTTAAGTCATTTCCTTCATCCTTTGGTGATTTTGGAGTCCTTGGAGCTTGAGGAAGGAGCAAAGAAGCTAGAAACGACCATCAGCCACTAGATCTTCATCATCAGCAGCTATCCTCTTTGAATCTTGGCTTCTAAGGTAGTTTTATGAGTTTATGTAGTGTTAGATCGAACATGCAATGGGTAAAAACCCACATGCATGAACATCCACCCACATGCAACTCCATGTGGCTATTGTGCATGAATTTGTTGGTGATTTTGTGTGATATTGATGTAGATCTACTGATTTTAGAGTATAGGATTGATTGGATTGAGTTTTGAGAGGTTGTATTGTTGATTTTGACATAATTGCCATAAAAGGAAACTTTTATGTTGCATGTGATGGATTTGTGATGATCTAGACATGTTAGACATGTCTAGATGTTATCAAATGCATATTGAAGTGTTTAGAAACACATTTGGGTATTTGATTTGGTGAAAAACATGATTTTTGTAGAACTTACTAATTATGGAAACTTTTTGATATCAAAAGAGGGATTTTGATGTTTTAACGTATTTTGGTGATTTGTGATTCTTGAAATATGTTTAAGAATGATTTCTAAGCATATTGGAAACTTTGATATTTGAAAACGGACATTTAAACAGATACTTACCATTTTAGGAAACTTTATTTGGGGCAAAATGACATAAATGATGATTTATGCGCAAACGTTACGTTTTAAGTGCTAAACGAATTTTTATAAACAATACTAGCAACATTTATGCGCAAAATTGATCAATAAAATTTGCCATTGTCTTGTGATGGACATGGCGGGAGGCACAACTGTCAGCTTCTGTCACACCCCAAGCCGGCAGGCTGGATCGACTTTCCCGTCGGGCGGAAGGTTTTCGGGGCGCGATATCGTTTGATAATCAAAATGATCAAATTGTTTGTATAGCACATGATATATAAATGAGAAATGTTAATCATGACAATGATATAGAATTACATTGTTACTCATAATTTAACTAAGTAAATCTATCCAAAAGAATCAATGAGTTTCTATCTTGTAACTGTACAAGATTTACAAAAGTTGATTCACTGTTCTGTCATTCAAAAGTATGTTCAACACAAAATGTAGCTAGGTCTTCTAAAAGTCCACTAGCTAAACCCCTGATGTCTGGTGACTAAACCTGTTCGTCACCTGAGAAAACATGTATTTAAACAAAGTCAACACTAGGTTGGTGAGTTCATAAGTTTGGTAATTGAAAACATTGATTTGATCACATTCACAGTCACAATGTCATACATGATTCTTGTTAATGTTTGATTCATCTGTTCGCACAATGGCCTCTCCATAGTTATATTTACAAGTGACATTTCATCCCATCAAGCATGCTTATATATAGGGCATACGAAAGGGTCGAGCCTACAACCCGCCCAGACACCATCCCACCATATGCTCAATAGAATTCCACACCACTTGTAATTACAACTATAGATATCCATTTCCATCTCACATGTTCAACCCGTTTGATGTTCACCCATCTGTTTATGTTCATCTCCCAATGTGTTATATGTAGAATAATATAGTACGAGGGATTTAATTATCAACCCGAAGTATTGATAAACCCTCAAATTTTTTAGGAAAATAGATTAATTTAATCTTATCCTTGTTATTATTCTCTCGTTTGTGGGGTTAACTGTTAGTCACTACTAATGATAGAAGTCTTAGTTAACCAATTGATATATGTTCTCCGCTTATAGTGCATAGAGCCTAAAAGGAATCCATTGTAATCCTCACGTAATCAGACTACAATGCATCCGATTTACCTCTACCACTTTGAGGTTCCCAATGACTTCAACGAAACTACTACCAGTAATGTGACATGAGAGAAAATTAATTCCTCAGTCTACTAGTCAATAGAATCGAAGGATGAATTACAATTATCACTGCAGATTAATATCACCATGTGTCGCTTACCAGACCCTGACTGTCGTAGCCCTGTCACCGGTCATACGTTACCGGCCAAATGATAAATACGATCAACATACCAGCCCTACAAGCCGGAGGTTTGTCAAACCTATGGTACCACTATGCTATCGTCGGTTTAGTCACGTCAAACTAACTGGTAAACGATTCTTTGTGAGGGACTTACAATGATCAACTTGAATACATGAACACATGATTGTTGTGATATAATACAGACAGTTCAATAGTAATCAATTGTTGTTGTGTTCACCAATGTTGTTTGTTCTCAATGTTGTGTGTTATCGTTGTTTTTTACAGAGTTATATAAGAACTTGTCTTATTTCACAATGTTAGATGCTGTGAAAATGATGTTGTTATCATGAAGTTACGTTATCATGATTGTCATTCTTGTTGTTCCATGGTTTCACCCTGTTGCCACTACAGTGTTGTATGAGCTAGTCTTACTACACTTAGTCGGCTCAGGTGGTGGATGCTGTTTGTTTCGTGTTATCTCATAGTCTTCACCGAGTTGTATCCTTAGTGCTATAAGATCTTGTCTTATTACACTTAGTTAACTCTGGTCGTAAATGATATTATGAAGATATGTTATCTTCATATCATTCTTGTTTGTTGTTGTAGTTGTCAGCATTTTAACTTGTGATCATCTTGTTTGTTCATGTAGGAATAATTAAGTGTTATAGGATAGAATCTTACAACTACATTATTCTACTGTGTTGATGATTCATGAAGTTACATTATCATGTTTCATCCTAGTTGTCTCTGTCATGTTATAATCATACAAGCATGCATACAATGATAAGCGATAATAAGTCAAGCAATATCATCTAAATCATAGTATAAACAATATGTTGTACTAAAACTTTTAAGTAAATAAAAGATTTAGCATGTTTCTCAGCCCCGAGAGTTAAAATCAGTTAAGATTAGAAAAGGGGGTATATGAACTCACCTTGAAGTTGTTGTGGTTGACTTAGTTCTAGCAAGAAATGCACGCGTTCTTTGTTGTACTTGATGTAGTTTTCATGATCCTGTATTGATTTCACGTTGTTTGCAACTTATAAGTATAAATTATAGGGATTCGTGTGTGTGTATGTGTTAGCCCTGATGTTGGCTAACACTCCTAGGTCCTGGTCAACATTCGGCCTTGATTCACTTGTTATAGATTATGTTAACACTTTACTACTTTTAGTTATTACGATGATATGTCTTTATGTTTCACTTGCCTTAACTCATTCTTGAAATTTCAACACCTCATCATTATATGTCAGTGGGTTTCTCCTCAGATCGGTTGTACTTTTAGGTAGAGGATGAGTGTAGCTTGGATTTGGCTCCAAGATTGCAAGATTTCATCAAGTATTGAGTGAGATCTTTGGATTTGAAGTTTGAAACTTCTAGAGAGAGAAAGTTCCGAAAAAATGGGTTTAGAGAGAGAGGATGAGAGAATTAAATGAGGTAGTTGACTCATTAAAGGTATTTATACCCCGAGGGTGTTCGGGTTCGTTTCGTTTGCTCGGTTCTCGAATTTAAATAAAAGATTTTATTTTTAGGTTTTAAAGGTTGTGATTCCTAATAAATGTTTTGTATTAATTTTCCTTATTTTATTATCGTTCGAATCGTTTATAAATTTCGTTTCGTCATATCACGTCACCTTTGCGTGTATTCGTTTGAATCGTCACCCGAACGAACACGACGATGGCTTCACTTTCTGATTCTTGTTTTCTACTTTTCAGTCATCATTTCTGAACATTAAACTCACAGATATGTTTGTGTAAATCGTCACTCACGCAAACACACTGTGAGTTCCTTATTCTGAAACAACACCGCACTTAGGTTTTGAATTGTGTTTCCTCACTGACGGACTCAACTAAACTTCCTGTTTTCACATTGAAAATCTTGAATTCACTTTGTTTTCGTACTGAGTTGTCGCCCATCTGATTCCTGTCATCTATGGATATCAGATCACAACCGATATGTTCTTGTCATTCGTTTGTACATTGTTGTTTCTCTTGAGTTGTTGTATTAACTGTACTTAAGTTTTCACTTAAATACATACAACTGGTTGTTTATCGTGAGTTGTTGTACTTACTGTGTTTAAGTTTTCACTTAAACACGTACAACTGTTGCTTGTTTTCTGAGTCCTGTTATCATGCAACTGTTTACACATTGTATTTACACACAGTAAATAGTGAAAGTACACGTACTGTACGGACTTGCCGGACGATCAGGTACTGAATGTCACAGTCTCCCCTTGTTAAAGAAATTTCGTCCCGAAATTTAAGCAACATTCTCGGGCACTACTTCTTCAAACAGGTGGGGATACTTTGTCTTCATGTGATCCTCACGCTCCTAGGTAAATTCTGGTCCGCGCTTGGAGTTCCAACAAACCTTTACAATAGGAATACGGCTTCGTTTCAGTCTCTTGACTTCACGATCAATAATCTCTACAGGTTCTTCAATGAAATGTAATTGTTCATCCACTTGTATCTCTTCCAGAGGTATGATCAATGATTCGTCAGCGAGACAACGCTTGAGATTTGATACATGAAATACATCGTGTACTTCACTGAGTTCATCAGGGAGTCGGAGTCTGTATGCCACAAGACCTATGCGTTGAGTTATCTCAAACGGTCCGACATACCTTGGTGCTAGTTTGCCTTTAACCCCAAAACGAACCACGCCTTTCCATGGGGACATTTTCAACATGACTCGGTCACCCACTTGGAATTCCAAAGGCTTTCGCCATTTGTCTGCGTAACTCTTTTGGTGGCTACATGTTTCTTGTAATCTCTGTTGTATCTGGGCTATCTTATCAGTAGTCTCCTGAATAAGTTCAGGCCCAGTGATTCTATTGTCTTCCACTTCGGTCAAACAAATTGGAGACCGACATTTTCTACCATAAAGTGCTTCAAACGGAGCACATCCGATGCTACTGTGGTAGCTGTTGTTGTAGGAGAACTCGATGAGTGGTAAATGTTTATCCCAACTTCCACCAAAGTCTAGGATGCATGTTCTCAACATATCCTCTAGGGTTTGAATCGTTCGCTCTCTTTGTCCATCCGTTTGTGGATGATAAGCGGTGCTCAAGTTAACACTTGTCCCTAGAGATTGTTGCAATGATTGCCAGAACCGCGATGTAAATCGACTATCCCGGTCAGAAATAATAGATAAAGGCACACCGTGCCGTACTACTATTTCATCGACCTAAAGTATTGCTAGCTTTTCCATCTTGTAGTTTTCTCTGATCGGCAAGAAGTGTGTGGACTTGGTCAATCGATCAACGATGACCCATATAGAATCGTGTCCGCTGGAAGTACGGGGTAGCTGGGTAATAAAATCCATAGTTATTTGTTCCCACTTTCATTGTGGTATCTCTGGTTGTTCCAGCAAACCTGACGGTTTCTGGTGTTTAGCTTTGACCTTAGCACATGTTAGGCATTTGCCCAAATAAGTAGCCACATCCTTCTTCAAACCCGGCCACCAATAAAATGACCTGAGATCTTGGTACATCTTATCAGCACCAGGATGAACAGAATAACGTGTCTTGTGTGCCTCGTCAAGAATGAGTGCTCGAAGTTCATTTTTACAGCCAGGATCCAAACACGATCCTGAAAATAGATAACTCCATCTTGTTTCGTCTCAAAATGTTTCTCGGCTCCACAATCGAGCTCGTTTCTCAAATTGTTTCTTGCCATTGCTTTTTGTTGTGCTTTTATGATTTGATCTCTCTGACTTGTTTGCACAGTCATTCCCATTGCTCGAAAGCGCAAGGGTTTGACTCTTTCCTTCCGACTCAAAGCGTCTGCAACAACATTAGCTTTTCCCGGATGGTATTTGATCACACAATCATAATCGTTGAGGAGCTCAACCCAACGTCTCTGTCTCATGTTAAGCTCCTTCTGATCAAATATGTGCTGTAAACTCTTGTGATCTGTGAAGATAGTGCATTTGGTACCGCACAGGTAATGTCTCCAAATCTTTAATGCAAAGACAACAGCTCCCAGTTCTAAGTCATGTGTTGTGTAGTTTTTCTCGTGTATCTTCAGCTGTTGTGAGGCGTAAGCAATAACTTTGTCTCGTTGCATTAAAACACAACCAAGTCCCTGATGGGAAGCATCACAGTATACTACAAAGTCAATATTGCCTTCTGGGAGTGTTAAGATTGGAGCATTGCACAATCTTTTTTTCAGTGTTTGGAATGCCTCTTCTTATTTCTGTGTCCACACGAATGGTTCACTCTTATGTGTCAACTTTGTGAGAGGCAAGGCTATCTTAGAGAAATTCGAAATGAATCTTCTATAATAACCCACCAATCCCAAGAATGATCTGATCTCTGTCGGTGTTGTGGGCACATCCCAGTTCTTGATTGCTTCAATCTTGGCAGGATCCACATGAATACCATTACTGTTAATCACGTGACCCAAAAACTGAATTTCTCTTGGCCAAAATTCACACTTGGAGAATTTGGCATAGAGTTGCTCGTCTTTCAGGAGTTCCAAGACTGTCCTGAGATGTTGTTCATGTTCCTTCTTGCTTCTTGAGTAAATCAGTATATCATTAATAAAGACGGTAACGAACTAATCTAGGTACGGCTTGCACACCCGGTTCATTAGATCCATGAACACTGCCGGTGCGTTCGTCAGTCCGAATGGCATCACAATGAATTCGTAGTGACCATATCGGGTACGAAATGCCGTCTTGGGTATGTATTCCTCTTGAATCCAGAGCTGGTGATAACCTGAATGCAGGTCTATCTTTGAGAAGTATTGAGCTCCCTGTAACTGATCAAACAGATCATCAATCCTCGGTAACGGGTACCGATTCTTGATGGTGAGTTTGTTGAGCTCTCTGTAATCGATGCACATTCTGAAAGATCCATCCTTCTTCTTGACAAAGAGAACCGGGGCTCCCCACGGTGAGAAACTCGGTCGAATGAATCCTTTATCTAGTAGCTCTTGTAATTGATTGGACAGTTCCTGCATTTCGGATGGTGCGAGTCTATAAGGAGACTTAGCTACAGGAACCGCTCCTGGAATTAAATCAATTCGGAATTGCACAGATCTCTCCAGAGGCAATCCCGGTAAGTCATCCGGAAACAAGTCCACAAAGTCTTTCACAATCGGAACATCTTGAATCTTGATCGCTTTCTTGTCTTTCTCTACCACGTGAGCTAGGAATGCGATGCATTGTTTTCTTAAGTACTTGCGAGCCTTCATGCAGGATATTATCTTGACACTGCGGTTTGCTTGATCTCCGTGAATTTCCAAGACTTGATTGTTCTCTACTGGAATACGTAGTAGCTTTTCGGAACAGACGAACTCAACTCTGTTAAGAGATAGCCAATCCATTCCGACAATGATATCGAAACTGCCCAATTCCATTGGTATCAAATCGATGGAGAATGTGTGATCGCCAAGTGTTAGTGGGCAATTCCTAAGTACTGTGTCAAGTGTTATCTGTTTGCCATTTGCTATCTCAATAGTGTAAGGGGAGTCTAAAGATTCCACAACATGATTAAGATGGCATGCAAAGTCGGATGAGATAAAACTCTGATCCGCACCAGTGTCAAACAATATGGATGCATAAACGTCAGATAGGAGAAATGTACCCGTGACCACATTCGGGTCTTGTCGAGCAGCAGCAGCTCCAATCTAAAAGGTTCTATCTCTAGCTACTTGAGTCATTGGTTGATTCTTCTTGGGACAATCCTGAGAAAAATGCCCATGTTCGCCACAGTTGTAGCAAGACCTGTTTCCAGCAGCAGCGGTAGTAGCTGTATTGTTGTTTCTGTTCTGGGCTCCCGTGCCCCGGCATTGATTGGCCCAATGACCAACCTTCCCGCAGTTTTTCACTGTCTGCACTGGGAAGTTGGTGGATGATGATACTGACAGCTGTTGCACAAAGGTGCTGTGCCAGTGTAGGGCTTCTTAATCTGTAGCGGTGGTGGTTGGTTGATCATCGGTGTTTGAGTGGTCGCAGCAAAGTTCTTGACCACTTTCTGCTTCTTAGCCGGGCGTTTATCCGGCTTTCTTGAAGTTCCAACCTTTGCTGATTCAGCTTATTTCTTCAGGGCCCAAGAGGCAACCATCAAGTCTGTCAGTGTTGATGACAGAGTAACAGCCATCTCTAGGGTAGTTGGATGAGCAGTGATGACATGACCTTGAATGCAAGCCGGTAGTCCCCCGACATATCGCTCAATGCGTTTCTCCAGTGTTGGCACTATGTCTGGGGCCAATGTAGCTAAGTCATGAAATCTTGTGGTGTAGGCCAGATGTCCAGCACCAATCATGACAAGGTTGAGTAGCTCAGTTTCAACCTTTTTCAGTTCATTCCTTGGTCAAAACTCTGCCCTCAGCATCTTCTTGAAATCCTCCCAAGGCATAGACAATGCCTCGTCTCTTCCCCTGACTTGGACTTGAGCGTTCCACCAAGTCAGTGCTCTTTTGTTGAATGAACCAGCAGCATATTTCACCTTGTAATGATCAGGGCAGCCACTGATGTCTAGAGTGTTTTCCATCTTCTCGATCCATTGGATCAGTCTGACAGCTCCCTCATTGCCACTAAAGGCCGGTGGCTTGCATCCTACAAAATTCTTGTAGGAGTAGTCCTGTTGAGTTCTGGTGTTGCCACTGCCTTCACCAGATGAGTGGCCTGTGTGGTTGCCACTATTGGAGTTGATCATGTTCATCATGTCAGGGATAACTTCCCTCAGTTGACTGGTCAGCAGTGTGGCCAGTGCAATGGTAGCAGGATTCAACTCGTGGTTGGGTGGTGGCGGAGGAGGAGGTAAATGAGGAGGTGGAGGTGGATGTGGTGGAGAGTCAGGTGGTGTCGGTGTTGAGGAGTGTGGAGTTGAATTTTGTGGTGGTGGCAGTAAAGCTGGTGGTGGTCTTCTTGGCGGCATTCTGATCATAACCGAAAGAAATCGATTAGTGCAGTGATCGAATGCAGAAGACATATGCAAATAGAATCCTATGTTGTATGTTTTCTACATGAGGGTCCCTAGGTTATAGTCTAGGCCAAACTGTTTAAGTAATATGACCTATATTGCTCTATAACCATGGCTCTGATACCAATCTGTCACACCCCGAGCCGGCGGGCTGGATCGACTTTCCCGTCGGGCGGAAGGTTCTCGGGGCGCGATATCGTTTGATAATCAAAATGATCAGATTGTTTGTATAGCACATGATATATAAATGAGAAATGTTAATCATGACAATGATATAGAATTACAAAGTTGAATTACATTGTTACTCATAATTAAACTAAGTAAATCTATCCAAAAGAATCAATGAGTTTCTATGTCGCACCCCGAGAAATCCCGTCCCTTCCGGGGCGCGAGCGGCGGCAGATTGTCAGGATCGCAGTCTCCGGTCACACAACATGCGAGACCTATATGTCTGATTTTGTACGTACATCCAATAACTTGGATAAAATAGCTTAGTAATATCAGAGTTGCGGAAGTAAAATATAAGTTATCAAAACAGTTTAACAATCATAGGTAGCAGAAGCATTAACTTAAAACAGTTTTCAAAACAACACTAGTTTAATGTTTGCGGAAGCGATTAAAGATGGTTAGATAATACAAAAGTAACACGATCAATGTTTAAATATTATCAAATGGCCTAAGACACTACAGTAGATGCATGGACTCCATCCTAGCATCCTAGTCCTTGTGCGCATGCCTTAGTTACCTGAGAAAACATGCGAGTAAAGAGTCAACACAAAGGTTGGTGAGAGCACAGGTTTGTAATCAGCAGTAAACATCAAAATGTTTAAAGTAACTGTTGCAGGTGTATTTTTCAATACAATGCAATATCAATTGATAGCTAGTCAATATGTGTTATATCATACGCGGGTTCGCAACCGAAGCTAACATGCTGCCTCCCGCGATATCCATCCAAGATATGGCAAATGTTGTTTGGTCAATTTTGCACTGTTCCGACCTCCAGTCGGGGTGGCCATATGGCTCGCAACAGTGGGGCTTGTCAGGCCCAAATAGTACTATTCAGAATTACCACGCGGAGCGCTACGCGCTATTAACGGTTCGAGGTGTGTTTAATGAGGACTTATCAGTTTTGTGGATGAATGCCACACATATGCATATACGACATTAGCATGTACAAAAATAACCAAAAGTGTGTAAGTTGTTCAAAACAGTTGTATGCAATGTTTTCTCCCCCGAAGGTAGAAAATGTAAAAAGGGGCCGTGAACTCACCTGATTAGCAGTTCCGGTTAATGTGTGAATGTTCGCGTCTGCGAGAGCTAGCACCTGCTAGTATGCACCTATAACCAGATAGGTGTGAGTATGTGTTTTGTGGTGTGTTGTATCCCATACAACTCCAAGTGTTGGTGTGCTCAACCGAGTGCGTGTGTTAACTAGTGAGACTTGACGAATCGTTGGTGACACGATTGTTGTGTTTATGTGCCTTGATGCACATAAGACACCCAAAATGCATCCTATGACTTATATCACATAAGTTACCATTTTTAGAAAGTTTCCAATTTAGGAAAGTGTGGTTATGAAATCCCATTTCACAACACTAATGACTTCCAATATGTTTACAAAATATGTTTAAACCCCTAAAAGATGTCGTTTGCGCATAAATCACTATTTATGCCGTTTTGCCCAAATAAAGTTTCCTAAAATAGTAAGTGTCGGTTTGAATGCTTGTTTTCACAAATTAAAGTTTCCAATATGCTTAGAAATCATTTCTAAACATATTTCAACAATCAAGGTTCATCAAATCTTTCAAAAACATCGAAAGCCCTTTTTAGATTTACAAAAGTTTCCATTTATAGTAAGTTTTCACAAAATCGAGTTTTTGACAAAATCAAATTTCCCAATGTGTTTCTAAACACTCCAATATGCATTTAACAACATCTAGACATGTCTAACATGTCTAGATTATCACAAATCCAAGATTTGCACATAAAAGTTTCCTTTTATGGCAAGTTCACCAAATCATCATCAAATCGAACCTAGCTTAACCAAAACTCAAATCAAACATTCTAATACTATCAATCAGGAAATCTATAACATCTATTCAACAAATCACCGACAAAAGCGTGTACAATGTTCACATGGAGTTGCATGTGGGTTCTCACCCATTGCATGTGCGATCTAACTATAGATAAACACAAGAAACTACCTTAGAAAGTAGGATTCAATGGAAACAGTGGCTGATGATAATGATCCAACTGTTGATGATAGTTTCTAGCTTCCTAACTCCTTCTCCAAGCTTCAAGGACTCCAAGAACACCTCTAGTTGCAAGGGATGGCTTCAATGATGACTCCAGGAGGTTTGGGTGTTGTTTACAGAGGTTTTTGATCGAGCTTGTGAGTATAAAGTCGGAAGAAAGTGGAAGAGTTTGACTGAAAACGAAATGAGTTGGCTTATATTGAAATTTTGATCTGCATGGCCTTCGCGTACCGCGGAGGCCGATCAAAATTTACTACCGCGTACCGCGATAGGATTTGGGAGTCTCGACTCCCGGTTTGCGCCGCGTACCGCGAAGCCTTTCGCCGAGGGACCGTCGCGTATCGCGATGGGTCCTTTTCCTTGTTTTTCGATTTCGTTGATACGATTTCGCTCGTACTTGATTCCTACGTTTATCCTAAACATCTAATGCACGTTTAAGCATATAAATACAAAGTAGCACATAAATTTGATTGATCACCAACGTTCGTGGGACTCGTGTGTGTTTCGATCATTCCTAGAATTATCGTTGATAGTTTGTGCTCGTGTCTAACGAAGTGTTTGCACGTTTGATTAATCCAAATCAACGTGTAATGCACAATTCAATAATTCCTCGAATTATTGTTTTGTGTTAGTGTTGTGGTTGCCACACTTGGTTTCCAAAACCAATGTGCAATGTACGATTCGAAAGTTCCATGAACTATCGTTTCGTAGTGGTTTGTGTTCAACTCATCTAATTAAACATAATTAAATGAAATGCAACAAGTATGAATGTGAAATGTAAAGAATATAAGAGCTGCAATTTACCTGAAATTTCCGGGTGTCACATTCTATCTTGTAACTGTACAAGATCTACAAAATTGATTCACTGTTCTGTCATTCAAAAGTATGTTCAACACAAAATGTAGATAGGTCTTCTAAAAGTCCACTAGCAAAACCACTGATGTCTGGTGACTTAACCTGTTCGTCACCTGAGAAAACATGCATTTAAACAAAGTCAACACCAGGTTGGTGAATTCATAAGTTTGGTAATGGAAAACATTGATTTGATCACATTCACAGTCACAATGATATCCCACCACATGCTCAATAGAATTCCACACTTGTAATTACAACTATAGATATCCATTTCCATCTCACATGTTCAACCAGTTTGTTGTTCACCTATCTGTTTATGTTCATCGCCCAGTGTGTTATATGTAGAATAATATAGTACGAGGGATTTAATTATCAACCCGAAGTATTGATAAACCCTCAAATGTTTAAGGAAAATAGATTAATTTAATCTTATCCTTGTTATTATTCTCTCGCTTGTGGGGTTAACTGTTAGTCACTACTAATGATAGAAGTGTTAGTTAACCAGTTGATATATGTTCTCCGCTTGTAGTGCATAGAGCCTAAAAGGAATCCATTGTAATCCTCACGTAATCAGACTACAATGCATCCGATTTACCTCTACCACTTTGAGGTTCCCAATGACTTCAACGAAACTACTACCAGTAATGTGACATAAGAGAAAATTAATTCCTCAGTCTACTAGTCAATGGAATCGAAGGATTATTTACAATTATCACTTCAGATTAATATCACCATGTGTCGCTTACCAGACCCTGACTGTCGTAGCCCTGTCACCGGTCATACGTTACCGGCCAAATGATAAATACGATCAACATACCAGCCCTACAAGCCAGAGGTTTGTCAAACCTATGGTACCACTATGCTATCGTCGCTTCAGTCACGTCAAACTAACTGGTAAACGATTCTTTGTGAGGGACTTACAATGATCAACTTGAATACATGAACACATGATTGTTGTGATATGATACAGACAGTTCAACAGTAATCAATTGTTGTTGTGTTCACCAATGTTGTTTGTTCTCAATGTTGTGTGTTATCGTTGTTTTTAACAGAGTTATATAAGAACTTTTCTTGTTTCACAATGTTAGATGCCGTGAGAATGATGTTGTTATCTTGAAGTTACGTTATCATGATTATCATTCTTGTTGTTCCATGGTTTCACCCTGTTGCCACTACAGTGTTGTATGAGCTAGTCTTACTACACTTAGTCGGCTCAGGTGGTGGATGCTGTTTGTTTCGTGTTATCTCATAGTCTTCACCGAGTTGTATGCTTAGTGTTATAAGATCTTGTCTTATTACACTTATTTAACTCACTTAGTGAATGATATTATGAAGATATGTTATCTTCATATCATTCTTGTTTGTTGTTGTTGTTGTCAGCATGTTAACCTGTGATCATCTTGTTGTTTCTTAATGTAGGAATAATTAAGTGTTATAAGATAGAATCTTACAACTACATTATTCTATTGTGTTGATGATTCATGAAGTTACATTATCATGTTTCATCCTAGTTGTCTCTGTCATGTTATAATCATACAAGCATGCATACAATGATAAGCGATAATAAGTCAAGCAATATTATCTAAATCATAGTATAAACAATATGTTGTACTAAAACTTTTAAGTAAATAAAAGATTTAGCATGTTTCTCTGTCCTGAGAGTTAAAATCAGTTAAGATTAGAAAAGGGGGCGTATGAACTCGCCTTGTAGTTGTTGTGGTTGACTTAGTTATGGCAGGAAATGCACGCGCTCTTTGTTGTACTTGATGTAGTTTTCACGATCATGTATTGATTTCACGTTGTTTGCAACTTATAAGTATAAATTATAGGGATTCGTGCGTGTGTATGTGTTAGCCCTGAAGTTGGCTAACACTCCTAGGTCTTGGTCAACATTCGGCCTTGATTCACTTGTTATAAATTATGTTAACACTTTACTACTTTAAGTTATTACTATGATATGTCTTTATGTTTCACTTGCCTTAACTCATTCTTGAAATTTCAACACCTCGTCATTATATGCCAATTAATTGTTTTGACAGGGAATTTAGTAAATCAACCTAAGAATAAACTTCGGTTTATGGTTTAAGACCCCACATGTCGTTCTTGTTAAGCTTGAAACAATTGCTACTTAGTTAATAAATAACAAGGCAACAAACCATCTAAAATTTGATATTTTGAGTTTGTAAAGTTCATTAAACCAAAATTCACCACCTTTGTAGTAAAATATGATTACTATCCATGCATGTTATCTTTGACAACTTGGTTTCTTGTGTTAGTTGCAACCAAACCATGTGGGCCGAATGTTAGGCTAGGCCGAATGAAGTGTGGGCCGAAGTAAAGGGTTTGGGCCGAATGATGTGGGCTTCGGCCGAATGTATGTGGCTGTCCGAACGAGAGGCCGGCCGATCGAATAGAGGAGGGGTAGGCCGAACCAGGCTGGTCGAATGGGTTCCTGTCTTGGCCGAATGACTTCCAGGCGAAGGAGAAGGGCTATCCCAGCAGAATGAAGGGCGAACGAATGAAAGCTTCATTCGGGCGAAGCAAGGGCAGAGCAGTCCTTCGGCCATTTCTTCGTCCATTCCTTCGGCCAATCCAGTCATTCTCTCGGCTTTGGCTCATTCGCCCAACCACCATTCGGTCGAGCTGTAGTTCGAACAACCCCATGATCAAGTGGTGATAAATGATGATGTTCCATGGTAGTGGTATGCAAGGATGGGTTCTCGAGGGTGTAGGATTCGAAGGAGATGGTCTAGAACCGGTTAAGGGTAGTATTCGACCAAGGGTTTAGAAAACCCTAATTTTCGTGGCATTCAAGATCCAATACCTTGATTTTCAGTGGGTTTCTCCTCAGATCGGTTGTACTTTCAGGTAGAGGATGAGTGTAGCTTCGATTTGGCACCAAGATTGCAAGATTTCATCAAGTATTGAGTGAGATCTTTGGATTTGAAGTTTGAAACTTCTAGAGAGAGAAAGTTCTGGTAAAATGGGTTTAGAGAGAAAGAATGAGAGAATTAAATGAGGTAGTTGACTCATTAAAGGTATTTATACCCCGAGGGTGTTCGGGTTCGTTTCGTTTGCTCGGTTCTCGTCTTCGTCTTAGTTGACTCATTAAAGGTATTTATACCCGTGTGGTTTACGAATTTAAATAAAAGGTTTTATTTTTAGGTTTTAAAGGTTGTGATTCCTAATAAATGTTTTGTATTAATTTTCCTTATTTTATTATCCTTCGAATCATTTATAAATTTCGTTTTGTCATATCGCGTCACCTTCGCGCGTATTCGTTTGAATCGTCACCCGAATGAACACGACGATGGCTTCACTTATGACGTTTATCTGCGTAACTTTTCTAGTCGACTGCGACCAGTTAACAAGTTGTCACGGATTTGGTGAATCTTGTCAATCGTCTCTTGAATAATCTCGGGACGAGTGATTTGCGATTCGTCGACCTCAGTCCAACAGATAGGTGACCGACATTTTCAACCATAAAGAGCTTCAAACGGTGCCACACCATTGCTCGCATGATAACTGTTGTTAAACGAGAACTCAACTAATGGTAAATGGCTATCCTAGTTGCCACTGAAATCGATGACACAAGATCTTAACATATATTCTAATGTCTGAATCATTCGCTCCGTCTCTCCATCCGTTTGAGGATGATAAGCGGTGCTGAGATCCAATCGTGTCCCAAAAGCTTCATGCAATGATTCCCAAAATCGTGCCGTGAAACGTGCATCACGATCCGATATTATTCTTAAGGGAATTCCATGTCGGCTAACAATCTCATCCACATGTATCAGTAGGAAATGAGCCGATTTCGTTAACCTATCAGTTATCACCCATATACTATCGTTACCACTTGCGGTTCATGGGAGCTTGGTAATAAAATCCATAGATACAGTATCCCATTTCCATATGGGTATTTCTGGTTGTACAAGCAATCCTGAAGGTCGCTGGTGTTCAGCCTTGACTTTTGCAAAGTTAAGGCCGATGTGTTAGTTTAACACATTCGTTTTTGTACATAATCGAGTCCGTTTTCGTAATTATTGTTTATATTTTGAGTCGTTTTTCATTCCTTTTTACATTTTCTTATTTTTTATGCAGGATTGTGTCCCGGGGGAGCAGAAACGAAGGCAAATGGGCATCGAAATCGAGTGCGGTTGATCGAGTGAAGAAAACAAAAAAAACCCTATGTGGTACGCCCCGGGCCGAGAGTTGATCCCAGGCGATGTGCCTGGGAACATTCTCTGATTCCCATGAGTCCGCGCGCATCGCCTGATCAGAGTTACCGATCGCAGGCGATGCGCCTGCCAGGCTTAGCCGCCTGACTATTCTGTCCCGCGCGCATCGCCTAGCCTCACGCAGCCCCGCTAGGTGATGCGCCCCAGAGCTATATCAATCCCAAAACCCTAGTTTCATGCCCACTACAAATGGGACTCCGCCAGATCGATTTGAGGGTCTTCTTCTGCGAGTTTGGAACCCTAATCAAGCCCTGGAGCTGCTGGTGCTTAACCATGGATGTTAGGGCTTGATTAGAGCTTGTGGGAGTGAAGAAGAAGGAAGCATTTTGAGTATTGAACTTATCTTGTTATTTTCTTAGTTTAATCAGTAGTTATGATGTATTTAGACCTTGTTCAGATCTGGTTTGCTACTGTTATGATGTTTGTTGGCTAGATCTTGGATTATACTTAGGTTTGGGATGATAAAGTTGTGATCTTGATGATTTTTGGACTTGATTTATGCTATGGGATGTTATATGCTTTGTAATCAGCTGTAAAGATTGAAACTTTAATGATATTTTCATGTGTGAATGATGATATTTGATGATTGATTAGATCCACATGTGTCTAGGAAGGTCTTTCCACCATTAGATGCATGTTTGGCCTACTACTTGGTGTTTTAGTTAAGTTTATGGATTGGTGATCACATTCCGTAGGATTTGATATCATTAAGTGTTGTGATTTTCATATGTGACCTAATCTAGAAATCCGGGAGGTGATAGGTTAGATGGTTGGTCTCTTTCACTTGGGATATTTGAGTTAAACGACCCGGGAAGGCGTGGTCTTAGATTTACTTAGTGTTTGTGTCAATCCATGTCAAAGTAGTCAACTTTATAACTCTCTAGTGTCTTAGGATACACGAGGGTGGAGAAATCCGGGAGGTGATCCACCCGTTTGAGTGCAATTGCATATCGGAAAAATCCGGAAGGTGACCCGGTAGACTAGTGCATACATACATTCTTAGGATTTCCATTGGTGTTACCTGGTATCTGATCTGGGTCCCATTAGGTCATTCTAAGTTTGTTACTTAAGATCCTAGTTTTCATCCCTCACAAGTCAGCCCAAGTCATCACTTGTCACACTTTTGATTCCCAGCCTAGGTATACCAGTTTTCCTTATTATAGTCAGATTCCATTTTACAGTCGTGTTATTATTTGCAGTTTTAGTGTTTAGTTGTTTGCTTATTCGGTTAGTTGGTAATAGTTTCAATTAGGTTTTCAGAGTTGCACCAAACCCCCCCTTTTTATTTACTTTATTTTGTTCACAGTCTAGCTTAAGTTTGTCAAACTGGTGTTCTTAGGTTCGATATCCGGTCTTCCACAAGCTATACTGTCACCGATAGGTACACTAGGTGTTTAGATCAAGTCTAGATCTAGGACTAGTTATAGTGTCTTAGCTTAGATTAGACAGCTTTAATTTATCTTATTTTTAGCATACGAACCGCTTCACATCAAGTTTTTGGCACCGTTGCTGGGGACACTAGGCAATAGCAAAGATTACTTAGATTGTGGCCATTAGTTGCTTATTTTCCTATCTTCTCCCCCTAGCTTAATTTTCCATTTTTAGGGTTAGCAGTATTTCTTCATAGTGCCTTTACTTGTTATTTGCTATTTGTGCCTTAGATTAGGTTTATCTGTGCATATTTGAGTCTTATTTGCTTGTTTGATTAGGGTGTCGGTAAGTGTACGCCCCACACCCATTTGCAAGGAGCGCCGGAGTTTGAGCTTACTTCACCAGAGCAGATTTTGCGTGCCCTGTAACATCGCTGTATTTTGGGTTGTCCGTACATGTTTAATTGTACTGTTAAGACCTGATATGATGATTATTAATGATGATTACTATGAATTATTGGACGTTATTATTATTGGTATACATATTGAGAACATATGATGTTATAGCATAAACCATGGGAAGTTTAGTTGAAATACAACTAAACCGAACCAGAGAGTTATTGCAGATGATATGGATTGATTGGTTTGTAATAGTTGTGGTTTAGGATTCTATAGTCAAAGATAGGCAAGGATATAATGATGGTCTATCGAAGAGGTGGTGGGATGGCGGCTGAGGCAGTTGCAACTGACCTCTACGTATTCCTATACATAAACCATCTTCGGTTTATCATGATTATATCAGTGTTGAGGCTTTGGTGAGGAGAATTCGAGGTTTTGGTTTGGAATGGAAAGGATTTCTGAGTTTGTTATGGGTTGGTTACTAAACATAGTCAAATACACATGGTCATGGTTTATCGAAATAGCGGTGGGACGGTGGCTGGATAGGTTGCGACCTACTCCTACGTATGCGCGCCCTATACATAAGCATATTTCGGTCTATCACGGATGTGTCAGTGATATGGTTTAGTGGGTTTTGGATTGGGAAATTATAATATTCAAGATAATAAAATAATGAAAGCAATATTGAAAATGATTACGCGATTGTAAGGTTTCGAATATAATTTGAACGCGAATGTTATTTCAGAAATATTAACTTAATAATGTATTTGCGTGGGTGACGATTCACACGAATATAATTATTTGGAATAATATTCTGAAACGATATTCCATAAATCGTAAATCAAATCGAAATACAATACGAGCGACGGATTCGGAAAGGTGACGATCTTTACGAATACGTACGTAAGTAACGTGTTTCGACGAGATGCCAAAATAACATCTAACGATATTAAAATAAGAAAAGGCTTTGAAAATGTTTATTAGGAATTACAACCTAAAACAAATCCGAACAAATCGTCTTATTTAAATAATTAATCTAACGAAAGTAAACGGAGGCATTGTATTTAATCGATTTTATTTAAAATCATTTTATTAAAACGAAACTTATTTATTTAAACGTTTTATGTTTCAAATGTGTTTTACGATAAAAACCGAGCATTTATAATATTAAGACGCGTATTAAACGAGACCGAGCACACAGGGATTGACCGAGGCATTTAAGAGAGGAGTCACCACCTTTTCTTCCCATTTTCCATCTTCTTACTCTCTCTCTAGAACACAATCCCGTAACCCTACTCTCTCTCTACCTTCTCTCTACCATAACTTCCTCAAATCTTGACAGTTTTCCAAGATCTTGGTGTCCAAACAACCGTGCGATTGAGGAGAACGACAAGATACGAAGAAAACAAGGTTTTGAATGAATTTTAAAGGTAGGAGATGCATTTTACTTTATGGTTGTGTTAAAACATTAACCGGTTACATCTTTGTGCTTAGAGGCGACCTTTAACAAGTTATTACACTAAATCGAGCATCTATAGACTAGGATCGATGGGGGGTGACAACCTGCAACATGGTAGACAGGTTCGTGGAAAAGGGGCTGCAGGTTGGCGAACCTGATGGGCCGAACCTCCAAGGAGCTGGGCGGGAAAGGTAGCCGAACCTCTATCTAGCCTTAGCCGAACCTGGAATCTTCTGGCTGAACTTTCCACTTCAAACGAACCTGCATCAGCTTCACGAACCTCCTTCAGGCGAACCAGGGAATGATGGCCGAACCTGCATAGTACTGAACCATAAGGTGGCGAACCCCATTGTTGCGAGCCTGCATGGATGTTGGGCGAACCTTGGGCAACCGAACCCACTTGCAGCGAACCTAAGGGTAAGATGAGCCAAGTGTTGATCTTAACCGAACCTTAGAGGCTGTGAACCTCATGACCTTGCCGAACCCAAGAACTCCCGAACCCTAGCTAAGCCACGAACCTAGAGACAATGAACCATCCTTTCTGGGCCGAACCTTAGTGTTGGCCGAACCTATGTGAACAAAAACCTAAATGTCGAACAAGGGTAATGGGGAAACAAGGATCATGAGAATTAATCAATAATCGAGCATGCATGAATGTTTTAAAGGAATACCACCTTTTCTCTCTCTAAATATAAGTTTTAGAATCTTGGGTTTACATACATTGAAACATTTCATGAGAACAAACTAAGTGTAATCTCTTAAACATAAAAATGTAATTTAAATAACTTGAAATTGTGGTGGTTAGTGTTATTGAACATTTTCCATGTACAATCTAAGAGTGATGTATTAAATATAAACTAAGTTTTATAACTTTAGTCATGGTGGTCACTTTGATTAAACATGCATGCAAATATAAGTCTAGATACGTGTATGATGAGGATTATCACCTCTAAGTAAACGTATCTATGGGAATTACACTTGAGGTGTCATAATCTATTATTGTTATTAGATAATTTTAAACTAACAAGTTAAATTATATTTTAATAACAATTATCTATAAAATACCTAGGGTTTTACTTAACTTAGGTAAAATAAACTAAGTAAGTGAAACACTTCATGAATTAAAAGTGAACTATTATGGTCACTAAATTAAGAAGAAACACATATACTTACAAGCACAAACACGCGATAATTACAGGTTGTTGAGTAACTTTGATTTCTCTTACGTGAGCGTGCATTTCACAAGAACACTGATTCTAAGGATTCAGGTGAGTTCTCATAACCTCCTTTTAAAACCATTTTGTTTTTAAACTCGGAGGTGGAACATGTATACCAAGTTAAATATTATTTTGATAACACATGGGTGACACCTGGATTATCAATATGATATTCATATTAATGGATTATTATTGATTATGGATTGAGATGGATTATTACTTATCCGTGAGTCATTGTTGGTTGAGTTGACTTAGGTCCTTCGCAATGATTGAGTTACTGTTGGTGAGTTGACTAACGTCCTCCTCAGTGATTCCACTATTGGTTGAGTTGACTAAGGTCCTCCGAAGTGCACGAAGACACTTATAAGGATATCGTTGGTTGAGTTGACTGCGGTCCTCCGCGATGATTCTGCCGTTTATTGACTTGACTGAGGTTCTCCACGGTAACGTATATTGATATGATTATGATGATTGATGCTTATTGAATTGATGTGATTGGTTGAACATATGTGAATAATTATTTGTGATTATTGTATATGTGATTACTTGGATTGTTTGGATGTTGTGTTTGTTGGATTTTGGCAGAGTTGGATTATTTCGCAGGTGCACATGTGGATTTTCTCGGGGAATTATAAACTTTTATAAACCCATTTATAAACTTTTATAAACATTTTTGATACATAAAAACTTTTGATTTCTCACCAACTACTTCGTAGTTGACACTTGATTTTCTACATGTTTCCGGGAATGAAGAGAAGTAGGTAGAGCAGGATAGCTCTACATCTTTTGGACATCATCACGTAGGGTCTTGGACTTAGCTAAAATAACTGAAATTCTGGAGACTAGAGTTTAGTTAGTTTAGCTAAATCTTTTGTGTAATTGATGTACTAACTCATGATGAACATGATTTTTGTGTAACTAATTTGGTTGATTAATTGATATGTGATGATTTAATTAGATGCCCACGAGCTTATGAACAATCTACACATCCCTCGTGGCATCCCGATGTTTCCGCCATCGGTCGGGGTGTTACATGCCTGTCAGCAGGTAAGTTTTCTTGACCCTACTTTTGATATGGAGCCACCACCACCTCCGCCACCGAGGCAGATTGTTCATGAGCTTGCTAGTCATGCAGTTGTTGGAGCCCGATCTGCTATCACACGTCCGGGAGTCAACAACAACAACTGGCAGATTCCTTCGCATGTCATGTCTACCATCATGAACTCGACTCAGTTCCATGGCCTTGACGATGAGGACACCCTGGCCATTTTTCTCTATTCGTGCGTATCTGCGATACCTTTCGCATCAATGGCGTATCTGAGGAGGCTGTCTATCTTCATTTAGTTCCTTTCACTCTCGCGGGCCGAGCCGTGACCTGGTTGAATTTACTTCCCAGGGATTCCATCACCACTTGGGCTGATCTGCAGACCAAGTTTATGAAGAAGTATTATCCGCCTTCTAAATCTGCTCGACTTAGAGATCAGATCCATTCATTCGGGATGGATGATGATGAGCCATATTATTTGGCATGGAAGCGTTTTAACTCCCTTCTGAGCAGATGTCCCGAGCATGGCCTGTCCGATTGAGCCTTAGTTGATAATATCTACAATGGACTTACCTTGTAAATGAAGAGAAGGTTCAACACTGCTTCTAGGGGTCACATCATGGATAAGAAGGAGCCTGAGGAGTGTGAGGCTATGTTTGAGGATTTTGCCTTTGCTGAGTATGAGGATCCGTCGTATGTGAGGAGGGCTGCCCCGGCTGTTAAGCCCACTGTTGCACTGCCAATCTCGACTAGAGGGATGCATCATGTCACGCCCGACACTAGCACTGTTGCAGCCTTAGAAGCATTGGCTAAGGATATTAGGGAGTTGAAGATGGTAGCTGCTAGGTGTGAGATATGTCGGGGTGGACATGCTACTGCTGAGTGCCCGATCACTGATCAGGCATAGGTTGAGGCCATCAATTCTAGATGGAACATGTCTTTCAATCCCAATCCCAACCCCAAATAGAATCAGAATTCGAATTGGAGGAACTAGAACAAGGGACAACATCAGAAACAGCATCAGCATTCGAATTGGCGAGGAAACAACAACAACTCCTACGAGAGACCGCCGACGCGCTAGATTCCGATCACTGAGAGAGATGCACTTGAGAGATCGGGCACCAAGGATCGAGACATGAAGCTAAAGGATATGATGGATCAGCAGATGAAGATGCTACATCAGATCATGGATAAAGACAAGCTGCGTGACCAGAAGAAAGAGAAGCACGACACTCTACTGAGGAACCAGCAGGCAGGATTCTTGAATCTACGACGGTCGGTTGGTGAGCTCGCGAAGAGGTTCGATGAGAGACGGGTGGATCTTTTAGGGCGAACACTGATCCTAACCCGAGGGCCATGTAAAGGCAGTTACCACACGAAGTGTTAGAGGAGAGGAGGTAGAGATGCCACCACCGGTAATTTAGGTTGATGATGAGCCGGTGGATGAGGAGATTGAGTTGAAGACTTCTGCAGGGGTGCCATTGAGGCTAGACCCAGCAAGTACCGCACTGAGCAGTGAGTCTTCTATTGAATGGTTGAAGAGGGAGAAGTTGGAAGAGAAGAAGAAAGGTAAGATAGTAGCTGATGAGCCTGAGGTTGACCTAACTAAGCTTCCATACCCTACACGTGCCTTGCAGTTGAAGCATGATCAAGAGTATGGACATTTTTTGGAAATGTTCAAGCAGCTGAAGATAAATCTCCCGTTTATAGAGGCTCTCCAGCATATGCCTAAATAAGCTAAGTTCTTGAAAGGCCTCCTGTCTAACAAGAAGAAGTTGGAGACACTCTTTACTGTTACTTTGGGAGCTAGGTGATCTGCATTGGTTCAGAACAACTGCCAGAAAAGCTCGAGGATCAAGGGATTTTCACCATTCCTTGTCTGTTTGGCGGTTCTTCTGTGAACCATACATTAGCTGATCTAGGTGCTAGCATCAATTTGATGCCTTTTTCAATTTATAAGCAGCTAAATCTTGGAGAGCCGACACCTACACGCATGAGCCTGGCATTGGATGATCGGTCAGTCAAGTATCCTACGGGAATTGTTGAGAATGTCCTGGTGAAGGTGGAAAAGTTTGTTTTCCCCGTGGATTTTGTCATTCTTGATATGCAGGTCGATGAAAAAGTTCCCCTCATTATGGGACGACCCTTCCTTCGCACGACGAAGGCATCGATTGATGTATATGAAGGGATGATCTCATTGCGTGTTGGAGATGATACCGTAACCTTTGATGTGGTAAAGTCCATGAAGAACTCAAGTGGCCACGACGATCAGGTTTACTTCCTTGATGCATTTTTCTCTACTATGGATTGTTGCATGGACTACATCAGTGGAGTAGATCTGTTGGGAGATCAGGACTTAGGTGACAGGGATGTGAGAGATGAGGTTGTGGGAGACGAGGGCCATGCTGCTGCTATTGAGGCTTACCTTGATTACATTCCTGGCAGTTTAGCATCGGAGCCTCATGTTTATCCCATAATGTTTGAGGTTGAGAGTTCTGAGCCGGTTGACAATCATCTGTTGAGGCTCCCCCATCATTAGAGCTAAAAGAGTTGCCACATCACCTTGAGTATATATTACTTGATGGGGATTCTGATCTACCTGTCATTATTTTATCAGCTCTGACAGAAGTAGAGAAGAGTAGACTGATTAGTGTGCGAAAGGAGCACAAGCAGGCGATTGCATGGAAGTTGATGGACATTAAGGGTATTCACCCTTCTTTCTGAACGCATCGCATTCTGCTTGAGGAGGATTTCAAGCCAGTGGTTTAGCCACAGAGACTGATTTATCCTAACATGGGTGAAGTGGTGAAGATGGAGGTCCTTAGGTTGTTAGAAGCTAGGCTCATATACCCTATTTCTGATTCATCTTGGGTGAGCCCAGTACACGTGGTCCCTAAAAAAGGTGGGATGACTGTGGTGGTGAACGAGAAAAAGGAGATTGCTCCCACCAGAACAGTCACCTGATGGAGGGTGTGCATAGACTATCGGAAGCTGAATGATGCCACCCGGAAGGACCACTTCCCCCTCCCGTTTATTGATCAGATGCTGGAGCGTTTTTCAGGACAACAATTTTACTGTTTCCTTAATGGTTTCTCAGGTTATTTCCATATCCTGATTGCACCAGAGGATCAGGAGAAAACCACCTTTACATGCCCGTACGGTACCTTTGCATATCGCCGTATGCCTTTTGGGTTATGTGACGCTCCAGCTACTTTTCAGAGATGCATGGTTGCCATCTTCCAGGATATGATCGAGACTTCCATCGATGTTTTTATGGATGATTTTTCTGTGTTTGGTAGTTCTTTCGATCAGTGTCTGACTAACCTAGAAATGATGCTCAGGAGATGTGTTGAGACCAATCTTATGCTCAACTGGAAGAAATGCCATTTCATGGTCACCGAGGGGATTGTTCTCGGACATAAGATATCCCGTGATGACATCTAGGTTGATAAAGATAAGATTGAGACGATTAGCAAACTTCCTCCTCCTACGAGTGTTAAAGCTGTTCATAGCTTTCTAGGTCATGCGGGTTTCTACAGACGCTTCATTAAGGATTTTTCTAAGATTACCCGACCTATCACTCGTCTTCTTGAGAAGGATGTGGAGTTTGTTTTTGATGATGAGTGTTTAAGAGACTTCGAGTATTTGAAGGAGAGGCTGGTGAGCGCACCCATTTTGATAGCCCCCGATTGGAGCCGACCGTTCGAGCTCATGTGTGACGCGAGTGATTTCGCTGTGGGGGCTGTCTTGGGGCAGAGGATGGATAAGCATTTCCACCCTATTTATTATGCGAGTAAGACCTTATATGCCGCCCAGGAGAACTATACGACTACTGAGAAGGAGTTGTTGGCGGTAGTCTACGCATTTGATAAATTTAGGTCTTATCTCATCCTCTCCAAGACTGTTGTCTATGCCGATCATGCGGCATTGTGTTACCTTCTTGCGATAAAGGATGCAAAGCCAAGACTGATCAGGTGGATCCTTCTTCTGTCCGAGTTTGATATCGAGATCAAGGACGGAAGGGAGCTGAGAATGTAGCCGCTGACCATTTGTCACGACTACAGGATCCAGAGAGGGAGTTCATTCGCGAGGGAGCGATGAGGGACATATTTCCCCAGGAGACGCTGATGAGCGTGGGGATAGGTGTGATCTGCCGCACGGAGAGGCTGGATGAGGGATTACCTTGGTTTTCAGACATTGCCAATTATTTGGCCAACGGTTTCCTTCTTAAGGGTTTGACATCCCAGCAGCGCAAGAAATTCTTTCATGACACGAGGCACTACATTTGGGATGCGCCTTATCTCTTCCGTGTGGGTGCTGATCATATTTTTAGGAGGTGTGTGAGCAGGGAGGAAGGATTAGAGATCCTTAGGCGCTGTCATGAGAGGCCGACCGGTGGTCATCACGGACCTTCTTACACCGCGAAGAAGGTATTTGATTCCGGTTTTAATTGGCCTACCATTTTTAAGGATGCTCATGATCTTGTTACGAAGTGTGACTCTTGTCAGAGGACAGGAAACATCTCATCCAGGAATGAGATGTCCCAGATCCTATTCAGGTTGTTGAAATCTTTGATATCTGGGGCATTGATTTCATGGGACCTTTCCCAGCTTCTCGTGGGAACATGTACACTCTCGTAGCGATTGATTATGTTTCTAAGTGGGTGGAAGCACAGGCGCTCCCCACTAATGACGCGTGAGTGGTGGTTAGATTTTTCAAGCACTTGTTCTGTAGGTTCGGGACCCCGAGAGCACTGATTAGTGACCGAGGCACGCACTTTTGCAATGCCCAAATGGACAAAGTGCTAGCTAAGTATGGGGTCACCCACCGACTGTCGACCGCATATCATCTGCAAACCAGCGGTCAGGTGGAAAAAGCGAATAGGGGAGCTAAGAGGATTTTGGAGAGGACTGTCGGCCACACTAGGAAAGATTGGGCCGACAAACTAGATGACGCCTTGTGGGCTTTTAGGACCGCGTTTAAGAATCCTATTGGGACGAATCCCTATCGTATAGTCTATGGGAAAGCCTGTCATCTGCCGGTAGAGCTTGAGCACAAAGCTTTTTGGGCTTTGAAAGCCGTGAACTTGGATTTATCAAAGGCTACCAAGCACCGGTTCCTCCAGATGCACGAGTTGGACGAGCTACGCGACGAGGCATACGCTCGGTCGTGGAATTATAAGGAGCGCACGAAGGCGCTGCACGATAGGAGATTGAAGAAGTTGAAGGAGTTCGTTAGGGGCGATCGAGTTCTGGTTTATGACTCGAGTCTGAGGCTATATCCAGGAAAGCTAAAGTCAAGGTGGAGAGGCCCGTTTGTTGTACGTGAGGTGTTCCCTCAAGGTGCGGTGGAGTTGGAATCAGGAGACCATACATGGAAGGTCAATGGGCGCCGGTTAAAGCCCTACATTGGAGGCCCGATTCCGTCTGACGAGGAGGTTTTCCTCCTCGAATCCCAATTTGTATATAGTGTAAGTTCAGCTCTTTAGTTTAAGTATCGAGTGTTGTGTGATTGGTGATGTATTTATGCGTACACGATTGTGTCAGATTCAAGTGTGGGTATCTCATGACGTTCGATATCACCATTTCGGACAATTGATTACCATTAATTGCTTAGAATTTGAATTCTTTATACTTCACTAGTCACTTAACTCGATTTTTCCTTTATTGCTATTAGATTAATTTTAGTTTTAAATTTTTATTGGGGTTTAATTGGTTTTATTTTTATTTTCAATTTTAGTAGGATTATTTCTTTTAGTAGAAATTAAGCTAACTTTAGTTTAATTTAATTTTACTTGTTTTTAATTTCGTTTTATTAGAATTAGAATTAATTTTATTTTTAGTTATTAGGAATTAAAGTAAATTTAAATTTCATTTAGTAAATTTAATTAGGATTTTTCTTTTACTTAGAATTAGTTTACAAAAAAAATTGAAAAAACAAAAAAATTAGCCCTAGGCGCTACGCCTGGCCAGAGCACCTGCCATCAGGCGTTACGCGCGGATGAATTCAAAATTCAAATAAAAAGAAACCCGCGCGCTACGCACCAAGCCGCAGCTTGGTCTCAGGCATTACGCGCGACTTCAGTAAATTCGAAAACAATAATAATAACAAAAACCGGTAACCACAGGTCCACCACCACTTCACCACCACATGCACCTACACCACGTTCACCACCGATTGTTACCAGTTTCACCACCACCGGTCACTACATCATCGTCGTCTCAGATCGAGCACCACCCCGCAGCAACCACCATCATCTCCAACTATCATCACCAACCCTTGAACACTGGTAATCGCCCCTTCGTCTTTTGATTTTTCTTTTCAAATTTTAGTTTAGAAATAAAGTAGTTTCGGATATATTAGGTTGATTGGGGTTGATTTCGAACGAATACTCGGACCTGGAAGCTTAAGGTTTGCCAGATTGTTTCTTTTCCGATGAGCTAGCCTTAGGCGGACAACCTTGCTTGGCTCCTGGTAACCAGGCATAAAGCCAGCCCCAAATTTTTTTTCAGATTTTACTTTGTTTTAAATTTTAATTTCAGAATAAAAATAATAGATAAATAAATAAATCAATGGTGTCAGAAAATAAATTAAATAAATTAAATAAGATAAAAATAAAAAATAAAAAAAATAAAAAAACAGAAAACAAGAGTAATAAAAATAACAATAATGAATACTTTTATTAACATAATCATAATATTGTATATCTTTTACAAAATAAAGAATAATAAAAATAATGTTATATGAATAAATATTTTTGTAATATAAATAACTATGTGCATGAGTAAATACTTTTGTATATAAATAAAGTATAAATTTTGTATAATAATAATAATAACATAAACACATATATGTACATGTATATTAATCATGTAGCTTAATAAATTAAAATGCAAATTGTATGTTTAAAACAATAAATTTTGAAAGAAAACGCTTCTACAAATAAATCGTTTCTTTTAAATAAATAAATAATAAACAATAAAATCTCATAAGTATTTATTTATGTAATTTTGCTTTGTATATAAACACTCATAAAAATAAAGTATATACATATATAAATACTTATGCATGTTTGTATCATAAATAAAATACAAAATCGTTACCATACGCATATTCATAATTTAATTTTGTATATCAGGAATAAATTACCTATATGTATGTTACTCTTTGCACATAAATAATATGTTACTCTTTGCACATAAATAAGTCTGTGTGCATATACTGGTATAAAAGAAACAAATATATGTATGTATGTATGTATCATCAAACATAAATAAATAATCTTCCCAAATAAATATTTATGATTATAAAATAATTAAATAAGTATTATTTATCATTTTATTTTGTATATAAATAAAGAATAACACATTGGTACTATGTATTTCAAAAATTATTAACTTAATAATCACAAATTGTACATAAATTTATAACATAAACAACAACATTGTATATAAATAAACGTTTTTCGAATAAAATTAATAATCAATTAGGAATTAGGATTGTAGATAGGTTGTAATATGTTGTATATATTTGTTGTACATTATTACAGCGATGGCAGAGGCATTGACATCACGGGCCAAGAGGGCCCGGTGCGGTGACGCAGCACAGCAGCAACCACCGGTGAGGGAGATTCGTTACTCTGTCCCTCTAGTTGTCCCGCCACCGGACGCCCATCCTATTCCATTGCTGCTGCACATTAGAGTTGATCATACTTTCCTGCAGTTCGCACCGGATATGATCGAATACAGTCACCTGCGTACGCTCGTCGGACTTGAGACGATGCAGCATCATTAATATGATCAAGACATCCTGGAGCAGTTGGGTCGCGTTGCTGAGTTCTACGCCATGATGACTCCACAGCAGGCATGCCTGTTATGCTGTGACTGGTCGTAGTATGACGAGCTCACTGTGGAGTTCTTATCTACTTTCCGATACGACACACGCTCACTGGCGAATCCTGGAGCTGAGTCGTTTGCGTTAGGGCGACACCTTCACACCATGAGTGTCGCCCAGTTCACAGTCACTTTCGGCCTCTACACGCAGCAAGAGGTGGCGGGTGCAGACTTCGAGGGTCTTCTTCGGGTCGTATCTCAGGCACCTAGGCTCAGATCCGTTACTGAGGCGGAGATGACCACATATTGGGGGAGGATCTCCACCCATCCCCACACCGACCGTAGGCTGGCCACCCAAATCCGTGATCCGTTCATTCGTTATATACATCGGATTCTGGCGTGCAACTTGATTCCTTGCCATTCTGGCAAGGACAAGGTCAGCTACTTCGACCTGTTTTGCTTGTACTGCATACAGGGTCACCACCCGGCGAACCTCGCCACCATTCTTTTGACGTCTTTAACGAGGCCTCGTTGGGGAGGCCACACTGCGCGCCTGGACATGGAGCCATATATCGGCCGTCTGGCGCATCGTCTCCGAGTGTTTGCCACATATTCTGTGGAGCACGTTACACTCGGCCCCGAGACAACGTCATACGCGCTGTACGACATGCAGACCTCAGGGATGGTGACTTTTGACACACCACCCCGTTGGATTCCTCTGTTGCCGGCCGCTGACCTTCCAGACCAGGCACCCGTCGTTCCTCTGCCATCGACGCACAACATTTTGCACCAAGGGGAGCAGCCATCTCGCGACGACTCGCCACGCCCGCCTGTTCCTCCTCGACATCGTTATGTCGTTCAGAGGATTGACATGATAGAGGAAATGATCAGGCGCATGGCGGACCATATGGGCTGTGAGATGCCCCTTTGGATTCCTGACCCCCACATCTCATCCGACCCCGAGCACGACATCGACACCGAGCCAGATGACGGGGAGGATGAGGAGTAGTTTGTATTTATGTAACGACCCATTTTGGGGAAATATTCTAAGAGGAACATAATTGGTGAATAATTATGTTTTATTTTAATTATGGACGTTTTATAAGATTTAATTATCTTAAATATTATTTGATGGGTGTTTTAATTATATTTCATCCTTTTGAAATTATGGTGGGTGCTAACTAACTTAACTTAGTTAGTAATAACTAGTTAGATTTAACTAGTAGTTGGAGGGCTAAAATTGTAATTAGCTAAAAGTTTAATAAAAAGGGGTTTTATAGGAAAAGGGTGGTCAAAATTGGTCATAAGACACTTTCCTTGTGAGTGTCGACGACTAGAGAGGGAAAGACCAAGAAGACTTCAAAAATTCTGGAAATTTGTCAATTGATGCTTGAGTTTTGGCTTGATCGTTAATGCAATCAAGGATTTGAGTTCTACTAGCAACATACAACAACAAGGTATGAAATTTTGGGTGTAATTTTCGTGGGTCTCATATGGGGTATGAGTAGGGTATGGTGAAATACGAATTTTGGATGTTTGGAAGGTGTTAAATGTTGCTATTCATAGTGATAATCATCTAGGAACAACATTTTGATCATTATCTTGCATGTAGATGTAATATGAAGAATGGGATTTTTTATGGTTCATGGGGTATATGAACTAGGAGATTAAAGTTAGTTTAAAAATTGGGGATTTGATGATTCAACAAAGTTGTTGTAGTTTATTGGTGTACATGATGAACTTATTCATCTTGTGAATCACAAATGGAGTTGGATAGACGTGTTATTGATCAATGATCATAGGTAGATAAATGTATGCATATGAGGTGTTTGATGAAATGCCCATTAATGAATAAAACTAAAAGAAAGGTGTTTAAAGGGATGGGTGAGGTTAAGTAGTTGTTATGATCATAAAAGATGAAAATTTTGTGATTTGGGGGTTGTTTGACCATAACCTAAGTGTGATTGGTGATAATGGGTCAAATGGATGTAGTCTGACTATTTATAGTCAACCCTTGTGTTAAAACCTATTAGTTGTGATAATAGGTAGCAATAGTGGAGGTGGTGGAACTAAACGACTCAGAAAGGAGATTATGGTGGTGGATAACTTGTCGGGCAAGGTAAGTCACCCACCTATTATACTTGATGTTGTTAAATGGTGTTATGCGCATATATGTATATATGTATGTAGGTGTATGTGGAATATACATGGAATGTTGAATTGGGTGAATTGGTGTTTGTACATTTATTGTTTGACAATAACATGCAATCGGTGTTATATTTTCTTAGTTATTGTAATGTAGAATGTTTTACGTTTGATGGACGTTATAAGAATGATTCACAAGAGGTGTGAACTTCTTATTGAAGTTTGACCGAAATTGGTCAAACAATTCACAAGAGATATGAATATGTAAATTGGGTGAATTGGTGTTTGGCAATAATATGCAATATGTGTTACATTTGCTTAGTTATTGTAAAATTTGTATGTTTACAAGTGGTGTGTAGAAGTATGAATGATTCACAATAGGTGTGAACTTCATATTTGAAAATTTGACTGAAATTGGTCAAATGATACATAAGAGGTGTGAAGGTGAAATTAATTGGTGTTAAGTTTCTTGGTGTTGACAATTGTTAGTGCATTTTCTGTGTGAAAGCTCAATTTACTGTGTGAACCTCGCTTGTTGTATATAGTCTGTTGTATATGATTAGAAGATCAAGAGACAAAAGGTTCGGCTAGGGTTTGGCGAACCTATGTTCATGTTATTATATAGGTTCGTCCAGCAAACCTATTGAGTAGTCTGGCGAACCTTCTCTGGTGAACCTAATGGTTCATAGGTTCGACTATGGAGGTTCGTGAGAGGTTCGATGCTTACATGTTCTAAGGTTCGGCTGGCACAAGGTCACGAACCATATCAAGGTTCGTGTAATATGGAGGTTCGTGTAGTGTAAAAGTGGCCGAACCTTTGCATTTGGAAACATATATATAGAGAAAAGGTGGTGGACTTGAAGAGTAGAGCTCACAATTCACACACACAAAGTCAAATTCTCTCTCAAGCTCAAGATCAAGACTCACTTCATCTTAGCTTCTTTCGATCATTCATGTGTTGTATTTTCACGTTTATTGTTTGTAAACACTTGGATATCAATGAAGAATTCAGATTCATGATCTATTACATTGTCATTGTTGATTCAAATCTAGTTGTAAACGGATTCCGCACGTTTATGATCGAATCGTAGAATTTCGTGATCGATTCTTCAAATCTACAGTGGTATCAGAGCGTTAGGCTCGATTCTACGACTATTTGGACATCAATCTCAAGTAATTTGATCATAAAATTCATCATCTTGGAGGTGTTCTTGAAGTTTTTCACGTTTTTGTCAACAAAAAGCCAGATCTACAAAAAATTATCAAGTTTTTGCAAGTTTTGATCCGATAGAAAGATGCGCCTCGAAAAAACGAAGATTTTGACTACTCATAGGCCTTCTAACTTCAAAAAATGAAGATTTTAGAGCCATTTTAGTGATTTGCAGATCTGTTCGTGCGATCTGCCGAACCTTTGACGAACCTAAGAGCCGAACCTACATAGGTTCGTGAGAAATAGGTTCGTGGGAACCTCTAGGTTCGCCAAAAACGTCATCGGTTCGCCAAAAACGTCATAGGTTCGCCAAAAACCTTCCTAGGTTCGCCAAAATCTTCCTAGGTTCGCCAAAACCTTCATAGGTTCGCCAAAACCTCAATAAATTCGTGAAAAACCTCAAAAGGTTCGTGAAAACCTCAAAAGGTTCGTGAAAAGGTTTGGGAGAACCTCTAATTGGTTTGTTCGAAGAGTTTTGCAAGAAATATACCATTTTAAAAGTTCAAGTAAACCTTGTTTACCTATTTTGGGCCTTCCGGATCATTTGGGATAGGTTTCAAGACCTAATTCGGACGTTAAGATGAGGTTTGAGCTGTTTTGTTTTGAGAGGTTAAACTTTGATGTTCTGAACATAAAAGTTAAATATGACACACAAGAACTGGAACGTAGAATGGTTGACTAACAATGGACTTGTGTTGGACAATTTGGACAATTATCCAGACTGGAGATCCACATTCGAAACGTTTATTGTTAAAGTGGATGAAAATTATCAGAAGTTATTGTACAATCAATACAAGAAACCATGTCTGAAATCAAAGGATAATTTTGGGACATTAAAACTGAATGAAGATCAATTGTTTGAATTTAATCAAGAAAGAGAATTATGTGACTTGTTTTCGGTGATCATTTCTAAAGATATTAAAAAGACTGATTTTGAACAAATGCCACATTCATGTGCAAAGTGGAATTTGTTACAACTTGCATACAACAATCATGTTGCGAAGAAGATCAATGATGCTTATGATCGTCTTTTACCACTTATGCAAGAATTGAAATATTTTCAGTTTGATATCACTGATGGGCAAATAGTTGAGAAGTTTACGCAATTCTTACCTTATCGATGGAGTGATTTTGTTGAAAGAATGAAGGAAACTGAAATCATTCATCATGTCAAATTAATGAATTTCAAAGATGTGGTTGATAAAATGGAATCGGAGATAAGGAGAACCGGAAAATGGATTTTGAAAATTGTTGATTTCTCGTGGATTGATGAACAAAGAAACATGTTAAAGGAAAGTATGAGTGTTGAGAAAGAAAAAGAAGATGTTGATGGAGGAACAGAAGATGAACCTGAAATGTCTGAAAATAGCAAACAGATGAATGAAGTTGTAGATAAGAGATGTAATGTAACTGAAGATACACACATTCTTGATGATTCTGATATCAAAAGTGAGATGAAGAAGTCTGAAGATGATGTTTTGAAGTCAAAGGATGAAACTTCAAGTGTTGAAGTAGTGTCAACAGAGGATGAGAGTGTTTATGAGGATGCCTCTGATGATTTTTCTGAAACAAATACCATCATTAGTGAAGATCATTGTCATACCATTTCAGATAAAGAGGTAAGTTCAGGTACGTTTTCTAAACTCTCATGCTCTAAATGTTTAAATCTTAAGGGAAAGTCTCCAATTTGTGCTGATAACAACATTCCTCCGATCATTGAAGATTGTACTTTAGAGGAATATGATGAGGAGACATTGTACAGATGTGGGTTGATTGATGTACATAAGAATTATGATGATTCTCACAATAATATCTTTGATGATGTGAAACCATGTGTTTCAAACTATGCATCATCATCCAAAAAGAAAGTTTCTTTCAAAACCTCATTGGTTGAAATTAAAAAATTTTCAAAGAACAAAAACAAGAAATTTTCAAAACAAAATGGTTTTTCAAGTTACAAACCTAGAAGTCAAATTCAATCAAAATGGGTTGTGAAATCATCATGTGCATCAATTAAAGTGGAATCAAAGTGTGATACTCCAAAGTCTTGGATCAAAGACAAGATTTCACTAAGTCCCACAAGATGTGAAAAGTTGAACTTTGAGTCTCTCACGTCAAGTAGTAAGAAGTCACATTTGACTCATATGGGTTCAACAAGTAATCAAAGATTGGATTTTTGTTCACCAGTGGTAAATCACCAAAACCATAGGTTTGTACAAAACTATTCTCCTAGGTTTGTGGAGAGGAGAATATGTTTTGAGTGTGGAACAAGAGGGCATATCATTGCTAATTGTCCTTATCTGTGTGAGTTACAAGGACAAGTTAGTAATGCCAAGTCTTGTGTCACAGAGGTTTCAAAGTTCATTCCTAAAAGACATAAAATGCCAAATCAAAACAAGGAAGAACTTGTGAAAGCCTCGGATGAAGAAAAGTTGAAACTTTCAAAACCTTTAATGACTAATTTGGTGTTTAACAACAATGTGGTGATTCAAGATAAGTATTATCTTAAGAATGCACTTGAACAGGAACAGTTGTGGATACCAAAAACAAACAAAGTTTCAAAGGAAACTTCATTAGTTTCAACTGGAAAATGGATTAAATTTCGGTATATGGATTTTCATGGAAAACTCAAGACCTCGAAGGCTTGGGTGACCAAAGCTATCTAATGGTTTGTGAGTGTGTGCAGGAGGATTTCAAGAGGACCTATCAATTGGAGGAGAGCTCATTGATAGTGGAACTTCCTGGCGTGTATTTGGTAAAATCGTTCTAATTCTTTAACTGTCATATTATTCTGGAGAACTTGACAGGTTTGGAATTACATTGTCATATTTTCTTGATGTTTTCAAGTCACTTTGAACATAATGTTTCACAAAGATGGTAAATCATATCGGTTGTCAATTTTCCGGGAATTTTGATTTTTCTATGTACTCAAAAATTCTAAAAATCAAAAAGATTTTCATTTTTAGCATTTTAGGTGGAGTAAAATTTAAAAAAAAATCATAAACAATATAAAATTAGAAAATTGAGAAATTGATCCGACCTTTGAGATATGATTGTACATTGTAACATTCTAAAGCTTACTTGTATCATACAAGATCAAATACAAAGCGATCACAATGCACTCAGTATGATATGTTGGTAGGTCTTTCATTTAGTTGTGATTTATGTAGACTAATGCCATAATCATTCTTTGTGGGACACATTACTTTGAACACAGTGTTCGATCTTTGTCCTGAGTGCGTGGCCATTTGCCTCAGTGATTGCTAATTGTATTAGTACATATATTAGTTTGATCATGTGTTTCTTTTACAAAAGAAATTCTGAGTTCATTTTTTTCTTTTATTTTAGTTCAAAACATGGACATTCTCTGTGCGTACTTACGTATCGATCTGATTGTTATGTTTTGGACATTCTGCTTTTATTTTCTTGGTTTGTTTAGAACTTGGGCATTCTATGTATATATGGAAGTATCAATCTGATTGCTAGGTTTTAAACTTAACTTATTTTTTGGTTCAATATTATGGTTTCATCTGCGCATACGGAAGTATCAATCTTGTTACCGGATTTTGAACATTCTGTTTTATTTTACACTTTGTTATTTCACAAAAGATATTCTGCTTTATTTTTGCATGATCAAACTAATCAAGAATTTGAACTTATAATTTACAATGGCATCGCTGTTGGTTGATGTTTCACAAAGCGGGGATGTGTTCAAGTGAGTGGGGAACACAAAGTCTTGTGATTGGTTTTCATTAATCCAAATTCACAACAAGTTGTAAGACTTAAAGTGGATCCATATACTGGCAATCGTCCTAGGCTTGTGCATCGAATAAATAAATATCATTAATCATCAACAAGTAATGCTGAGGTATGATTACAATATGATCTCATGTTTGGATCTTTCTCATCAAAAACATATTTATTTTTTAGTTAGAATACAAATTTTGTAGGATTCTAGGATATACAATTTTGCAATTCATAGCTTTAGGGGGAGTTTATTAAAATCATTGATAAAATTCATAAAAATTTTCTTCTATTTTCTTTTAGACTATCCGATGTGACTTACTAATTCTTTGTAAACACTATAATTGATTTACTGTTAATAAGTGACAAAGAGAAATTGGAATTGTGATGAGGCATCTAGTATGAGCACATGTGAAGCAAAAAATTTAGTTTTGATTATGTATCAACTGATGCAGGTGATAAGAGTGATGAAGATCTGTGTGTTGAAGATATCACTGCAGTCCTTAGCAAGTGAATCTTGAAAAAGAAAGACATAAGATGGAGAGAGAGAGAGAGAGAATGAAATTAAGATTGAGAGGGTGAAGTAGAAACAAAGAGACTAATGTATTTTCTGTGTGAAAATATAACAGCTACAACTAAAGGGAAGTATGTTGATAGCAAGGTTGTAGGGGAGTATGTTGATGCATATTTGTTCCCCGATGCACATAAAGTTTAAGCATACACAACAGCAAGGTTCAAGGGGGAGTATGTTAGTGCATTTTCTGTGTGAAAGCTCAATTTACTGTGTGAACCTCGCTTGTTGTATATAGTCTGTTGTATATAGTCTGTTGTATATGATTAGAAGATCAAGAGACAAAAGGTTCGGCTAGGGTTTGGCTGAGGTTTGGCGAACCTATGTTCATGTTATTATATAGGTTCGTCCAGCAAACCAATTGAGTAGTCTGGCGAACCTTGTCTGGTGAACCTAATGGTTCATAGGTTCGACTATGGAGGTTCGTGAGAGGTTCGATGCTTACATGTTCTAAGGTTCGGCTAGCACAAGGTCACGAACCTTATCAAGGTTCGTGTAATATGGAGGTTCGTGTAGTGTAAAATTGGCCGAACCTTTGCATTTGGAAACATATATATAGAGAAAAGGTGGTGGACTTGAAGAGTAGAGCTCACAATTCACACACACAAAGTCAAATTCTCTCTCAAGCTCAAGATCAAGACTCACTTCATCTTAGCTTCTTTCGATCATTCAAGTGTTGTATTTTCATGTGTATTGTTTGTAAACACTTGGATATCAATGAAGAATTCAGATTCATGATCTATTACATTGTGATTGTTGATTCAAATCTAGTTGTAAACGGATTCCGTACGTTTATGATCGAATCGTAGAATTTCGTGATCGATTCTTCAAATCGACAACAATAACATGCAATAGGTGTTTAAATTGCTTAGTTATTTTGATTTCTTATGTTTATAAGGGTGTGGTGAAATAAGAATGATTCACAAGGTGTGTGAACTTCTTATTTGAAGTTTGATTGAAAAGTAGTCAAACAATTCACATGAGGTGTAAATGTGAAACGGGTTGAATCTCAAGTGGTGTGATCTTCCTTTGGTGAATTTATGGAGCTTAGGTAAATAACAAGTGGTGTGATTACCTATCTTGAGAATCCTTGGTGAAAAAGGAAGTCTCAAGGGAACGGTGAATAATTTGACTTTTTTGGAGATTTATATGTTCTAACACTTTTAATTTGGTTTTGAGGTGCTATGAACATGATTTTCATATGTTGAATATATTGATAATTTTGTACAAATGAGAATCCTTTGGTGTAAAGGAAGTCCCATTTGGTTTGGGTGAGAAATGGTGGTGTTAATGGGTTTAGGTGAAAACGACCCGTTTAACAAATCACTCGGTATTAAACATAATGATATCATTAAATTATGTTTGGATATTGGTTTTTATGTCCCTAAGGTGTTATGGGATGTATTTGGAGGTAACAGAAGGGTTAAAACGATCCGGGGCGGTCACGGGGGTGTAAAACGCGAAAAACTGAAAATCTGGAGCTGTAGGGGGCGTAGCCTACGGCTGAAGAGTTCTGTTAAGCAGGCCGTAGCCTACGGCTGGGGGTGTCCAAAATTGTCTGTTTTGGTCGTTTTAACGCGTTTTGGGATCCAATAACCTTCCGTTATGAACCAAAAAGTATACATAGGTTCTTACTTAGTTCTAACGAACTAATGGTGATTTAAATGTGGTGTTTTGTAGGTGAACGTAAAGGGAGATGGCACACGTGATCGGGTTGCTAGTAAAGATACGGATCGAACGCATTTTGGGGTTTTAGTTTGTTGGTTAAAAACAAGTTTTTGTGGATAGTTTGATGTAAATGGGGTTTGTTGAATGTTTAACTAATATTAAATCTTTTGGAACTTAGATCTAAGTGTTTATATGCACTTGTTTATTTTAAAAAAAATCTGGGACCTAACTCTGAGGGTGTTTTAAAACACGTGTCATACGTGTGGGGATTTTGGGGCTTACAATTTAGCTTAGTTGATGTATTTTTATTTTCTTTTATTGTATTCAGACAACTTTGTATTATATTTTTATTTTGGTATGTCTGGTTTCTATTTATGTGATTGGTTGTGGTTGTGTTTACATTTCTGTTATTATTATGGTTGTTTGTATATTAATGTTGTGGATTGGTTGTGTTTGGTTAACTTGTATCAAAATTGTTTGTAAATTTGTGGTTGTTGTATAATTGTTTAATTCTATATATTATTGGTTGTATTATAATGTTGTTAAATAAATTGTAATGCATTTGTTGTTGTATTAACATTTGTACATTTGAGTTGTGAATTGAAAGGCGCGCGAAACCACGTACGACACGTCTGCAGTATATCAGGGAGTTCGCCGCTAACCTTACTGTAATTCTAGTTTTCATTTTTAATCGCCAGTTCTGAGTCCACATTGAGGACAATGTGTTGTTTTAAGTGTGGGCATGTCAGGCTGGCGCCTTTTAATTTTTAATTTTTGTAAAATCAAGTCATTGTATATATTAAGTCAAACTTTTAATAAAATTTTTAAATTTTGAATAAAATTTTTGGAATTTTTGTAAAATAAATTAGAAATTGTAAATAAATAATACAAATTGTAAATATTATAAGTAAAAACACAAAAAATTAAAAAATTGTTAAAATTTACAAAAAAGATTTTTCTTTTAATTGAGTCAGATGTAAATAGTAAATCAAATCAGTATCAGAGTCGTTTTATTTTACAGTTGATCTTGTTGGTTGTTTGAGATCTTAATTACAGTCTAGTCCTAACCACTCGTACTCAATTTTCATTCGGGTGGCGACTACTTAGACAATTCCATATCCAAACGGCCGACTGTTGATTGACTTCTTCGGATTAGACTCGCGCATGCTGATTCTACGTTATCAGCTAAGTCTTTTCCACTTTTTACTTTATGTTTCTCTTTTTGTAAATATTCTTTTATTTTTATTTTGAATATTCTGATTGAGTATAGAGTCTTAGGTTGTATATAGCGAGAGTCTTGAAAATGTCCTTGGATTTAGCTTACACCTAATAAATGGAAGATGATCGGATTATGATTAGGACTTCGGTTTTTAGATGCTAACTTGTGTATTGATTTGGGATTTGTTGGTAGGCCCAGTTGATAGAAAGTTCCTTAGGATTGATATAATAAACTTAAATTCAGTATTCTTGTGGGGTTAAGACTTGGGAAATTCGGGAAATCTGAAACCGAGTAATCGTGAATAAAGGAACCTCTGTAAACTAGCAACCTAGAGTTCTTAAATTTTAAACCTGGCACATATGTCCTATTTTTATGGAAACAAATCCGAGGTTTATGGCACCTGCTAAATAAAAGAAATTCCACAATCCACTAAGTAAGCTGAGCCTGTGCAAATAAAAGAAAGAGATAATTGGAGCTAAAAAGCAGTTGTCATACCCCGGATAGCAACCGAGTGAAACAGTGTTGTAATACACTCAAGTGAGGTAAAAACAAAAGATAATGAGAGAATAAAACGACAAATGCTCACACCTTCATCCGTCTCCATCATTAAGTTGAATTTTGATTATCTCTAGGTAGTTTGCATACAAAGGTGGGTTTAAGTCATTAGACTTAAACCTATGCCTTGAAAGCTGTTACTAGGGATTAGGATAACTCGTTTTGACCAAGGGATGGGGACCGTGAGATGAATGATTACATTTGAACATAAATAATATTGATTCGGGAACAGGAAATCGGTGTTTGGGTTTAGATTGGACCATTATACCAACAATCGTGATTAATACACAAGGATTTAGGATTGTTAAATCTTTTTCAAATAAAAACCAAGTCCCTGATCTATGATTCCATTTTGAAAGCTTTTTCGAGGACGAAAAAGGTTTAAGTGTGGGTATTTTTGATGTGTTAGTTTAACACATTTGTTTTTGTACATAATCGAGTCCGTTTTCGTAAGTATTGTTTTTATTTTGAGTCGTTTTTCGTTCCTTTTTACATTTTATTATTTTTATGCAGGATTGTGCCCCGGGGGAGTGGAAACGAAGGCAAACATGCATCGGAATCGGGTGCAGTTGATCGAGCGAAGAAAAAGAAGGAAAAACCCTATGCGATACGCCCCGGGCCGAGAGTTGATCCCAGGCGATGCGCCTGGGAACTTTCTCTGATTCCCTTGAGTCCGCGCGCATCGCCTGGTCAGAGTTACCGGCCGCAGGAGATGCGCCTGCCAGGCTCAGCCGCCAGACTATTCTGTGTCGCGCGCATCGCCTAGCTCCACGCAGCCCCGCTAGGCGATGCGCCCCAGACCATTATCAGCCCCAAAACCCTAGTTTCATGCCCTCTACAAAAGGGACTTGACCATATCGATTTGAGGGTCTTCTTCTGCAAATTTGGAACCCTAATCAAGCCCTAGAGCTGCTGGAGCTTAACCATCGATGTTAGGGCTTGATTAAAGCTTGCGGGAGTGAAGAAGAAGGAAGCATTTTGAGTATTGTTCTTATCTTTTTATTTTATTAGTTTAATCAGTAGTTATGATGTATTTAGACCTTGTTTAGATCTGGTTTGCTACTGTTATGATGTTTGTTGGCTAGATCTTGGATTATACTTAGGTTTGGGATGATAAAGTTGTGATCTTGATGATGTTTGGACTTGATTTATACTATGGGATGTTATATGCTTTGTAATCAGACATTGATGATATTTGCATGTGTGAATGATGAAATTTGATGTTTGATTAGATCCACATGTGTCTACGAAGGTCTTTCCACTATTAGAAGCATGTTAGGCCTACTACTTGGTGTTTTAGGTTAGTTTATGGATTGGTGATCACATTCCATAGGATTTGATATCATTAAGTGTTGTGATTTGCATATGCTACCTAACCTAGAAATCCAGGAGGTGATAGGTTAGATGGTTAGTCTCTTTCACTTGGGATATTTGAGTTAAACGACCCGGGAGGGCGTGGTCTTAGATTTACTTAGTGTTTGTGTCAATCCATGTCAAAGTAGTCAACTTTACAACTCTCTAGTGTCTTAGGATACAAGCGGGTGGATAAATCCGGGAGGTGATCCACCCGTTTGAGTGCAATTGCATATCGGGAAAATCCGGAAGGTGACCCGGTAGACTAATGCATGCATACATTCTTAGGTTTTCCATTGGTGTTACCTGGTAGCTGATCTGGGTCCCATTAGGTCATTCTAAGTTTGTTACTTAAGATCCTAGTTTTCATCCCTCACAAGTCAGCCCAAGTCATCACTTGTCACACTTTTGATTCCCAGCCATGGTATACCAGTTTTCCTTATTGTTGTCAAATTCCATTTTACAGTCCTGTTATTAGTTGTAGTTTTAGTGTTTAGTTGTTTTCTTAGTCGGTTAGTTGGTAATAGTTTCAATTAGGTTTTCAGAGTTGCACCAACCCCCCCTTTCTTTACTTTATTTTGTTCATAGTCAAGGTTAAGTTTGTCAAACTAGTGTCCTTAGGTTCGATATCCGGTATTCCACAAGCTATACTGTCACTGATAGGTACACTTGCCTTTGTAGAGGTCTAGTTTAGGATTTCCGATTTCAACTAGGTGTTTAGGTCAAGTCTAGGTCTAGGATTAGTTATAGTGTCTTAGCTTAGGTTAGACAGCTTTAATTGATCTTATTTTTAGCGTACGTACCGCTTCACATCAAAGGTATTTGGCTACATACTCAGCTATATCCTTATTCATTCTAGGCCACCAGTACAAGACTCTAAGGTCTTGATACATCTTGTCAGCACCTGGATGGATTTAGTAACGAGACTTATGTGCTTCATCCATAATCGTCATCCTAAGATCGTCTCTGTTCGGTATCCACAAGCGATTCAAATAATACATCAACCCACATCCTTAGTTTCCAACTGTAGTTCAGCCCCACAAGATATCTCATCATGAAGGCTACCTTGAGCCAATGAGGTTTGTTGTGCTACCAGAACATAATTATGGAGATTAGTGTGCACTCGGACACTATGGATTTGAACATAACTCTCGTGACTAAGCGCCTCTGCTACTACATTCGCCTTGCCAGGATGGTAGCGAATGTCAAAGTCATAATCATTTAGCAGTTCAACCCATCTCTGTTGTCTCATATTAATTCTTTCTGGTTCAGAATATGCTGCAAACTCTTGTGGTCAGTAAAGACTACGCACTTTGTTCCATAAAGATAATGCCTCCATATCTTCAAAGCAAACATGACTGCATCAAGTTCTAAGTCTTGTGTTAGTAGTTCTTCTTATGGATTTTCAATTATCTTGATGCATATGCCACAACATTTCCCCGTTGCATGAGAACACAACCGAGACCTAGGTTGGATGCATCACAGTAAACCACATAACCATCATTTCTATCAGGCAGTGTCAAGACAGGAGCATCACAAAGTTTCTGCTTCAATGTCTGAAATGCCTCTTCTTGTTGTGGTCCCCACTCATAAGGCCTATCCTTTTGAGTCAAAGAAGTGAGGGGAACAACAATCTTGGAAAAATTCGAAATAAACCACTGATAATAACCGACAAGTCCAAGAATTGAACGAATCTCCGTTGGTGTCTTCGGTGTACTCCAATTCTTCACAGCTTCAATCTTTGCAGTATCCACGTGAACACCCTTTTCATTGACTATGTGTCCAAGAATTGAACTTCCTTAAGCCAAAACACTATCGATGCACATTCGAAATGACCCTCCTTGTTCTTGACAAATAGGACCGGTGCACCCCATGGTGAATGGCTCGGGCGAATGAATCCTTTATCAGACAATTCTTGTAATTGACTCGCCAATTCTTGTAACTCCGAAGGCGCACATCTGTAAGGAGCCTTTACGACTGGGTTTGCACCAGGTACTAAGTCAATTCGAAATTCTACTTGATGTTCTCGTGGAATACCTGGAAAATCATCTAGAAATACTTTAGGAAAACCTCTTATCATTGGAACGTCTTGTATGCATGCTCTTGATTTACTCCTTCTTTTCTACCACATGTGCTTTAAACGCTATGCATTTCTTCCTAAGGCATCTGTGTGCTTTCGTGCATGACATCAGCCTAAGAACTTTACCAGGGGTTTCCTCAAAAACTCTTAGAGCTTCACTCGAAGGTAAGGGAATACGAATGAATTTCTTATGACAAACTATTTCCACTTTGTGGGTGGCTAACCAATCCATGCCTATGATAACATCAAAGCTACCAAGTTGCATAGGGATGAGATCAATTAGGAAAACATGATCATTTAAATTCACGGTACATCCAATAATAAAAGTGTCAATATCGATAGTGTTTCCATCAGCCACCTCCATATTGAATGGTTTATCTAATTGAGTACGTGTTCTACCAAGTATACGTTCAAACTCATATGAAACAAAACTCTTATCAACACCATAATCAAACAAAATAGATGCATAAGTGTTGTTAATCAGAAATGTACCATTAACAACATCCTTGTTGGCTTGAGCTGCTGGAGCATTCAATTGAAAAGCTCTGTCTCTTGCCACCCTCTGATTATTACCCGTCAGTCTTGGGCACTGGTTTCTGAAATGACCAACGTCACAGCACTCATAACAGGCTCTTGCTTGTATAGGTGCAGGACGAAATGATACTGCCTGAAGTGGTTGTGCATGTGGAACAGGCAGTGCAAGCAGTGCAGGCTGCATCCTTTGTGCTTGCGGTGCACTCCTACATACATTGGCAAGGTGCCCATACTTACCATAGTTGTTGCAAATGCGACCTGATAAGTTGGGTGCATGATGATACCGATAGACATTACATTGTTGATTCACTCCAGCATAATTTCTAGTGTTGGAGCTGCTAGATGACTATTGAGTAGCTTGAGCAGTAGGAGTAGTAATAGCAAAGCTTTTTGACTTTCTCTTCCGATTGCTGCTTTTGGACGAACTGGCTCGTTCAGTCTTGACTTCAGTTGAAGTCTCTTTTGCAGCTGTCTTACTGCCAGTCTTCTTTGTTCCCTTTCTTGTGAGTGTTCCAGCCTTCACATGGTTATCAGTCAGTGTAGCAGATAGGCAGATTGCAGGTTCCAAAGTGGTAGGGTTGCTACCAAAGACAGTGTCTTGAATCTGCATAGGCAAACCACCTATGTATTTCTCTATTGCTCTCTCCAAAGGTGTCACCAGATGAGGTTTTAGTGAACTCAGCTCATGGAAGCGAGAAATGTAACTCAAATTCTCACCACTATCTTGCTTGAGTTCCCAGAACTCAGCTTCAAGTTTCCTCATCTCACTATGAGGACAGAACTTTGTGGTCATCAGAGCTTTAACTTTAGTCCAAGTCAGTGCTAGGGCTGCATCAACTCCCCTAGTTCGCTTCTCGCCGTTCCACGAAGTTAGTGCTCTCTTTTAGAAAACAGTGGTGGCATAGCGCACCTTCAGATTTTCTGGGCAGTCACTGTTAATGAAGGTGTTCTCAATACTCTCAAACCACTGCAATAGACCAGTGGCTCCCTCAGCACCCACGAATTTTGTCGAGTTACAGGAGAAGTGTTTGAAAGTGCAACCAGGTGGGTTTCCACCACCACTGTTTGGTTGAGAGTTTGGTTGGCTTGATTCAGTTGAGACACCAACCCAGTAATGAGATTTGCTAACTCTTGCATGCCGGTATTGGCATTGTTGTTTTTAGCATCCCCATCGTTGGTATTTGTATCATCTTTGTTTTGACGGCACGGCGGCATGTTTCTGAGGATGTTAGAAACATGTTACTACCGTTTGGAACGTAAGTCATACAAACTAAGGTCAAATGAGTTCATTTTAACAGTTAGGACTACATATATAGAACTATACTTGTCTCCTATCTGTTTTCAAACTCATATAAGGCAATAATTTCGTAACGCTATACTAAAGCATCCTAATTGGTCATATCTAATACTAACTAAATATTCCTAAATTTCAAACATTTTCCACCCTATACTAACATTGACAACCTCCTGATGCAGTGCAACTGGTTTAGAGGTAGGGCATACGTAGACTTGACCGTAGTCGCATCATCCATTGTCCCACCACTGTTGCAATGCACCACGATTATGCCCTTGTTAGAAATTAGGGTATAACATATATTTCCCAAGTGTTCCACTTCACAGCCTTATCCTGTGGAGGATAATTATGAGTGAAGTGTATTCAAGTATTCCGGACATCTAGGTTTGCCTAATGTCTAAGTTCACCTTACATCTAGGTTCACCTATTTTCTAAGTTCACCTAATGTCTAAGTTGACCTGACATTTAAGCTCCCCTAATGTCTAAGTTTACTAAATGTTCACATCATCATCTAGTGTTCATATGATCTACAAGGGTTCATATCCTCACTAAGTGTTCAAACTGTCACTAAGTGTTCATATCTTCCCTGAAGTATATGTCCAAAATGTGTATTCATAGTTATGCATATCCGTGTTTTCCAAATAATTTCATCCAATCAATTACAATAATTAATTTCCAACCATAGCTTTCCATCAACCATTTCCATCATTTCCTAATAATATCCTAAACTCCCGACACTGACAGACCCCCAATATACCACAATTAGTCTATATATAGGGCATATGTAGGAATCGGTCGCAACATATCCAGCTGCCAGCGCACCACCTTTGTGATATACCACGAGTGTGTCCTTGTCTAGTGATCAGAGATCTATTAATTCTAAAAAAATAATTATTTTTCCTACAAAAATTTCCCGTATTCCTCAACACTGACATCCACCCAATATACTGTAATGGTATATGTTTAGGGCATACGTAGAATTCAATCGCAAATGCTTCAGCCGCCACCCACCACTTTTACAATACATCACGAGTATGTCCTTATCGAGTCGTCAGAGCACAATCAATCACGTAAAGCAACAAGTAACATATATCATAAATCAATATGTATCAGGATAGCAGTTAACATGTAATAAACATACAAGCACAGAATCAATACATCACGAGTATGTCCTTATCAATGTTGTGCACCGCGAAGGACCGAAGTCAACTCAATCAACGGTGGAATCATCGCGGAGGACCGCAGTCAACTCAATCAACGATATTCCTATCAATCATAATTAGCAATGTTGTGCATCGCGGAGGACCGAAGTCAACTCAATCAAAAGTGGAATCACCGCAAAGGACCAAAGTCAACTCAATCAACAGCAAATGAATCATCGCAGAGGACCGAAGTCAACTTAATCAACAATGACTCACTCAAAGTGTATCATCCCATCATCACAATTCATCTCAATAATAATATCTCAATGATAATCCCGGTTCCACACTTGTTATATAAAAATCAGTTTATTTTGGTATACATGTTTCAACCCCTAGTTTAAAAGCAAAAGATTTAAAAAGGGGTTATGAGAACTCACAGTGACTAAGCGGTTTGCTTAGTTCTTCAGTTTGCGAACGTAGGAAACAGAACTTTACTCGAATCCCACAATTAAGATTTGACGATATGTTTGAGCTATAATTCATTATTTGATTGTTCTCTTTTAAATCAGAGTTGTTAACTGAGTTTGTGTGGTGAGAATGACTCATTCTTGTGATTTTTGTAAGAATGACTCATGCTAATGAGTGTTAACCCGAATGAGTCATGCTAATGATTGATCACCCGAATGAGTCATGCTAATGGGTGTTCACCCGAATGAGTCATGCTAATGGGTGTTCACCCGAATGAGTCATGCTAATGGGTGTTCACCCGAATGAGTCATGCTAATGAGTATTCACCCGAATGAGACATGCTAATGGGTGTTCACACGAATGAATGGCTCACACGAATGAGTGGCTCATTCATATGACCTTCACCCGAATGAGTGGCTCATTCTTGTGACTATTCACACCGAATGGCTCATTCTTGTGACTATTCACACGAATGACTCATTCTTATGGGCCATTCGCCTGAAACGGGTTTACAGCCATGGAAGACGACGATTTCGAGTTTTAGTCAAATATATGGTCGTTTTGAATGGGTATATGTGAGAAAACTCGTTTAGAAGGTGTATTGGTCGAAAAGGAGTGTTTAAAACCGGCTAAAGCCTTGTTTTTGACGGGTTTGTAGAAAACCCTAAAAACCGAAACAAAGCCTATAAATCTACCTCGTTTGGCGTCGTTTGAGCTTCGTTCTCTTCGTGGGTTCATGATCTAGACGAGTGGAGAATCGCGCTAACACGTACATTTTGACCTCACAAGTAGTGTCCTAACTACTTCTAACATTTAATAATTTTCGGGACCAAAATTTCTTCAAGAAGGGGATGATGTGACAATCCGGCATTTCCGGATTAACCCCGTTAAATCCAAGTTAACAAAAATCATACGAAATCAAACTAGAAGGACTAGAATTAACCAAAACAAGTCCACAAACACTTAAATCAAAATGGTCAGACTTGCAATACATAGAAATGTCCAATTTTGACTTTTACAAGTCAAAATTCAAGTGGATCATCAAATAGAATTCAAAATTCATATTAACATGATGTTAATAGCCGAATTAAACACTCAATTAACTCACTGTGATGATGATTAACAGTTAATCATTCGTTATAATTCTAGTAATGATCGAATTAAACCAATGGTGAGCCAAAAAGTTGAAACTGTAGCTATTCAATAACCAAACCATATAATTCGACTTTAATACAGCAAATTAAACTTACACACAGTATAATCGGCACCCATAGGAAATTATCCATACAACAAATCGCAACAAAACACTCTGACTAGAAGATTGGTTTGAGAGCTTGGCCGAAATCAAGCTTAAAGTCGAACTACATAAAATTGACACCAAATCAGGTAAAAATTCGTTCCTACACAACCTAAGTGGGCCGACTAAGCATAGATATGCTAATTTCGAGCTCTAATATCAAATTATATGAGTTCGATTGTTAGAATTCTTCGGATAAACTGATTTGGGGGTTTACATACAAACAAATTCGAAAACCCAATTAAATTATATACACAGTTTCGTATTAACATGGTAAACGAAATTCCTATGTCAATTTGATGTTAAGACAATGAATTTAATGATTTTGGCTTCTAGGGTTCATCATATGAACGAATTTGGGGGTTTTAATTCAAATGAATGCAAAAATAAAATTAGATGGTACCCTCAGTTTCAGAAGATCCCGATTAACATAAACCCTATGTTAATGTTAACAAAAAAACATTGAATTGGGTGTTTACCGGTTTCAAAGGTTCACGTTAAGAACAAATTAGGGTTCTTGGGTCAAACGAGTATAAAAAAATTCAATTAGTTAGTACAGAAAAGTTCGAAATCTATTAGTAAATGAAAACCCTATGAGTTTGTAGTGTAACATAAACGAATTTGATGAAATTGAATCATCGATAAAAGGACTTAGGTTCGAATTTGATCAAGGTGTAAAAATCGGATGATTTTGATGAAGAATATCAATTAAAAACACACTTCAACTCGTTTGGATCCATAAAACATTAACCCTATGGTTTTGAGATCGAATGGGTTTGAATCGAAGGTCAATTAGAACCCATTTGGTTCGAATGAATAACCAAATGGGAACCAGCCGGGTTGTGTTTAAAACCATTTGAAAACCAACTCTAATGCAAAACCTGAGGTAGATGGGCTGGTTTGGTTAAGGGGTGTGTGTCAGAGAGCTCGGGGCTTCGAAACCATGATTCATCTGTTTTTGGAATTTAAACCATTTTTGGTGTTTTAATCATAATTCTCTCATTTCAACTCCGTTTCGACTCGTTCAAGTTGCGTTGGAACCGAGATGGAAACTCGAACAAAATAAAACAATACAATTTACATTTTGACTCGAAACCATAATCGCGTATAATTACGTGTGTTTAAATATAATCGTACATACGGATATGGTTTAAACAAACGAATTCGAATCCATGCGTACTTTTGTATGTATGTTTTAAACAATCTAACATACGTGTGTTGACACGTATGTGATTAGAAACGCGATTTGACATTTCAAGTAACGAAACATTATCGTAAAAACACAGATTATTCATAGAAGGTTATCTACGAAAATTCACGAGCATTTGATCATTCGATTCGCATTATCAGGTGCGTACACGGCCCCTTTTTACTTTTATTGTTTTGGGGGAGAAAACATGTTCAAACAAACACTTTTAGATACATATCACTTGCATGAGTTAGTTATTTACGATAAGAGCGAACATAGCATTACAAGGTTATCTTCATGTTCGATCCCGATCACCACCACCGCTTCCATAACTATTCAGACCTGTAGACACCACATTTAAATCACCATTAGTTCGTTTGAACTAAGTAAGATCACCCCGTTATTTCCCCCTCCCCAAGTATATTCCATAACACCATATGGATACACTAATGATGTCCCAAATATCATTTGGTAACATTATTCAATCGTATACAAAACGATTCATTAACGGGAAATTTTCATCAACATCAAATGGAACTTCCTTTACAATCAAGAATTTCCATTTGTCATAATAAAACAACAATCTCAATACATATGTGCACACAGTTCCAACTGTGCATCATACTGTTTTGACCATTTTCAGTCAAACTTCAATTAAGGGGTTCACACACCTTGTGAATCATTCTTATTTCACCACACCATTTATAACTTAATATAACGCATTTGTGCACACAACTCCAGTTGTGCATCATACTGTTTGACCATTTTCAGTCAAACTTCAATTAAGAAGTTCACACACCTTGGGAATCTATTATATTGGAATTGCAAGTCTTATATTCACACACCTTGTGAATCTAAGCATGCACATTACCAATTTAATATCTACACATTTGTACATCACCTCTTGTTCACACACCTTGTGAATCAATTATATTAGAATTGCATGTCTTATGTTCACACACATTGTGAATCAGCATGCACATTACCAATCCACCATTTGTTCACACACCTTGTGAATCAATTACATTGGAATTGCATGTCTTATGTTCACACACCTTGTGAATCAGCATGCACATTATCAATCCACCATTTGTTCACACACCTTGTGAATCAATTACATCAGAATTTCATGTCTTATGTTCACACACCTTATGAATCAGCATGCACATTATGAATCCACCATTTGTTCACACACCTTGTGAATCAATTACATTGGAATTGCATGTCTTATGTTCACACACCTTGAGAATCAGCACGCACATTACCAATCCACCATATGTTCACACACCTTGTGAATCAATTACATTGGAATTGCATGTCTTATGTTCACACACCTTGTGAATCAGCATGCACATTACCAATCCACCATATGTTCACACACCTTGTGAGTCATTCAACCACAATAACCACAATCATTATTATCCATTTCAATCAACTCAACTAATCATGTATATGTGCTAAATGCACAAACACTTGTAGTGTGCACGCACCCCGTCCTATAACTACAAGCTCAATCAAATAGGTAACTTACGCACAATTTGAACACATTCACTTGTGTTTACATTCAATATACTCCCGATTCATATGTTCACATATATGTGACACATTTAACTACATTTCAACACACTGATTGTTCACTCTCAAGCTAATAAACCAGAACTGCCTGCACAATTGTAGATCATCAAATATAATTCTTTCTATTTACCAAACATGTGTCACACTATTAAATTCAAAACAACACACTTAGGTGTCTTATTGAGTTTTCACACCGTTGTGAATTACTCAAACTTTCACTAATATAATTATGTTCTCACCCTTGAGAATCCACTAACACAAAGTTTTTCTACATGTGTTAATACACAGATAGTCATCATTAGACACAAACAAAAATAGTCACACAATTCTGATTCCAAATAACATATATTAGTGTATAAATTCAAGTTCAACATAAGGTCTATTACCCTTACATATGTTCACACACCTTGTGAATCATATAAAGGTAAATCAGTTACAATTTGTTCACATCCAAGTGAACCAATTATACTTATGTATAACAAACTGTTGTCTACATCATTGTAGATCAACTAAGTCGTCCACTACCTCCTTAGTTCACATTCAAGTGAACAATTTCAACATACTTTCAACAACTTATCCAAACTCATGTGGATTAATATCAATTAAAGCAAACATGCATGCCTACACACTTGTAAGTCATCACTATATCATATTCAACACATGGTTTATATCCATGTTGATCACCAATTGAATTTTGATCACATGATCATGATATTTGTGATTCATTTTCACAACATTAAACAAACTCAACAGTAACAGGTGACTTACCTTGTTCAAATGGTTGATCACTTTCTACAACCTCTTTTCCACTTCTGTGACTTGTCTCTTGACTTCCACCACCAACACCTAGTTGCAAATTACACGTATACAACTAGTTTCAATACACCCAACACCTATACATACTGATTCAAACTCATTTGAATCTCATTCATTACTATGTGGTATTTAGAAGTCAAGTTATCACCTATAATTAGCATATTTATGCCAAAATCATTAACTTTCAAATCTCAACATTTAATCAAGCATTTGAATCGAATTGATCATTACAAAGAATGATCCAACTCCATCATAATCATGATTTTATCATCCTACTAGTTATCATACTCAATTATATGAGTTTCATGACAACCGAACATTATAATGGATCAAAATCAAGATTTCACCGTTAAAACATCTAGTTCTTCGTTTCTAATCCTCCTTAATCATCATATAATGCTCAAGACTCAATTTAATCCGTATATTATCAAAATCAATAGGATTAAACAAATCGTTACCCTTCTAATGGATTTCTGGTTGAAATACGACGATCCGGACTTGTAGAAATCATCCACAGCTCGATCCAGACGTTCTGGTAACTTGAAATCTGAGGTTGAGTGATGAAAATTCGTATGTGTGTGTTGATGGTGAAAAGGTTCGAGAAGAAAGAAAAATAAATTTTTTTTTTCAATCCTAATAAGAATAGCAATATGCCAAACCGCCATACCCGTCGCGTACCGCGAAGAGGGGCTCATGAAGCCTTCGCATACCGCGCAAAAATTCGGGATCCTCAGATATTTTGGGTTCTTCGCATACCACGAAGAGGGGCTCATGAAGCCTTCGCGTACCGCGAAGAGTTTCAAAACATAATATCTTTATAATTTTCTTCATTTCGCGATTCCGGACAATCCGTAACTCCGTTTCGCGCACGGTTTTCGCCTATGTTTATCATTTCTCGCATATTTTCAATTTGTAACAATTACAATCATTTTAATTAATGATTATATCAACGTGTGCGATTGCTGAAAATCGATCGTTACAAATCTCCCCTACTTACAAAGGTTTTATCCTCGAAACCGCTTATACGTCAAAAAAAAGGATAAAATTTCCTCATTTCGTCTTCTGACTCCCACGTTGCGTCAGATCCCTTCCTGCTTTTCCATTGAACCTTCACCTGGTTCAAGGATTTATTTCTGAGTTGTTTGACTTTTCGATCTAAAATCGCGACTGGCTTTTCAATATAATTTAATTTATCATCAATCTCCAAATCTTCAAATGGAACATAAGCCGATTCATCCGCCAAACATTTTCTCAGATATGACATATGAAAGCTATCATGTATACCATTCAGTTCTTCTGGTAGCTCAAGGGGATAAGCAACACTTCCTATCCGAGCTATAATTCTGAATGGTCCGATAAAACGTGGACTTAACTTTTTTTGCTTTCTAAAACGTATATCACCTTTCCAAGGAGAAACTTTTAACAACACAAAGTCTCCCTCCTGGAATTCGATATGCCTCCTACGCTTATCAGCATAAGATTTCTGACGGTCTTGTGCCGCCTTCAAATGAACCATAATCTGATCTATACGTTCATTTGTTACTTCAATTACCTTTTTTCTGCTAATTCTCGTTGCCCAATTTCTTCCCAACACACATGAGTACGACATTTCCTCCCATACAACATTTCATATGGAGGCATCCCAATACTGGAATGATAATTGTTATTATATGATAATTCAGCTAAAGGTTGATAATCATCCCAACTACCTCCCAAAATTACTTATGCACGCTCGTAACATATCCTCCAGTGTCTGAATGGTCCGTTCACTCTGACCATCAGTCTGAGGATGATACGCCGTGCTCAATAACAATTTCGTGCGCAATTCCTCTTGAAAATTCTTCCAGAAATGAGAAGTGAATCATGTGTCTCTATCGGACACAATTGTCACTGGTATCCCGTGACGCGACACTATTTCTTTCACGTACACTTCAGCCATTTTCTCGGAAGAATACGATTCACGAATAGGAATAAAATGAGCACTTTTAGTCAACCGATCCACAATGACCCAAATCGTATCATACCCTTTTCGGGTTTTCGGAAGTTTAGTAATTAGGTCCATTGTGATATGTTCCCATTCATGCACAATCATTATACATGATTCTACATAATCAATCTACAAATGATTATTTGGTTTGACTTTATTTATACAAACCAAATCATACACTCAAGTATATTTCAACATACATCTTTCACCTTTCATTTGAATATTCACATAAATATTCATTCCATCATATGTATGAATACAATTTATACATATAATAAATATCCTATTTCTTTACAAATAGTCATAACTTTGACTTTTTAAAGTCAAACATCATGTATAATGTATTTGACACATATCACCAACCGAATGACTTAACATTCGTGTTATTCATTTATCTCATAAAAGTTGTTAATCACACATAATGGTAATTACTACATTCATTTACATAATTACCCTTTGACTTTCTCCTAGTCAAACATCATACATGACTTACCACTTTTCATATAATCTCATTCATTTGCATAGATAGACATTCTTGTCTACCATATCCTACTACCATGTGCATGTACATGGATTACCCTCAACGACACATCAATGCGGGCTTACATCACAAACACCAATGCCATTTCCTTATGGTCTTATATGATAAATCCAATGTCACTCACCAGTGGTCTTATATGTTAAATTCAATGCCACTCACCAGTGGTCTTATATGTTAAATTATTCATCATTTCCTAGAGACTTCCTTTTTCACCAAGGATTATCAAGGTAGGTAATCACACCACCTGTGATTTATCCTAACTCCATATTTTCACCATGGGAAAATCACACTACTTGTGATTTAACCCGTTTTACATTCACACAACTATGAATCATATACTAGAATTAGATACTTTCTATCTTTACATCTAATTTACACATAATTATCTCATGCATATAATTTCATCCCCTTTATATAAGAAGGTGAAATAACTCTAAGGCTTTAACCACACATTTCTCACAATTCTCTGCACCTTGGAGATATAAATTTTATCCATTTCTAGATGATATTCTTCAGCCATTACACAGCCGTGACAAAAAGTTTTTATACCAGCCTTAGCCATATAATGTCATATGCATGCTACCCATATTCTTGTGATTCTATAGATCACACATATTTAATATGATACACACCTTACACCTACTATTCCATTCCTAAGTTTGAAGTTATGTCCTTAAGAATACATCCATACCATGAGAACATTGTTAGACTGGCCAGGTCTACCACTATACTCATTGTATGACTTTGTTCTTAGATATATCCCTTCAAACCAAGTTCAAGAGTTTCAGTTTACACAACACATATAGCAAACAAATGTATACAGGTCGTTTATACACGCCATGTATTTATAGGCACACAAACCTTGTACCTTTGGCTTGGTGATCGGATCTTGGATCGAACAATTTCCTCTTGTTTCCTTGTCAAAAGCCTCAAGTTTGAGTTCAAGTATTCATAACGCACTTGAATCCCTCAAACCATTGCTCTGATACCAACTTGTGACACCCGTGTCACTTTATGTCCCATTCGGACATTAAAAATATCAAATGAAAGTTATCATTTAGGTCCCAGAAAACTTTTTGTGTTTTATTCGTAAACACACCCACTTTACATTGTACAAACATTAAAAACATGTTTAAGTATTGCCACATACTTAAATAAGTTAACTTATGTAAACCTTTACAATAGGTTTAATTGTTAACTTCAAATATTCTCCCGAGTCTTCATGTTCGATCCCGATCACCACCACCGCTTCCATAACTATTCAGACCTGTAGACACCACATTTAAATCACCATTAGTTCGTTTGAACTAAGTAAGATCACCCCCGTTATTCCCCCCTCCCCAAGTATATTCCATAACACCATATGGATACACTAATGATGTCCCAAATATCTTTTGGTAACATTATTCAATCGTATACAAAACAATTCATTAACGGGAAATTTTCATCAACATCAAATGGAACTTCCTTTACAATCAAGAATTTCCATTTGTCATAATAAAACAACAATCTCAATACATATGTGCACACAGTTCCAACTGTGCATCATACTGTTTTGACCATTTTCAGTCAAACTTCAATTAAGAGGTTCACACACCTTGTGAATCATTCTTATTTCACCACACCATTTATAACTTAATATAACGCATTTGTGCACACAACTCCAGTTGTGCATCATACTGTTTGACCATTTTCAGTCAAACTTCAATTAAGAAGTTCACACACCTTGGGAATCTATTATATTGGAATTGCAAGTCTTATATTCACACACCTTGTGAATCTGAGCATGCACATTACCAATTTAATATCTACACATTTGTACATCACCTCTTGTTCACACACCTTGTGAATCAATTACATTAGAATTGCATGTCTTATGTTCACACACATTGTGAATAAGCATGCACATTACCAATCCACCATATGTTCACACACCTTGTGAGTCATTCAACCACAATAACCACAATCATTATTATCCATTTCAATCAACTCAACTAATCATGTATATGTTCTAAATGCACAAACACTTGTAGTGTGCACGCACCCCGTCCTACAACTACAAGCTCAATCAAATAGGTAACTTACGCACAATTTGAACACATTCACTTGTGTTTACATTCAATATACTCCCAATTCATATGTTCACATATATGTGACACATTTAACTACATTTCAACACACTGATTGTTCACTCTCAAGTTAATAAACCAGAACTGTCTACACAATTGTAGATCATCAAATATAATTCTTTCTATTTACCAAACATGTGTCACACTATTAAATTCAAAACAACACACTTAGATGTCTTATTGAGTTTTCACACCTTTGTGAATTACTCAAACTTTCACTAATATAATTATGTTCTCACCCTTGAGAATCCACTGACACAAAGTTTTTCTACATGTGTTATTACACAGATAGTCATCATTAGACACAAACAACAAATAGTCACACAATTCTGATTCCAAATAACATATATTAGTCTATAAATTCAAGTTCAACATAAGGTCTATTACCCTTACATATGTTCACACACCTTGTGAATCATATAAAGGTAAATCAGTTACAATTTGTTCACATCCAAGTGAACCAATTATACTTATGTATAACAAACAGTTGTCTACATCATTGTAGATCAACTAAGTTGTCCACTACCTCCTTAGTTCACATTCAAGTGAACAATTTCAACATACTTTCAACAACTTATCCAAACTCATGTGGATTAATATCAATTAAAGCAAACATGCATGCCTACACACTTGTAGGTCATCACTATATCATATTCAACACATGGTTTATATCCATGTGGATCACCAATTGAATTTTGATCACATGATCATGATATTTGTGATTCATTTTCACAACATTAAACAAACTCAACAGTAACAGGTGACTTACCTTGTTCAAATGGTTGATCACTTTCTACAACCTCTTTTCCACTTCTGTGACTTGTCTCTTGACTTCCACCACCAACACCTAGTTGCAAATCACATGTATACAACTAGTTTCAATACACCCAACACCTATACATACTGATTCAAACTCATTTGAATCTCATTCATTACTATGTGGTATTTAGAAGTCAAGTTATCACCTATAATTAGCAAATTTATGCCAAAATCATTAACTTTCAAATCTCAACATTTAATCAAGCATTTGAATCGAATTGATCATTACAAAGAATGATCCAACTCCATCATAATCATGATTTTATCATCCTACTAGTTATCATACTCAATAATATGAGTTTCATGACAACCGGACATTATAATGGATCAAAATCAAGATTTCACCGTTAAAACATCTAGTTCTTCGTTTCTAATCCTCCCTAATCATCATATAATGCTCAAGACTCAATTTAATCCGTATATTATCAAAATCAATAGGATAAAATGAATCGTTACCCTTCAAATGGATTTCTAGTTGAAATACGACGATCTGGACTTGTAGAAACGATCCGGATTTCTGGTTCAAACCTATGTATGCACCAACCTTTGTGTTGACTCTATTTGCATGTTTTCTCAGGACACTAAAGCACAAGTAAGGAAGAACAGGGACTAGGATGTTGAGTCTCATGCATAAATTTCAATTCAAGTGTTTTGGATTTGGTTATTTAAGACATTGAATCTTGTAATTTACATTTTTGCAAACTGTTATGTTTGTTTTGATTTTTCAAACGCTTTCGCAACGTTAAAACTTTGAAATTACTATTCAGACCAAATTTACGTTTGAAAAGCATATAGAGGTCTTTTATTATGTCTAACTGTTAGACATTAGACACACATGATTACACAATTAAGTTTTGCATAGCATTTACATATGGTATTATCTAACAGATATGGCATCACCATCATTACCACATGTGCATGCACTCGAGGATGAAGAGCCAATGTCACACCCCGAGCCGGCGGGCCGGATCGTGTGTCCTGTCGAGCGGAAAGGTCTCGGGGAACGATATCGGGAATGATAATCATGATGATCAAATTGTTTACATTGCGCATGATATAAAATGAGAAATGCTAAATATAATAGAATTATAAAGTTAAATTTCATCAGTTTTGTTCATAATTTAACAATGTAAATCTACTATCAACATCATAATTCTTCTATCTTGTATCTGCACAAGATATACAAAATAATCTGTATAATGATGTTTAAAATGTATGCAAGTCCAAAATACTAGGTCCAAAAGCATAGACTTCTAACTCAGACCTGTTCGTCACCTGAGAAGTCATGCAAAAAGATCAAGTCAACACATGGTTGGTGAGTTCATACAGTTTTGTTTTAAAGATGAATTCGAATAAACCTGTTTGAATGACAACCTTAACCTCACCATTAACCACCTATACCATCTACTTCAGTATGCTTATATATAGGGCATATGTAGGGTCGAACTTACCGCCCGCCCAGCCACCGTCCCACCATATACCAAACCACATGATATATTGTTCCTGATGATAATTAAGCGTTTCATCCCATACCTTTGATCACGACGTTTGAGTAACTTTAAAATCTGTTAACTTTGATCACCCGAAATGACAACCTTAACCTCATCAACAACCACCTATGCTATCCAATCAAGTATTCTTATATATAGGGCATATGCAGGGTCAAGGTTACCGCCAGCCCAGCCACCGTCCCACCACATACCGAATCGCATAACATATTGTTGTTAATGATAATTAAGCGTTTCATTTCATAGCATTATCTTATTAGATTTTGAGTTCCACAAATTGAAATTCTACCGATTTCTTGAGTTCATCACGTATTCATGATCAACCATAGTATTTGTAGAAACATAATATTAAATGCTTATTTAAATGAATAAATAAACATTAAAATACAACTAGGACATGATGATTGGGCCTTATTTGACTCAATCAATTAGTCTTGGTTGTTTGTGGTATCCAGCTTGTATCGTCTCACACGTGGCCCATATCAGGCTTGACCCCAATGAGTCTACCCGTATGTGTCGGAACTTTCATGATGTGCCCATATCAGCTTGACCTTCAGGTCTACTGTACATGTCGGTACTTTAGGATATCCTTTGATTTATGATCACCACTGTTCGTTTGTATTCGTTTGATTATTTGATTTATGCCCATATAGCTTGACTATCCGTGTGTTAACACGTGGTCTTGATCGGCATACAACTGACATCCACCTTGAATTGTTCATCATTGATTTCATTAGTTCTTTGATTCACACACGGATATGATTTCTTTGATTTTGATCCTTAGACTACCATGAACACAACGCTGAGTTTAGATTCTTTGAATTTGATCCTTAGTTTTCTTGTTCACGACACTGGATTTAGACTCTTTAGTTTTGATCTTTAGTTTCCTTGAACACACACTGAACTTAGAGTCTTTGAATTAGGGTTTTGATCAATAGTTCTTTGTTTATAAAATCATTGTCTTACTCAATAGGAGTAATTAATTCATTTAGTAAACCTGTAATGTTTTACCTAGACTGGAGTCTAGGATACAATTAAACATATAAAACATATATGAAGTAAAGCATTTACGTAAAATATATTTCAAGAAAAATAGTTTACGCATGCTTCTCAGCCCGCGTTTGTAAAACAAAAATGTTTAGAAAAGGGGCAATGAACTCACCTGTGTTGCTATGTAATGATTCACCACAAAATGTGTGCTCGTTACTTGTAGATTAAGTATCTTCAGTGCCTGAGTTTTTTAAGAGAATTCGAATACTATAAGTATTTATAGTTGACGTATCTAGGGTTTTGGTCTCGGTGTGCGACTATGTGTCCTACGTTACTAGTGTGTTCTCTATGTATCTCTAACTAGTCTACCCTGATTATCCCTTTCCCCCGTCGATATCACAACTAAACCTTACTTATATATAAGGTGTAGTTTATTACATTCATGGTCTTTTTAGGTAAAACATTTTTAATAAAACCTATTTTAAGTTAAATCTTTAGGTCAGAAATCATTTCATTTATTTTAAAACATTTTAATTAAATTAGTTCATAAATCATTTCCTTTTTGTTAAACATAAGATAATTTAAACAATTTATAAGTTAACTTGTTAGACTTGAGTTAATCTCACTCGATTAAATCTAAGTCCTTTGATATGTTTTCGTTTTCCATGGTTCTTTGATCGTCCTTGTGTATAACCCATCCTAGAAAGTTCAAATGAAAATACAATGTAGTTATATGTTTGCAAGAAATCTCTAAGTGTTAGGTGTTAACAGTGAAATCAACACCTATATACTTATACTATTGTCTAGATCCTTAATGAATTCTCACCATATTATTCACGCTTTAGTTTAATGAATTCCCGAATGTGTTAAACTCAATTGTTGTCCCAAAATCCATGTTTATATGCCAAAATGATTTAATAAAAACCTTGGTCTTTAAAACCCTATTCATGATTTCGTTAAATGAAGCTCGTGTGTCTTAAACCCAACTTATGTCCAACAACCCATGTTGACACATCATTGTCACTTAGAAAAACTTAGTGTCAAACCTTAGTATAGATTGTTCACAAAACCGTTTAACACTCTAGTGAAACCCTAATGATTTTTCCCATGTTGGCATCCATATACCCAAGCCCATGCATGAAATCACGTAGCGAAACCCATGCATGCAATCGTGTACCCGAACCCATCTAACCAGCCGAATAGGGTCAACCGTGCATAAGAGGATGACTCGGTTGGTTGATGATGGCCATGCGAAAGAGGATGGCTCGGCCAAATGATGGTGATTCATGCGGCTGGAACTTGGCCGAATAAGGTGTCTGCGAATGTGTTGGTCGAAAGAGGGTTGCCGAACGAATGGAGGTCTTAACCGAATGGAAGATGGTCAAATGAGCATGGCATGCGAAGGGCTCTAGCTCGTACGAATGAGGGTTAGGCCGAAGAAGGACAACCATGCGAACCATGGTTTGTTTCGGCCTTGGGACGGCTCATGCGGCCTGTGCCATTCGGCCAGGCCGAGGGTGCCTAATTCGGTCGTTCGAACATCCAGCATGTGCAGCCCCCATTTTTCGAACCAAATGACTAGCCAATGCTGCACCACATGTTCCTATCTCATCCTAAAGTTGTTTCGTGTAGTTTCCCTATGGTTTGAATGGGTTAGAACCGGTTTGATGTGGGTTCGAACAAAGGAGGTTTGAAAACCCTAAAAAGGAGATTTTAAACTCATTTTTACCTCGATTTAGATGGTTCTTGGCTCAGATCGTTTGTACTTTCAAGATCTACGTGTTGTTGTGGTCGTTTTGACACCAACATGGCTCGATTTGGTTGAGTATAGGAGATCTAGGGTTTGTGGTTCTTAGAAAGAGAAAGTAGAGAGAGTGATGAATTGGTGGTGGTGGAGCTGGTTGGTGGGGAAGGAAATGGCATTTAATGCCCCATTAAAGGCTTTCAAAATACCCGGTGTGTTCGGTCTCACTCGGTTTCGCGTGGAGGTGTCGGTTTTCGCCCGTTTTCGTAACGAAATGTTATGGTTTTAAAAGTAGAGTTTATTAAATTAAATTAGGTGCTAATTCCTAGTAAATTAACTAAATATCTTCCGTTTATTTTAAATTTCAGAAATTATTAAATTTACAGTTTAAATTGAATCGTATAGTCGTCGCGTGTATTCGTTCGGATCGTCACCCCTACGAACACGACGATAACTACACTTTTCGATATGATTTTCTAATTATTAGACATCATTCAAAACGTTAAACTTTCAGATGTATTCGTACAGATCGTCACCTATACAAATAATCTGTCAGTTTAGCATTCACGTAATGGCATCCGTTGTTATTTTGTTCTCTACAACCTCACATACGTTTATACATAATAAAGTCCTAACTAACAATCATGTGATGGTTCTGTGTCGTCAGATAATTTCCTGACTGTTGAACCATAGTTCTGAGTTATGTTTCTGCAATGAATACGTACTTGTTTCGTGTCAAGCATCAAATGATAACAATATATAGATAACACATGAAATTTGTACCTGATTTACTGTGCATGTTACTGTGTAGATCACTGTTCCAGTTACATTTCTGGCACTGATGTTACTGTCTCCCCTTGTTAGAGAAATTTTGTCTTGAAATTTTAGAATCGTTATCAGATACGGCTTCCTCTGTTAACAGATGGGGATACTTGGACTTCATGTGATCCTCGCGTTCCCAAGTACACTCGGGTCCACGTTTTGAATTCCATCGAACCTTGACAATTGGAATACGGCTTCGCCTTATTTGTTTAACTTTGCTATCCATAATCTCTAAAGCTTCTTCGATAAAATGTAATTGCTCGTCCACTTGAATTTCTTCGATTGGTATGACGAGCGATTCGTCTGCAAGGCATTTCTTTAAGTTCGAAACGTGAAACACGTCATGCACACCACTGAGTTCATCTGGTAGTCTCAGTCTATACGCCACAGGACCAATACGTTCAATGATCTCGAACGGTCCCACGTATCGTGGTGCTAATTTTCCTTTCTTTCCAAAACGTACTACGCCTTTCCATGGGGATACCTTTAACATGACACGGTCTCCCACTTGAAATTCCAACGGCTTGCATCGTTTGTCGACATAGCTCTTTTGTCTACTTCTGGTTTCTTGTAACCTTTGTTGAATCTGGGAAATCTTATTGGTGGTTTCCTGAATAAGTTCTGGCCTAGTTATTCGGTTATTTCCTACCTCGGTCCAACAGATCGGTGACAGACATTTTCGACCATACAGAGCCTCGAACGGTGAGCATCCGATTCTACTATGGTAACTGTTGTTATAGGAGAATTCGATCAGTGACAAATGAGACTCCCAATTTCCACCGAAATCCAAAACACATGTTCTCAACACGTCCTCTAGGGTCTGTATCGTACGTTCGCTTTGACCGTCCGTTTGTGGATGGTAAGCTGTACTCAGATTTAAGTGCGTCCCTAGAGATATCTGCAAGGATTTCCGAAACCTTGATGTGAATCTGCTGTCTCGATTCGAAATGATAGACAATGGTACACCGTGACGTACCACTATCTCGTTGATGTATAGTCTTGCAAGTTTATCCATCGAGAAGTTTTCGTGCATCGACAAGAAGTGAGCGGATTTGGTTAATTGATCAATGATAACCCAAATTGTATCATGACCACTAGAAGTGCGGGGTAGCTTGGTAATGAAATCCATAGCTATTTGTTCCCACTTCCAGAGCGGAATCTCAGGCTGTTCCAGTAACCCTGACGGTTTCTGGTGTTCCGCTTTTACTTTCGCACACGTAAGACATCGATCGACGTACTCGGCTATTTCTTTCTTCATGCCCGGCCACCAATAAAATCCTCTTAAGTCTTGGTACATTTTATCGGTGCCTGGATGCACTGAGTACTTGGTCTTGTGTGCTTCATCAAAGATGAGTTTTCTCAATTCCTCTACCGCAGGAATCCATACACGATCCTGTTAGTAGATCACTCCATCTGGTTTTGTTTCAAACTGTCGTTCTTCTCCACAATCAAGTTCTTTCTTCAAATTTCCCTGTTTTACTGATTCGTGTTGAGCTTGTAAAATCTTGTCGCGTAAACTTCTCTGCACAGTCATCCCCATTGCTCTGACGCGCAAGGGTTTGACCCGTTCCTTCTGGCTCAAGGCATCAGCTACAACGTTCGCCTTACCCGGATGGTACTTAATCACACAGTCGTAATCATTCAGAAGCTCACCCCAACGTTGTTGTCGCATGTTGAGTTCCTTCTGATCAAATATATGCTGCAGACTCTTATGATCAGTGAATATGGTACACTTAGTGCCATATAAGTAATGTCTCCAGATCTTCAAAGCGAATACCACTGCTCCCAGTTCCAGATCATGAGTAGTGTAGTTCTTCTCATGAATCTTTAACTGTCTTGATGCGTACACAATAACTTTGTCTTGTTGCATTAACACACAACCGAGTCCCTGATGGGAAGCGTCACAATACACTACAAAGTCATCATAGCCTTCTGGAAGAGATAAGATTGGAGCATCACATAACTTCTGCTTCAATGTCTGGAAAGCATCTTCATGTTTCCGCTCCCAAACAAAGGGTTCACTTTTCTGAGTTAACTTGGTGAGAGGCAGAGCTATCTTAGAAAAGTTTGAGATAAACCTTCTATAATAACATGCTAATCCCAGGAAAGACCGTATCTCCGTCGGTGTCTTCGGAGTATCCCAGTTCTTTATTGCCTTGATCTTGGCATGATCTACATGTATTCCTTCACTGTTGACTACAAGACCCAAAAATTGAACTTCCCTTAGCCAAAATTCACACTTAGAGAATTTAGCATAGAGTTGCTCTTTCTTCAACAGCTCCAAGATTTGCCTGAGATATTACTCATGCTCTGCTTTGCTCTTGGAATAAATCAGTATGTCATCAATAAAGACAATGACAAACTGATCCAGATACGGCTTGCACACTCGGTTCATGAGGTCCATGAAAACCGCAGGTGCATTTATCAATCCAAAAGGCATCACCATGAACTCGTAATGCCCATACCTGGTTCGGAACGCCGTCTTCGGTATGTCTTCGTCTTGAACTCTGAGTTGATGATATCCAGACCGTAAGTTGATCTTCAAAAAGTTTTGTGCTCCTTGTAGTTGGTCAAACAAATCATCAATCCTCGACAATGGATACAGATTCTTCATGGTTAGTTTGTTCAGATCTCGGTAGTCTATACATATTCGAAAAGATCCATTCTTTTTCTTCACGAACAGAACCGGAGCTCCCCAAGGTGAGTAGCTCGGTCGGATGAAACCTTTATCTAGTAACTCATGTAGTTGATTTGACAATTCCTGCATCTCTGAAGGTGCTAACCTATAGCGAGATTTAGCAACAGGAGTTGCTCCAGGAACTAAGTCAATACGAAACTCTACCGGTCGCACAGGTGGCAAACCTGGTAGGTCTTCAGGAAACACTTCTGGATATTCTTTTACTACTAGCACATCTTGAATCTTGATCTTGTCTTTCTCTTTCTCCACCACATGAGCCAGAAAAGCTACACACTTCTTTTGTAGACACTTACGCGCCTTTATGCAAGATATGATTTTGACACTCCGTTTTGCTTGATCCCCTCAGACTTACAATACACGATCATTCGTCAATGGAATTCGAAGCAGCTTTTCCAAACATATGACTTCCACCCTATTGAGAGATAGCTAATCCATCCCGACAATGATGTAGAAACTACCCAACTCCATCGGTATCAAATCGATGGTGAATGTATGACCATTAAGTGTTAATGGGTAGTTCCTATGTACTGTACTAACTCTGATCTGTTTCCCATTTGCTACTTCTATAATGTAAGAGGAATCTAAAAGTTCCGCAACATGCCTAAGTTGGCATGCAAAGTCGGTCGAGATACCAGTGTCAAACAGAATAGATGCATAAAATTCATGTAAGAGAAATGTACCAGTGACCACGTTCGGGTCTTGACGAGCAGCTGGAGCTCCTATTGCAAAAGCCCTTCAACGGGGTGCATGAACTGCCGGTTGTGCTTTCTTTGGTCAGTTCTTTGAAAAGTGGCCAATTTCACCACAGTTATAGCATCCACCGTTGTTCTGGTTCTGATTGTTAGGTGGAGGGAGAGCTAAAGCAGCATTATTGACTGCTTGGTTTGGTGTCATCCTGCATTTCTGGACCCAATGGCCCTTTCTTCCACATCCCGTGCAGTGACGGTAGGGATTGTTAGCAGCATGATCATACTGGCATTTGGCACACAGAGGATGTGGGCCAGTGTATGGCTTCTTGTGAAGGTTCTGACGTGCAACAGCTACTTGGTTGAGTGGAGTAGCCATTGTGTAGTTCTTGATAACCTTCTGTTTCTTCTTGGGATGATGATGAGGTTTCTTTGAGGACTTTTCCATGTGCTTGCCGGAGTCTGCCTCTTTCTTTAGAGTTCCAGAGGCTACCATCAAGTCAGTGACTTTTCCGGACAAGCTAACTGCTGACTCTAATGTGACAGGGTTTGCTGAAATGACTAAACCCTGTATGCAGGCGGGGAGTCCACCTACATACTTGTCAATCCTTTTCTCCAGTGTTGGTACCATGTTTGGAACCAATGTTACTAACTCGTGATAACGAGTAGTATACCCCAAGTGATCAGCTCCTTTCATCACATGGTTTGACAGCTCAGTCTCCATCCTTTGCAGCTCGTTCTTACGACAGAATTCTGTTCTCAGTAGGGTCTTGAAGTCTTCCCATGACAACGACATGGCTTATTCTATTCCTCTAGCTTGAATTTGTGAGTTCCACCAAGTTAAGGCTCGCTTGCTGAATGATCCAGCAGAGTAACAAACCTTATGATGCTCTGGACAACTGCAGAGATCTAGAGTAGTCTCAATCTTCTCTATCCATTGGATTAATCCAACAGCTCCCTCAGTACCGCTGAAACTAGGCGGCTTACATCCCACAAAGGACTTGTAGGAGTAGTTAGAAGCATTGCCAATATTCCCACTGGCTTCTACCGATGAATTCCCAGAATTGTTGCTGTGGTTCCTAATACGGTTGATCATATCTGGTATCACCTCTTTCAGCTGATTGCTCAACTGGCTGCTCAGTAAGGTTGCCAGGGAAACGGTAGCAAGATCCAGATTCTGAGTCGCGTTCGGGTCAACAGGTGGAGTGTGTGGGAGAGGAGGAGGTGGAGGAGGAGGTGGCGGTGGTGGTGGAGGCATAAGAGGAGGTGGTCTTCTCGGCGGAATTTTGATCACAACCAATAGAATATCAGTTAGTGCAATGATCGAATATAGAAGACACAATGCAAATAAATTCCTAAGTCCTGTGTTCTCTACATGAAGGGTTTCTAGGTTATAGTCTGGGCCTTATTTGACTCAATCAATTAGTCTTGGTTGTTGGTGGTGTCCAGCTTGTATCGTCTTACACGTGGCCCATATCAGGCTTGACACAAATGAGCCTACCCGTATGTGTCGGGACTTTCATGATGTGCCCATATCAGCTTGATCTTCAGCTCTACTGTACATGTCGGGACTTTAGGATATCCTTTAATTTATGATCACCACTGTTCGTTTGTATTCGTTTGATTATTTCATTTATGCCCATATAGCTTGACTATAAAAGTCTACTATTTATGCCGGGACTTTCCGTGTGTTAACACGTGGTCTTGATCGGCATAGAACTGACATCCACCTTCAGGATTCTAGGATACAATTAAACATATAAAACATATATGAAGTAAAGCATTTACGTAAAATATATTTCAAGAAAAATAGTTTACGCATGCTTCTCAGCCCCGCGTTTGTAAAACAAAAATGTTTAGAAAAGGGGTAATGAACTCACCTGTGTTGCTATGTAATGATTCACCACAAAATGTGTGCTCGTTACTTGTAGATTAAGTATCTTCAGTGCCTGAGTTTTTTTAAGAGAATTCGAATACTATAAGTATTTATAGTTGACGTGTCTAGGGTTTTGGTCTCGGTGCGCGACTATGTGTCCTACGTTACTAGTGTGTTCTCTATGTATCTCTAACTAGTATACCCTGATTATCCCTTTCCCCTGTCGATGTCACAACTAAACCTTACTTATATATAAGGTGTAGTTTATTACATTCATGGTCTTTTTAGGTAAAACATTTTTAATAAAACCTATTTTAAGTTAAATCTTTAGGTCAGAAATCATTTCATTTATTTTAAAACATTTTAATTAAAGTAGTTCATAAATCATTTCCTTTTTGTTAAACATAAGTTAATTTAAACAATTTATAACTTAACTTGTTAGACTTGAGTTAATCTCACTCGATTAAATCTAAGTCCTTTGATATGTTTTCGTTTCCCATGGTTCTTTGATCGTCCTTGTGTATAACCCATCCTAGAAAGTTCAAATGAAAATCTAATGTAGTTATATGTTTACATGAAATCTCTAAGTGTTAGGTGTTAACAGTGAAATCAACACCTATATACTTAGACTATTGTCTTGATCCTTAATGAATTCTCACCATATTATTCACGCTTTAGTTTAATGAATTCCCGAATGTGTTAAACTCAATTGTTGTCCCAAAATCCATTTTTATATGCCAAAATGATTTAATAAAAACCTAGTCTTTAAAACCCTATTCATAATTTCGCTCGTGTGACTTAAACCCAACGGGCGAAGTACAGGGTTCGTGGGTTAGCAGGTGACCGAACCTTCATCTGTCACGAATCAAAGGTGGGGGAACGAACCTGCGCTGGAGGGCCACGAACACACTGGACCTAAACCTAGCCAAACCTGCGTGCATCATTCCCCGAACCTACACTCTGCCGAACCCATGCACGAGCTGCATGGGCGAACCCCTGGCCGAACCTACTTGATTGCCGAACCCAAGGGCTACTAACTTTGCATGCATGCGAACCTGTTTGTGTTCTTACGAACCCTCAGGACTAACGAACCTTCATAGCCGAACCTTTGGCCACCCGAACCCCATTGGACGAACCTTTTTCCCCTTTTTGCGAACCTGGATTACAGCCGAACCTCTTGCATGGTCAAGCATGCATGGAGCCGAACCTCTAGTCAAAGGAACCCAAGGTTCGCTGGAATGGGAGCCGAACCCACCTCTTTTCTCAGCCGAGACAATCTGCAGCCCAAATAACACCTAATCGGCCCAACCTTATTCATTGGGCCCAACTACACGGCTCATCATGTACATGTTATTCGGCCCCATAGGTTAAAATGGAAACAAACACTTGAAATCAATATGAGGTGTAATATGCATAGTATACATGGAATATACAAATGAACATACAAGGGTGGTGGGATTGTTTAGGTTAAAACAAGTTCAACAAAGAAGTCATGGCAAGCTTGAAACTATAAACTTAAGTCATAACTAAGACTTAGGCTAATTTACAAAGATTTTATCAATGCGATGATTAACATATGATGTCAAGGTTTATAAATTTCTAAGAGTAAATTAAGGCTAAATACACCACATAAAGACACATAGTAGTAACAATCCATGACAATTGAAACAAGGGCCGAACGATGACTGGGACTCGCAAGTGTTAGCTAACTTTAAGGGCTAACACAAACACATATTCAAAGACTTATACTTATAAGTTACAACAACATGAAGTCAATACAGGATCGTGAATACAACAACAAATCCAACAAGGAGCGTGTGCGTTCTCGTTTAAGCTAAGTCAACCACTTCAACAACAAGGTGAGTTCATACGCCCCTTTTCTAATCTTAACTGATTTTAAACTCTCGGGGCCGAGAAACATGCTTAACTTTTATTTATTTAAAAGTTTTAGTTTGACATATTGCTTATACTCTGATTAGATAATATTGCTTGACTTATTATCATTTATCATTGTATGCATGCTTGTATGATCATGATAGGACATGAACAACTAAGATGAATATGATAATATACCTTCATAACTCATCAACATAATAGAATAACATAGTTGTAAGATTATATATTACAACACTTAGTTATTCTTACAAGAACAAACATTGAGATAATCACAGGTGAACATGATGACAACAACTACGAAACACATGAATGATATGAAGATAATATATCTTCATAATATCATTCAACACCAGAGTTAAATAAGTGTAATAAGACAAGTACTTATAACACATAGCTTACAACTCAGCACATATTACAAGATAACATGAAACAAGTATCATCCACCACCTGAGTCTACTAAGTGTAGTAAGACTAGTTCTTACCACATCTTAGGGACAACATGTTGACTATATGGATCAACAAGGAATGATAATCCTGATAATGTAACTTCATGATAACAACATCATTCACACAACAATTAACATAATGTAATAAGACAAGTTCTTATTTAACTTTGTTAACAACAACGAGAACATACAACATTGAGAACAAACAACAACATTGATGAACACAATACAATTGATTACTATTGAACTGTCTACATTATATCATTTCAATCATGTGCCATGTACTCAAGTTTGATCATTGTAAGTCCCTTCATAATTCGCTGACCAGTTAGTTTGACGTGACTAAACCGATGATAGCATAGTGGTACCATAGGTTTGACAAACCTCTAGCTTGTAGGGCTAGTATGTTGATCGTATTTATCTTTTGGCCGGTAAAGTATGACCGGTGATAGGGCTACTCAAGTCAGGGTCTGGAAAGCGACACATGGTGATATTAATCTACAGTTAAAATTGTAAATAGTCCACCGATTCCTATTGACTAGTAAACTGAGGAATTGATTTTCTCTCATGTCATGTTACTGGTAATAGTTTCGATGAGGCCTCTGGGAATACAAAGTGGTAGAGGTAAATCAGATGCATTGTAATTTTATTACGTGAGGATTGCAATGGATTCCTTTTAGGCTCTATGCACTTCAAGTTGAGAACATATAACAATTGGTTAACCAACACTCTTATTGTTAAAAGTGATTAACAGTTAACCCCACAAGTAATAGAATAATAACAAGGATCAGATTTACATAATCTAATTTCCTTAACATATTGAGGGTTATTAATACTTCGGTTTGATAACTGAACCTCTTTTATTATATTATTCTACATATGAAACATTGGGTGATGAACACAAACGGGTAGGTGAAATGGAAATGGATATCTATAGTTGTATTGCAAGTAGTGTGGAGTTCTATTAGTTATGTGGTGGGATGTTGGTTGGGGCTTGTTCCCCTACATATGCCCTATATATAAGCATAACTGATGGGATGAAATACTACTTGTAAATATAACTATGGAGAAGCCATTGTGTGAGACGAATGCATCAAACATTAACAAGACTCTGTATGACATTGTGATTATGTATGTGAACAAATCAAGGTTTTCAATTATCAAACTTATGAACTCACCAACCTAGTGTTGACTTTGTTTAAATGCATGTTTTCTCAAGGGATGAACAGGTTTAGTCACCAGACATACAGGGACATAGCTAGTGGACTTTAAGAAGGCCTAGCTACTTTTTGGTGTTGCATACTTTTGAATGACAAAACAGTGAATCATCTTTTGTATATCTTGTACAGTTACAAGATTGTCACACCCCGAGCCGGCGGGGAAGGATCGGGTTTCCCCGTCAGGCGAAAAGTTCCCGGGGCGCGATATCGTAAGTGATAATCGAAATGATCAGATTGTTTACGTTGCACATGATATATATAAATGAGATACTTGCTAAGCAAAATAGAATTACAAGGTTAAATTACATCAAATAAGTTTATAATTTAACAATGTAAATCTACAATCACATCATAAGTCTTCAATCTTGTGTGTGCGCAAGATATACAAAATAACTTGGTATGATGTCCAAGAGTATGCAGTCCAAAAAGCTAGGTTCTCTATCTGTAACCTAATCCAAAAGAAATAACTCTTCAGTTGACCTGTTCGTCACCTGATGTCACACCCCGGGCCGGCGGAAACGGATCGTGTTTTCCCGTCGGGCGGAAAGTTCCCGGGGCGCGATATCATTGTGTTGATAATCAAATGATCAGATTGTTTACATAGCACATGAGATATAAATGAGAAATGCTAATCATGACATGAAATAGAATTACAAAGTTAAATTACATTGTACTTCATAATTTAACTAAGTAAATCTAACCAAAAAGAATCAATGAGTTTATATCTTGATCTGTACAAGATATACAAAAGTGATTCAATGTTTGTCAACCAAAATGTATGCAATCAAAAGAAAGCTAGGTCTTCTATGAGCTCACTAGCTTAACACTTGCATATATTATCTACCCCTGTTCGTCACCTGAGAAAACATGTAATTTAAACAAGCCAACACTAGGTTGGTGAGTTCATAAGTATGTAAATCGAAAACCATTGAACTGATCATGCAAACATTTACACTGTCATATATGTTGCTTGTATACTTGTTTCACCTGTTCCACCCAATGGCCTCTCCTTAGTTATATGTACAAGTAGTATATCACCTAATTAAATATGCTTATATATAGGGAATCACGAAAGGGTCAAGCCCAGACGCTATCCCACCACATACTTAACCAAACTCCACACCACTTGCGATACAACTAAAGATATCCATTTCCCAACTATCTGTATTGTCCATTGTGTCATCATATGTAGAATAATAATATAGTAAGAGGGGTTTAGTTATCAAACCGAAGTATTGATAAACCCTCGTTGAATTAAGGGATTTAGATTATTAAAATCTGATCCTTGTATTATTCTATTTCTTGTGAAGTTAACTTTTATATTACACTTTTAATTTAATTAAAAGTATTAGTTAACTGTGTATCATATGTCTCCAAATGCAACGTATAGAATCCGAATGGAATCCATTTTAATCCTCACGTAATCAGATTAAAATGCATTTCATTCTCTCCTATCCCACCGTGTGATCCCAAAGTTTCCGTGTGGGATTGAATCATGTGATTAACAAAGTCGAATAAGAACTTGTCTTACTACGTTATGATAATCTAGTGTAAATGACAAGAATCCCATGAAGTTACGTTATCATGACCGTCATTTACTGTAAATGATAAGAATCGTCATTTACTGAATCCATGTGTTTCCCAAAGTATCCATGAGGGAATGTCTCGTGTGTTTAACAAGGTCGAATAAGAACTTGTCTTATTACGTTATGTTAAATATGCGTAAATGACAAGAATCCCATGAAAGTACGTTATCATGACTGTCATTTACTGTAAGTGATAAGAATCGTCATTTACTGCATCCATGTATTCCCAAAGTATCCATGAGGGAATATTCTTGTTTTACAGTTAAGTGTAGATTGTTTAAGTACTTGATTGTGTAGAAATAACTAAGTGTTATAAGTTAAATCTTATAACTAAGTTATTATATTGTGTTAATGATTAAGAATCATCTTATCATAATCATATGAGTTTCCCTGTTATCTCATAATCATACAAGCATGCATACAATGATAACGATAATAAACAATTTAATATTATCAAATCAAAGTATAAATAACATGTTAAGCAAACTTTTAAATAAATAAAAGTAAACATGTTTCTCAGCCCCGAGAGTTAAAATCAATAAAGATTTAAAGAAAAAGGGGCATATGAACTCACATGTAGATGTTGAGGTTGACTTAGCTTAACCAAAATGTACGCGCTCTTGCTTGCACTTGTTGTGTATTCACGTTCCTGTATTGATTTCATGGTGTTTGTAACTTGTAAGTATAAGTTTATAGAGTTTTGTATGTGTATGTATAAATGTTAACCCTAAGGTTGGCTTTCACGCGTAAGACTTGGTCATGATCACCGTTCGGTCTCTTATGTTGGTTTTAAGTCAAAAACCTTATGAGTTACTATCTTGTAATCTTTGAACTTGACTCATTCTTGCACTTGTACACTTTGATTTTATGAAATGTGTTAAACCCGGTGGTTTAAAATGATGTGTAGACCGAACTATGTGACCAAGTCCTATGTTGGCCTCTAGGTGATTTGTTGGGCCCTAGGCCCAAGACTATGGGTCTTGAATTGTTCTTGGACAACTGGGAGTGCTAAACCATGGTAGGACGTGTGAATCAATGATGTGTGCTTGTGGAAATACGAAGGCTTGGTCACTTGCTAAGAGGCCTAGTGAATAGGTGGCCTTGTGGCCTCCATTGGGCCACGATGAGAAACTGTTGGGTCCGAAGTGGGCCCAGGCAAGATTTGTCGGGCCAAAGGCTAGTATGAACTGTAGGAACCATATTTGAGCTAGAAATAGGTCGTTGTCCAAATTAATGACGAAGTGGCTCCCAAAATGAAGACAAGGGCCTCAAAATAGGCCTTGGATTAGTCTAGGTGGGCCTCGGGTGGATTTTGCTGGGCCCCGAAGGATTTCTCCCAGGCCCTGAATATAACATGTGTTGGGCCAACATGGGCCTGGGTTAATTGGGCCGAAACTGTTGTGGGCCCAATTCAAGGGAAATGTGGACCATTTGGGCATGTGTGAGCTAATTCTAAGGGCCAATGTCATTCCAAATGGGTTAAATGATTAGATTAACTTATTTTGGGTCATGTTGGACTGAAATGGGGCTTGGGCCTGTGTTGGGCCAAGTTATTGGGCTGTTGGGCCGAACAACCCTTGTTGGGCCTCATCTTTGGCCAAAATTGTGGTCTTGGGCCAAAGGCAGTGGGCCTTGAGTCAAAGAAAAGATCATGGACTCAAGATGGTGGGCTAATTCATTAGGCCATGCTGTTGGGTTGGATAAAACTCCTTGGGCCGCATCTTGGTTATTACTGGGCCACGGTTGGGCCTAAGTGAAAGAGTTGGGCCGATTGAATGTTGGCCGACCATGGTTATTCCGAATGGAAGCAAGGGTGGCGAATGAGAGGATGGACATATAAGTGTGTCATTCGGCAGGGTGGTATGGTCGAATAGGCGAGTCATTCGGTAGAGTTGCATGGTCGAATAGGTTGAACTGGCGAATGAAGAGCTGCCGAGTGAGAACTGCCGAATGGGAAGGTCTAGGTCGAATGTCGTAGCTCGAATGAGGAGAGGCTCGAATGGAGATGAACTGGCGAACGAGGAGTGGTCGAATGGGGGATCATTCGGTGGTGTCTAGCCATTCGAAGGTGGCTTCTTTCGGCGAATGGCCTCCTTCGGCCACAGCTCATTCGGAGAGCTGTGAGCCAGTCGTGGTTCGAGCCCATGGTCGCAAATGAACCAGTGATGGTGTCCCATGGTGGTGAAATGCCAAGATGTGTTTTGTGGAAGAGTGGGGTTCGACATTTGGGTGTAGAACCGGCTAGGGTTTAGAAGTAAGAACAAGGAGATGAAAACCCTAGAAATCGCGACTTTCTTTGCATTATACCTCGGTTTCTAGTGATTTTTGGCTCCGATTCTTTGTACTTTCGTGTAGAACACAATGAGAGCTTCAATTTGGTCCAAAGATGGAAGGATTTGGTGAAGAAATGGAGAAGTTATGGAGGAAAGAAGGTTGAATGGGGCTAGGGTTTTCAAAACCGGGATTTGGAGTTGTGGTGGAGAAGAAGAAGTGAAAAGTGAGAAAAAAAGGCTCACTTGTGGTATTTATACCACGAGTGAGTTCGGGTTCGTTTTTGTTGCTCGGTTCGCGTCTTCGTTACGTTTCCGGAATGTAACGCGCGTATTTTTGGACTTTAAATTAAACGGTTTTAATTATACAATTTTGATGAGTTTCAAAATTGTAAAACATTATTTATCTAGTTTTATTAACTTAAAATCGTTCGTGTCGAGTTTTCGTTTTCGTTTCGTCAGAACGCGTCGCCTTCGCGCGTATTCGTTCGAATCGTCACTCGAACAAACACGACGATGGTTTTGCTTTCTGACTTTTGTTTTCTACTTTTCAGTCATTATTTCAGAACTCTAAACTCCCAGATATGTTTGTGTGAATCGTCACTCACGCAACCACGCTGCCAGTTTATTATTCTGAAATAACACTGCAATTGTGTTTCGTTTGTGTTTCCTCACTGTCGGACTCAACTAAACTTCTTGTTTTCACATTGCTTTTGAATTGTCTTGTCGGCCATCTGATTCCTGTCGTCTGTGGACATCGGATCGCAACCGATGTGTTTTCGTTGTTTCTTGAACACTTGCTGTTTCTCGTGAATAGTTGTGTCAACTGTACTTAAGTTTTCACTTAAATACACACAACTAATGTTCGAATGTACGTTGTACTTATTGTATTTCAGTTTTCACAGAAATACGTACAACTTGTGTATTGTATATTGAATTCAGATCGTACATCTACTGTTCATGAGCTTGTATATACACGTAGTATAAAGTGAAAGTACACATACCGTACGGACTTGTCGGACGATCTGGTACTTGATGTTACAGTCTCCCCTTGTTAAAGAAATTTCGTCCCGAAATTTAAGCATCAAAGTCGGGCTCTACTTCTCGAACAGATGGGGATACTTTGTCTTCATGTTGTCTTCGCGTTCCCAGGTAAATTCTGGTCCACGCTTTGAGTTCCATCGAACCTTTACAATAGGGATTCGGCTTCGTTTCAGTCTCTTGACTTCACGTTCCATAATCTCCACAGGTTCTTCAATGAAATGTAGTTGTTCATCAATTTGTATCTCTTCCAATGGTATAATCAATGTTTCATCTGCTAAGCACCTCTTGAGATTTGATACATGAAATACATCGTGTACTCCGCTGAGTTCATCAGGGAGTCTGAGTCTGTATGCCACAGGACCTATGCGTTGAGTAATCTCAAATGGTCCGACATACCGAGGTGCTAGTTTGCCTTTAGCCCCAAAACGAACTACGCCTTTCCATGGGGACACTTTCAACATGACTCGGTCACCCACATCGAATTCCAAAGGCTTGCGCCGTTTGTCTGCGTAACTCTTTTGGCGGCTACGTGTCGCTTGTAATCGTCGTTGTATCTGGGCTATCTTATCAGTAGTTTCCTGAATAAGTTCAGGCCCAGTTATTCTGTTGTCTCCCACTTCGGTCCAACAAATTGGAGACCGACATTTTCTACCGTAGAGTGCTTCAAAAGGAGCACATCCAATGCTGCTGTGGTAGCTATTGTTGTAGGAGAACTCAATGAGTGGTAAATGTGTGTCCCAACTTCCACCGAAGTCTAGGATGCATGTTCTCAACATATCCTCTAGGGTTTGGATGGTGCGCTCGCTTTGTCCATCCGTTTGTGGATGATAAGCAGTGCTCAAGTTAACACTTGTCCCTAAGGATTGTTGCAATGATTGCCAGAATCGCGAAGTAAATCGACTATCCCGGTCGGAAATAATAGATAATGGCACACCGTGCCTCACTACTATTTCATCAATGTATAGTCTTGCAAGTTTCTCCATCTTGTACGTCTCTCTGATCGGCAAGAAATGTGCGGACTTGGTTAATCTATCAATGATAACCCAAATCGAATCGTGTCCGCTGGAAGTGCGGGGTAGCTTGGTAATGAAATCCATAGCTATTTGTTCCCACTTCCATTGTGGAATCTCTGGTTGCTCCAGCAAACCCGAAGGTTTCTGGTGTTCAGCTTTGACTTTGGCACAAGTGATACATTTGCCAACATAAGTGGCAATGTTTTTCTTCATGCCTGGCCACCAATAAAATGACCTAAGATCTTGGTACATCTTATCAGCACCAGGATGAACTGAATAACGTGTCTTGTGTGCCTCGTCAAGTATGAGTGTTCGAAGTTCATCTAATGCTGGAATCCAAACACGATCCAGATAGTAGATAACTCCGTCTTGCTTTGTCTTGAAATGTTTCTCGGCTCCACAATCGAGCTCGCGTTTCAGATTGTCTCTTGCCACTGCTTCTTGTTGTACTTGTAAAATGTGATCTCTCAAACTTGTTTGCACTGTCATTCCCATGGCGCGAACGCGTAAGGGTTTGACTCTTTCCTTCCGACTCAAAGCATCTGCCACGACATTTGCTTTGCCCGGATGGTATTTGATCACACAATCGTAATCGTTCAGGAGCTCAACCCAACGTCTCTGTCTCATGTTAAGCTCCTTCTGATCAAATATGTGCTGTAAACTCTTGTGATCTGTGAAGATAGTGCATTTGGTACCATAAAGGTAATGTCTCCAAATCTTTAGTGCAAAAACCACAGCTCCCAGTTCAAGATCATGCGTCGTGTAATTCTTCTCATGTATCTTCAGCTGTCGTGAGGCATAAGCAATGACTTTGTCTCGTTGCATCAAGACACATCCGAGTCCCTGATGGGAAGCATCACAGTAAACTACAAAGTCATCACTGCCTTCTGGGAGTGTTAGGATTGGAGCATTGCACAATCTTTGTTTCAGTGTCTGGAAAGCCTCTTCTTGTTTATGAGTCCACACAAAAGGTTCAGACTTCTGTGTGAGTTTGGTGAGGGGCAAGGCTATCTTAGGGAAATTCGAAATGAATCTCCTGTAATAACCTGCCAATTCCAAGAATGATCGGATCTCTGTCGGTGTTGTAGGCACATCCCAGTTCTTGATTGCTTCTATCTTGGCAGGATCCACATGAATACCATTACTGTTAATCACGTGACCCAAAAACTGAACTTCTCTTAACCAAAATTCGCACTTAGAGAATTTGGCGTAGAGTCGTTCTTCTTTCAGAAGCTCCAAAACTGTCTTGAGGTGTTGCTCATGTTCCTTCTCGGTTCTTGAATAAATCAGTATATCGTCGATGAAGACGATCACAAACTGATCTAGATACGGCTTGCACACCCGGTTCATCAAGTCCATGAACACAGCCGGTGCGTTCGTCAATCCAAATGGCATCACCATGAATTCGTAATGTCCATATCGGGTACGAAAAGCCGTCTTTGGTATGTCTTCCTCTTGAATCCGGAGCTGATGATAGCCTGATCTCAGATCTATCTTTGAAAAATATTGTGCTCCCTGTAACTGATCAAACAAATCATCAATCCTCGGTAACGGGTACCGATTCTTGATGGTGAGTTTGTTGAGTTCTCGATAATCTATGCACATTCTGAAAGTTCCATCCTTCTTCTTGACAAAAAGAACCGGAGCTCCCCACGGGGAAAAGCTCGGTCGGATGAACCCTTTATCGAGTAACTCCTGCAACTGATTAGACAGCTCTTGCATCTCCGATGGTGCGAGTCTGTAAGGAGACTTGGCTACAGGAGTTGCTCCTGGAATCAAATCGATTCGGAACTGTACTGATCTCTCAGGTGGCAGTCCTGGTAAGTCATCCGGAAACACTTCTGCAAAATCTCTCACAACCGGCACATCTTGAATCTTGACTGCTTTCTTGTCTTTCTGAATCACATGGGCTAGAAATGCAACACATTGTTTCCGTAAGCACTTGCGAGCTTTCATGCACGAAATTATCTTGACACTGCGTTTCGCTTGGTCTCCACGAATTTCCAAGACTTCATTGTTCTCCATAGGAATGCGTAATAGTTTATCGGAACAGATGAACTCAACTCGGTTAAGAGATAGCCAATCCATTCCGATGATAATGTCGAAACTGCCCAGCTCCATCGGTATCAAGTCGATGGAAAATGTATGATCACCAAGTGTTAGTGGGCAATTCCTAAGTACTGTGTCAATTGTAATCTGTTTGCCATTAGCTATCTCAATACTATAAGGGGAGTCTAATGATTCCTCAGCATGGTTAAGATGGCTAGCAAAATCGGATGAGATAAAACTCTGATCCGCTCCAGTGTCAAATAATATAGATGCATAAAAATCATATAAGAGAAATGTACCCGTGATCACGTTCGGGTCTTGTCTAGCAGCAGCTGCTCCGATCTGAAAGGCTCTTCCTCTTGGTGCTTGAGCCTGTTGTTGATTTCTCTTAGGGCAATCCCGAGAGAAGTGACCAGGTTCACCACAGTTGTAGCAAGACCTGTGATCGGTAGCAGCAGCAGCAGTGGCTGCATTGTTGTTTCTGTTCTGAGTCCTCTGACTCCTGCAGTAGTTTGCTGTGTGACCAAATCTTCCACAGTTGGTGCAGTGTCTGCACGGAACATTTGGTAGATGATGGTACTGGCATGAGTTGCACAAAGGTGCAGTGCCAGTGTATGGCTTCCTGATCTCCAATGGTGGTGGTTGGTTGCGCATTGGAGCTTGGGTAGTGGCAGCAAAGTTTCTAGCCACCTTTTGTTTCTTAGCCGGACGTTTGTCCGACTTCCTTGAAGTTCCAGCTTTGGCTGTTTCAGCCTCCTTCTTGAATGCTCCAGAGGCAACCATCATATCTGTCAGGGATGCTGACAGTGTAACAGCTAATTCCATGGTGGTAGGGTGAGCAGAAATCACATGACCTCGGATACTAGGCGGTAATCCACCAACATAACGCTCAATCCTCTTCTCAAGTGTCGGCACCACATCAGGTGCTAAAGTGGCCAACTCATGAAATCTTGTGGTGTAAGCCAGATGCCCACCATCAATCATAACCAGGTTGAGCAGCTCAGTTTCAACTTTCTTCAACTCGTTCCTCGGGCAAAACTCCGCCCGTAGCATAGCTTTAAAGTCGTCCCAAGGCATAGCCTGAGCCTCATCTCGACCTCTGATCGCAACCTGAGCGTTCCACCAAGTTAACGCTCGCTTGCTAAATGATCCCGCAGCATACTTTACTCTGTTCTGTTCAGGACAGCCACTGATGTCGAGGGTAGCCTCCATCTTCTCGATCCACTGGATCAGTCCGACTGCACCCTCGCTTCCACTGAAACTGGGTGGCTTGCAACCTACAAAGTTCTTGTAGGCATAGTCCTGACTCTGTCTGGTGTTACCGCTGCCTTCTCCAGATGAGTTAGCAACGTTGTTACTGTTGTTGTTGTTGATCCGGTTCATCATCTCTGGAATTACCTCCCTCAGTTGGCTTGTAAGAAGAGTAGCCAGTGCCACAGTAGCAGGGTCCAACTGATACGCTGGTGGTGGCGGAGGAGGAGGTGGAGGTGCTTGTGTAGGAGAGTCTGGCGGTGTCGGTGTCGAAGAGTGCGGAGCTGAACCTTGAGTCAGCGGTAATAGAGGTGGTTGTCTTCGCGGCGGCATTCTGATCATAACCGAAAAGAAATCGGTTAGTGCAGTGATCAGAAGCAGAAGACATATGCAAATAGAATCCTATATCATAAGAACTCAACATGAGGTCCCTAGGTTATAGTCTAGGCCAAACCATTTTTGTAATATGACCTATATTTCTCTATAACCATGGCTCTGATACCAATCTGTCACACCCCGGGCCGGCGGAAACGGATCGTGTTTTCCCGTCGGGCGGAAAGTTCCCGGGGCGCGATATCATTGTGTTGATAATCAAATGATCAGATTGTTTACATAGCACATGAGATATAAATGAGAAATGCTAATCATGACATGAAATAGAATTACAAAGTTAAATTACATTGTACTTCATAATTTAACTAAGTAAATCTAACCAAAAAGAATCAATGAGTTTATATCTTGATCTGTACAAGATATACAAAAGTGATTCAATGTTTGTCAACCAAAATGTATGCAATCAAAAGAAAGCTAGGTCTTCTATGAGCTCACTAGCTTAACACTTGCATATATTATCTACCCCTGTTCGTCACCTGAGAAAACATGTAATTTAAACAAGCCAACACTAGGTTGGTGAGTTCATAAGTATGTAAATTGAAAACCATTGAACTGATCATGCAAACATTCACACTGTCATATATGTTGCTTGTATACTTGTTTCACCTGTTCCACCCAATGGCCTCTCCTTAGTTATATGTACAAGTAGTATATCACCTAATTAAATATGCTTATATATAGGGAATCACGAAAGGGTCAAGCCCAGACGCTATCCCACCACATACTTAACCAAACTCCACACCACTTGCGATACAACTAAAGATATCCATTTCCCAACTATCTGTATTGTCCATTGTGTCATCATATGTAGAATAATAATATAGTAAGAGGGGTTTAGTTATCAAACCGAAGTATTGATAAACCCTCGTTGAATTAAGGGATTTAGATTATTAAAATCTGATCCTTGTATTATTCTATTTCTTGTGAAGTTAACTTTTATATTACACTTTTAATTTAATTAAAAGTATTAGTTAACTGTGTATCATATGTCTCCAAATGCAACGTATAGAATCCGAATGGAATCCATTTTAATCCTCATGTAATCAGATTAAAATGCATTTCATTCTCTCCTATCCCGCCGTGTGATCCCAAAGTTTCCGTGTGGGATTGAATCATGTGATTAACAAAGTCGAATAAGAACTTGTCTTACTACGTTATGATAATCGAGTGTAAATGACAAGAATCCCATGAAGTTACGTTATCATGACCGTCATTTACTGTAAATGATAAGAATCGTCATTTACTGAATCCATGTGTTTCCCAAAGTATCCATGAGGGAATGTCTCGTGTGTTTAACAAGGTCGAATAAGAACTTGTCTTATTACGTTATGTTAAATATGCGTAAATGACAAGAATCCCATGAAAGTACGTTATCATGACTGTCACTTACTGTAAGTGATAAGAATCGTCATTTACTGCATCCATGTATTCCCAAAGTATCCATGAGGGAATATTTTTGTTTTACAGTTAAGTGTAGATTGTTTAAGTACTTGATTGTGTAGAAATAACTAAGTGTTATAAGTTAAATCTTATAACTAAGTTATTATATTGTGTTAATGATTAAGAATCATCTTATCATAATCATATGAGTTTCCCTGTTATCTCATAATCATACAAGCATGCATACAATGATAACGATAATAAACAATTTAATATTATCAAATCAAAGTATAAATAACATGTTAAGCAAACTTTTAAATAAATAAAAGTAAACATGTTTCTCAGCCCCGAGAGTTAAAATCAATAAAGATTTAAAGAAAAAGGGGCATATGAACTCACATGTAGATGTTGAGGTTGACTTAGCTTAACCAAAATGTACGCGCTCTTGCTTGCACTTGTTGTGTATTCACGTTCCTGTATTGATTTCATGGTGTTTGTAACTTGTAAGTATAAGTTTATAGAGTTTTGTATGTGTATGTATAAATGTTAACCCTAAGGTTGGCTTTCACGCGTAAGACTTGGTCATGATCACCGTTCGGTCTCTTATGTTGGTTTTAAGTCAAAAACCTTATGAGTTACTATCTTGTAATCTTTGAACTTGACTCATTCTTGCACTTGTACACTTTGATTTTATGAAATGTGTTAAACCCGGTGGTTTAAAATGATGTGTAGACCGAACTATGTGACCAAGTCCTATGTTGGCCTCTAGGTGATTTGTTGGGCCCTAGGCCCAAGACTATGGGTCTTGAATTGTTCTTAGACAAATGGGAGTGCTAAACCATGGTAGGACATGTGAATCAATGATGTGTGCTTGTGGAAATACGAAGGCTTGGTCACTTGCTAAGAGGCCTAGTGAATAGGTGGCCTTGTGGCCTCCATTGGGCCACGATGAGAAACTGTTGGGTCCGAAGTGGGCCCAGGCAAGATTTGTCGGGCCAAAGGCTAGTATGAACTGTAGGAACCATATTTGAGCTAGAAATAGGTCGTTGTCCAAATTAATGACGAAGTGGCTCCCAAAATGAAGACAAGGGCCTCAAAATAGGCCTTGGATTAGTCTAGGTGGGCCTCGGGTGGATTTTGCTGGGCCCCGAAGGATTTCTCCCAGGCCCTGAATATAACATGTGTTGGGCCAACATGGGCCTGGGTTAATTGGGCCGAAACTGTTGTGGGCCCAATTCAAGGGAAATGTGGACCATTTGGGCATGTGTGAGCTAATTCTAAGGGCCAATGTCATTCCAAATGGGTTAAATGATTAGATTAACTTATTTTGGGTCATGTTGGACTGAAATGGGGCTTGGGCCTGTATTGGGCCAAGTTATTGGGCTGTTGGGCCGAACAACCCTTGTTGGGCCTCATCTTTGGCCAAAATTGTGGTCTTGGGCCAAAGGCAGTGGGCCTTGAGTCAAAGAAAAGATCATGGACTCAAGATGGTGGGCTAATTCATTAGGCCATGCTGTTGGGTTGGATAAAACTCCTTGGGCCGCATCTTGGTTATTACTGGGCCATGGTTGGGCCTAAGTGAAAGAGTTGGGCCGATTGAATGTTGGCCGACCATGGTTATTCCGAATGGAAGCAAGGGTGGCGAATGAGAGGATGGCCATATAAGTGTGTCATTCGGCAGGGTGGTATGGTCGAATAGGCGAGTCATTCGGTAGAGTTGCATGGTCGAATAGGTTGAACTGGCGAATGAAGAGCTGCCGAGTGAGAACTGCCGAATGGGAAGGTCTAGGTCGAATGTCGTAGCTCGAATGAGGAGAGGCTCGAATGGAGATGAACTGGCGAACGAGGAGTGGTCGAATGGGGGATCATTCGGTGGTGTCTAGCCATTCGAAGGTGGCTTCTTTCGGCGAATGGCCTCCTTCGGCCACAGCTCATTCGGAGAGCTGTGAGCCAGTCGTGGTTCGAGCCCATGGTCGCAAATGAACCAGTGATGGTGTCCCATGGTGGTGAAATGCCAAGATGTGTTTTGTGGAAGAGTGGGGTTCGACATTTGGGTGTAGAACCGGCTAGGGTTTAGAAGTAAGAACAAGGAGATGAAAACCCTAGAAATCGCGACTTTCTTTGCATTATACCTCGGTTTCTAGTGATTTTTGGCTCCGATTCTTTGTACTTTCGTGTAGAACACAATGAGAGCTTCAATTTGGTCCAAAGATGGAAGGATTTGGTGAAGAAATGGAGAAGTTATGGAGGAAAGAAGGTTGAATGGGGCTAGGGTTTTCAAAACCGGGATTTGGAGTTGTGGTGGAGAAGAAGAAGTGAAAAGTGAGAAAAAAAGGCTCACTTGTGGTATTTATACCACGAGTGAGTTCGGGTTCGTTTTTGTTGCTCGGTTCGCGTCTTCGTTACGTTTCCGGAATGTAACGCGCGTATTTTTGGACTTTAAATTAAACGGTTTTAATTATACAATTTTGATGAGTTTCAAAATTGTAAAACATTATTTATCTAGTTTTATTAACTTAAAATCGTTCGTGTCGAGTTTTCGTTTTCGTTTCGTCAGAACGCGTCGCCTTCGCGCGTATTCGTTCGAATCGTCACTCGAACAAACACGACGATGGTTTTGCTTTCTGACTTTTGTTTTCTACTTTTCAGTCATTATTTCAGAACTCTAAACTCCCAGATATGTTTGTGTGAATCGTCACTCACGCAACCACGCTGCCAGTTTATTATTCTGAAATAACACTGCAATTGTGTTTCGTTTGTGTTTCCTCACTGTCGGACTCAACTAAACTTCTTGTTTTCACATTGCTTTTGAATTGTCTTGCCGGCCATCTGATTCCTGTCGTCTGTGGACATCAGATCGCAACCGATGTGTTTTCGTTGTTTCTTGAACACTTGCTGTTTCTCGTGAATAGTTGTGTCAACTGTACTTAAGTTTTCACTTAAATACACACAACTAATGTTCGAATGTACGTTGTACTTATTGTATTTCAGTTTTCACAGAAATACGTACAACTTGTGTATTGTATATTGAATTCAGATCGTACATCTACTGTTCATGAGCTTGTATATACACGTAGTATAAAGTGAAAGTACACATACCGTACGGACTTGCCGGACGATCTGGTACTTGATGTTACAGTGTCCCCTTGTTAAAGAAATTTCGTCCCGAAATTTAAGCATCAAAGTCGGGCTCTACTTCTCGAACAGATGGGGATACTTTGTCTTCATGTTGTCTTCGCGTTCCCAGGTAAATTCTGGTCCACGCTTTGAGTTCCATCGAACCTTTACAATAGGGATTCGGCTTCGTTTCAGTCTCTTGACTTCACGTTCCATAATCTCCACAGGTTCTTCAATGAAATGTAGTTGTTCATCAATTTGTATCTCTTCCAATGGTATAATCAATGTTTCATCTGCTAAGCACCTCTTGAGATTTGATACATGAAATACATCGTGTACTCCGCTGAGTTCATCAGGGAGTCTGAGTCTGTATGCCACAGGACCTATGCGTTGAGTAATCTCAAATGGTCCGACATACCGAGGTGCTAGTTTGCCTTTAGCCCCAAAACGAACTACGCCTTTCCATGGGGACACTTTCAACATGACTCGGTCACCCACATCGAATTCCAAAGGCTTGCGCCGTTTGTCTGCGTAACTCTTTTGGCGGCTACGTGTCGCTTGTAATCGTCGTTGTATCTGGGCTATCTTATCAGTAGTTTCCTGAATAAGTTCAGGCCCAGTTATTCTGTTGTCTCCCACTTCAGTCCAACAAATTGGAGACCGACATTTTCTACCGTAGAGTGCTTCAAAAGGAGCACATCCAATGCTGCTGTGGTAGCTATTGTTGTAGGAGAACTCAATGAGTGGTAAATGTGTGTCCCAACTTCCACCGAAGTCTAGGATGCATGTTCTCAACATATCCTCTAGGGTTTGGATGGTGCGCTCGCTTTGTCCATCCGTTTGTGGATGATAAGCAGTGCTCAAGTTAACACTTGTCCCTAAGGATTGTTGCAATGATTGCCAGAATCGCGAAGTAAATCGACTATCCCGGTCGGAAATAATAGATAATGGCACACCGTGCCTCACTACTATTTCATCAATGTATAGTCTTGCAAGTTTCTCCATCTTGTACGTCTCTCTGATCGGCAAGAAATGTGCGGACTTGGTTAATCTATCAATGATAACCCAAATCGAATCGTGTCCGCTGGAAGTGCGGGGTAGCTTGGTAATGAAATCCATAGCTATTTGTTCCCACTTCCATTGTGGAATCTCTGGTTGCTCCAGCAAACCCGAAGGTTTCTGGTGTTCAGCTTTGACCTTGGCACAAGTGATACATTTGCCAACATAAGTGGCAATGTCTTTCTTCATGCCTGGCCACCAATAAAATGACCTAAGATCTTGGTACATCTTATCGGCACCAGGATGAACTGAATAACGTGTCTTGTGTACCTCGTCAAGTATGAGTGTTCGAAGTTCATCTAATGCTGGAATCCAAACACGATCCAGATAGTAGATAACTCCGTCTTGCTTTGTCTTGAAATGTTTCTCGGCTCCACAATCGAGCTCGCGTTTCAGATTGTCTCTTGCCACTGCTTCTTGTTGTACTTGTAAAATGTGATCTCTCAAACTTGTTTGCACTGTCATTCCCATGGCGCGAACGCGTAAGGGTTTGACTCTTTCCTTCCGACTCAAAGCATCTGCCACGACATTTGCTTTGCCCGGATGGTATTTGATCACACAATCGTAATCGTTCAGGAGCTCAACCCAACGTCTCTGTCTCATGTTAAGCTCCTTCTGATCAAATATGTGCTGTAAACTCTTGTGATCTGTGAAGATAGTGCATTTGGTACCATAAAGGTAATGTCTCCAAATCTTTAGTGCAAAAACCACAGCTCCCAGTTCAAGATCATGCGTCGTGTAATTCTTCTCATGTATCTTCAGCTGTCGTGAGGCATAAGAATGACTTTGTCTCGTTGCATCAAGACACATCCGAGTCCCTGATGGGAAGCATCACAGTAAACTACAAAGTCATCACTGCCTTCTGGGAGTGTTAGGATTGGAGCATTGCACAATCTTTGTTTCAGTGTCTGGAAAGCCTCTTCTTGTTTATGAGTCCACACAAAAGGTTCAGACTTCTGTGTGAGTTTGGTGAGGGGCAAGGCTATCTTAGAGAAATTCGAAATGAATCTCCTGTAATAACCTGCCAATCCCAAGAATGATCGGATCTCTGTCGGTGTTGTAGGCACATCCCAGTTCTTGATTGCTTCTATCTTGGCAGGATCCACATGAATATCATTACTGTTAATCACGTGACCCAAAAACTGAACTTCTCTTAACCAAAATTCGCACTTAGAGAATTTGGCGTAGAGTCGTTCTTCTTTCAGAAGCTCCAAAACTGTCTTGAGGTGTTGCTCATGTTCCTTCTCGGTTCTTGAATAAATCAGTATATCGTCGATGAAGACGATCACAAACTGATCTAGATACGGCTTGCACACCCGGTTCATCAAGTCCATGAACACAGCCGGTGCGTTCGTCAATCCAAATGGCATCACCATGAATTCGTAATGTCCATATCGGGTACGAAAAGCCGTCTTTGGTATGTCTTCCTCTTGAATCCGGAGCTGATGATAGCCTGATCTCAGATCTATCTTTGAAAAATATTGTGCTCCCTGTAACTGATCAAACAAATCATCAATCCTCGGTAACGGGTACCGATTCTTGATGGTGAGTTTGTTGAGTTCTCGATAATCTATGCACATTCTGAAAGTTCCATCCTTCTTCTTGACAAAAAGAACCGGAGCTCCCCACGGGGAAAAGCTCGGTCGGATGAACCCTTTATCGAGTAACTCCTGCAACTGATTAGACAGCTCTTGCATCTCCGATGGTGCGAGTCTGTAAGGAGACTTGGCTACAGGAGTTGCTCCTGGAATCAAATCGATTCGGAACTGTACTGATCTCTCAGGTGGCAGTCCTGGTAAGTCATCCGGAAACACTTCTGCAAAATCTCTCACAACCGGCACATCTTGAATCTTGACTGCTTTCTTGTCTTTCTGAAACACATGGGCTAGAAATGCAACACATTGTTTCCGTAAGCACTTGCGAGCTTTCATGCACGAAATTATCTTGACACTGCGTTTCGCTTGGTCTCCACGAATTTCCAAGACTTCATTGTTCTCCATAGGAATGCGTAATAGTTTATCGGAACAGATGAACTCAACTCAGTTAAGAGATAGCCAATCCATTCCGATGATAATGTCGAAACTGCCCAGCTCCATCGGTATCAAGTCGATGGAAAATGTATGATCACCAAGTGTTAGTGGGCAATTCCTAAGTACTGTGTCAATTGTAATCTGTTTGCCATTAGCTATCTCAATACTATAAGGGGAGTCTCATGATTCCTCAGCATGGTTAAGATGGCTAGCAAAATCGGATGAGATAAAACTCTGATCCGCTCCAGTGTCAAATAATATAGATGCATAAAAATCATATAAGAGAAATGTACCCGTGATCACGTTCGGGTCTTGTCTAGCAGCAGCTGCTCCGATCTGAAAGGCTCTTCCTCTTGGTGCTTGAGCCTGTTGTTGATTTCTCTTAGGGCAATCCCGAGAGAAGTGACCAGGTTCACCACAGTTGTAGCAAGACCTGTGATCGGTAGCAGCAGCAGCAGTGGCTGCATTGTTGTTTCTGTTCTGAGTCCTCTGACTCCTGCAGTAGTTTGCTGTGTGACCAAATCTTCCACAGTTGGTGCAGTGTCTGCACGGAACATTTGGTAGATGATGGTACTGGCATGAGTTGCACAAAGGTGCAGTGCCAGTGTATGGCTTCCTGATCTCCAATGATGGTGGTTGGTTGCGCATTGGAGCTTGGGTAGTGGCAGCAAAGTTTCTAGCCACCTTTTGTTTCTTAGCCGGACGTTTGTCCGACTTCCTTGAAGTTCCAGCTTTGGCTGTTTCAGCCTCCTTCTTGAATGCTCCAGAGGCAACCATCATATCTGTCAGGGATGCTGACAGTGTAACAGCTAATTCCATGGTGGTAGGGTGAGCAGAAATCACATGACCTCGGATACTAGGCGGTAATCCACCAACATAACGCTCAATCCTCTTCTCAAGTGTCGGCACCACATCAGGTGCTAAAGTGGCCAACTCATGAAATCTTGTGGTGTAAGCCAGATGCCCACCATCAATCATAACCAGGTTGAGCAGCTCAGTTTCAACTTTCTTCAACTCGTTCCTCGGGCAAAACTCCGCCCGTAGCATAGCTTTAAAGTCGTCCCAAGGCATAGCCTGAGCCTCATCTCGACCTCTGATCGCAACCTGAGCGTTCCACCAAGTTAACGCTCGCTTGCTAAATGATCCCGCAGCATACTTTACTCTGTTATGTTCAGGACAGCCACTGATGTCGAGGGTAGCCTCCATCTTCTCGATCCACTGGATCAGTCCGACTGCACCCTCGCTTCCACTGAAACTGGGTGGCTTGCAGCCTACAAAGTTCTTGTAGGCATAGTCCTGACTCTGTCTGGTGTTACCGCTGCCTTCTCCAGATGAGTTAGCAACGTTGTTACTGTTGTTGTTGTTGATCCGGTTCATCATCTCTGGAATTACCTCCCTCAGTTGGCTTGTAAGAAGAGTAGCCAGTGCCACAGTAGCAGGGTCCAACTGATACGCTGGTGGTGGCGGAGGAGGAGGTGGAGGTGCTTGTGTAGGAGAGTCTGGCGGTGTCGGTGTCGAAGAGTGCGGAGCTGAACCTTGAGTCAGCGGTAATAGAGGTGGTTGTCTTCGCGGCGGCATTCTGATCATAACCGAAAAGAAATCGGTTAGTGCAGTGATCAGAAGCAGAAGACATATGCAAATAGAATCCTATATCATAAGAACTTTACATGAGGTCCCTAGGTTATAGTCTAGGCCAAACCATTTTTGTAATATGACCTATATTTCTCTATAACCATGGCTCTGATACCAATCTGTCACACCCCGGGGCGCGATATCATTGTGTTGATAATCAAATGATCAGATTGTTTACATAGCACATGAGATATAAATGAGAAATGCTAATCATGACATGAAATAGAATTACAAAGTTAAATTACATTGTACTTCATAATTTAACTAAGTAAATCTAACCAAAAAGAATCAATGAGTTTATATCTTGATCTGTACAAGATATACAAAAGTGATTCAATGTTTGTCAACCAAAATGTATGCAATCAAAAGAAAGCTAGGTCTTCTATGAGCTCACTAGCTTAACACATGCATATATTATCTACCCCTGTTCGTCACCTGAGAAAACATGTAATTTAAACAAGCCAACACTAGGTTGGTGAGTTCATAAGTATGTAAATCGAAAACCATTGAACTGATCATGCAAACATTCACACTGTCATATATGTTGCTTGTATACTTGTTTCACCTGTTCCACCCAATGGCCTCTCCTTAGTTATATGTACAAGTAGTATATCACCTAATTAAATATGCTTATATATAGGGAATCACGAAAGGGTCAAGCCCAGACGCTATCCCACCACATACTTAACCAAACTCCACACCACTTGCGATACAACTAAAGATATCCATTTCCCAACTATCTGTATTGTCCATTGTGTCATCATATGTAGAATAATAATATAGTAAGAGGGGTTTAGTTATCAAACCGAAGTATTGATAAACCCTCGTTGAATTAAGGGATTTAGATTATTAAAATCTGATCCTTGTATTATTCTATTTCTTGTGAAGTTAACTTTTATATTACACTTTTAATTTAATTAAAAGTATTAGTTAACTGTGTATCATATGTCTCCAAATGCAACGTATAGAATCCGAATGGAATCCATTTTAATCCTCACGTAATCAGATTAAAATGCATTTCATTCTCTCCTATCCCGCCGTGTGATCCCAAAGTTTCCGTGTGGGATTGAATCATGTGATTAACAAAGTCGAATAAGAACTTGTCTTACTACGTTATGATAATCGAGTGTAAATGACAAGAATCCCATGAAGTTACGTTATCATGACCGTCATTTACTGTAAATGATAAGAATCGTCATTTACTGAATCCATGTGTTTCCCAAAGTATCCATGAGGGAATGTCTCGTGTGTTTAACAAGGTCGAATAAGAACTTGTCTTATTACGTTATGTTAAATATGCGTAAATGACAAGAATCCCATGAAAGTACGTTATCATGACTGTCATTTACTGTAAGTGATAAGAATCGTCATTTACTGCATCCATGTATTCCCAAAGTATCCATGAGGGAATATTCTTGTTTTACAGTTAAGTGTAGATTGTTTAAGTACTTGATTGTGTAGAAATAACTAAGTGTTATAAGTTAAATCTTATAACTAAGTTATTATATTGTGTTAATGATTAAGAATCATCTTATCATAATCATATGAGTTTCCCTGTTATCTCATAATCATACAAGCATGCATACAATGATAACGATAATAAACAATTTAATATTATCAAATCAAAGTATAAATAACATGTTAAGCAAACTTTTAAATAAATAAAAGTAAACATGTTTCTCAGCCCCGAGAGTTAAAATCAATAAAGATTTAAAGAAAAAGGGGCATATGAACTCACATGTAGATGTTGAGGTTGACTTAGCTTAACCAAAATGTACGCGCTCTTGCTTGCACTTGTTGTGTATTCACGTTCCTGTATTGATTTCATGGTGTTTGTAACTTGTAAGTATAAGTTTATAGAGTTTTGTATGTGTATGTATAAATGTTAACCCTAAGGTTGGCTTTCACGCGTAAGACTTGGTCATGATCACCGTTCGGTCTCTTATGTTGGTTTTAAGTCAAAAACCTTATGAGTTACTATCTTGTAATCTTTGAACTTGACTCATTCTTGCACTTGTACACTTTGATTTTATGAAATGTGTTAAACCCGGTGGTTTAAAATGATGTGTAGACCGAACTATGTGACCAAGTCCTATGTTGGCCTCTAGGTGATTTGTTAGGCCCTAGGCCCAAGACTATGGGTCTTGAATTGTTCTTGGACAACTGGGAGTGCTAAACCATGGTAGGACATGTGAATCAATGATGTGTGCTTGTGGAAATACGAAGGCTTGGTCACTTGCTAAGAGGCCTAGTGAATAGGTGGCCTTGTGGCCTCCATTGGGCCATGATGAGAAACTGTTGGGTCCGAAGTGGGCCCAGGCAAGATTTGTCGGGCCAAAGGCTAGTATGAACTGTAGGAACCATATTTGAGCTAGAAATAGGTCGTTGTCCAAATTAATGACGAAGTGGCTCCCAAAATGAAGACAAGGGCCTCAAAATAGGCCTTGGATTAGTCTAGGTGGGCCTCGGGTGGATTTTGCTGGGCCCCGAAGGATTTCTCCCAGGCCCTGAATATAACATGTGTTGGGCCAACATGGGCCTGGGTTAATTGGGCCGAAACTGTTGTGGGCCCAATTCAAGGGAAATGTGGACCATTTGGGCATGTGTGAGCTAATTCTAAGGGCCAATGTCATTCCAAATGGGTTAAATGATTAGATTAACTTATTTTGGGTCATGTTGGACTGAAATGGGGCTTGGGCCTGTATTGGGCCAAGTTATTGGGCTGTTGGGCCGAACAACCCTTGTTGGGCCTCATCTTTGGCCAAAATTGTGGTCTTGGGCCAAAGGCAGTGGGCCTTGAGTCAAAGAAAAGATCATGGACTCAAGATGGTGGGCTAATTCATTAGGCCATGCTGTTGGGTTGGATAAAACTCCTTGGGCCGCATCTTGGTTATTACTGGGCCACGGTTGGGCCTAAGTGAAAGAGTTGGGCCGATTGAATGTTGGCCGACCATGGTTATTCCGAATGGAAGCAAGGGTGGCGAATGAGAGGATGGCCATATAATTGTGTCATTCGGCAGGGTGGTATGGTCGAATAGGCGAGTCATTCGGTAGAGTTGCATGGTCAAATAGGTTGAACTGGCGAATGAAGAGCTGCCGAGTGAGAACTGCCGAATGGGAAGGTCTAGGTCGAATGTCGTAGCTCGAATGAGGAGAGGCTCGAATGGAGATGAACTGGCGAACGAGGAGTGGTCGAATGGGGGATCATTCGGTGGTGTCTAGCCATTCGAAGGTGGCTTCTTTCGGCGAATGGCCTCCTTCGGCCACAGCTCATTCGGAGAGCTGTGAGCCAGTCGTGGTTCGAGCCCATGGTCGCAAATGAACCAGTGATGGTGTCCCATGGTGGTGAAATGCCAAGATGTGTTTTGTGGAAGAGTGGGGTTCGACATTTGGGTGTAGAACCGGCTAGGGTTTAGAAGTAAGAACAAGGAGATGAAAACCCTAGAAATCGCGACTTTCTTTGCATTATACCTCGGTTTCTAGTGATTTTTGGCTCCGATTCTTTGTACTTTCGTGTAGAACACAATGAGAGCTTCAATTTGGTCCAAAGATGGAAGGATTTGGTGAAGAAATGGAGAAGTTATGGAGGAAAGAAGGTTGAATGGGGCTAGGGTTTTCAAAACCGGGATTTGGAGTTGTGGTGGAGAAGAAGAAGTGAAAAGTGAGAAAAAAAGGCTCACTTGTGGTATTTATACCACGAGTGAGTTCGGGTTCGTTTTTGTTGCTCGGTTCGCGTCTTCGTTACGTTTCCGGAATGTAACGCGCGTATTTTTGGACTTTAAATTAAACGGTTTTAATTATACAATTTTGATGAGTTTCAAAATTGTAAAACATTATTTATCTAGTTTTATTAACTTAAAATCGTTCGTGTCGAGTTTTCGTTTTCGTTTCGTCAGAACGCGTCGCCTTCGCGCGTATTCCTTCGAATCGTCACTCGAACAAACACGACGATGGTTTTGCTTTCTGACTTTTGTTTTCTGCTTTTCAGTCATTATTTCAGAACTCTAAACTCCCAGATATGTTTGTGTGAATCGTCACTCACGCAACCACGCTGCCAGTTTATTATTCTGAAATAACACTGCAATTGTGTTTCGTTTGTGTTTCCTCACTGTCGGACTCAACTAAACTTCTTGTTTTCACATTGCTTTTGAATTGTCTTGTCGGCCATCTGATTCCTGTCGTCTGTGGACGTCAGATCGCAACCGATGTGTTTTCGTTGTTTCTTGAACACTTGCTGTTTCTCGTGAATAGTTGTGTCAACTGTACTTAACTTTTCACTTAAATACACACAACTAATGTTCGAATGTACGTTGTACTTATTGTATTTCAGTTTTCACAGAAATACGTACAACTTGTGTATTGTATATTGAATTCAGATCGTACATCTACTGTTCATGAGCTTGTATATACACGTAGTATAAAGTGAAAGTACACATACCGTACGGACTTGCCGGACGATCTGGTACTTGATGTTACACCTGAGAAGTCATGCAAAAAGATCAAGTCAACACATGGTTGGTGAGTTCATGTAGTTCAGTATTTGAAAATGATTTGGAAATGATGTGATAATGATTTTAAAACCTCCTTCGGTAATGACCCTATCCTCATTAACCTCACATGTAATATCCATATCGGTATGCTTATATATATGTCACACCCTTGCGCCGCGTGCGGAATCCACGGCGCGGTGACGTATGAACAGTTGAATCATGCACAAGTATTGAATAAGAACAACCACAATGGATTACTACATTTCATAATGTTTAGACAGTTGTTTAGTTACAGACAATCTATCTACCAAAAGAAAGACAACTACAGACCCAAAATATAGTTTACAAAATAAGACTTCAAACAAGACAATTAAACAATTAGGATTTAGTGTGTTTCTAATCCATCCTAGCATGTTTCTTCATCTTGTTCTATCTTAGTATGGTCTCCTTAGTTGTCTCTGAGAATGTCTTAAACCTGATTACCTGAAACACGTGAAAAGTAACTGTCAACTACAGACGTAGTTGGTGAGAACAATAGGTTTAATCATTTGTAAACATGAGTATATGATATAAGGCATAAGTAAGTTAAAGCAACATAAGATTCACACGGATGAGCTGCAACCCAAACTAACATCAAGTAAGAAAATGAGTGTAAACAGTCCAATCACTGTTCGCACGAAAGCCAACATATAATATCAAGTCCCAAACCACGTTTGAAGTTAGATTATGTATGGCAATTTTGATGAAACCATATGTAACCGAAATCTGCAGTTGGTTTATAAAACAAATTTAAAAACTAACTGCAGCAATCGGTCTGCCCCAAATGTGTGTGTGTCCGCTTTCCCTTGTTGTGATCACCCAGTACTAACGCTAATGAATATGACACTTGATGCTTTTACAAGTTTGTTTACAACAATAGACACCATGTTTCTGAACCTTACTTTAACCGGATGTGTTAATGCCTTATTTGATAACATGAATTGAAAACCTAGATTTAATTCCACGAATTAAATCCTTTGTTTTGAATACCATGAAATGAATCTGTTGATTTGAATACCATGAAATGAACCACTTGATTTGAATACCATGATGTGAACCACTTGATTTGAATACCATGAAATGAACCACTTGATTTGAATACTATGATGTGAACCACTTGATTTGAATACCATAAAATAGTGACCTTGTGTAACAACAAGGTTTATAACAAAAGAGTTTATAAAATCATTTATTTAAAAGTGTTTATCCTTCATGAATACATTTGAGTAAATCTGTTACAAAACAGTTCAAAGATCCTTTATAAAACCTTTTTAGTGAAAAGAGTTTAGTAGTTGATAATTCCTTTAAAACAGTTGATGAATCCCTTGGATTCGTAAAATGAACCCATAATGTTTATAATAATACACACACCTTGTGTAATGAAATATGATTGTAAACGATTGGTTTGATCACGTGTTCCACCCCAAAACAGTCATAAAACAGTAAAAGAGGGGCTAAAGTTCTCACCTGTCTGCAGTAGACTCTGAACTAAAACAGATAGCAAGTAGCAAACAGGACTCCTAACTGATTCCTATAACATTGTAATCATACATAAGATATAGGATTTATAGTTGTATAGACTTTGATTCATTGATTGACTTGTGTTCTCTTGATTAAGATTGTTGTGTAAACTTGAAAATCATGCTTTGAATCACTAGATTGATCATGGGTCCAAGAAACGAATATGAAATGTTCTTTTGTGCATAATCTTATGCATAAAATGATAAATGTTCGCGAATTTGATAACCATTGTTTAACATGACTTATGAAAAGATGTTCCAATTGTTTAAGTCTTGTGATTGTGAATTGATCCCATGATTAAGTTAAGTTGCAACTTAAACCAAAATTGATCATTTCACAATTATTGAATTTATGATCCAACATTAGCCATTGGCCTATGTAACCATGATGGACCTTAAACCAAGTCTATGGCCACTTAGGTTACCGATGGGCCAATTAGTATAATAGTGGATCTAATGGGCTTGGATTAGGCCTAAAGAATTTAATTGGCCAACCAATGTATATGTAAGCCAAGTAAACTTCCAAGGCATTATTGGTCCAACTTAAGATCATAATGGGCCTAAGCTATCTCCATTGGGCTTAGTTTAAACCTATGGGCCAAGTTGTTAATGGAATTGGGCCTTGAAGCATTGAGTTGGGCCGAATGGGTTTGGGCTGCCACCTTAGGCAGCGAACCTATTGGGTTCAAGGGCCTAGGTTCGTGAAGGTTCCTAAAGTTCGACTAATAATGCAACGAACCATGTAGGGTTCGTTCATGCCACTAGTTCATGGTTCGGCTGTTTCTAGCTTCAAGCTGGTTCGTCAATATGTTGCAGGGTTCGTAGGTGGCACAAGAGTTCGGCTGGGTTCGTGAGTGCCATGCAAGGTTCATGCAGGTTCGGGAACCCATTAGGGTTCGTCTGACTATGATCAACGAACCATTGGTTCGCCATGAGTGTAGGGTTCGCCAAGGAAGGTTCGTACAGAAGAGGGTTCGCTGGACATCAATTGATTCGGCATGTTGAGCAACGAACCATGTAGGGGTTCGCCTAGAAATTCAGAGGATGGTTCGTGAGATGGCTAGTTCGGAAAAGGCTCGTGAGGACCCCTAGGGTTTGGCTGATAACCCAACGAACCATGCATGGTTCGCTTAGGTTCGCTATGTGATCAAGGGTTCGGCCAGGAAACCTTTATGGTTCGGCTTCATGCTGTATGCATCGAACCTTCCCGAACCTGTCATCCTCATCATCAGCTTCATCAAACTCATGGATCTAGACCACGATCTAGGCGTGTACGACCTCCAGAAAGGTTTCTATAGGTGCGAAACTAAGATTTTTGGTGTAAGGCTCGGCTTAGTGTCGGGTTTCATGATCACACACACAAAAACCCTATTTTTCCGAAACTTCAAGCTCAATTACCTCGATTTTGGCCGGTTAATCACACTGATTTCTTGTACTTTCGTGTAGATAATGTTGAGAGCTTCGCGTGGACACCAAGAACGACGAAATCCGTTGAGAAATAAGCGAGTTACGTGCGTTTAAAGTTGGTTTTCTAGAGAGAAAGTGGCTTGAACGAAAATTTAGAGAGAGAAAGTGTTGTAGGTGAAATAAATGAGATAAATGATCTCATTCAAGGCTTTTATAGCCCGTGTGGTATTCGGGTCCGTTTCGGTCGCTCGGTTCGCGTTTCCGGAACGTAACGCGTATTTTACGCGGTTTTAAATAAAAAGAGTTGTTAAACTCATTAAAATGATGAGTTTCAAAATTGTAAAAATATAAAATAATTAATATAATTATTTTTACTCTTCGTGTGTTGCCAGATCGTTAAACATTCACAATTACGTGTATACCCGCAATCGCGTACGTTTTTCGATCGTAAAAAAATTATTTAAAGTCGTTTAATCATAATTATAAGTTCAACATTCGTATCATTATGGATCGTCACCCATAACTATCCTCAGTCTCGCTTACGTATTACGATTCTTGTTGAATTAATTGTCATAATATTCGTCTTAACACTACGCACCAACACTATCCTGTTACACCGAACGCAGTATATATATAGGGCTCACTCTCGTTGCCCACCACTGTTTCGATATAACACAATACTGTTCTTGCCTAGTGAACTCGACTGTAAATAAATAATACATACTTGTTAAATAATAATGATTCTAACACACAAGCACATAATGAACACATGATTTACATTGTCTGACTGAACATGGACACACACTGTTCTAACACTGTTTACTACTACCATGACTAAATGCACAAATGTTACAGTCTCCCCTAGTTAAGGGAATTTCGTCCCGAAATTAACTAGCCGAAGATACTGTAAAAAGATGAGGGTACTTAAGCTTCATCTGATCTTCACGTTCCCAGGTGAACTCAGCACCGCGTTTGCCCTCCCATCGTACCTTTACGATCGGGATATGGCTGCGTTTAAGTTTCTTGACCCCATGATCCATGATCTCAACTGGACGTTCTATGAATTGCATGTTGTTCTGAATCTGTATGTCTTCCAGTGGAATCTGAACATCATGATCCGCTAAGCATTTCTTAAGATTTGATACATGAAAAGTATCATGAACATTGCTTAGCTCCACTGGAAGTTTGAGTTTGTAGGCTACGGGACCAATCCGTTCCAGGATCTCAAAAGGTCCAACGTACCTTGGTGCAAGTTTCCCTTTCTTCCCGAATCGGACAACGCCTTTCCAGGGAGAAACCTTGAGTAAGACTCGGTCACCGACTTGAAACTCAAGTGGTTTCCGACGTCGATCAGTATAACTCTTCTGCCGATCTCGTGCGGCCTTAAGCCGTGACTGAATGATTGTGATTTTGTCTGATGTTTCCTGAATGAGTTCTGGTCCTACGACCTGTGAGTCACCAATCTCGGTCCAACAGACCGGTGATCGGCACTTTCTACCATATAGAGCCTCGAATGGTGCACATTGAATGCTCGTATGATAGCTATTGTTATATGAAAACTCAATGAGTGGAAGATGAATGTCCCAACTTCCACCGAAGTCAATGACACAAGAACGAAGCATGTCTTCAAGTGTTTGGATAGTCCTTTCGCTTTGACCATCGGTTTGGGGATGATACGCCGTGCTAAGATTAACACGCGTTCCCAAAGCCTTTTGCAATGATTGCCAAAAGCGAGAAGTGAAACGACTATCACGATCAGATATGATTGATGTTGGAGTACCATGACGTGCAATGATTTCGTTGATGTACAGAGTAGATAGCTTCTCCATTTTGTAATCCTCTCGGATAGGGAGAAAATGAGCAGATTTGGTGAGTCGATCAACGATCACCCAAATCGAATCGAAACCTCGTGGAGTTCTCGGCAACTTAGTTATGAAATCCATGGAAATTTGCTCCCATTTCCATTGAGGAATTTCAGGTTGCTGCAGAAGTCCCGAAGGCTTTTGATGTTCTGCTTTGACTTTTGAACATGTAAGACACCTTCCCACGTACAGTGCTATGTCTTTCTTCATTCCCGGCCACCAGTAAGATGTCCTCAAGTCCTGATACATCTTATCGGCTCCAGGATGAACTGAGTATCGCGACTTATGAGCCTCATCACAGATGAGTGTGCGCAATTCTTCAGACTTTGGAATCCAAATGCGGCCATTGAGATATAACACCCCGTCAGTTCGAGGTTCTAGTTTCTTCTCAATGCCACAATCCAAGTCTGTCTTGAGTTGATTATCTGTTACTACTTGTTGTTGTGCAATACGAATCAAGTCTTTCAAGTTTGGCTGTGTGTTGATCTCCATGGCTCTTACACGAATTGGTTTGACTGGTTCCTTGCGACTAAGAGCATCCGCCACCACATTGGCTTTACCCGGATGGTAACGAATCTCACAGTCGTAATCAGTTAGAAGCTCAACCCAACGTCGTTGTCTCATGTTGAGTTCTTTCTGATTGAGAATGTGTTGTAGGCTCTTGTGGTCTGTATAGATGACAAATTTAGTACCATACAGGTAGTGTCTCCAAATCTTCAATGCAAAGACCATAGCCCCTAACTCAAGGTCATGAGTAGTGTAATTCTTCTCGTGAACCTTAAGTTGTCTTGAAGCATAAGCAATGACCTTGTCCCGTTGCATAAGTACGCAACCGAAACCAAGGTTTGAAGCATCATAGTAGACAATGAAATCATCACTGCCTTCTGGAAGACTAAGGATAGGGGAGTTGCATAACTTCTGTTTAAGAAGTTGAAATGCATCTTCTTGTTTCTGTCCCCATTTAAACACTTGACTTTTCTGAGTTAGTGTGGTAAGTGGCAAGGCTATCTTAGAGAAGTTTGCAATGAATCTTCTATAATAACCTGCCAAACCCAGAAATGAACGAATCTCTGTTGGAGTAGATGGGGTAGTCCAGTTCTTAATCGCCTCAATCTTTGCTGGATCTACATGAATTCCATCTTTGTTTATGACATGTCCTAAGAAGTGAACCTCCTTCAGCCAAAATTCACATTTTGAGAATTTAGCATACAGTTGTTCTCCTCTTAGTAGTTCTAGGACTTTCCTCAAATGATCTTCATGCTCTTGTTCTGACTTGGAATAAATCAATATATCGTCAATAAAGACAATAACAAACTGATCCAAGTATGGCATGCAGACTCGATTCATCAAGTCCATGAACACTGCAGGTGCATTGGTCAGCCCAAATGGCATAACCACGAACTCATAGTGTCCATACCGAGTCCTAAATGCAGTCTTTGGTATGTCCTCATCATTTACTCGTAACTGATGATACCCAGATCGTAAGTCAATATTAGAGAAGCAAGTTGCGCCCTGTAATTGATCAAACAAATCATCGATCCTAGGCAGAGGATATATATTCTTGATTGTCAACTTATTCAGCTCACGATAGTCGATGCACATACGAAATGAACCGTCTTTCTTTTTGACAAAGAGAACCGGAGCTCCCCATGGAGAGAAATGTAACATTTGTACATTTAGTCATGTAGTAGTGAACAGTGTTAGAACAGTGTGTATCCATGTTCAGTCAGTCAATGTGAATCATGTGTCATTATGTGCTTGTGTGTTAGAATCTGTATCATTTAACAAGTATGTATTATTTATTTACAGTCGAGTTCACTAGGCAAGAACAGTATTGTGTTACATCGAAACAGTGGTGGGCTGCGAGAGTGAGCCCTATATATATACTGCGTTCGGTGTAACAGGATAGTGTTGGTGCGTAGTGTCAAGACGAATATTATGACAATTAATTCAACAAGAATCGTAATACGTAAGCGAGACTGAGTATAGTTATGGGTGACGATCCATAATGATACGAATGTTGAACTTATAATTATGATTAAACGACTTTAAATATTTTAATATGATCGAAAAACGTACGCGATTGCGGGTATACACGTAATTGTGAATGTTTAACGATCCGACAACACACGAAGAGTAAAAATAATTATATTAATTATTTTATATTTTTACAATTTTGAAACTCATCATTTAAATGAGTTTAACAACTCTTTTATTTTAAATTCGCATAAAATACGCGTTACGTTCCGGAAACGCGAACCGAGCGACCGAAACGGACCCGAATACCACACGGGCTATAAAAGCCTTGAATGAGATCATTTATCTCATTTATTTCACCTACAACACTTTCTCTCTCTAACTTTTCGTTCAAGCCACTCTCTCTCTAAAAACCGAGCTTTAAACGCGCATAACTCGCTTATTTCTCAACGGATTTCGTCGTTCTTGGTGTCCACGCGAAGCTCTCGACATTCTCTACAAGGAAGTACAAGAAAACAACGGATTTGTCCGGCCAAATCAGAGGTATTATCGGTTGAAAATTCTGGAAAAGAGGGTTTTCATGTTTGTGTGTTGTGTGTGTGTTCAAACCCGATTAACGACCTGTTCTAGCACCACCCATCTTAGTTTCGCACCTATAGAAACCTTTCTGGAGGTCGTACACGCCTAGATCGTGGTCTGGATCCAGAAGTTTGATGTTGGTGATGATGCGGGTAACAGGTTCGCTGGCCGAACCCTCTTCAGCAACCAGCCGAACCCTAGGCATCCCCACGAGCCTTCACCGAACCATTTGGCATCCAACGAACCCTCAACTGCACCTGGCCGAACCCTGAGATGCTTCACGAGCCAACACGAACCTTCCTGATCCATCAACGAACCTTGAATGTTCAACGAGCCTATGCGGTCATCTAGCAACGAACCATGCAAATTATCTCAAGAGAACCGAACCCTGGATGATGTAGCCGAACCATGTATAGACCAACAACCTACACGAGACTTTCGGTCAAGCCACGAACCCTAGATGCCACGAACTCTACTATGTCGAACCTTGTGCAGACGAACCCTGCAGGGTTCTTTGATTTCTGCCGAACCTTGGAACTTAGGAACGAACCATGCATGTTTTCATGATAACCGAACCTTTTATTATAAGAGCCGAACCTTATGGATTAGTCTTGGCCGAACCTAGACCCTAGACTCCAAGGGTTCGCTGCCCAAATGGCAGCCCACCTTCCTTTCGGCCCAACCTCAACCTACTCGGCCCAAATTCCAATAATAAAAGGCCCATAGGGTGAGACAAGTCCAAGGGATGTTAGGTTGGTTCATTTAGATCTTCAATTGGCCCAATAACGCCTTAGAAGCTTAAATGGCCTACATGAACATTGGACGGCCCAACTCAAATCCCCTAGGCCCAATCCAAGCCCATACGACTCATTATGATCTTAATTAGCTCGATATTAGCTTGGGCGCGTTATGAGGCCTATATACAAGTTGTTGGGCCAACGTCACATGCAATCGGCCCAACATCACCTTCAATTGGATCATCATCATTTTAAATGGCCTATGGCCTTTGTTAAGTCTCATGGTTTCATGGGCTTAAGGCCCAATGTGAGGCCCTCGATTTCGACAATTGTGAATTGATCATAAATGGGTTAAGTTTGTAACTTAACAATAATCATGAAGATCAATTCACAATCACAAGACTTAAACAATTGAAACATCTTTTCATAAGTCATGATTAATCAATGGTTATCAAATCCTTGAACATTATTCATTTATGCATAAGATTTATGCACAAAGAATCAGTTCACAATCGTTTCTTGGACCCATGATCAATCAAGTGATTCAAATCATAACTTTCAAGTTTCACAACAATCAAATCATGAGAACACAAGTCAATCAATGAATCAAAGTCTATACAATTATAAATCCTATATCTTATGTATGATTACAATGTTATAGGAATCAATTAGAAGTCCTGTTTGCTACTTGCTATCTGTTTTAGTTCAGAGTCTACTGCAGACAGGTGAGAACTTTAGCCCCTCTTTTACTGTTTTTATAACTGTTTTGGGGTGGAACACGTGATCAAAACAATCGTTTACAATCATATTACAGTACACAAGGTGTGTGTATTCTCATAAACATTATGGGTTCATTTTACGAATCCTAGGGATTCACCAACTGTTTTAAAGGAATTATCAATTATTAAACTCTTTTCACTAAAAAGGTTTTATAAAGAATCTTTGAACTGTTTTGTAACTGATTTACTCAAATGTATTTATGAAGGATAAACACTTTTAGATAAAGGATTTTATAAACTCTTTTGTTATAAACCTTGTTGTTACACAAGGTCATCACATCATGGTATTCAAAACAAGTGGTTCACAACATGGTATTCAAATCAAGTGGTTCACAACATGGTATTCAAATCAAGTGGTTCACATCATGGTATTCAAATCAAGTGGTTCTTTTCATGGTATTCAAAACAAAGGATTTAATTCGTGGAATTAAATCTAGGTTTTCAATTCATGTTATCAAATAAGGCATTAACACATCCGGTTAAAGTAAGATTCAGAAAACATGGTGTCTATTGTTGTAAACAAACTTGTAAAAGCATCAAGTATCATATTCATTAGCGTTAGTACTGGGTGATCACAACAAGGGAAAGCGGACACATTGTTTCTTATCCAGGATGGAGTTAGCTTTTAAATTTGTTTTAAAAGCTAACTGTAGGTCTGGTGTCATTGTTTTCTTATCCAGGATGGAGTTGGCTTTTAAATTTGTTTTTAAAAGCCAACTGCAGGTCTGGTGTCATATGGTTATCAAAACTGCTGATGTATTATCTAACTCCAAACGTGTTTTGGGACTTGATATTATATGTTGGCTTTCGTGCGAACAGTGATTGGACTGTTTACACTCATTTTCTTACTTGATGTTAGTTTGGGTTGCAGCTCATCCGTGTGAATCTTATGATGCTTTAACTTACCTATGCCTTATCTCATATACTCATGTTTACAAATGCTTAAACCTATTGTTCTCACCAACTACGTCTGTAGTTGACAGTTACTTTTCACGTGTTTCAGGTAATCAGGTTTAAGACATTCTCAGGGACAACTAAGGAGACCAATCTAAGATAGAACAAGATGAAGAAACATGCTAGGATGGATTAGAAACACACTAAATCCTAATTGTTTACTTGTCTTGTTTGAAGTCTTATTTTGTAACTATATTTTGGGTCTGTAGTTGTCTTTCTTTTGGTAGATAGATTGTCTGTAACTAAACAACTGTCTAAACATTATGAAATGTAGTAATCCATTGTGGTTGTTCTTATTCAATACTTGTGCATGAATCAACTGTTCATACGTCACCGCGCCGTGGATTCCGCACGCGGCGCAGGGGTGTGACAGGTTGGTATCAGAGCCAAGGTTGTAGAGAACTAGGAAAAACCCAATGTTTAATGACCTAGACTATAACCTAAGCTACCCAATAGGACTAAGTGCTATAGGCTTGAGGATACTTAGGATCTAAGTAACTTAAGTGAGCATTAAGTCTACAATAAGCTTGAAAGATCTTAGGGACATTTTTCTAAGATTAGATATCGAGTCAAAGAATTTGAACCGGAATTCTATAATTTTAGAAACCGGATTAAATTCTCACACATATGCATTTAAGGATTTCAGAGGCAAGGATCTGTATTCTTAGTATCCTTGATCTGAAATTCTCACACAGAGATCATTATAGAAATTCGGAGGCAAAGATCTGTATTTTCAGTATCTTTGATATGAATTTCTTGTCATATTCAGTATAGGATTTAGAGGCAAAGATTGGTATCTTTGATCTAAAGTCCTTGTCATATTCATTATAGGAATTAAAATGTCAAGATCTATTAATTTAGAGTCTTGATTTGAAATCCTTGTCATATTCATTATAGGAATTCAAATGTCAAGATCTATTAATTTAGAGTCTTGATTTGAAATCCTTGTCATGCTCATTATAGGAATTCAAAGGTCAAGAACTATTAATTTAGAATCTTGAGTTGGAATCCTTGTCATTGTTATCATTGTTATCATTATCAGGTGTTCATTATCATAGGAACTTTATAACTTAGAATCTGTGTAACAGTATTCTTTAGTTGAAGTTCTCACAAGAGATCATTATACTCGATACTGTAGGTATTGAGAACCTAGGTTAATTAACCTAGGACACACATGCTAAAACCTAAGGTTTTAATTTCGAGTAAATTAAGAACCATGGTTTACATAATCATTATCATAGTCACAGAACAAGAGGCAATCATGAAACAACCATAATCAATCAACAGTTGGAATCTTAGCCCCAAATATAGACGACGGATTAACGCTGACGTGTTGAGGTAAGTGGTGGGTCGGTGAGAGCTTACCCTATATATAAGCTTATTTCAGTATGTTAGGGGGAATCCGGCGTTTGTATTTGGAGTGAGGATTCGGGATCAACTGGACACATGGATCATTAGTCAAACACATGGGATACAAACATTTGGGAAACAATCATTGGTGAATCAAATCATAGTGCAATTCAAACTTGGGTGAACCAAACATTATGGTGAATCAATCAAGTTGTGAACATTTTCAATGTAAACCTTAAGTGAAATTCTTAAGTGATTACATCATTAGTACTTACTGACATAAGTTAACAGGAAAGTGTAGAACACACGTATGATTTAGTTCTACATGTTAACAACTGTTAGTAGGTGCACGCATAACATAATCATAGTTCAATCATGAAATCAATCATAGTTCAAGTTGATCAAAGATCATGGGATTCTTAATCAATGGAACACACTTGGAAATCAGTACAAACGTGTTGCCAAATGCTAGCAAGGGCATGATCGTGGTATATCGAAACGGTGGTGGGCAGCGAGAGTGAGCCCTATATATAAACTATTTTCGGTATATCGGGAAAGTGTCAGTGTGTAGGTTTGGTGGAGAGATCATGGAACATCGTACATATTCACATGATAAGTATGCAAATAAGTTGATAACTTATACGTGTACTGGATCATATTACAATTGAATGATAATACTAGTAGTATGGATATATTACTGACATTATCATGAAAATTCAATTGTATCCTTCCTCATTACTGACCCGCTTGTGGCTTCTATTCGTAGAATGCCTCCCCGACGTGATCCTAACGGAGGGGGTTCAACAAGTGGCAACGACGATGAAATCAACAAGATTGCTTGAGCTATCGCTGTTCATATGAGGGAAGTAATCCCTGGTATGGTCACTGATATTACCCAGAATCTTCGGGGAAGTACTAGTGATTCAACACATAACTCAAATGCTACAACTACTGGAACTGCTAACTTCACTTTCAAGCAGTTCAATGATGCTAAGCCTCCTAAGTACGCTGGTACAGAAGGAGCTACTGGTCTACTACAGTGGTTAGAGAGCATTGAGGACATTCTCGACTTCACTGGGTGCCCTGAGAATCTGAAGGTCAAGATGGCCTCAAGCGCTTTTCATAAGGGCGCACTCACCTGGTGGAATTCTGAGAAGAACACCAGAGGACGTGAAGTTGCATTAGCCTTACCGTGGGACGGATTCAAGAACTTACTGGTGGAAAAGTTTTGTCCACGTCATGAACTGAAGAAACTGGAGGTGGAGATGTGGAATCTGGTGCAAGACAGTGGAGAGAACGCAAAGTATACAACTCGATTCCATGAGTTGTGCATTCTGGTACCCCATTTGGTTACTCCTCTATCCCGCAGGATAGAGAAATATATTGAAGGCTTACCTCTGGTTGTTAGAGGGACTGTCATGGGTAATAACCCTACTACTCTAGAGGCGGCGATTCAACTTGGTGCTACTCTTACTGAAGAGTATGTGAAGTCTGGAGTGCTCACCCGAAAGGGATTCAAGAGAGCACAGATTGAAGAAGGCAAGAAGCCTGAACAGCACCATCACAAGAAGAAGAAGCAAAAGACAATCAAGAATTTTGCAGCGTTGACTGCGGCTGCACCTACTCATGCCACCCCTATCACTGCTATGCCACAACCCGCTAATGTCAGAAAGCCTTACACTGGCCCGTTTCCACTTTGCACCAAATGCCAGTATCATCATCTACCCAACACTCCATGCAGAAAGTGTCTCAAATGTGGGCGTATGGGACACTTGGCGGCTACATGCCGATCTGCTCATCTTGCTGCTGCAACAACTGCTACCACAACCACTACTGTTACAGGTGGGAGAGCCTGCTATAATTGTGGGGCAGAGGGACACTTCAGAAACCAGTGTCCAAAACTCAACAACACCACTGCTGCTGCTCGTGCTTTTGTTATTGGAACTGCTGAAGCACGTGAAGAGCCGGCAGTCATCACGGGTACATTTCTTATCAATGATCATTATGTTCCTATCATATTTGATACTGGTGCCGATAAAAGTTTTATCTCTACTCATACTGCTTCTTTGCTTAATATGCAACTATCCACACTTACTGCTCCCTATACTGTAGAAGTAGCGAATGGTAAGACCATAGTTGTAGATTCCATAATTCATGCTTGTGAGCTAAGATTAAATGACCATCTCTTTTCCATCGATCTCATTCCTATGACTCTCGGAAGTTTCGAAGTTGTAGTAGGAATGGATTGGTTATCCAAAAACAATGCTGAAATCGTATGCTCTGAGAAACTTATCCGAATCCCCTTACCGTCCGGCGAAACGATGATAGTCTACGGTGAGAAACCATGCCGTGGATTGAAGATTGTATCGTGCATCAAGGCGAGGAAGTACTTGAAGAAGAAATATTATGCTTTCCTAGCTCATGTAGTGGAAAAGAAACCTGAAAAGAAAGCAGTTGGAGACGTTCCAGTTATCAGAGATTATCCAGACGTATTTCCAGAAGACTTGCCTGGACTACCCCCAGTCCGACAAGTGGAATTTCGAATCGATCTCGTCCCTGGAGCAAACCCAGTGGCGAAGTCACCGTATCGATTAGCACCATCTGAGATGCAAGAACTGTCTAGTCAGCTTCAAGAACTTTTAGACAAAGGTTTCATAAGACCGAGTTTCTCTCCATGGGGAGCTCCGGTTCTCTTTGTCAAAAAGAAAGACGGTTCATTTCGTATGTGCATCGACTATCGTGAGCTGAACAAGTTGACAATCAAGAATAGATATCCTCTGCCCAGGATCGATGATCTGTTTGATCAGTTACAGGGAGCAACCTGCTTCTCTAAAATTGACTTACGATCCGGGTATCATCAGCTACGAGTAAATGATGAGGATATACCAAAGACTGCATTTAGGACTCGATATGGACACTATGAGTTCGTGGTTATGCCATTTGGGCTGACCAATGCACCCGCAGTGTTCATGGACTTGATGAACCGAGTCTGCAGGCCTTACTTGGATCAGTTTGTTATTGTCTTTATTGATGATATACTGATTTATTCCAAGTCGGAACAAGAGCATGAAGATCATTTGAGGAAAGTCTTAGAGTTACTAAGAGCTGAACAACTCTATGCTAAATTCCCAAAGTGTGAATTTTGGCTAAAGGAAGTTCACTTCTTAGGACATGTCATAAACAAAGATGGAATTCATGTAGATCCAGCAAAGATTGAGGCGATTAAGAACTGGACTACTCCATCTACTCCAACAGAGATTCGTTCATTTCTGGGTTTGGCAGGATATTACAGAAGATTCATTGCAAACTTCTCTAAGATAGCCTTGCCACTTACCACTTTGACTCAGAAAAGTCAAGCGTTTATATGGGGACAGAAACAGGAAGATGCATTTCAACTTCTTAAACAGAAGTTATGCAATTCCCCTATCCTTAGTCTTCCAGAAGGCAGTGATGATTTCATTGTCTACTGCGATGCTTCAAACCTTGGTCTCGGTTGTGTACTTATGCAACGGGACAAGGTCATTGCTTATGCTTCAAGACAACTTAAGGTTCACGAGAAGAATTACACTACTCATGACCTTGAGTTAGGGGCTGTGGTCTTTGCATTGAAAATTTGGAGACACTACCTTTATGGTACTAAATGTGTCATCTATACAGACCACAAGAGCCTACAACACATTCTCAATCAGAAAGAACTCAACATGAGACAACGGCGTTGGGTTGAGCTTCTAACTGATTACGACTGTGAGATTCGTTACCATCCGGGTAAAGCCAATGTGGTGGCGGATGCTCTTAGTCGCAAGGAACCAGTCAAACCAATTCGTGTAAGAGCCATGGAGATCAACACACAGCCAAACTTGAAAGACTTGATTCGTATTGCACAACAACAAGTAGTAACAGATAATCAACTCAAGACAGACTTGGATTGTGGCATCGAGAAGAAACTAGAGCCCAGATCTGATGGGGTGTTATATCTCAACGGCCGCATTTGGATTCCAAAGTCTGAAGAATTGCGCACACTCATCTGTGATGAGGCTCATAAGTCGCGATACTCAGTTCATCCTGGAGCCGATAAGATGTATCAGGACTTGAGGACATCTTACTGGTGGCCGGGAATGAAGAAAGACATAGCACTGTATGTGGGAAAATGTCTTACTTGTTCAAAAGTCAAAGCAGAACATCAAAAGCCTTCGGGACTTCTACAGCAACCTGAAATTCCTCAATGGAAATGGGAGCAAATTTCCATGGATTTCATAACAAAGTTGCCGAGAACTCCGCGAGGTTTTGATTCGATTTGGGTGATCGTTGATCGACTCACCAAATCTGCTCATTTTCTCCCGATCCGAGAGGATTACAAGATGGAGAAATTATCCACATTGTACATCAACGAAATCATTGCACGTCATGGTACACCAACATCAATCATTTCTGATCGTGATAGTCGTTTCACTTCTCGCTTTTGGCAATCATTGCAAAAGGCTTTGGGAACGCGTGTTAATCTTAGCACGGCGTATCATCCCCAAACCGATGGTCAAAGCGAAAGGACTATCCAAACACTCGAAGACATGCTTCGTTCTTGTGTCATTGACTTCGGTGGAAGTTGGGACACTCATCTCCCACTCATTGAGTTTTCATATAACAATAGCTATCATACGAGCATTCAATGTGCACCATTCGAGGCTCTATATGGTAGAAAGTGCCGATCACCGGTCTGTTGGACCGAGATTGGTGACTCACAGGTCGTAGGACCAGAACTCATTCAGGAAACATCAGACAAAATCACAATCATTCAGTCACGGCTTAAGGCCGCACGAGATCGGCAGAAGAGTTATGCTGATCGACGTCGGAAACCGCTTGAGTTTCAAGTCGGTGACCGAGTCTTACTCAAAGTTTCTCCCTGGAAAGGCGTTGTCCGATTCGGGAAGAAAGGGAAACTTGCACCAAGGTACGTTGGACCTTTTGAGATCCTGGAACGGATTGGTCCCGTAGCCTACAAACTCAAACTTCCAGTGGAGCTAAGCAATGTTCATGATACTTTTCATGTATCAAATCTTAAGAAATGCTTAGCGGATCATGATGTTCAGATTCCACTGGAAGACATACACATTCAGAACAACATGCAATTCATAGAACGTCCAGTTGAGATCATGGATCATGGGGTCAAGAAACTTAAACGCAGCCGTATCCCGATCGTGAAAGTACGATGGGAGGGCAAACGCGGTGCTGAGTTCACCTGGGAACGTGAAGACCAGATGAAGCTTAAGTACCCTCATCTTTTTACAGTATCTTCGGCTAGTTAATTTCGGGACGAAATTCCCTTAACTAGGGGAGACTGTAACATTTGTACATTTAGTCATGTAGTAGTGAACAGTGTTAGAACAGTGTGTATCCATGTTCAGTCAGTCAATGTGAATCATGTGTCATTATGTGCTTGTGTGTTAGAATCTGTATCATTTAACAAGTATGTATTATTTATTTACAGTCGAGTTCACTAGGCAAGAACAGTATTGTGTTACATCGAAACAGTGGTGGGCAGCGAGAGTGAGCCCTATATATATACTGCGTTCGGTGTAACAGGATAGTGTTGGTGCGTAGTGTCAAGACGAATATTATGACAATTAATTCAACAAGAATCGTAATACGTAAGCGAGACTGAGTATAGTTATGGGTGACGATCCATAATGATACGAATGTTGAACTTATAATTATGATTAAACGACTTTAAATATTTTAATACGATCGAAAAACGTACGCGATTGCGGGTATACACGTAATTGTGAATGTTTAACGATCCGACAACACACGAAGAGTAAAAATAATTATATTAATTATTTTATATTTTTACAATTTTGAAACTCATCATTTAAATGAGTTTAACAACTCTTTTATTTTAAATTCGCATAAAATACGCGTTACGTTCCGGAAACGCGAACCGAGCGACCGAAACGGACCCGAATACCACACGGGCTATAAAAGCCTTGAATGAGATCATTTATCTCATTTATTTCACCTACAACACTTTCTCTCTCTAAATTTTCGTTCAAGCCACTCTCTCTCTAAAAACCGAGCTTTAAACTCGCTTATTTCTCAACGGATTTCGTCGTTCTTGGTGTCCACGCGAAGCTCTCGACATTCTCTACAAGGAAGTACAAGAAAACAACGGATTTGTCCGGCCAAATCAGAGGTATTATCGGTTGAAAATTCTGGAAAAGAGGGTTTTCATGTTTGTGTGTTGTGTGTGTGTTCAAACCCGATTAACGACCTGTTCTAGCACCACCCATCTTAGTTTCGCACCTATAGAAACCTTTCTGGAGGTCGTACACGCCTAGATCGTGGTCTGGATCCAGAAGTTTGATGTTGGTGATGATGCGGGTAACAGGTTCGCTGGCCGAACCCTCTTCAGCAACCAGCCGAACCCTAGGCATCCCCACGAGCCTTCACCGAACCATTTGGCATCCAACGAACCCTCAACTGCACCTGGCCGAACCCTGAGATGCTTCACGAGCCAACACGAACCTTCCTGATCCATCAACGAACCTTGAATGTTCAACGAGCCTATGCGGTCATCTAGCAACGAACCATGCAAATTATCTCAAGAGAACCGAACCCTGGATGATGTAGCCGAACCATGTATAGACCAACGAACCTACACGAGACTTTCGGTCAAGCCACGAACCCTAGATGCCACGAACTCTACTATGTCGAACCTTGTGCAGACGAACCCTGCATGGTTCTTTGATTTCTGCCGAACCTTGGAACTTAGGAACGAACCATGCATGTTTTCATGATAACCGAACCTTTTATTATAAGAGCCGAACCTTATGGATTAGTCTTGGCCGAACCTAGACCCTAGACTCCAAGGGTTCGCTGCCCAAATGGCAGCCCACCTTCCTTTCGGCCCAACCTCAACCTACTCGGCCCAAATTCCAATAATAAAAGGCCCATAGGGTGAGACAAGTCCAAGGGATGTTAGGTTGGTTCATTTAGATCTTCAATTGGCCCAATAACGCCTTAGAAGCTTAAATGGCCTACATGAACATTGGACGGCCCAACTCAAATACCCTAGGCCCAATCCAAGCCCATACGACTCATTATGATCTTAATTAGCTCGATATTAGCTTGGGCGCGTTATGATGCCTATATACAAGTTGTTGGGCCAACGTCACATGCAATCGGCCCAACATCACCTTCAATTGGATCATCATCATTTTAAATGGCCTATGGCCTTTGTTAAGTCTCATGGTTTCATGGGCTTAAGGCCCAATGTGAGGCCCTCGATTTCGACAATCGTGAATTGATCATAAATGGGTTAAGTTTGTAACTTAACAATAATCATGAAGATCAATTCACAATCACAAGACTTAAACAATTGAAACATCTTTTCATAAGTCATGATTAATCAATGGTTATCAAATCCTTGAACATTATTCATTTATGCATAAGATTTATGCACAAAGAATCAGTTCACAATCGTTTCTTGGACCCATGATCAATCAAGTGATTCAAATCATAACTTTCAAGTTTCACAACAATCAAATCATGAGAACACAAGTCAATCAATGAATCAAAGTCTATACAATTATAAATCCTATATCTTATGTATGATTACAATGTTATAGGAATCAATTAGAAGTCCTGTTTGCTACTTGCTATCTGTTTTAGTTCAGAGTCTACTGCAGACAGGTGAGAACTTTAGCCCCTCTTTTACTGTTTTTATAACTGTTTTGGGGTGGAACACGTGATCAAAACAATCGTTTACAATCATATTACAGTACACAAGGTGTGTGTATTCTCATAAACATTATGGGTTCATTTTACGAATCCTAGGGATTCACCAACTGTTTTAAAGGAATTATCAATTATTAAACTCTTTTCACTAAAAAGGTTTTATAAAGAATCTTTGAACTGTTTTGTAACTGATTTACTCAAATGTATTTATGAAGGATAAACACTTTTAGATAAAGGATTTTATAAACTCTTTTGTTATAAACCTTGTTGTTACACAAGGTCATCACATCATGGTATTCAAAACAAGTGGTTCACAACATGGTATTCAAATCAAGTGGTTCACAACATGGTATTCAAATCAAGTGGTTCACATCATGGTATTCAAATCAAGTGGTTCTTTTCATGGTATTCAAAACAAAGGATTTAATTCGTGGAATTAAATCTAGGTTTTCAATTCATGTTATCAAATAAGGCATTAACACATCCGGTTAAAGTAAGATTCAAAAAACATGGTGTCTATTGTTGTAAACAAACTTGTAAAAGCATCAAGTATCATATTCATTAGCGTTAGTACTGGGTGATCACAACAAGGGAAAGCGGACACATTGTTTCTTATCCAGGATGGAGTTAGCTTTTAAATTTGTTTTAAAAGCTAACTGTAGGTCTGGTGTCATTGTTTTCTTATCCAGGATGGAGTTGGCTTTTAAATTTGTTTTTAAAAGCCAACTGCAGGTCTGGTGTCATATGGTTATCAAAACTGCTGATGTATTATCTAACTCCAAACGTGTTTTGAGACTTGATATTATATGTTGGCTTTCGTGCGAACAGTGATTGGACTGTTTACACTCATTTTCTTACTTGATGTTAGTTTGGGTTGCAGCTCATCCGTGTGAATCTTATGATGCTTTAACTTACCTATGCCTTATCTCATATACTCATGTTTACAAATGCTTAAACCTATTGTTCTCACCAACTACGTCTGTAGTTGACAGTTACTTTTCACGTGTTTCAGGTAATCAGGTTTAAGAAATTCTCAGGGACAACTAAGGAGACCAATCTAAGATAGAACAAGATGAAGAAACATGCTAGGATGGATTAGAAACACACTAAATCCTAATTGTTTACTTGTCTTGTTTGAAGTCTTATTTTGTAACTATATTTTGGGTCTGTAGTTGTCTTTCTTTTGGTAGATAGATTGTCTGTAACTAAACAACTGTCTAAACATTATGAAATGTAGTAATCCATTGTGGTTGTTCTTATTCGATACTTGTGCATGAATCAACTGTTCATACGTCACCGCGCCGTGGATTCCGCACGCGGCGCAGGGGTGTGACAAGAAACTCGGTCTTATGAAACCTTTGTCTAAAAGTTCTTGAAGCTGACTAGACAGTTCTTGCATTTCAGACGGTGCTAATCGATACGGTGACTTCGCCACTGGGTTTGCTCCCGGGACGAGATCAATTCTAAACTCCACTTGTCGGACTGGTGGTAGTCCAGGCAAGTCTTCTGGAAATACGTCTGGATAATCTCTGATAACTGGAACATCTCCAACTGCTTTCTTTTCAGGTTTCTTTTCCACTACATGAGCTAGGAAAGCATAATATTTCTTCTTCAAGTACTTCCTCGCCTTGATACACGATACAATCTTCAATCCACGGCATGGTTTCTCGCCGTATACTACCATCGTTTCGCCGGACGGTAAGGGAATTCGGATAAGTTTCTCAGAGCATACGATTTCAGCATTGTTTTTGGATAACCAATCCATTCCTATCACAACTTCGAAACTTCCAAGCGTCATAGGAATAAGATCGATGAGGAAAGAATGGTCGTTCAATCTTAATTCACAACCATGGATAATGGAATCTACAACTATAGTCTTACCATTCGCTACTTCTACTGTATAGGGAGCAGTAAGTATAGATAGTTGCATATTAAGCACAGAAGCAGTATGAGCAGAGATAAAGCTTTTATCAGCACCAGTATCGAATATGATAGAAACATAGTGATCATTGATAAGAAATGTACCCGTGATGACTGCCGGCTCTTCACGTGCTTCAGCAGTTCCAATAACAAAAGCACGAGCAGCAGCAGTGGTGTTGTTGAGTTTTGGACACTGGTTTCTGAAGTGTCCCTCTGCCCCATAATTATAGCAGGCTCTTCCACCTGTAACAGTAGTGGTAGTGGTAGCAGTTGTTGCAGCAGCAAGATGAGTAGACCTACACGTAGCTGCAAAGTGTCCCATACGCCCACACTTGAGACACTTCTTGCAAGGAGTATTGGGCAGATGATGATACTGGCATTTGGTGCAAAGTGGAAACTGGCCAGTATAAGGCTTTCTGGCATTAGCAGGTTGTGGCATAGCAGTGATAGGTGTAGCATGAGTAGGTGCAGCTGCAGTCAAAGCTGCAAAGTTCTTGATTGTCTTTTGCTTCTTCTTCTTATGATGGTGCTGCTCAGGCTTCTTGCCTTCTTCAATCTGAGCTCTCTCGAATCCCTTTCGGGTGAGTACTCCAGACTTCACATACTCTTCAGTAAGAGTAGCACCAAGTTGAATGGCTGCCTCCAAAGTAGTAGGGTTATTACCCATAACAGTTCCCCTGACTACTAAGGGTAGACCTTCAATGTACTTCTCTATCCTGCGGGATAGAGGAGTAACCAAATGGGGTACCAGAATGCACAACTCATGGAATCGAGTTGTATACTTTGCGTTTTCACCACTGTCTTGCACCAGATTCCACATTTCCACCTCAAGTTTCTTCAGTTCATGACGCGGACAAAACTTTTCCACGAGTAAGTTCTTGAAACCGTCCCACGGTAGAGCTAAAGCAACTTCACGTCCTCTGGTGTTCTTCTCAGAATTCCACCAAGTGAGTGCGCCCTTATGAAAAGCGCTTGAGGCCATCTTGACCTTCAGATTCTCAGGGCATCCAGTGAAGTCGAGAATGTCTTCAATGCTCTCTAACCACTGTAGTAGACCAGTAGCTCCTTCAGTACCAGCGTACTTAGGAGGCTTAGCATCATTGAACTGCTTGAAAGTGAAGTTAGCAGTTCCAGTAGTTGTAGCATTTGAGTTATGTGCTCAGTCACTAGTACTTCCCCGAAGATTTTGGGTAATATCAGTGACCATACCAGGGATTACATCCCGCATATGAACAGCGATAGCTCGAGCAATCTTGTTGATCTCATCGTCGTTGCCACTTGTTGAACCCCCTCCGTTAGGATCACGTCGGGGAGGCATTCTACGAATAGAAGCCACAAGCGGGTCAGTAATGAGGAAGGATACAATTGAATTTTCATGATAAGGTCAGTAATATATCCATACTACTAGTATTATCATTCAATTGTAATATGATCCAGTACACGTATAAGTTATCAACTTATTTGCATACTTATCATGTGAATATGTACGATGTCCCATGATCTCTCCACCAAACCTACACACTGACACTTTCCCGATATACCGAAAATAGCTTATATATAGGGCTCACTCTCGCTGCCCACCACCGTTTCGATATACCACGATCATGCCCTTGCTAGCATTTGGCAACACGTTTGTACTGATTTGCAAGTGTGTTCCATTGATTAAGGATCCCATGATCTTTGATCAATTTGAACTATGATTGATTCCATGATTGAACTATGATTGTGTTATGTGTGCACCTACTAACAGTTGTTAACATGTAGAACTAAATCATACGTGTGTTCTACACTTTCCTGTTAACCTATGTCAGTAAGTACTAATGATGTAATCACTTAAGAATTTCACTTAAGGTTTACATTTAAAGAATGTTCACAACTTGATTGATTCACCATAATGTTTGGTTCATCCAAGTTTGAATTTCACTATGATTTGATTCACCAATGATTGTTTCCCAAATGTTTGTATCCCATGTGTTTGACTAACGTTCAATGATTCCAGTTGATCCCGAATCCTCACTCCAAATACGAACGCCGGATTCCCCCTAACATACTGAAATAAGCTTATATATAGGGTAAGCTCTCACCGACCCACCACTTACTTCAACACGTCAGCGTTAATCCGTCGTCTATATTTGAGGCTAAGATTCCAACTGTTGCTTGATTATGATTGTTTCATGATTGCCACCTGTTCTCAGAATATGTTTATGATTATGTAAACCATGGTTCTTAATTTGCTTGAAATTAAAACCTTAGGTTTTAGCATGTGTGTCCTAGGTTAATTAACCTAGGTTCTCAATACCTACGGTATCGAGTATAATGATCTCCTGTGAGAACTTCAACTAAAGAATACTGTTACACAGATTCTAAGTTATGAAGTTCCTATGATAATGAACACCTGATAATGATAACATGACAAGGATTTCAAATCAAGATTCTAAATTAATAGCTCTTGACCTTTGAATTCCTGTAATGAATATGACAAGGATTTCAAATCAAGATTCTAAATTAATAGATCTTGACCTTTGAATTCCTATAATGAATATGACAAGGATTTCAAATCAAGACTCTAAATTAATAGATCTTGACCTTTGAATTCCTATAATGAATATGACAAGGATTTCAAATCAAGATTCTAAATTAATAGATCTTGACCTTTGAATTCCTATAATGGATATGACAAAGACTTTAGATCAAAGATACCAATCTTTGCCTCTAAATCCTATACTGAATATGACAAGGACTTTAGATCAAAGATACCAATCTTTGTCTCTAAATCCTATAATGAATATGACAAGAAATTCATATCAAAGATACTGAAAATACAGATCTTTGCCTCCGAATTTCTATAATGATCTCTGTGTGAGAATTTCAGATCAAGGATACTAAGAATACAGATCCTTGCCTCTGAAATCCTTAAATGCATATGTGTGAGAATTTAATCCGGTTTCTAAAATTATAGAATTCCGATTCAAATTCTTTGACTCGATATCTAATATTAGAAAAATGTCCCTAAGATCTTTCAAGCTTAATGTAGACTTAATGCTCACTTAAGTTACTTAGCTCCTAAGTTCCTCAAGCCTATAGCACTTAGTCCTATTGGGTAGCTTAGGTTATAGTCTAGGTCATTAAACATTGGGTTTTTCCTAGTTCTCTACAACCTTGGCTCTGATACCAACCTGTCACACCCCTGCGCCGCGTGCGGAATCCACGGCGCGGTGACGTATGAACAGTTGAATCATGCACAAGTATTGAATAAGAACAACCACAATGGATTACTACATTTCATAATGTTTAGACAGTTGTTTAGTTACAGACAATCTATCTACCAAAAGAAAGACAACTACAGACCCAAAATATAGTTTACAAAATAAGACTTCAAACAAGACAATTAAACAATTAGGATTTAGTGTGTTTCTAATCCATCCTAGCATGTTTCTTCATCTTGTTCTATCTTAGTATGGTCTCCTTAGTTGTCTCTGAGAATGTCTTAAACATGATTACCTGAAACACGTGAAAAGTAACTGTCAACTACAGACGTAGTTGGTGAGAACAATAGGTTTAATCATTTGTAAACATGAGTATATGATATAAGGCATAAGTAAGTTAAAGCAACATAAGATTCACACGGATGAGCTGCAACCCAAACTAACATCAAGTAAGAAAATGAGTGTAAACAGTCCAATCACTGTTCGCACGAAAGCCAACATATAATATCAAGTCCCAAACCACGTTTGGAGTTAGATTATGTATGGCAATTTTGATGAAACCATATGTAACCGAAATCTGCAGTTGGTTTATAAAACAAATTTAAAAACTAACTGCAGCAATCGGTCTGCCCCAAATGTTTGTGTGTCCGCTTTCCCTTGTTGTGATCACCCAGTACTAACGCTAATGAATATGAAACTTGATGCTTTTACAAGTTTATTTACAACAATAGACACCATGTTTCTGAACCTTACTTTAACCGGATGTGTTAATGCCTTATTTGATAACATGAATTGAAAACCTAGATTTAATTCCACGAATTAAATCCTTTGTTTTGAATACCATGAAATGAATCTGTTGATTTGAATACCATGAAATGAACCACTTGATTTGAATACCATGATGTGAACCACTTGATTTGAATACCATGAATGAACCACTTGATTTGAATACCATGAAATGAACCACTTGATTTGAATACTATGATGTAAACCACTTGATTTGAATACCATAAAATAGTGACCTTGTGTAACAACAAGGTTTATAACAAAAGAGTTTATAAAATCATTTATTTAAAAGTGTTTATCCTTCATGAATACATTTGAGTAAATCTGTTACAAAACAGTTCAAAGATCCTTTATAAAACCTTTTTAGTGAAAAGAGTTTAGTAGTTGATAATTCCTTTAAAACAGTTGATGAATCCCTAAGATTCGTAAAATGAACCCATAATGTTTATAATAATACACACACCTTGTGTAATGAAATATGATTGTAAACGATTGGTTTGATCACGTGTTCCACCCCAAAACAGTCATAAAACAGTAAAAGAGGGGCTAAAGTTCTCACCTGTCTGCAGTAGACTCTGAACTAAAACAGATAGCAAGTAGCAAACAGGACTCCTAACTGATTCCTATAACATTGTAATCATACATAAGATATAGGATTTATAGTTGTATAGACTTTGATTCATTGATTGACTTGTGTTCTCTTGATTAAGATTGTTGTGTAAACTTGAAAATCATGCTTTGAATCACTAGATTGATCATGGGTCCAAGAAACGAATATGAAATGTTCTTTTGTGCATAATCTTATGCATAAAATGATAAATGTTCGCGAATTTGATAACCATTGTTTAACATGACTTATGAAAAGATGTTCCAATTGTTTAAGTCTTGTGATTGTGAATTGATCCCATGATTAAGTTAAGTTGCAACTTAAACCAAAATTGATCATTTCACAATTATTGAATTTATGATCCAACATTAGCCATTGGCCTATGTAACCATGATGGACCTTAAACCAAGTCTATGGCCACTTAGGTTACCGATGGGCCAATTAGTATAATAGTGGATCTAATGGGCTTGGATTAGGCCTAAAGAATTTAATTGGCCAACCAATGTATATGTAAGCCAAGTAAACTTCCAAGGCATTATTGGTCCAACTTAAGATCATAATGGGCCTAAGCTATCTCCATTGGGCTTAGTTTAAACCTATGGGCCAAGTTGTTAATGGAATTGGGCCTTGAAGCATTGAGTTGGGCCGAATGGGTTTGGGCTGCCACCTTAGGCAGCGAACCTATTGGGTTCAAGGGCCTAGGTTCGTGAAGGTTCCTAAAGTTCGACTAATAATGCAACGAACCATGTAGGGTTCGTTCATGCCACTAGTTCATGGTTCGGCTGTTTCTAGCTTCAAGCTGGTTCGTCAATATGTTGCAGGGTTCGTAGGTGGCACAAGAGTTCGGCTGGGTTCGTGAGTGCCATGCAAGGTTCATGCAGGTTCGGGAACCCATTAGGGTTCGTCTGACTCTGATCAACGAACCATTGGTTCGCCATGAGTGTAGGGTTCGCCAAGGAAGGTTCGTACAGAAGAGGGTTCGCTGGACATCAATTGATTCGGCATGTTGAGCAACGAACCATGTAGGGGTTCGCCTGGAAATTCAGAGGATGGTTCGTGAGATGGCTGGTTCGGCAAAGGCTCGTGAGGACCCTTAGGGTTTGGCTGATAACCCAACGAACCATGCATGGTTCGCTTAGGTTCGCTAAGTGCTCAAGGGTTCGGCCAGGAAACCTTTATGGTTCGGCTTCATGCTGTATGCATCGAACCTTCCCGAACCTGTCATCCTCATCATCAGCTTCATCAAACTCATGGATCTAGACCATGATCTAGGCGTGTACGACCTCCAGAAAGGTTTCTATAGGTGCGAAACTAAGATTTTTGGTGTAAGGCTCGGCTTAGTGTCGGGTTTCATGATCACACACACAAAAACCCTATTTTTCCGAAACTTCAAGCTCAATTACCTCGATTTTGGCCGGTTAATCACACTGATTTCTTGTACTTTCGTGTAGATAATGTTGAGAGCTTCGCGTGGACACCAAGAACGACGAAATCCGTTGAGAAATAAGCGAGTTACGCGCGTTTAAAGTTGGTTTTCTAGAGAGAGAGTGGCTTGAACGAAAATTTAGAGAGAGAAAGTGTTGTAGGTGAAATAAATGAGATAAATGATCTCATTCAAGGCTTTTATAGCCCGTGTGGTATTCGGGTCCGTTTCGGTCGCTCGGTTCGCGTTTCCGGAACGTAACGCGTATTTTACGCAGTTTTAAATAAAAAGAGTTGTTAAACTCATTAAAATGATGAGTTTCAAAATTGTAAAAATATAAAATAATTAATATAATTATTTTTACTCTTCGTGTGTTGCCAGATCGTTAAACATTCACAATTACGTGTATACCCGCAATCGCGTACGTTTTTCGATCGTAAAAAAATTATTTAAAGTCGTTTAATCATAATTATAAGTTCAACATTCGTATCATTATGGATCGTCACCCATAACTATACTCAGTCTCGCTTACGTATTACGATTCTTGTTGAATTAATTGTCATAATATTCGTCTTAACACTACGCACCAACACTATCCTGTTACACCGAACGCAGTATATATATAGGGCTCACTCTCGCTGCCCACCACTGTTTCGATATAACACAATACTGTTCTTGCCTAGTGAACTCGACTGTAAATAAATAATACATACTTGTTAAATAATAATGATTCTAACACACAAGCACATAATGAACACATGATTTACATTGTCTGACTGAACATGGACACACACTGTTCTAACACTGTTTACTACTACCATGACTAAATGCACAAATGTTACAGTCTCCCCTAGTTAAGGGAATTTCGTCCCGAAATTAACTAGCCGAAGATACTGTAAAAAGATGAGGGTACTTAAGCTTCATCTGGTCTTCACGTTCCCAGGTGAACTCAGCACCGCGTTTGCCCTCCCATCGTACCTTTACGATCGGGATACGGCTGCGTTTAAGTTTCTTGACCCCATGATCCATGATCTCAACTGGACGTTCTATGAATTGCATGTTGTTCTGAATCTGTATGTCTTCCAGTGGAATCTGAACATCATGATCCGCTAAGCATTTCTTAAGATTTGATACATGAAAAGTATCATGAACATTGCTTAGCTCCACTGGAAGTTTGAGTTTGTAGGCTACGGGACCAATCCGTTCCAGGATCTCAAAAGGTCCAACGTACCTTGGTGCAAGTTTCCCTTTCTTCCCGAATCGGACAACGCCTTTCCAGGGAGAAACCTTGAGTAAGACTCGGTCACCGACTTGAAACTCAAGTGGTTTCCGACGTCGATCAGCATAACTCTTCTGCCGATCTCGTGCGGCCTTAAGCCGTGACTGAATGATTGTGATCTTGTCTGATGTTTCCTGAACGAGTTCTGGTCCTACGACCTGTGTGTCACCAATCTCGGTCCAACAGACCGGTGATCGGCACTTTCTACCATATAAAGCTTCAAATGGTGCACATTGAATGCTCGTATGATAGCTATTGTTATATGAAAACTCAATGAGTGGAAGATGAGTGTCCCAACTTCCACCGAAGTCAATGACACAAGAACGAAGCATGTCTTCAAGTGTTTGGATAGTCCTTTCGCTTTGACCATCGGTTTGGGGATGAACGAAGCATGAGCCTCATCACAGATGAGTGTGCGCAATTCTTCAGACTTTGGAATCCAAATGCGGCCATTGAGATATAACACCACGTCAGTTCGAGGTTCTAGTTTCTTCTCAATGCCACAATCCAAGTCTGTCTTGAGTTGATTATCTGTTACTACTTGTTGTTGTGCAATACGAATCAAGTCTTTCAAGTTTGGCTGTGTGTAGATCTCCATGGCTCTTACACGAATTGGTTTGACTGGTTCCTTGCGACTAAGAGCATCCGCCACCACATTGGCTTTACCCGGATGGTAACGAATCTCACAGTCGTAATCAGTTAGAAGCTCAACCCAACGTCGTTGTCTCATGTTGAGTTCTTTCTGATTGAGAATGTGTTGTAGGCTCTTGTGGTCTGTATAGATGACACATTTAGTACCATACAGGTAGTGTCTCCAAATCTTCAATGCAAAGACCACAGCCCCTAACTCAAGGTCATGAGTAGTGTAATTCTTCTCGTGAACCTTAAGTTGTCTTGAAGCATAAGCAATGACCTTGTCCCGTTGCATAAGTACGCAACCGAAACCAAGGTTTGAAGCATCACAGTAGACAATGAAATCATCACTGCCTTCTGGAAGACTAAGGATAGGGGAGTTGCATAACTTCTGTTTAAGAAGTTGAAATGCATCTTCTTGTTTCTGTCCCCATTTAAACACTTGACTTTTCTGAGTTAGTGTGGTAAGTGGCAAGGCTATCTTAGAGAAGTTTGCAATGAATCTTCTATAATAACCTGCCAAACCCAGAAATGAACGAATCTCTGTTGGAGTAGATGGGGTAGTCTAGTTCTTAATCGCCTCAATCTTTGCTGGATCTACATGAATTCCATCTTTGTTTATGACATGTCCTAAGAAGTGAACCTCCTTTAGCCAAAATTCACATTTTGAGAATTTAGCATAAAGTTGTTCTCCTCTTAGTAGTTCTAGGACTTTCCTCAAATGATCTTCATGCTCTTGTTCTGACTTGGAATAAATCAATATATCATCAATAAAGACAATAACAAACTGATCCAAGTATGGCCTGCAGACTCGATTCATCAAGTCCATGAACACTGCAGGTGCATTGGTCAGCCCAAATGGCATAACCACGAACTCATAGTGTCCATACCGAGTCCTAAATGCAGTCTTTGGTATATCCTCATCATTTACTCGTAACTGATGATACCCAGATCGTAAGTCAATCTTAGAGAAGCAAGTTGCGCCCTGTAATTGATCAAACAAATCATCGATCCTAGGCAGAGGATATCTATTCTTGATTGTCAACTTATTCAGCTCACGATAGTCGATGCACATACGAAATGAACCGTCTTTCTTTTTGACAAAGAGAACCGGAGCTCCCCATGGAGAGAAACTCGGTCTTATGAAACCTTTGTCTAAAAGTTCTTGAAGCTGACTAGACAGTTCTTGCATTTCAGACGGTGCTAATCGATACGGTGACTTCGCCACTGGGTTTGCTCCCGGGACGAGATCAATTCTAAACTCCACTTGTCGGACTGGTGGTAGTCCAGGCAAGTCTTCTGGAAATACGTCTGGATAATCTCTGATAACTGGAACATCTCCAACTGCTTTCTTTTCAGGTTTCTTTTCCACTACATGAGCTAGGAAAGCATAATATTTCTTCTTCAAGTACTTCCTCGCCTTGATACACGATACAATCTTCAATCCACGGCATGGTTTCTCGCCGTAGACTACCATCGTTTCGCCGGACGGTAAGGGAATTCGGATAAGTTTCTCAGAGCATACGATTTCAGCATTGTTTTTGGATAACCAATCCATTCCTATCACAACTTCGAAACTTCCAAGCGTCATAGGAATAAGATCGATGAGAAAGAATGGTCGTTCAATCTTAATTCACAACCATGGATAATGGAATCTACAACTATAGTCTTACCATTCGCTACTTCTACTGTATAGGGAGCAGTAAGTATAGATAGTTGCATATTAAGCACAGAAGCAGTATGAGCAGAGATAAAGCTTTTATCAGCACCAGTATCGAATATGATAGAAACATAGTGATCATTGATAAGAAATGTACCCGTGATGACTGCCGGCTCTTCACGTGCTTCAGCAGTTCCAATAACAAAAGCACGAGCAGCAGCAGTGGTGTTGTTGAGTTTTGGACACTGGTTTCTGAAGTGTCCCTCTGCCCCACAATTATAGCAGGCTCTTCCACCTGTAACAGTAGTGGTAGTGGTAGCAGTTGTTGCAGCAGCAAGATGAGTAGACCTACACGTAGCTGCAAAGTGTCCCATACGCCCACACTTGAGACACTTCTTGCAAGGAGTATTGGGCAGATGATGATACTGGCATTTGGTGCAAAGTGGAAACTGGCCAGTATAAGGCTTTCTGGCATTAGCAGGTTGTGGCATAGCAGTGATAGGTGTAGCATGAGTAGGTGCAGCTGCAGTCAAAGCTGCAAAGTTCTTGATTGTCTTTTGCTTCTTCTTCTTATGATGGTGCTGCTCAGGCTTCTTGCCTTCTTCAATCTGAGCTCTCTTGAATCCCTTTCGGGTGAGTACTCCAGACTTCACATACTCTTCAGTAAGAGTAGCACCAAGTTGAATGGCTGCCTCCAAAGTAGTAGGGTTATTACCCATAACAGTTCCCCTGACTACTAAGGGTAGACCTTCAATGTACTTCTCTATCCTGCGGGATAGAGGAGTAACCAAATGGGGTACCAGAATGCACAACTCATGGAATCGAGTTGTATACTTTGCGTTTTCACCACTGTCTTGCACCAGATTCCACATTTCCACCTCAAGTTTCTTCAGTTCATGACGCGGACAAAACTTTTCCACGAGTAAGTTCTTGAAACCGTCCCACGGTAGAGCTAAAGCAACTTCACGTCCTCTGGTGTTCTTCTCAGAATTCCACCAAGTGAGTGCGCCCTTATGAAAAGCGCTTGAGGCCATCTTGACCTTCAGATTCTCAGGGCATCCAGTGAAGTCGAGAATGTCTTCAATGCTCTCTAACCACTGTAGTAGACCAGTAGCTCCTTCAGTACCAGCGTACTTAGGAGGCTTAGCATCATTGAACTGCTTGAAAGTGAAGTTAGCAGTTCCAGTAGTTGTAGCATTTGAGTTATGTGCTCAGTCACTAGTACTTCCCCGAAGATTTTGGGTAATATCAGTGACCATACCAGGGATTACATCCCGCATATGAACAGCGATAGCTCGAGCAATCTTGTTGATCTCATCGTCGTTGCCACTTGTTGAACCCCCTCCGTTAGGATCACGTCGGGGAGGCATTCTACGAATAGAAGCCACAAGCGGGTCAGTAATGAGGAAGGATACAATTGAATTTTCATGATAAGGTCAGTAATATATCCATACTACTAGTATTATCATTCAATTGTAATATGATCCAGTACACGTATAAGTTATCAACTTATTTGCATACTTATCATGTGAATATGTACGATGTCCCATGATCTCTCCACCAAACCTACACACTGACACTTTCCCGATATACCGAAAATAGCTTATATATAGGGCTCACTCTCGCTGCCCACCACCGTTTCGATATACCACGATCATGCCCTTGCTAGCATTTGGCAACACGTTTGTACTGATTTGCAAGTGTGTTCCATTGATTAAGGATCCCATGATCTTTGATCAATTTGAACTATGATTGATTCCATGATTGAACTATGATTGTGTTATGTGTGCACCTACTAACAGTTGTTAACATGTAGAACTAAATCATACGTGTGTTCTACACTTTCCTGTTAACCTATGTCAGTAAGTACTAATGATGTAATCACTTAAGAATTTCACTTAAGGTTTACATTTAAAGAATGTTCACAACTTGATTGATTCACCATAATGTTTGGTTCATCCAAGTTTGAATTTCACTATGATTTGATTCACCAATGATTGTTTCCCAAATGTTTGTATCCCATGTGTTTGACTAACGTTCAATGATTCCAGTTGATCCCGAATCCTCACTCCAAATACGAACGCCGGATTCCCCCTAACATACTGAAATAAGCTTATATATAGGGTAAGCTCTCACCGACCCACCACTTACTTCAACACGTCAGCGTTAATCCGTCGTCTATATTTGAGGCTAAGATTCCAACTGTTGCTTGATTATGATTGTTTCATGATTGCCACCTGTTCTCAGAATATGTTTATGATTATGTAAACCATGGTTCTTAATTTGCTTGAAATTAAAACCTTAGGTTTTAGCATGTGTGTCCTAGGTTAATTAACCTAGGTTCTCAATACCTACGGTATCGAGTATAATGATCTCCTGTGAGAACTTCAACTAAAGAATACTGTTACACAGATTCTAAGTTATGAAGTTCCTATGATAATGAACACCTGATAATGATAACATGACAAGGATTTCAAATCAAGATTCTAAATTAATAGCTCTTGACCTTTGAATTCCTGTAATGAATATGACAAGGATTTCAAATCAAGATTCTAAATTAATAGATCTTGACCTTTGAATTCCTATAATGAATATGACAAGGATTTCAAATCAAGACTCTAAATTAATAGATCTTGACCTTTGAATTCCTATAATGAATATGACAAGGATTTCAAATCAAGATTCTAAATTAATAGATCTTGACCTTTGAATTCCTATAATGGATATGACAAAGACTTTAGATCAAAGATACCAATCTTTGCCTCTAAATCCTATACTGAATATGACAAGGACTTTAGATCAAAGATACCAATCTTTGTCTCTAAATCCTATAATGAATATGACAAGAAATTCATATCAAAGATACTGAAAATACAGATCTTTGCCTCCGAATTTCTATAATGATCTCTGTGTGAGAATTTCAGATCAAGGATACTAAGAATACAGATCCTTGCCTCTGAAATCCTTAAATGCATATGTGTGAGAATTTAATCCGGTTTCTAAAATTATAGAATTCCGATTCAAATTCTTTGACTCGATATCTAATCTTAGAAAAATGTCCCTAAGATCTTTCAAGCTTAATGTAGACTTAATGCTCACTTAAGTTACTTAGCTCCTAAGTTCCTCAAGCCTATAGCACTTAGTCCTATTGGGTAGCTTAGGTTATAGTCTAGGTCATTAAACATTGGGTTTTTCCTAGTTCTCTACAACCTTGGCTCTGATACCAACCTGTCACACCCCTGCGCCGCGTGCGGAATCCACGGCGCGGTGACGTATGAACAGTTGAATCATGCACAAGTATTGAATAAGAACAACCACAATGGATTACTACATTTCATAATGTTTAGACAGTTGTTTAGTTACAGACAATCTATCTACCAAAAGAAAGACAACTACAGACCCAAAATATAGTTTACAAAATAAGACTTCAAACAAGACAATTAAACAATTAGGATTTAGTGTGTTTCTAATCCATCCTAGCATGTTTCTTCATCTTGTTCTATCTTAGTATGGTCTCCTTAGTTGTCTCTGAGAATGTCTTAAACCTGATTACCTGAAACACGTGAAAAGTAACTGTCAACTACAGACGTAGTTGGTGAGAACAATAGGTTTAATCATTTGTAAACATGAGTATATGATATAAGGCATAAGTAAGTTAAAGCAACATAAGATTCACACGGATGAGCTGCAACCCAAACTAACATCAAGTAAGAAAATGAGTGTAAACAGTCCAATCACTGTTCGCACGAAAGCCAACATATAATATCAAGTCCCAAACCACGTTTGGAGTTAGATTATGTATGGCAATTTTGATGAAACCATATGTAACCGAAATCTGCAGTTGGTTTATAAAACAAATTTAAAAACTAACTGCAGCAATCGGTCTGCCCCAAATGTGTGTGTGTCCGCTTTCCCTTGTTGTGATCACCCAGTACTAACGCTAATGAATATGACACTTGATGCTTTTACAAGTTTGTTTACAACAATAGACACCATGTTTCTGAACCTTACTTTAACCGGATGTGTTAATGCCTTATTTGATAACATGAATTGAAAACCTAGATTTAATTCCACGAATTAAATCCTTTGTTTTGAATACCATGAAATGAATCTGTTGATTTGAATACCATGAAATGAACCACTTGATTTGAATACCATGATGTGAACCACTTGATTTGAATACCATAAAATAGTGACCTTGTGTAACAACAAGGTTTATAACAAAAGAGTTTATAAAATCATTTATTTAAAAGTGTTTATCCTTCATGAATACATTTGAGTAAATCTGTTACAAAACAGTTCAAAGATCCTTTATAAAACCTTTTTAGTGAAAAGAGTTTAGTAGTTGATAATTCCTTTAAAACAGTTGATGAATCCCTAGGATTCGTAAAATGAACCCATAATGTTTATAATAATACACACACCTTGTGTAATGAAATATGATTGTAAACGATTGGTTTGATCACGTGTTCCACCCCAAAACAGTCATAAAACAGTAAAAGAGGGGCTAAAGTTCTCACCTGTCTGCAGTAGACTCTGAACTAAAACAGATAGCAAGTAGCAAACAGGACTCCTAACTGATTCCTATAACATTGTAATCATACATAAGATATAGGATTTATAGTTGTATAGACTTTGATTCATTGATTGACTTGTGTTCTCTTGATTAAGATTGTTGTGTAAACTTGAAAATCATGCTTTGAATCACTAGATTGATCATGGGTCCAAGAAACGAATATGAAATGTTCTTTTGTGCATAATCTTATGCATAAAATGATAAATGTTCGCGAATTTGATAACCATTGTTTAACATGACTTATGAAAAGATGTTCCAATTGTTTAAGTCTTGTGATTGTGAATTGATCCCATGATTAAGTTAAGTTGCAACTTAAACCAAAATTGATCATTTCACAATTATTGAATTTATGATCCAACATTAGCCATTGGCCTATGTAACCATGATGGACCTTAAACCAAGTCTATGGCCACTTAGGTTACCGATGGGCCAATTAGTATAATAGTGGATCTAATGGGCTTGGATTAGGCCTAAAGAATTTAATTGGCCAACCAATGTATATGTAAGCCAAGTAAACTTCCAAGGCATTATTGGTCCAACTTAAGATCATAATGGGCCTAAGCTATCTCCATTGGGCTTAGTTTAAACCTATGGGCCAAGTTGTTAATGGAATTGGGCCTTGAAGCATTGAGTTGGGCCGAATGGGTTTGGGCTGCCACCTTAGGCAGCGAACCTATTGGGTTCAAGGGCCTAGGTTCGTGAAGGTTCCTAAAGTTCGACTAATAATGCAACGAACCATGTAGGGTTCGTTCATGCCACTAGTTCATGGTTCGGCTGTTTCTAGCTTCAAGCTGGTTCGTCAATATGTTGCAGGGTTCGTAGGTGGCACAAGAGTTCGGCTGGGTTCGTGAGTGCCATGCAAGGTTCATGCAGGTTCGGGAACCCATTAGGGTTCGTCTGACTATGATCAACGAACCATTGGTTCGCCATGAGTGTAGGGTTCGCCAAGGAAGGTTCGTACAGAAGAGGGTTCGCTGGACATCAATTGATTCGGCATGTTGAGCAACGAACCATGTAGGGGTTCGCCTGGAAATTCAGAGGATGGTTCGTGAGATGGCTGGTTCGGCAAAGGCTCGTGAGGACCCCTAGGGTTTGGCTGATAACCCAACGAACCATGCATGGTTCGCTTAGGTTCGCTATGTGCTCAAGGGTTCGGCCAGGAAACCTTTATGGTTCGGCTTCATGCTGTATGCATCGAACCTTCCCGAACCTGTCATCCTCATCATCAGCTTCATCAAACTCATGGATCTAGACCACGATCTAGGCGTGTACGACCTCCAGAAAGGTTTCTATAGGTGCGAAACTAAGATTTTTGGTGTAAGGCTCGGCTTAGTGTCGGGTTTCATGATCACACACACAAAAACCCTATTTTTCCGAAACTTCAAGCTCAATTACCTCGATTTTGGCCGGTTAATCACACTGATTTCTTGTACTTTCGTGTAGATAATGTTGAGAGCTTCGCGTGGACACCAAGAACGACGAAATCCGTTGAGAAATAAGCGAGTTACGCGCGTTTAAAGTTGGTTTTCTAGAGAGAGAGTGGCTTGAACGAAAATTTAGAGAGAGAAAGTGTTGTAGGTGAAATAAATGAGATAAATGATCTCATTCAAGGCTTTTATAGCCCGTGTGGTATTCGGGTCCGTTTCGGTCGCTCGGTTCGCGTTTCCGGAACGTAACGCGTATTTTACGCAGTTTTAAATAAAAAGAGTTGTTAAACTCATTAAAATGATGAGTTTCAAAATTGTAAAAATATAAAATAATTAATATAATTATTTTTACTCTTCGTGTGTTGCCAGATCGTTAAACATTCACAATTACGTGTATACCCGCAATCGCGTACGTTTTTCGATCGTAAAAAATTATTTAAAGTCGTTTAATCATAATTATAAGTTCAACATTCGTATCATTATGGATCGTCACCCATAACTATACTCAGTCTCGCTTACGTATTACGATTCTTGTTGAATTAATTGTCATAATATTCGTCTTAACACTACGCACCAACACTATCCTGTTACACCGAACGCAGTATATATATAGGGCTCACTCTCGCTGCCCACCACTGTTTCGATATAACACAATACTGTTCTTGCCTAGTGAACTCGACTCTAAATAAATAATACATACTTGTTAAATAATAATGATTCTAACACACAAGCACATAATGAACACATGATTTACATTGTCTGACTGAACATGGACACACACTGTTCTAACACTGTTTACTACTACCATGACTAAATGCACAAATGTTACAGTCTCCCCTAGTTAAGGGAATTTCGTCCCGAAATTAACTAGCCGAAGATACTGTAAAAAGATGAGGGTACTTAAGCTTCATCTGGTCTTCACGTTCCCAGGTGAACTCAGCACCGCGTTTGCCCTCCCATCGTACCTTTACGATCGGGATACGGCTGCGTTTAAGTTTCTTGACCCCATGATCCATGATCTCAACTGGACGTTCTATGAATTGCATGTTGTTCTGAATCTGTATGTCTTCCAGTGGAATCTGAACATCATGATCCGCTAAGCATTTCTTAAGATTTGATACATGAAAAGTATCATGAACATTGCTTAGCTCCACTGGAAGTTTGAGTTTGTAGGCTACGGGACCAATCCGTTCCAGGATCTCAAAAGGTCCAACGTACCTTGGTGCAAGTTTCCCTTTCTTCCCGAATCGGACAACGCCTTTCCAGGGAGAAACCTTGAGTAAGACTCGGTCACCGACTTGAAACTCAAGTGGTTTCCGACGTCGATCAGCATAACTCTTCTGCCGATCTCGTGCGGCCTTAAGCCGTGACTGAATGATTGTGATCTTGTCTGATGTTTCCTGAACGAGTTCTGGTCCTACGACCTGTGAGTCACCAATCTCGGTCCAACAGACCGGTGATCGGCACTTTCTACCATATAAAGCTTCAAATGGTGCACATTGAATGCTCGTATGATAGCTATTGTTATATGAAAACTCAATGAGTGGAAGATGAGTGTCCCAACTTCCACCGAAGTCAATGACACAAGAACGAAGCATGTCTTCAAGTGTTTGGATAGTCCTTTCGCTTTGACCATCGGTTTGGGGATGATACGCCGTGCTAAGATTAACACGCGTTCCCAAAGCCTTTTGCAATGATTGCCAAAAGCGAGAAGTGAAACGACTATCACGATCAGATATGATTGATGTTGGAGTACCATGACGTGCAATGATTTCGTTGATGTACAGAGTAGATAGCTTCTCCATTTTGTAATCCTCTCGGATAGGGAGAAAATGAGCAGATTTGGTGAGTCGAGCAACGATCACCCAAATCGAATCGAAACCTCGTGGAGTTCTCGGCAACTTAGTTATGAAATCCATGGAAATTTGCTCCCATTTCCATTGAGGAATTTCAGGTTGCTGCAGAAGTCCCGAAGGCTTTTGATGTTCTGCTTTGACTTTTGAACATGTAAGACACCTTCCCACGTACAGTGCTATGTCTTTCTTCATTCCCGGCCACCAGTAAGATGTCCTCAAGTCCTGATACATCTTATCGGCTCCAGGATGAACTGAGTATCGCGACTTATGAGCCTCATCACAGATGAGTGTGCGCAATTCTTCAGACTTTGGAATCCAAATGCGGCCATTGAGATATAACACCCCGTCAGTTCGAGGTTCTAGTTTCTTCTCAATGCCACAATCCAAGTCTGTCTTGAGTTGATTATCTGTTACTACTTGTTGTTGTGCAATACGAATCAAGTCTTTCAAGTTTGGCTGTGTGTTGATCTCCATGGCTCTTACACGAATTGGTTTGACTGGTTCCTTGCGACTAAGAGCATCCGCCACCACATTGGCTTTACCCGGATGGTAACGAATCTCACAGTCGTAATCAGTTAGAAGCTCAACCCAACGTCGTTGTCTCATGTTGAGTTCTTTCTGATTGAGAATGTGTTGTAGGCTCTTGTGGTCTGTATAGATGACACATTTAGTACCATACAGGTAGTGTCTCCAAATCTTCAATGCAAAGACCACAGCCCCTAACTCAAGGTCATGAGTAGTGTAATTCTTCTCGTGAACCTTAAGTTGTCTTGAAGCATAAGCAATGACCTTGTCCCGTTGCATAAGTACGCAACCGAAACCAAGGTTTGAAGCATCACAGTAGACAATGAAATCATCACTGCCTTCTGGAAGACTAAGGATAGGGGAGTTGCATAACTTCTGTTTAAGAAGTTGAAATGCATCTTCTTGTTTCTGTCCCCATTTAAACACTTGACTTTTCTGAGTTAGTGTGGTAAGTGGCAAGGCTATCTTAGAGAAGTTTGCAATGAATCTTCTATAATAACCTGCCAAACCCAGAAATGAACGAATCTCTGTTGGAGTAGATGGGGTAGTCTAGTTCTTAATCGCCTCAATCTTTGCTGGATCTACATGAATTCCATCTTTGTTTATGACATGTCCTAAGAAGTGAACCTCCTTCAGCCAAAATTCACATTTTGAGAATTTAGCATAAAGTTGTTCTCCTCTTAGTAGTTCTAGGACTTTCCTCAAATGATCTTCATGCTCTTGTTCTGACTTGGAATAAATCAATATATCATCAATAAAGACAATAACAAACTGATCCAAGTATGGCCTGCAGACTCGATTCATCAAGTCCATGAACACTGCAGGTGCATTGGTCAGCCCAAATGGCATAACCACGAACTCATAGTGTCCATACCGAGTCCTAAATGCAGTCTTTGGTATATCCTCATCATTTACTCGTAACTGATGATACCCAGATCGTAAGTCAATCTTAGAGAAGCAAGTTGCGCCCTGTAATTGATCAAACAAATCATCGATCCTAGGCAGAGGATATCTATTCTTGATTGTCAACTTATTCAGCTCACGATAGTCGATGCACATACGAAATGAACCGTCTTTCTTTTTGACAAAGAGAACCGGAGCTCCCCATGGAGAGAAACTCGGTCTTATGAAACCTTTGTCTAAAAGTTCTTGAAGCTGACTAGACAGTTCTTGCATTTCAGACGGTGCTAATCGATACGGTGACTTCGCCACTGGGTTTGCTCCCGGGACGAGATCAATTCTAAACTCCACTTGTCGGACTGGTGGTAGTCCAGGCAAGTCTTCTGGAAATACGTCTGGATAATCTCTGATAACTGGAACATCTCCAACTGCTTTCTTTTCAGGTTTCTTTTCCACTACATGAGCTAGGAAAGCATAATATTTCTTCTTCAAGTACTTCCTCGCCTTGATACACGATACAATCTTCAATCCACGGCATGGTTTCTCGCCGTAGACTACCATCGTTTCGCCGGACGGTAAGGGAATTCGGATAAGTTTCTCAGAGCATACGATTTCAGCATTGTTTTTGGATAACCAATCCATTCCTATCACAACTTCGAAACTTCCAAGCGTCATAGGAATAAGATCGATGAGGAAAGAATGGTCGTTCAATCTTAATTCACAACCATGGATAATGGAATCTACAACTATAGTCTTACCATTCGCTACTTCTACTGTATAGGGAGCAGTAAGTATAGATAGTTGCATATTAAGCACAGAAGCAGTATGAGCAGAGATAAAGCTTTTATCAGCACCAGTATCGAATATGATAGAAACATAGTGATCATTGATAAGAAATGTACCCGTGATGACTGCCGGCTCTTCACGTGCTTCAGCAGTTCCAATAACAAAAGCACGAGCAGCAGCAGTGGTGTTGTTGAGTTTTGGACACTGGTTTCTGAAGTGTCCCTCTGCCCCACAATTATAGCAGGCTCTTCCACCTGTAACAGTAGTGGTAGTGGTAGCAGTTGTTGCAGCAGCAAGATGAGTAGACCTACACGTAGCTGCAAAGTGTCCCATACGCCCACACTTGAGACACTTCTTGCAAGGAGTATTGGGCAGATGATGATACTGGCATTTGGTGCAAAGTGGAAACTGGCCAGTATAAGGCTTTCTGGCATTAGCAGGTTGTGGCATAGCAGTGATAGGTGTAGCATGAGTAGGTGCAGCTGCAGTCAAAGCTGCAAAGTTCTTGATTGTCTTTTGCTTCTTCTTCTTATGATGGTGCTGCTCAGGCTTCTTGCCTTCTTCAATCTGAGCTCTCTTGAATCCCTTTCGGGTGAGTACTCCAGACTTCACATACTCTTCAGTAAGAGTAGCACCAAGTTGAATGGCTGCCTCCAAAGTAGTAGGGTTATTACCCATAACAGTTCCCCTGACTACTAAGGGTAGACCTTCAATGTACTTCTCTATCCTGCGGGATAGAGGAGTAACCAAATGGGGTACCAGAATGCACAACTCATGGAATCGAGTTGTATACTTTGCGTTTTCACCACTGTCTTGCACCAGATTCCACATTTCCACCTCAAGTTTCTTCAGTTCATGACGCGGACAAAACTTTTCCACGAGTAAGTTCTTGAAACCGTCCCACGGTAGAGCTAAAGCAACTTCACGTCCTCTGGTGTTCTTCTCAGAATTCCACCAAGTGAGTGCGCCCTTATGAAAAGCGCTTGAGGCCATCTTGACCTTCAGATTCTCAGGGCATCCAGTGAAGTCGAGAATGTCTTCAATGCTCTCTAACCACTGTAGTAGACCAGTAGCTCCTTCAGTACCAGCGTACTTAGGAGGCTTAGCATCATTGAACTGCTTGAAAGTGAAGTTAGCAGTTCCAGTAGTTGTAGCATTTGAGTTATGTGCTAAGTCACTAGTACTTCCCCGAAGATTTTGGGTAATATCAGTGACCATACCAGGGATTACATCCCGCATATGAACAGCGATAGCTCGAGCAATCTTGTTGATCTCATCGTCGTTGCCACTTGTTGAACCCCCTCCGTTAGGATCACGTCGGGGAGGCATTCTACGAATAGAAGCCACAAGCGGGTCAGTAATGAGGAAGGATACAATTGAATTTTCATGATAAGGTCAGTAATATATCCATACTACTAGTATTATCATTCAATTGTAATATGATCCAGTACACGTATAAGTTATCAACTTATTTGCATACTTATCATGTGAATATGTACGATGTCCCATGATCTCTCCACCAAACCTACACACTGACACTTTCCCGATATACCGAAAATAGCTTATATATAGGGCTCACTCTCGCTGCCCACCACCGTTTCGATATACCACGATCATGCCCTTGCTAGCATTTGGCAACACGTTTGTACTGATTTGCAAGTGTGTTCCATTGATTAAGGATCCCATGATCTTTGATCAATTTGAACTATGATTGATTCCATGATTGAACTATGATTGTGTTATGTGTGCACCTACTAACAGTTGTTAACATGTAGAACTAAATCATACGTGTGTTCTACACTTTCCTGTTAACCTATGTCAGTAAGTACTAATGATGTAATCACTTAAGAATTTCACTTAAGGTTTACATTTAAAGAATGTTCACAACTTGATTGATTCACCATAATGTTTGGTTCATCCAAGTTTGAATTTCACTATGATTTGATTCACCAATGATTGTTTCCCAAATGTTTGTATCCCATGTGTTTGACTAACGTTCAATGATTCCAGTTGATCCCGAATCCTCACTCCAAATACGAACGCCGGATTCCCCCTAACATACTGAAATAAGCTTATATATAGGGTAAGCTCTCACCGACCCACCACTTACTTCAACACGTCAGCGTTAATCCGTCGTCTATATTTGAGGCTAAGATTCCAACTGTTGCTTGATTATGATTGTTTCATGATTGCCACCTGTTCTCAGAATATGTTTATGATTATGTAAACCATGGTTCTTAATTTGCTTGAAATTAAAACCTTAGGTTTTAGCATGTGTGTCCTAGGTTAATTAACCTAGGTTCTCAATACCTACGGTATCGAGTATAATGATCTCCTGTGAGAACTTCAACTAAAGAATACTGTTACACAGATTATAAGTTATGAAGTTCCTATGATAATGATAACATGACAAGGATTTCAAATCAAGATTCTAAATTAATAGCTCTTGACCTTTGAATTCCTGTAATGAATATGACAAGGATTTCAAATCAAGATTCTAAATTAATAGATCTTGACCTTTGAATTCCTATAATGAATATGACAAGGATTTCAAATCAAGACTCTAAATTAATAGATCTTGACCTTTGAATTCCTATAATGAATATGACAAGGATTTCAAATCAAGATTCTAAATTAATAGATCTTGACCTTTGAATTCCTATAATGGATATGACAAAGACTTTAGATCAAAGATACCAATCTTTGCCTCTAAATCCTATACTGAATATGACAAGGACTTTAGATCAAAGATACCAATCTTTGTCTCTAAATCCTATAATGAATATGACAAGAAATTCATATCAAAGATACTGAAAATACAGATCTTTGCCTCCGAATTTCTATAATGATCTCTGTGTGAGAATTTCAGATCAAGGATACTAAGAATACAGATCCTTGCCTCTGAAATCCTTAAATGCATATGTGTGAGAATTTAATCCGGTTTCTAAAATTATAGAATTCCGATTCAAATTCTTTGACTCGATATCTAATCTTAGAAAAATGTCCCTAAGATCTTTCAAGCTTAATGTAGACTTAATGCTCACTTAAGTTACTTAGCTCCTAAGTTCCTCAAGCCTATAGCACTTAGTCCTATTGGGTAGCTTAGGTTATAGTCTAGGTCATTAAACATTGGGTTTTTCCTAGTTCTCTACAACCTTGGCTCTGATACCAACCTGTCACACCCCTGCGCCGCGTGCGGAATCCACGGCGCGGTGACGTATGAACAGTTGAATCATGCACAAGTATTGAATAAGAACAACCACAATGGATTACTACATTTCATAATGTTTAGACAGTTGTTTAGTTACAGACAATCTATCTACCAAAAGAAAGACAACTACAGACCCAAAATATAGTTTACAAAATAAGACTTCAAACAAGACAATTAAACAATTAGGATTTAGTGTGTTTCTAATCCATCCTAGCATGTTTCTTCATCTTGTTCTATCTTAGTATGGTCTCCTTAGTTGTCTCTGAGAATGTCTTAAACCTGATTACCTGAAACACGTGAAAAGTAACTGTCAACTACAGACGTAGTTGGTGAGAACAATAGGTTTAATCATTTGTAAACATGAGTATATGATATAAGGCATAAGTAAGTTAAAGCAACATAAGATTCACACGGATGAGCTGCAACCCAAACTAACATCAAGTAAGAAAATGAGTGTAAACAGTCCAATCACTGTTCGCACGAAAGCCAACATATAATATCAAGTCCCAAACCACGTTTGGAGTTAGATTATGTATGGCAATTTTGATGAAACCATATGTAACCGAAATCTGCAGTTGGTTTATAAAACAAATTTAAAAACTAACTGCAGCAATCGGTCTGCCCCAAATGTGTGTGTGTCCGCTTTCCCTTGTTGTGATCACCCAGTACTAACGCTAATGAATATGACACTTGATGCTTTTACAAGTTTGTTTACAACAATAGACACCATGTTTCTGAACCTTACTTTAACCGGATGTGTTAATGCCTTATTTGATAACATGAATTGAAAACCTAGATTTAATTCCACGAATTAAATCCTTTGTTTTGAATACCATGAAATGAATCTGTTGATTTGAATACCATGAAATGAACCACTTGATTTGAATACCATGATGTGAACCACTTGATTTGAATACCATGAATGAACCACTTGATTTGAATACCATGAAATGAACCACTTGATTTGAATACTATGATGTGAACCACTTGATTTGAATACCATAAAATAGTGACCTTGTGTAACAACAAGGTTTATAACAAAAGAGTTTATAAAATCATTTATTTAAAAGTGTTTATCCTTCATGAATACATTTGAGTAAATCTGTTACAAAACAGTTCAAAGATCCTTTATAAAACCTTTTTAGTGAAAAGAGTTTAGTAGTTGATAATTCCTTTAAAACAGTTGATGAATCCCTAGGATTCGTAAAATGAACCCATAATGTTTATAATAATACACACACCTTGTGTAATGAAATATGATTGTAAACGATTGGTTTGATCACGTGTTCCACCCCAAAACAGTCATAAAACAGTAAAAGAGGGGCTAAAGTTCTCACCTGTCTGCAGTAGACTCTGAACTAAAACAGATAGCAAGTAGCAAACAGGACTCCTAACTGATTCCTATAACATTGTAATCATACATAAGATATAGGATTTATAGTTGTATAGACTTTGATTCATTGATTGACTTGTGTTCTCTTGATTAAGATTGTTGTGTAAACTTGAAAATCATGCTTTGAATCACTAGATTGATCATGGGTCCAAGAAACGAATATGAAATGTTCTTTTGTGCATAATCTTATGCATAAAATGATAAATGTTCGCGAATTTGATAACCATTGTTTAACATGACTTATGAAAAGATGTTCCAATTGTTTAAGTCTTGTGATTGTGAATTGATCCCATGATTAAGTTAAGTTGCAACTTAAACCAAAATTGATCATTTCACAATTATTGAATTTATGATCCAACATTAGCCATTGGCCTATGTAACCATGATGGACCTTAAACCAAGTCTATGGCCACTTAGGTTACCGATGGGCCAATTAGTATAATAGTGGATCTAATGGGCTTGGATTAGGCCTAAAGAATTTAATTGGCCAACCAATGTATATGTAAGCCAAGTAAACTTCCAAGGCATTATTGGTCCAACTTAAGATCATAATGGGCCTAAGCTATCTCCATTGGGCTTAGTTTAAACCTATGGGCCAAGTTGTTAATGGAATTGGGCCTTGAAGCATTGAGTTGGGCCGAATGGGTTTGGGCTGCCACCTTAGGCAGCGAACCTATTGGGTTCAAGGGCCTAGGTTCGTGAAGGTTCCTAAAGTTCGACTAATAATGCAACGAACCATGTAGGGTTCGTTCATGCCACTAGTTCATGGTTCGGCTGTTTCTAGCTTCAAGCTGGTTCGTCAATATGTTGCAGGGTTCGTAGGTGGCACAAGAGTTCGGCTGGGTTCGTGAGTGCCATGCAAGGTTCATGCAGGTTCGGGAACCCATTAGGGTTCGTCTGACTATGATCAACGAACCATTGGTTCGCCATGAGTGTAGGGTTCGCCAAGGAAGGTTCGTACAGAAGAGGGTTCGCTGGACATCAATTGATTCGGCATGTTGAGCAACGAACCATGTAGGGGTTCGCCTGGAAATTCAGAGGATGGTTCGTGAGATGGCTGGTTCGGCAAAGGCTCATGAGGACCCCTAGGGTTTGACTGATAACCCAACGAACCATGCATGGTTCGCTTAGGTTCGCTATGTGCTCAAGGGTTCGGCCAGGAAACCTTTATGGTTCAGCTTCATGCTGTATGCATCGAACCTTCCCGAACCTGTCATCCTCATCATCAGCTTCATCAAACTCATGGATCTAGACCACGATCTAGGCGTGTACGACCTCCAGAAAGGTTTCTATAGGTGCGAAACTAAGATTTTTGGTGTAAGGCTCGGCTTAGTGTCGGGTTTCATGATCACACACACAAAAACCCTATTTTTCCGAAACTTCAAGCTCAATTACCTCGATTTTGGCCGGTTAATCACACTGATTTCTTGTACTTTCGTGTAGATAATGTTGAGATCTTCGCGTGGACACCAAGAACGACGAAATCCGTTGAGAAATAAGCGAGTTACGCGCGTTTAAAGTTGGTTTTCTAGAGAGAGAGTGGCTTGAACGAAAATTTAGAGAGAGAAAGTGTTGTAGGTGAAATAAATGAGATAAATGATCTCATTCAAGGCTTTTATAGCCCGTGTGGTATTCGGGTCCGTTTCGGTCGCTCGGTTCGCGTTTCCGGAACGTAACGCGTATTTTACGCAGTTTTAAATAAAAAGAGTTGTTAAACTCATTAAAATGATGAGTTTCAAAATTGTAAAAATATAAAATAATTAATATAATTATTTTTACTCTTCGTGTGTTGCCAGATCGTTAAACATTCACAATTACGTGTATACCCGCAATCGCGTACGTTTTTCGATCGTAAAAAAATTATTTAAAGTCGTTTAATCATAATTATAAGTTCAACATTCGTATCATTATGGATCGTCACCCATAACTATACTCAGTCTCGCTTACGTATTACGATTCTTGTTGAATTAATTGTCATAATATTCGTCTTAACACTACGCACCAACACTATCCTGTTACACCGAACGCAGTATATATATAGGGCTCACTCTCGCTGCCCACCACTGTTTCGATATAACACAATACTGTTCTTGCCTAGTGAACTTGACTGTAAATAAATAATACATACTTGTTAAATAATAATGATTCTAACACACAAGCACATAATGAACACATGATTTACATTGTCTGACTGAACATGGACACACACTGTTCTAACACTGTTTACTACTACCAAGACTAAATGCACAAATGTTACAATATAGGGCATACCCCTGGGTCAAGCCAACAAACTCGCCCAGACGCCATCCCACCACATACTAATATGCATATGACACTGTTGTTAATGATAATTAAGCATTTTTACCCTACACACCTCTGATTTAGATTTTGTTTTCCCAAAACTTGATTTACCTTTGATTCTCTTGAGTTCATCATAGATATATGATTTCTCAAAAGTCAGTAATAGAAAAAAATGTTAAATATTTAATTAAATAAATAAAACATTTAATTACAACTAAGACATGATGATTGGGCCTTATTTGACTCAATCAATTAGACTTAGTTGTTGTTAGTTGTCCAAGTTGTAACCTCTCACACGTGACCCATGTCAGGCATAACTCACAAGGAGTACACCTGAACTGAGCGGGATTTTAATGTTTTGCCCATTACAGCCTGACCCAATGGTCTTCTGCATCTGAAAGGGACTTTAAGGATATCCTTTCATCGTTGATCTCTTGATTCTCTTGATTTGACTTTGATATTGAACTCATTTGATCGTTCATGTTATTGCCTGTTACAGCCTGACCCAATGGTCTTCTGTATCTGAGAGGGACTTTATATGTGTGTTACACGTGGTCTTGATTCCCTATACAACTGACATCCACCTTAACTTGAATATTAATGATTTCATTAGATCATAATGATTTCATTCTTTTCATGATTCACACACATTTATGATTTCTGATTCCTTGAGTCTCTTGATCTTGATCTTTAGAATTCCCATGATTCACAATGATAATTGATTTTTGATTATGATTCTTTGTTCTCAGATCCCACACTGAGTTAGGTTTCCTTTAAATATGATCTTTTGATTTTGTTCGTTTGATTTCCACTTTGAGTTTTAAATTCTTGAATTTGAGCTTGATGGACTAAGGGTTGATTTAGAGTTTAAATTAAAGTATTACTCATAAGAGTACTTTAATTAAGTTGGTTATTTGATCTGTTCAATAATTATCTAGACAGGAGTCTAGGAGTATCAACAAACATTTATATGTAAAACATATAATAAATAAAAGCATTTAAATAAACAGTTTAAATAAAAACAGTTTACGCATGCTTCTCAGCCCCACGTTTTAAAACAAAAATGTTTAGAAAAGGGGCAATGAACTCACATGTGTTGCTCTGTATAGAATTACCACAAAATGCGCGCTCGTTGTTGTAGCCTAAGTATCTTCAGTACCTGAGTTGTTTTAAGAAAATTTCGAATACGATAAGTATTTATAATAGTCGTAACTAGGGTTTGGTCTCGGTGTGCAACTAAGTGTCCTATGATACTAATGCGATTCTAAGATCCTATCTAATTAATCTAACATATTACCCGTAAGTAAACCCCTTTATCCCACATTATTATTACAAGTCCTTAAATAAAATATTTTCAATTTAATTATTTATTTAGGAAAATCATTTAATTAGTTTAATAGGATTTATAAGCCATTTACCTGTATTAAAACATAATGAACTTTAAGAAAAATAAGTTTACACCTGATGGGCTTAGATTAAACCCAATGGGCCATCCCCAGCCCGTTTATTAGGTTTTGTGTGTTCAACGATACTTGATCAATGTATTGATTAATTAGACCTAGACAATTCACGTAAATTATCTAGATCAGTTATAAGACCTTTATGGATTTCTCTTAGGGTTGATGTGTTAATCCTTACATCAACACTAAACCTCATGCTAACGTTTTGACCCTTATGATTTCTCCCATGTTGTGAATCTTTGAATGATGTTATCACCAATTGTTTAGTTGACAACCCTTGTTTAGATGATGCCATGACCTAGGGGATTTCTTGTTATCGAAACCCTCATTCTTTACTTTCTCGAACTAGATTCGTAACACTAACCATTTATATCCCGAGTTAGGCCCCATAATTACTATGATCGTTCCTTAGTTTAAGGTTTCATAATGAAACCATATTCATACAAGTTAATTGCATGAGGATGAAAACCCTAATATCACCCCATGCACACACACGTTATTTCACCATGCATGTTTATACCAACTCTAGCCCATGTGCTCAACCTACATAACATGGGCTGCATTAGTGTTGACCGTATGAGTGTGGGCCGAGAGAGACTAGGGCGAATGGGGAACTGCCGAAAGGAAAGCCACGACCGAAGAGGGGTGGTCTAATGAGGGTTGTCGATCGAATGGCTTGAGCCGAAGGTGCACTGGGCGAATGAGGTCTCATACTCAGCTAAGCCATTCGGCGAATGAGGCTTCATACTCATCTAGCCATTCGGCGAATGTAGGTTAGTTTGGCTCTAAGCCATTCGGCGAATGAAGGTGGGGCTGGCCATTCGGCGGCCTGAAGTTCTTGGCCATTCGTCCTGTCAAACCACGAAGGGCAGCCATGGTACTCGAGCTAATCTATCCGGTATTGTTCTAACACTAGTTCCTACATGATTCTAGAGTGTAGGTGAGTGATTTCTCTAAGATTTCATGGCTTAGAACCGGTTATAATGGGATTCGAACCTAAGGTTTAGAAAACCCTAAAAACCGAAAAGAATTCTTGGGTTTACCTCAAATCTGTTGGATATGAGCTTAGATCCGTTGTACTTTCAGATTCTACAATTGATGGTGGTCGTTTAGACACCAAAATCACACGATTTCATGGATTATTGAGTGAGAAATCTTAGAGAGAGAGTGGGGAGTTCTAGAGAGAGAAAGTTCCGGGTTTTTGAGTTTAGAGAGAGAGAGTGGAGAGTGTGAATGAGGAAGAAGACTCATTTGGGGTATTTATACTCCGGGTGAGTTCGGGTTCGTTTCCGTTGCTTGGTTTCGCGTAAAACGTCGGTTCCGTTTCGTTCTCGTAACGAAACATCTCGGTTTTAAAATAGAAGTTAGAAATTTATTTTAGGTTGTGATTCCTAATAAATTAACTAAATATCTTTTATTTAATTTTAAATTTCCGAAAATATGTAATTTACTGTTCGAAATCGAATCGTACGGTTATCGCGCGTATTCGTTCGGATCGTCATCCGTACGAACAAGGCGATAACTATACTTTTCAATATTGTTTTCTAATTATTGGATATCATTCAGAACGTTAAACTTCCAGATTTATTCGTACAGATCGTCACCTATACGAATAATCCGTCGGTTTAGCATTCACGTAACAACATCCATATTGTTTTGTTCAGTAAAGCCTCACATACGTTTATACATAATAACATCCTAACAAATATCATGTGATGGTTCTGTATTGCCAGATAATTATCTGACTCAAGAACCCTATTTCTGAACTTTGTTTTTCTGAACTTGAATCTGAACTGTGCTATGATAACATGAAATGAAGGTGATATACAATTGATGACTGAAATATGTACCTGATTTACTGTTCATGTACTGTAGAGATCACTGTTCCGGTGACGTTTCCGGCACTGATGTTACAGTCTCCCCTTGTTAGAGAAATTTCGTCCCGAAATTTTAAAAATAGTTATCGAGTACTGCTTTCTCTGTAAACAGTTGGAGATACTTAAACTTCACGTGATCTTCGCGTTCCTAAGTAAACTCAGGTCCGCTCTTGAATTCCAATGAGACTTAGCAATCGGAGGACGGCTTCACCTTATTTGTTGAACTTAGCGAGCCATAATCTCCAAAGATTCTTAGATAAAATATAAATGTCTGTCCAGTTGAATTCCTTCAACTGATATGACGAGCGATTCGTCATTAAAACATTTCTTCAAAGTCGAGACGTGAAACACGTCGTACACACCACTGAGGTCATCTGAGGATCTCAGTCTATATGCTGCAGGACGAATACGTTTGATGATCTCGAACTGTCCTGCGTTTCATGGTGCTTATTTATCCCTTTATCCTAAAATGGACTACACCTTTCCTTGGGAATACCTTTAGCTTGATATGATTTCCCACTCAATATGTCAACGGATTGCATTATTCATTGGCTTAACTATTCTGTCTCCTCCTGACTATCCATTACCTTTGTTAAATCTAAGCTATCTTGTCGATAGTTGATCTACTAAGCTCTGGTTTAGCTGTTCGATTACCTCCTGTCTCAGTTCGACAGCTCAGTAGTCGACATATTCCGGTCTTAATGACCCTTGAATGATGTGCATTCAATGCTACTATTATGGCTGTTGTTGCATTAGAATTTGATCAGTGGCAATTAAGCGTCCCAATTTCCATTGAAGTTTAACACATAGATTCCTAACATGTCCGCCAGGTCTGAATTGTACGTTCGCTTTGACCGTCCATTTGTGGATGGTAAGCTGTACTCATATTTAACTATGTCCTTAAAGATTACAGTAACGATTGTCGAAACCTTGACGTAAATCTGCTATCTCTGTCAGAGATAATAAACAATGGTACTCCGTGGCTTACCACTATCTCATTGATGTACAATCTCGCCGATTTATCCATCGTGAGAGTCTCACACATCGGCAAGAAATGACAGATTTTTGTAAATTGATCATTGATAACTCAAAGGGTATCATGACCACTGGAAGTGCGGGGTAGCTTGGCACTGAAATCCATAGCTGTTTGTTCCCACCTCCAGAGTGGAATTTCAGGCTATTCCAGTAACCCTGACGGTTTCTGGTGTTCCGCCTTTCCCTTGCACACGTAAAACATCGACCGACGTACTCGGCTACGTCTTTCTTCATTCTCGGCCCCTAATAGAATCTCTATAGGTCTCTATTTATTTTATCGGCGTCTGAATGCACTGATTATCTGGTTCGTGTGCTTTCTCAAGAATAAGTCTTCTTGATTTATCTACCGCCGGAATCCACCCACTATTTTGGTAGTAGGTATTTTATCCGGTTCATCTTAAACTGTCACTCTGTTCTACCATCTGACACACTCCTTAAAGCTTTCATAAGTGACTCTGACGACTCTGAATCTTGATCGTCTGATTAAGATCCTTAAGTCACATGGTGAATTCCTAGGTTATTTGATATAACCGTATACATACTTCACCATCTGTATAATCTGTTCTCAACTTTGAAAGTGGACTTTATATATCGGGGAGGTCTACCTAAGATATGGTAGTACTATTGAAATAAAGGTAATGATTTACTCCTTTTTAGTAACGCTATACTCATCTGTGAGGTGATGTATATCTACCTCACTCTTACCCAAAATCATGTGACTTACGGAAACCCATTATAAATGTTGTTTCCAACTGTTACTTATTCTTATCCTTACTTCACAATTTAAGAATTTAACACAGAGTTGTTCTTTCTTTAACAGCTCTAGATTATCCCTGAGATGTTGTTCGCGTTCTGTCTTACTGCTAAAATGAATCAGTATGCCATCCTTAGTGAGAATGACAATTTGATCCAGCTGCAATATGCACACTCGGTTCATGTAGTTAATGAAAACCACGGGTGCATTCTTCTATCCGAATAGCATTACCATAACTTGGAATGCCCATCTTTCATTCGGAATATTTATCTTTGGTATATCTTCGTCTTGCATTCCTAACTGATTTCTCTTGGTCTACTTATCCTAATTTAGCTATGATTCTAGCACAGTTCTAAAAGTCATCCTTTCCTGATATCCTGGAACCGAGGTTCTCTAAATCAAATGATTTGAGTTTTATGGTTCTAGGTGAAGAAATGATAGTTTACATACTAGCTTTAGCATCTAACTATCTACGGCCTTCTAATGTTCTACTAGATAAGGTTATTTTCTTAACTATAGTAACTAGACTGTAATTAAGAATTTCTCTATCTTTATTTAACCATTTAACGCTCACTTAACCTAAAGGTTCCTTAAATAATGATTACGATTATCCTTTTGGCACTGACCTTGCTTACGGCTATCTTAAATTTATTGTTCCAAAAATTACAACGGACTATGCAGTTCTAATTAGTACACCAATGAATAATTTAATGCATCAAGCTGAAATTTGCATACCTATGGAGTCATCGGACTCCGAGTGTTCCCCAGGAGCTGGTAAAGCGAGAAATTCCTCGGTGACCGCTGGGTCTGCTGGAGGCATTTTCCTAGGGCAGTCCCTTGCGAAATGTCCGTGCATTCCGCACGTGTAGCAGTTGTTATTATGTTGAGAGGAAGTAGAGGTGCTCGCTTTTCGTTCCTATTTCCTGGTGGAAATAAACCGACACTGTTGGATCCAGTGTCCGTATCTTCCACAATCCAGACAGTGTCTACAAGGTTTCTCCTCACCATGGTGAAAACCACATCTGACACATTTAGGATATGAACCAACATATTGACGGGGAGTAAAGGTTGTTGATGACCTACACTGCTGCATCCGGTGTCCCGTCTTTCCACAGCGCGTGCATTGTACACATGGGAGTTCAGCTTGATGATGGTAGTGACAATCCGAACAGAGGGAAGCTTTTCCCTTAGGAAGTGCGGGACTTGTGGAAGATATCCTCACGGGGCAGTCTCGTGTAATGTGTTCGGACAGTCCGCACACATAGCAATCCTTTCTGTATCGAGGAAGAGGATATGTAGTGTTTCCAGGATTCTGGTTATGAGTCGGGGGATTATTACAATCACGACTCCAGTGTCCCTTTCCCCCGTAGTACAGACAATGTTTGCACAGTTTATCCCTAGAATGGTGAAGACCGCACGTGGCACATAAAGGAAATTTGCCAGCATAACACTTACAACTCTCCGACTCTGGAGCAACGGCCATCTGGCGTAGGGGAATAGCCTCAGTGTAGATTACAAGTTCTCTTGATTTCTTAGAACCACACCGCTTTCGCTTCCTGCTTGTTTCTCCTCCTTCCGGGTCCTTCTTCTCTGCAGCAAGTAGTGGGAAGTTCCTAGCAAACTCCTCACTGTTCCTGATCCGAGTGATGATTCCAGGGAGGACCGCCATCAACTGTTCAGTGATCAGGGTTGCAAGTGCCTCAACTGCTGGGTCCGTCTCCTGCGAAGGGAGAGGCGGTGATGGTTGTCTTCTTGGTGACATTCTAATCAAAACCAAATGAATATTGGTTAGTGCAATGATCGAATGCAGAAGACAATTATGCAAGTAAGTCTTAAATCCTATGTTCTCTACATGCAGGGTCCCTAGGTTATAGTCTAGGCCAAACCGTTTTAATTAAGTGACCTATATTTCTCTATAACCATGGCTCTGATACCAATCTGTCACACCCCGAGCCGGCGGGGTAGGATCGGGTTTCCCCGTCAGGCGGAAGGTTCCCGGGGCGCGATATCGTAAGTGATAATCGAAATGATCAGATTGTTTACGTTGCACATGATATATATAAATGAGAAACTTGCTAAGCAAAATAGAATTACAAGGTTAAATTACATCAAATAAGTTTATAATTTAACAATGTAAATCTACAATCACATCATAAGTCTTCAATCTTGTGTGTGCGAAAGATATACAAAATAACTTGGTATGATGTCCAAGAGTATGCAGTCCAAAAAGCTAGGTTCTCTATCTGTAACCTAATCCAAAAGAAATAACTCTTCAGTTGACCTGTTCGTCACCTGAGAAGTCATGCAAAAAGATCAAGTCAACACATGGTTGGTGAGTTCATGTAGTTTAGTATTTGAAAATGATTTGGAAATGATGTGATAATGATTTGAAAACCTCCTTCGGTAAAGACCCTAACCTCATTAACTTCACATGTAATATCCATATCGGTATGCTTATATATAGGGCATACCCCTGGGTCAAGCCAACAAACTCGCCCAGACGCCATCCCACCACATACTAATATGCATATGACACTGTTGTTAATGATAATTAAGCATTTTTACCCTACACACCTCTGATTTAGATTTTGTTTTCCCAAAACTTGATTTACCTTTGATTCTCTTGAGTTCATCATAGATATATGATTTCTCAAAAGTCAGTAATAGAAATAAATGTTAAATATTTAATTAAATAAATAAAACATTTAATTACAACTAAGACATGATGATTGGGCCTTATTTGACTCAATCAATTAGACTTAGTTGTTGGTAGTTGTCCAAGTTGTAACCTCTCACACGTGACCCATGTCAGGCATATCTCACAAGGAATACACCTGAACTGAGCGGGATTTTAATGTTTTGCCCATTTTAGCCTGACCCAATGGTCTTCTGCATCTGAAAGGGACTTTAAGGATATCCTTTGATGGTTGATCTCTTGATTCTCTTGATTTGACTTTGATATTGACCTCATTTGATCGTTCATGTTATTGCCCGTTACAGCCTGACCCAATGGTCTTCTGTATCTGAGAGGGACTTTATATGTGTGTTACACGTGGTCTTGATTCCCTATACAACTGACATCCACCTTAACTTGAATATTAATGATTTCATTAGATCATAATGATTTCATTCTTTTCATGATTCACACACATTTATGATTTCTGATTCCTTGAGTCTCTTGATCTTGATCTTTAGAATTCCCATGATTCACAATGATAATTGATTTTTGATTATGATTCTTTGTTCTCAGATCCCACACTGAGTTAGGTTTCCTTTGAATATGATCTTTTGATTTTGTTCGTTTGATTTCCACTTTGAGTTTTACATTCTTGAATTTGAGCTTGATGGACTAAGGGTTGATTTAGAGTTTAAATTAAAGTATTACTCATAAGAGTACTTTAATTAAGTTGGTTATTTGATCTGTTCAATAATTATCTAGACAGGAGTCTAGGAGTATCAACAAACATTTATATGTAAAACATATAATAAATAAAAGCATTTAAATAAACAGTTTAAATAAAAACAGTTTACGCATGCTTCTCAGCCCCACGTTTTTAAACAAAAATGTTTAGAAAAGGGGCAATGAACTCACATGTGTTGCTCTGTATAGAATTACCACAAAATGCGCGCTCGTTGTTGTAGCCTAAGTATCTTCAGTACCTGAGTTGTTTTAAGAAAATTTCGAATACGATAAGTATTTATAATAGTCGTAACTAGGGTTTGGTCTCGGTGTGCAACTAAGTGTCCTATGATACTAATGCGATTCTAAGATCCTATCTAATTAATCTAACATATTACCCGTAAGTAAACCCCTTTATCCCACATTATTATTACAAGTCCTTAAATAAAATATTTTCAATTTAATTATTTATTTAGGAAAATCATTTAATTAGTTTAATAGGATTTATAAGCCATTTACCTGTATTAAAACATAATGAACTTTAAGAAAATTAAGTTTACACCTGATGGGCTTAGATTAAACCCAATGGGCCATCCCCAGCCCGTTTATTAGGTTTTGTGTGTTCAACGATACTTGATCAATGTATTGATTAATTAGACCTAGACAATTCACGTAAATTATCTAGATCAGTTATAAGACCTTTATGGATTTCTCTTAGGGTTGATGTGTTAATCCTTACATCAACACTAAACCTCATGCTAACGTTTTGACCCTTATGATTTCTCCCATGTTGTGAATCTTTGAATGATGTTATCACCAATTGTTTAGTTGACAACCCTTGTTTAGATGATGCCATGACCTAGGGGATTTCTTGTTATCGAAACCCTCATTCTTTACTTTCTCGAACTAGATTCGTAACACTAACCATTTATATCCCGAGTTAGGCCCCATAATTACTATGATCGTTCCTTAGTTTAAGGTTTCATAATGAAACCATATTCATACAAGTTAATTGCATGAGGATGAAAACCCTAATATCACCCCATGCACACACACGTTATTTCACCATGCATGTTTATACCAACTCTAGCCCATGTGCTCAACCTACATAACATGGGCTGCATTAGTGTTGACCGTATGAGTGTGGGCCGAGAGAGACTAGGGCGAATGGGGAACTGCGGAATGGAAAGCCACGACCGAAGAGGGGTGGTCTAATGAGGGTTGTCGATCGAATGGCTTGAGCCGAAGGTGCAATGGGCGAATGAGGTCTCATACTCAGCTAAGCCATTCGGCGAATGAGGCTTCATACTCATCTAGCCATTCGGCGAATGTAGGTTAGTTTGGCTCTAAGCCATTCGGCGAATGAAGGTGGGGCTGGCCATTCGGCCTGTCAAACCACGAAGGGCATCCATGGTACTCGAGCTAATCTATCCGGTTTTGTTCTAACACTAGTTCCTACATGATTCTAGAGTGTAGGTGAGTGATTTCTCTAAGATTTCATGGCTTAGAACCGGTTATAATGGGATTCGAACCTAAGGTTTAGAAAACCCTAAAAACCGAAAAGAATTCTTGGGTTTACCTCAAATCTGTTGGATATGAGCTTAGATCCGTTGTACTTTCAGATTCTACAATTGATGGTGGTCGTTTAGACACCAAAATCACACGATTTCATGGATTATTGAGTGAGAAATCTTAGAGAGAGAGTGGGGAGTTCTAGAGAGAGAAAGTTCCGGGTTTTTGAGTTTAGAGAGAGAGTGGAGAGAGTGAATGAGGAAGAAGACTCATTTGGGGTATTTATACTCCGGGTGAGTTCGGGTTCGTTTCCGTTGCTTGGTTTCGCGTAAAACGTCGGTTCCGTTTCGTTCTCGTAACGAAACATCTCGGTTTTAAAATAGAAGTTAGAAATTTATTTTAGGTTGTGATTCCTAATAAATTAACTAAATATCTTTTATTTAATTTTAAATTTTCGAAAATATGTAATTTACTGTTCGAAATCGAATCGTACGGTTATCGCGCGTATTCGTTCGGATCGTCATCCGTACGAACAAGGCGATAACTATACTTTTCAATATTGTTTTCTAATTATTGGATATCATTCAGAACGTTAAACTTCCAGATTTATTCGTACAGATCGTCACCTATACGAATAATCCGTCGGTTTAGCATTCACGTAACAACATCCATATTGTTTTGTTCAGTAAAGCCTCACATACGTTTATACATAATAACATCCTAACAAATAATCATGTGATGGTTCTGTATTGCCAGATAATTATCTGACTCAAGAACCCTATTTCTGAACTTTGTTTTTCTGAACTTGAATCTGAACTGTGCTATGATAACATGAAATGAAGGTGATATACAATTGATGACTGAAATATGTACCTGATTTACTGTTCATGTACTGTAGAGATCACTGTTCCGGTGACGTTTCCGGCACTGATGTTACAAAGATATAAACTCATTGATTCTTTTGATTATATTTACTTAGTTAAATTATGAGGAAACAATGTAATTTAACTTTGTAATTCTATTTCATTGTCATGTTAGCATTTCTCATTTATTTATCATGTGCTATGTAAACAATCTGATCATTTCGATTATCAAACGATATCACGCCACGGGAAACATCCGCCCAGCCGGAAAGTTAATCCAACCCGCCGGCTCGGGGTGTGACACAATAATAGATCATGAACATGGATCATCATGTATGTTCATATCACTCATGATTAGAATGATGGAATTGAAAAAAAAAACATTTTAAAGTATATAGTATATGAGACAAATTCTAAAATTTAAAATTACAATTATCGTAAAATTTTGTAAAGTTAAAATGTAAAACTAAGAGGTTTTTGAAGTTTGGGATTAGAAGCGTTTGGTGTTAAAAACGAAGGATATATAAATGCCTGGTGGAGCCACTATCTATGATGTGTCTCAACTTGGTGTAATAAGGTCGGGTCGAGTTGACCACTTTTTTTTGGGTGAAATATCGAATTCATGTCATTTGCAGACATGTCTATACTTCAAAATAAATCAGATTCTAATATTTCTTTTTCTTTTTACTTAAGTGTGGCTCGAACTCCTGATTATTAAAATTATAACACTTTAACTCAAAAGGATTTATCAATTGATTTACATGTGGACTTCTATAATTCTTCAATAACTGTATTTGTTTTTTAATTATTTGTTTAATAGCAAAAAAAGTTGCACGTACGTTACGGCAGATGCTACTACAAAAACCCACACATTGCGGCGTGATAGTATGGTTAAAAAAACACGTGAAATCGTGGCGGATTAGTTATGAATGTAAAACGCTATTATGCTCCGTATCTACGAAGTAACTTAATAAATAAATATAAGAAAAATCAAAAGCAATACTACGTGATGTAGTTTGTCATAAACTTCATTATGCACATTGATAGGTGACATTAACATGATTAAGCAAATAAATAAAACATATGAAGTTACGAAAACACATTAATAGAAATCAAAATACACATAAAAGACCATTATATAATGGTATTAACGTTCTTCAGTTGGTATCGATCTCATTTTCTATGTATAAACACGTTCCCATTAGCTGATAATACCTAAATTATTTTCTTAATTAACAAAGGAAAGTTATTGATAAAAATTAGATTATAGTTATTATAGGAGATAACATCCAAACTTTAGAAACTTGTTGTATTGAATAAAAGAAGAGATATGTTTAATCAGCAATGGTGGCAGTTGTGGTGATGGAAGAGAGATATATTTAATGAGGAAGAAAGGAAGATGAAGGACATGCTTGGGATTGATTATTTAACTTTAAAAGGACCTTTTGTGAAAAGTGTTTATTAACTTATGACTTTTTAAAATAAAGTTTTTATAAAAGTTTTTGGATTATCTTTTAATATGTGGATAGTTAATAAGTCAATAAGTTGTTTGGATTAGCTTTTAAAAATATCACACCCCGAGCCGGCGGGAACGGATCGTGTTTTCCCGTCGGGCGGAAGGTTCTCGGGGCGCGATATCTTGAGTGATAATCGAATGATCAGATTGTTTACATAGCACATGATAAATAAATGAGAAATGCTAACACAACCATGACATAGGATTACAAGATTAAATTACAATGTATCGTTCATAATTTAACCAAGTAAATCTATCAAAAAGAATCAATGTAACTATATCTTGTATCTGTACAAGATATACAAAAGATGATTCATTGTTCTTGTCACCAAAAGCATGCAACACAAAATAAAGCTAGGTCTTCTAAAAGTCCACTAGCTTAATCCATGCATATAAGTAGCTACACCTGTTCATCACCTGAGAAAACATGCATTTAAACAAAGTCAACACTAGGTTGGTGAGTTCATAAGTATGTACATTGAAAACCTTGATTCATTCACATGCACAATCACAATGTATATTATGTTACTTGTATGTTGTTTGTTCACTTGTTCAATCAATGGCTTCTCAATAGTTATATTTACAAGTATTATATCATCCTAGTTGTGATGCTTATATATAGGGCATATGTAAGGGAACTAAGCCCTAGCCAACATCCCACCACATCACTACTAGAACTCCACACTACTTGCAATACAACTATTGATTTCCATTCCCAAATCCACATGTTTATCTCATTCTTGATCACCTGTGATATCATGTATAGAATAATATGATGATGAAGTTGTAGTTATCGAACCGAAGTTTAGATAACCATTATATATGTTAAGGATATTAGATTTATCAAATCTGTTCCTTTTATTATTCTATAATTGTGGGGTTAACTGTTGTTTCACTTTTAAAGATTAAGAGTGTTAGTTAACCAATTGTAATTTGTTCTCAACTGATAGTGCATAGAGCCTAAAAGGAATCCATTGAAATCCTCACGTAGTCAGATTTCAATGCATCCGATTTACCTCTATCACTTTATGTACCCATGGACCTCATCGCAACAGTTACTAGTAATATGACATGAGAATATAAATTACTCAGTCTACTAGTCAACAAGTGTCACACCCCTGCGCCGCGTGCGGAATCCACGGCGTGGTGACGTATGAACAGTTGAATCATGCACAAGTATTGAATAAGAACAACCACAATGGATTTACTATGTTTCAAATGTTTGGACAGTTGTTTAGTTACAGACAATCTATCTATCAAAAGAAAGACAACTACAGACCCCAAAATATAGTTTACAAAATAAGACTTCAAACAAGACAATTAAACAATTAGGATTTTGTGTGTTTCTAATCCATCCTAGCATGTTTCTTCATCTTGTTCTATCCTAGAATGGTCTCCTTAGTTGTCCCTAAGAAAGTCTTAAACCTGATTACCTGAAACACGTGAAAAGTAACTGTCAACTACAGAAGTAGTTGGTGAGAACAATAGGTTTAACATTTGTAAACATGAATATGTGACATAAGGCATAGGTATGTTAAAGCAATAAATGATTCACATGGATGAGCTGCAACCCAAACTAACATCAAGTAAGAAAATGAGTGTAAACAGTCCAATCACTGTTTGCACGAAAGCCAACATATAATATCAAGTCCCAAACCACGTTTGGAGTTAGATAATACATCAGCAATTTTGAAAACCATAATGACACCAGACCTGCAATTAGCTTTTAAATCAAATTTAAAAGCTAACTCCATCCTGGATAAGAACCAATGAGTCTGCTTTCCCTTGTTGTGATCACCCAGTACTAACGCTAATGAATATGATACTTGATGCGTTTACAAGTTTGTTTACAACAATGGACACCATGTTTATGAACCTTACTTTAAACTAGCGTGTTAATGCCTTATTTGATAACATGAATTGAAAAACTTGATTTAATCCCATGAAGTGAATCCTTTGTTTTGAAAACCATGAAATGAATCTCTTGATTTAAATACTCTAAAATGAATCTCTTGATTTGAATACCATGAAATGAATCTCTTGATTTGAATACCATGCAATGAATCTCTTGATTTGAATACCATGAAATGATGACCTTGTATAATAACAAGGTTTATAACAAACGAGTTTATAAAATCCATTATTTAAAAGTGTTTATCATTTGTAAAAACATTTGAGTAAATCTGTTATAAAACAGTTCAAAGAACCTTTATAAAACCTTTTTTAATAAAAAGAGTTTAATAGTTGATAAAATCCCTTAAAACGGTTGATGAATTCCTTGAAACAGTTGATAAATCCCTTGGATTTGTAAAATGAACCTGAAATGTTTATAAGAATACACACATATTGTATAATGAATAAAATTTTAAAGATAGAGTTTGATCACGTGTTCCACCCCAAAACAGTTATAAAACAATAAAAGAGGGGCTAATGTTCTCACCTGTCTGCAGTAGACTCTGAACTAAAACAATTAGCAAGTAGCAAACAGGACTTCTAACTGGTTCCTATATCATTGTAATAATACATAAGATATAAGATTTATGATTGTATAGACTTTGATTCATTGATTGACTTATGTTACTTGAACTTGATTAACTCTTGAATACGTGTTCTCATGATTATGATTATTGTGTGAATTCAACATCATGATTTGAGTCACTTGATTGATCTTTGATTCATGAAAAGAGATGTCATGTTTCTTTTATGCACAAATCTTATGCATAAAATGACAAGTGTTTGTGAACTTGATAACCATTGATTTACATGCATTGTGAAAAGATGATCAGTTGTCTTAAATCTTTGAGATTGTGATTTGATCTCCTAATTTGGTTAAGTTATAACCTTAACTCAATTTAAGATTAAGTCACAATTTCCCTTGAGTTATGGGCCACCCTATGGCCTTAAGCCCCTAATTATGATAGACTTAATTAAAGGTCCATGGGCTTCTTAGGTTAACAAGGGCCATTAGAATGTGATATTGGGCCATGTGAATGTGGTGCTGGACCAACAACATGTATCTAGGCTCGTAACATGCCAAAGACAATATTAAGCCAATTAGGATCATAGTGGCCCGAATGGGCTTGGATTGGGCCTATGGGTTTTGAGTTGGGCCAACCAATGTATATGTAGGCCATGTAAGTTTCCAAGGTGTTATTGGGCCAATTAAAGACCTTAATGGGCCAAGCTATTTCAATTGGGCTTGGGCTAAACTCCTGGGCCGATTACTAATAAGGTTGGGCCGTGTGAAACTGGATTGGGCCGAGTTAAGTTTGGGCTGCCAACATAGGCAGCGAACCTTTAAATTTCAGATACTTAGGTTCGCCGGTCATGTGACACCACCAGGGTTCGGCCAAGTACCCAACAAGGTTCGGCTCCATACTATGCATGTAAGGTTCGACAATGTTTGCCTCAAAAGGGTTCGTCATGCCTGATGGTTCGTTGCTTAGGATGCCACAAGGCTCGGCAGTTAGGGTGACAAGCTAGGGTTCGTAGCATGCATGAGGGTTCGTAGCTCTGATGATGGTTCGGCTGATTGAATGGTTCGCTAGGGTTCAGTCATGTCCTTGACAGCTAATAGGTTCGTCGAGGGAGGTTCGTGAACAGCATGGTTCGTCTGATGGTGTGGATGAAGGTTCGCTGAGCTAGTGAGGGTTCGCCATAGGCTCGACTGGTCGAAGGGTTCGTCCAGTCTTTGAACACCACGAACCTGCAACTTTGAACAGCATCATCACCATCAAATACTTATGTTTCGAAGCCATCCATACCTCAGGGCATACCATTAGATGTTTCGAGGGCTCCTGGTCGTGGTACTAAGGTTCTAAAACCGGTTGAAGCTAGGTTCGAGCACTCACACACGAAAACCCTATTTCCAGAATTTTTCTTTCGTTTGTACCTCTTTTTTGGCCGGATAAAACCTCCGATCCGTTGTACTTCTGTGTAGAGGATGTCGAGAGCTTCGCGTGGACACCAAAAACACCAAAATCCGTCGAGAAACGAGCGAGTTATTCGAGTTTGAAGTTCGGTTTTCTAGAGAGAGAGGGTAGACGAATTTCTAGTGAGAGAGAGGTGGTTGGCTGAATTTAATGAGAGAATAAGCCTTGTTCAAGGCTTTTATAGCCCGTGTGATATTCGGGTTCGTTTCGGTCGCTCGGTACGCGTTTCCGGAACGTAACGCGTGTTTTACGCGATTTAAAACAAAAGATTTGTTAAACTCAATAAAATGATGAGTTTCAAAATTGTAAAAATATAAAATAATTATTTTTAATTATTTTTACTCTTCGTGCGTTGTCAGATCGTTAAGCACATACGATTACGTGTATACCCGAAATCGCGTACGTTTTTTGATCGTATTAATTATTTAAAGTCGTTTAATCATAATTATAAGTTCAACATTCGTATCATTATGGATCGTCACCCATAACTATACTCAGTCTCGCTTACGTATTACGATTCTTGTTGAATTAATTAATTGTCATAATATTCGTCTTAACACTACGCACTAACACTATCCTGTTACACCGAACGCAGTATATATATAGGGCTCACTCTCGCTGCGCACCATTGTTTCGATATATCACGATACTGTTCTTGCCTAGTGTAATCGACTGTAAATAAATAATACATACTTGTTCTCAAGAAATAAGGATTCTAACACACAAGCACATAATGAACACATGAATCACATTGACTGATTTGTCATGAAAACACATCTGATCTAACACTGTTTACAACTATCAAGACTAAATGTACAAATGTTACAGTCTCCCCTAGTTAAGGGAATTTCGTCCCGAAATTAACTAGCCGAAGGTACTGTAAAAAGATGAGGGTACTTAAGCTTCATCTGGTCTTCACGTTCCCAGGTGAACTCAGCACCGCGTTTGCCCTCCCATCGTACCTTTACGATCGGGATACGGCCGCGTTTAAGTTTCTTGACTCCATGATCCATGATTTCAACTGGACGTTCTATGAATTGCATGTTGTTCTGAATCTGAATGTCTTCCAGTGGAATCTGAACATCATGATCAGCTAAGCATTTCTTAAGATTTGATATATGAAAAGTATCATGAACATTGCTTAGCTCCACTGGAAGTTTGAGTTTGTAGGCTACGGGACCAATCCGTTCCAGGATCTCAAAAGGTCCAACGTACCTTGGTGCAAGTTTCCCTTTCTTCCCGAATCGGACAACGCCTTTCCAGGGAGAAACTTTGAGTAAGACTCGGTCACCGACTTGAAACTCAAGCGGTTTCCAACGTCGATCAGCATAACTCTTCTGCCGATCTCATGCGGCCTTAAGCCGTGACTGAATGATTGTGATCTTGTCTGATGTTTCCTGAACGAGTTCTGGTCCTACGACCTGTGAGTCACCAATCTCGGTCCAACAGACCGGTGATCGGCACTTCCTACCATATAAAGCTTCGAATAGTGCACATTGAATGCTCGTATGGTAGCTGTTGTTGTACGAAAACTCGATGAGTGGAAGATGAGTGTCCCAACTTCCACCGAAGTCAATGACACAAGAACGAAGCATGTCCTCGAGTGCTTGGATAGTCCTTTCGCTTTGACCGTCGGTTTGGGGATGATACGCCGTGCTAAGATTAACACGAGTTCCCAAAGCCTTTTGCAATGATTGCCGAAAGCGAGAAATGAAACGACTATCACGATCAGAAATGATTGATGTTGGTGTACCATGACGCGCAATGATCTCGTTGATATACAATGTAGCCAATTTCTCCATTTTGTAATCCTCTCGGATTGGGAGAAAATGAGCAGATTTGGTGAGTCGATCAACGATCACCCAAATCGAATCGTAACTTCGCGGAGTTCTCGGCAACTTAGTTATGAAATCCATGGAAATTTGTTCCCATTTCGATTGAGGAATTTCAGGTTGCTGTAGAAGTCCCGAAGGCCTTTGATGTTCTGCTTTGACCTTTGAACATGTAAGACATTTTCCCACATACAGTGCTATGTCTTTCTTCACTCCAGGCCACCAGTAAGATGTTCTCAAGTCTTGATACATCTTATCGGCTCCAGGATGAACTGAGTATCGCGACTTATGAGCCTCATCACAGATGAGCGTGCACAATTCTTCTGACTTTGGAATCCAAATACGGCCGTTGAGATATAACACCCCATCAGATCGAGGTTCAAGTTTCTTCTCAATTCCGCAGTCTAAGTCTGTTTTCTGCTGATTATCTGTTACTACTTGTTGTTGTGCAATACGAATCAAGTCTTTCAAGTTTGGCTGTGTGTTGATTTCCATGGCTCTTACACGAATTGGTTTGACTGGTTCCTTGCGACTAAGAGCATCCGCCACCACATTGGCTTTACCCGGATGGTAACGAATCTCACAGTCGTAATCAGTTAGAAGCTCAACCCAACGCCGTTGTCTCATGTTGAGTTCTTTCTGATTGAGAATGTGTTGCAGGCTCTTGTGGTCTGTATAGATGACACATTTAGTACCATACAGGTAGTGTCTCCAAATCTTCAATATAAAGACCACAACCCCTAACTCAAGGTCATGAGTAGTGTAATTCTTCTCGTGAATCTTAAGTTGTCTTGAAGCATATGCAATGACCTTGTCCCGTTGCATAAGTACACAACCGAGACCAAGGTTAGAAGCATCACAGTAGACACTGAAATCATCACTGCCTTCTGGGAGACTAAGGATAGGGGAGTTGCATAACTTCTGCTTAAGAAGTTGAAATGCATCTTCTTCTTTCTGTCCCCATAAAAACGCTTGACTTTTCTGAGTCAATGTGGTAAGTGGCAAAGCAATCTTAGAGAAATTCGCAATGAATCTCCTATAATAGCCCGCTAGACCCAGAAATGAACGAATCTCTGTTGGAGTGGATGGAGTAGTCTAGTTCTTAATCGCCTCAATCTTTGCTGGATCTACATGTATCCCATCCTTGTTGATGACATGTCCTAAGAAGTGAACCTCCTTTAGCCAAAATTCGCACTTGGAGAATTTAGCATAAAGTTGTTCCTCTCTTAGTAGTTCTAAGACTTTCTTCAAATGATCCTCGTGCTCTTGTTCTGTCTTTGAATAGATCAGTATATCGTCAATGAAGACAATAACAAACTGATCCAAGTATGGCCTACAGACTCGATTCATCAAGTCCATCGGTGCATTGGTCAGACCAAATGGCATAACCACAAACTCGTAGTGTCCATATCGAGTCCTAAATGCAGTCTTTGGTATATCCTCTGTAACAACCTCGAAAATTCAGGTCCAATTTGAACTTTTATTATTTATTGAATTGTCTAGAATATTTCGTAAGTTAATTGCTAAGTTAGAAATGTATTCGATATCCTATGGATCAATTAAAGGAATATGTTATTTCGAATAACAAACTTAGAACCAAACACGAAAGGGATTCGAATCGACATTAGACAGTTAATTGAAAGTCACTTTACTCGGCCCAAACACCTTAACAATTTAATTACGACAATTGGTAAATACAATGCCAACATAATTATGTTATACAAGAATGTATATATATAAATTACTACAATCATACACATAAAAGTATATACATGAAATCATTTATGTAAAAAAACTAATTTATTCAACACACATAATTAATTATAAGAAAAACACAAATATGTATGTATATATATAGACATGCAACATTTATATATATGTATATGGACGCGTATATATATGTATAGACAAGCAATGTTTATATATATATATGTATATATATACACACAAAATACACGCATACATGCATTTATTCATACACATGTATAAAAAACAATCAAACAATTATAAAACATAAATATATATGCATGTTACACACACGCATGCATGAGTATGAAATCTATACATACATACTTGCATTCATATGCATACACATACAAGTATTCACATATAACACACACATGCATGCAAAGATGACATGCACACTAACAAAAAAATATCCACATTCAAACACACCACCCCTCATGCCCAATCCACACACTCCCTCCTTCTCTTTCTCTTCCCAATACCCTTTTACTTTTCTGCTTTTTGACAGCATTCAGCTGTCAACTTCCAACAGTTATAACTCGTTCCATACTTCACAAAATCACTCCATTCTTTTTCCATAATCAACTTCCATTTCCTCCAGAAAACTTCCAAGTGGTCTCACTCATTTTCATCAAGATTTAGACCTCCAAACAGCCTTCAAAAATCAGGTGCGCTGAAACCGACCAGATTTGCTATCTTCACTTCTTCAAAACGGTTAAGGTACCAAATGAACTCCAAATCACCTCATTCTTTTTTTTATATTCTTGGACTTCAATTTAATTTGTTTGGTAAAAATTCCAGGAGCTTTTGAGTCCCAGAACTAAGCTTAAAGTCCTTGAAAACGTGGAACAAGTGCAGCAACATTACATGCAAAGGCTTGCATCTTCCTTCTTCCTTGATTCTTGAACTTTTGAACTCAAATACTTGCAACAACTCCTCATAGGAGATTCTTTGTTATCATTTTCAGGTCCTACCATCTAATAATCCATCTCTCTTCATTATCCTTCAAGAACTAGGTACAAATCCTACATTCTAAAATCAAAATCTCATTTTTATTAATCTTTTTGCACTCTATCATATACTCTTTCAAATCTATGACCAAGACCTATTTTTAAACAGAAAATAAAGACCATTTAACATTCAAAATTTCGTGGTTTTGAAGCCATGGTCAAAACTCTTACATGCAACAAGGTTGCATGTACAAAAAGACGAGTTTTCGAGTTCTAAAAACAACAACTATGTATTTTTATCACTACTTCTTGTTGACCACGACCAAGAACTTATTTGGGCAGTAAAAACAAATGTTTTAACTAACAAAAGTTTTTGGTATAAAAGCTTGGTTGAAAAACACACATGCATGGAGGTTGCATATGCCTAAACTTTGTTTTTGAGCACTAATTCCTTCACCTTTGCACCTTCACTTCATCTAAAGCCAATACACTTTTGTTAACCACATTTACAGCCCTAAAACCCTCTGGATACATCAGCCTCACACGTAGGATTGGTTGAGCATCGGTCAAGGCAAAGCAACATCGTTAAGGGTATTCATTCAACTAGTTTAGTTATGTTTTTCTTGCATAGTTTGCATTTAACACTTGTATTAGCACATGAACATATATAACACATAAAACACATGTAATATGACTTAAGATGAGTCAAAGTATCTGAACATAAAATGTAACATAATGCATGCAACGTCTTGTACGTTAAAAACGGACATAACGCGTTAAAATCGCAAAAACCGACACAAACCGTACATGCATGACTTCAAACATTCCAGAAGTTTAAAACATCTTAAATGATGTTAATAATTTAAATATGTTTTATAAGACATCCCTAACATGGTTTAAGCTTAAAATCGTTGTATTACCGAACCGACGTGTTCAAAACTACTAAAACGGTTTATTTTTGTGCATATTTAAATTCTGGAAATTTTATAAGTTTAATTATGATAAATAATGTATTATATCATATTTTGATGAGTATGGTGATTAAAATGACTAACAACGTATTTTATGCAAAACTAGCTACGAAACCGACGTTTTTAAATTGTTAAATCGCATAGTCTTGGGCTATAAGTTATTTTTGAAATATTACAGAATATATACATGTAAAAATATATAAAATAATTTTATAAAAATATTTGGGATGATTGGAAATACGAAAGACTCTTTAAATGCGAAACTACGTGCATAACCGACACGCGAAATGCGTAAAAATGGGTTTTTATATATATATACAAGCCAATAACTATTTAGACCAGAATATTATACTTAATATATTTTATATATAATGAAAATATAATTTCTAAAACTTATGGGCTTAAACTATTTATTTAAAATGGATAAAAACCGCGTTATGGGCATTACCGGCCCAATTAGCCCACTAAGTAAAATGAGGTATTTCTAATCAAAAGATTTTATTAATAAATAGTCTATTTTGAATATTTGAACAATTATATACTTATTTGGACAAATTATGATTTATAAATGTATTGTTGGGCTTTAAACGTCTTGACGGGCCCAATAGGCCCAATGGTAACTTTACATGTAAAAATAACTTAAAGCCCAATTGTTAACCTATCTAGTTTATTTAATTATTAGTATTTGTATACAATAACCATGTTAAAAATTCTAATTACATACATACAAGATGTTACGTAAATGTTATAACTTACAAAACATCTTAACTGGGCCTGAGTAAAGTATGACACTATGCATAGAGCACAATGATACTAGCAACTAAGTCTAATCTTAGCAACACGCTTAAACATAGGTATACACCTATCTTGTAAGGGCAACCACGTGGAACACTCAACTCACAACATTGTTTGCAAACCGTAACCTCGGTGAGTTTTCGTGCAAACATTTCCCTTCTTTACTATGTTTTGGGATGAAATACATGCTACTAAAACTTTTTATGTGTACTAATGTTTGAGACTTGTTACTTCCCATATTGTTGTCCCTTCTTTAGAGCACACCATTAACCCTAGTTGGGGCCATTAGTATTATGGGTAGCGCTATCTGAGAAACCCTCACACACAGTGGTCTCCCCACTGAGATTTGTAAATCGTTGTGGCATAATTACTAACTATTTTTATTAGTTCATTAATGGGAAATGAACTACACAGGGACGGAACGCCGGCATATGGTCTTGTTGCGAGATCATATGGGTGGTGCAGGATTGGCTGTGCGACTTGAACATTGTACACGAACGAACGAACAAACTATTGTTATCTTTGTTTATTACAAAGGATACAAACTGTTTACTTATTAAATGTTTTAAACTGCTCGAGCTCACCAGCTTTATGCTGACCCAAACTCTTTTAAGCATGTATTTCAGGACGTTAAACTAAGAAGGAGAGGTAGACGGGAAACTTTTGGTGCCTAAAACTTTGGAGTCTATCTTAGAGACTTGCTTTGTTAATTCCGCTGCCTAGGAACTAGATTTAAACTTCATCTGTTTTATTATTACAAACATTATGCTATTGGGTTGTTCATGCCCACTTTTGGTTTTAAGACAATTGTTAAGACTATTTTGTACTAGTTGATGATGAAGTTATCTTAGTCCTACTTATTTAAGTGTTTTACCAATCTTTCGTCTTGCCCCTACCGGCGGGGTGCGACAGATTGGTATCAGAGCCAAAGGTTTTAGCGAATTAGGAAGTTTAGAATAAGTATTTGAACTTCCTAGGCGTTAACCGAAAGACATAAGTACTTTGACTTTGATCTAGGGAGATTAGAGCATTATGATATATTACTTTGCTTATAAATACTACTTTAAGATAAATATAAATGTTTTAGATGGATGCGAATGGTTGTGCTAACTCACCAATACTTGGTATAAATATAGAACGATGGCGCCTAAGAAACAACAAACCAAGAAAGCAACCTTCAGCACCTGTGATAATTAAACCAATTGCTGAAGGATCTGTCCACACAGTGCATGACGAGAATTCTAACACCCACACTCATGAACCACGTGATGAGAAATTAGAGAAAATAATTGAAGAACGAGTTGCGGCGGCAATGGCGAAATACAAAGCTGCTGAAACGAACGATGGGAAAAAGCCACAAAATGAGGAAGAAACGATTGATAAAAGAAAGGAGTGTAACTACAAGATGTTCAAGTCCTGTGATCCAGCTAACTTCACAGGAAATGAAGGAGCTTCAGGAGCTATAAAATGGCTAGAAGAAATGGAAGCTGTGTTGGATATTAGTGATTGCAAGGATGAAAACAAAGTAAGGTTTGCGTCACACTCGTTGAAAGATGAAGCTTTATTCTGGTGGAAAATGGTGCTAGAAACGAAAGGAAGAGATGCAATGAATAGGATGACATGGGAGGAATTCAAGAGTCTAATAATGGAAAAGTATTGTCCTATAAATGAAGTTGAACGTATGGAAGTGGAATTTTCAACTCTTGAGATGGTTGGTTTCGAGCATCTGGCATACACCAACAAGTACATTGAATTAGGTCGATTAGTTCCTCACTTGGTCACTCCGGAGTCAAAGCGAATTGGAAGATACATATGGGGTTTAATACCACAAATACGTGGTATGGTGAGATCTGCAAGACCTGCAACTTTCCAATCGGCAATTGAATTGTCAGGAATCTTAACTGATGAGGCAAGACGAGTGGCTGAGCAACAAGGAAGTTCTAGTGTAGGAGGGAAACGTAAATGGAGTAGTTATCATCCAACTGGAAAGACTGATGAAAAGAATGTAAAAAGATTTGATGGTAATACAAAGAAAGTAGGAGAGAAACAATTAAGCAACACTAGTAATTACAAAGGAAAAGCACCATGGTGTAATCAATGTAAGCGACATCATTACGGGAAATGCACAGTAATTGAGTGCAACAAATGCAAGAGAATCGGACACCTGGCTCGGGACTGTAAGGTGACAATGCCAGCTAAATGTTTTGAATGTGGTGAAACTGGTCATCTGAGGCCCAACTGTCCGAAGTTAACTAACCAACGAAAGAAGGATCAAAATAAAAAGGGAGGTGAAGCGAAGGCAAGAGCATTTGTGTTAAATGCTGAAGGAGCTCGTGATGATCCGGAAGTTATGACAGGTACGTTTTTGGTAGAAAATAATTATGCTAGTACATTATTTGATACTGGAGCAACTCGTAGTTTTGTATCAACTGCTTTTAGACCTAAGGTTAACTTAGAAACAAATCAATTACCAAAGGCTTATACAATAGAACTGGCTGATGGAAAGGTTATTAAAGCAAATGAAGTAATTAGGAATTGTGCCTTAAGTCTTGATGATTATGAATTTTCAATCGATCTATTGCCTATAGAGCTAGGGAGCTTTGATGTAGTGATAGGGATGGATTGGCTGTCCAAAAATGGAGCCGAAATTGTGTGTGGAAAGAAACTCGTGAAAATTCCTTTAAGTGAAGGAAAGACCATCGTCATACATGGAGAGAAGTCGAGGAAAGATTTGAATATCATATCATGTATGAAAGCCAACAAATGCATAAGGAAAGGATGTGTCACTTATCTTGCATACGTAATGCAAACCGAAACGGAAAAGAGAATAGAAGATGTACCCGTTGTGGTGGAATACGCTGATGTGTTTCCTGAAGAACTACCAGGACTACCTCCAACAAGGCAAGTCGACTTCAGAATTGATTTGATTCCAGGAGCAGCACCTGTAGCCAAATCTCCTTATCGATTGGCACCTACTGAAATGCAAGAGTTGATGAAACAGTTGCAAGAACTCATGGACAAGGGATTTATTCGTCCGAGTTATTCACCTTGGGGAGCACCAGTGTTATTCGTGAAGAAGAAAGATGGAACTCTAAGAATGTGCATCGATTATCGTGATCTCAACAAAGTGACGATTAAAAACCGTTACCCTTTGCCACGAATTGATGATCTCTTTGATCAATTACAAGGAGCAAGTTACTTTTCTAAGATTGATTTAAGATCGGGATATCATCAATTGAAGGTCAATGAGGAGGATGTACCAAAGACTGCGTTTAGAACTAGATACGGACATTACGAATTCCTAGTAATGCCATTTGGGATGACAAATGCACATGCTGTTTTTATGGATTTGATGAATCGAGTTTGTAAGCCGTACTTGGATAAATTCGTTATAGTATTCATTGATGATATACTAATATACTCCAAGAATAAGGAAGATCATGAACAACATCTAAGGTTAATATTACAGTTACTTCAAGATGAGAAACTGTACGCTAAGTTGATCCAACAAAGATTGAAGCGATAAAGAAATGGGAAATCCTAAATCACTGAAAGAAATTAGGCAATTCTTGGGTTTAGCAGGGTACTACCGACGATTCATTCAAGATTTTTCAAGAATAGCCGTACCTTTAACCTCACTGACTCAAAAGAACAAAAAGTTTGAATGGGGAGAAAAGCAAAATGAAGGTTTTGAAATTTTGAAAGATAAGTTATGTAGCGCTCCAATTTTGTCCTTGCCAGAAGGAACAAATGATTTTGTTGTATATTGTGATGCTTCACATCAAGGCATGGGATGTGTATTGATGCAAGGAAACAAAGTCATAGCCTATGCATCACGACAATTGAAAGTGCATGAGAAAAATTATACAACCCATGATTTGGAACTTGGAGCTGTAGTTTTTGCACTTAAAATTTGGAGACATTATTTGTATGGAACAAAGTGTATTATCTACACTGATCACAAAAGTCTTCAACATATACTTGATCAGAAAATGCTCAATATGAGACAGCGAAGATGGGTTGAATTACTCAATGACTACGACTGTGAAATACGTTATCATCCCGGGAAGGCGAATGTCGTTGCTGATGCATTAAGTCGTAAGGAAAGAGAGAAACCCTTAAGGGTACGAGCAATGCAAATCGTTGTGAAACCTAATTTAATTGATCAAATTAGGATTTCTCAAAAAGAAACATTTGAAAAAGGAGGTAACACAGAAAAAGATATGATCGGGATGGATAAGCATTTAATTAACGGAGATGATGACATTCGGAGATTTAAAGGTAGAGTTTGGGTACCTGCCTCTGGTAATTTAAGGGAATTAGTGATGGATGAAGCACATAAGTCTAAATATTCTATTCATCCAGGAAATGACAAAATGTATCAGGATTTGAAATGTAATTATTGGTGGCCTGGTATGAAAAAGTCCATCGCGCAATATGTTGAAAAATGTTTGACATGTTCAAAGGTTAAGGCTGAATATCAAAAGCCGTCAGGCTATCTACAACAACCAAGTATTCCTGAATGGAAATGGGAGGGAATCACAATGGATTTTATCACCAAATTACCAAGAACATCTAGTGGATATTGCAATCTGGGTAATTGTTGACCGTCTGACGAAATCAGCACACTTCCTACCAATGAAAGAAAGTTATAGCATGGAACGATTGGCAAAATTATATGTGGATGAAATAGTGACAAGACACGGAGTGCCTATTTCCATTATATCCGATCGTGATAGCCGATTCACGTCTAGGTTTTGGCAAACTTTCCAACAAGCATTAGGCACACGTTTGGATTTAAGCACCGCTTATCATCCACAGACCGATGGGCAAAGCGAACGAACCATACAAACCTTAGAAGATATGCTTAGAGCATGTGTTCTAGACTTTGGAGGAAGCTGGGATACTCATTTACCGTTAATTGAGTTTTCCTACAATAATAGTTATCACTCCAGCATTAAGATGGCACCGTTCGAAGCTTTATATGGTCGAAAATGTAGGTCCCCACTGTGTTGGGCAGAAGTGGGAGATAGTCAAATAACTGGACCCGAAATAATCCAAGAAACAACTGACAAGATTGTCCAAATTAAAGAAAGGCTAAAGACTGCTCGTGATCGTCAGAAAAGTTATGCAGACAAGAGACGAAAGCCTTTAGTATTTGAAATAGGTGATATGGTGTTATTAAAAGTGTCACCTTGGAAAGGCATGATACGTTTTGGAAAACGGGGAAAACTAAGTCCACGATATATAGGACCTTTCGAGATTATAGGAAAGGTTGGACCGGTAGCCTATCGTCTAAAGCTACCAGAAGAATTAAGCAGCATTCACAATACATTCCATATGTCAAACTTACGAAAGTGCGTGGTGTATGGAACACAAGTCATTCCACACGAGGAAGTTCACGTTGATGAAAAATTGCAATTTAAAGAAGAACCAATTGAAATTATGGATCGAGGAGAAAAGAGGTTAAAACGAAGTAAGATACCAATTGTACGAGTAAGATGGAATTCTAGACGAGGCCCAGAGTTTACGTGGGAACGTGAAGACGAAATGAAAAAGAAGTATCCACATTTGTTTAGCCCACAATTCGAAGGTAACCTCAACTAAATTTCGAGGACGAAATTTCTCTAACAATGGGAGACTGTAACAACCTCGAAAATTCAGGTCCAATTTGAACTTTTATTATTTATTGAATTGTCTAGAATATTTCGTAAGTTAATTGCTAAGTTAGAAATGTATTCGATATCCTATGGATCAATTAAAGGAATATGTTATTTCGAATAACAAACTTAGAACCAAACACGAAAGGGATTCGAATCGACATTAGACAGTTAATTGAAAGTCACTTTACTCGGCCCAAACACCTTAACAATTTAATTACGACAATTGGTAAATACAATGCCAACATAATTATGTTATACAAGAATGTATATATATAAATTACTACAATCATACACATAAAAGTATATACATGAAATCATTTATGTAAAACAACTAATTTATTCAACACACATAATTAATTATAAGAAAAACACAAATATATATGTATATATATAGACATGCAACATTTATATATATGTATATGGACGCGTATATATATGTATAGACAAGCAATGTTTATATATATATGTATATATATACACACAAAATACACGCATACATGCATTTATTCATACACATGTATAAAAAACAATCAAACAATTATAAAACATAAATATATATGCATGTTACACACATGCATGCATGAGTATGAAATCTATACATACATACTTGCATTCATATGCATACACATATAACACACACATGCATGCAAAGATGCCATGCACACTAACAAACAAATATCCACATTCAAACACACCACCCCTCATGCCCAATCCACACACTCCCTCCTTCTCTTTCTCTTCCCAATACCCTTTTACTTTTCTGCTTTTTGACAGCATTCAGCTGTCAACTTCCAACAGTTATAACTCGTTCCATACTTCACAAAATCACTCCATTCTTTTTTCATAATCAACTTCCATTTCCTCCAGAAAACTTCCAAGTGGTCTCACTCATTTTCATCAAGATTTAGACCTCCAAACAGCCTTCAAAAATCAGGTGTGCTGAAACCGACCAGATTTGCTATCTTTACTTCTTCATCACGGTTAAGGTACCAAATGAACTCCAAATCACCTCATTCTTTTTTTTATCTTCTTGGACTTCAATTTACTTTGTTTGGTAAAAATTCCAGGAGCTTTTGAGTCCCAGAACTAAGCTTAAAGTCCTTGAAAACGTGGAACAAGTGCAGCAACATTACATGCAAAGGCTTGCATCTTCCTTCTTCCTTGATTCTTGAACTTTTGAACTCAAATACTTGAAACAACTCCTCATAGGAGATTCTTTGTTATCATTTTCAGGTCCTACCATCTAATAATCCATCTCTCTTCATTATCCTTCAAGAACTAGGTACAAATCCTACATTCTAAAATCAAAATCTCATTTTTATTAATCTTTTTGCACTCTATCATATACTCTTTCAAATCTATGACCAAGACCTATTTTTAAACAGAAAATAAAGACCATTTAACATTCAAAATTTCGTGGTTTTGAAGCCATGGTCAAAACTCTTACATGCAACAAGGTTGCATGTACAAAAAGACGAGTTTTCGAGTTCTAAAAACAACAACTATGTATTTTTATCACTACTTCTTGTTGACCACGACCAAGAACTTATTTGGGCAGTAAAAACAAATGTTTTAACTAACAAAAGTTTTTGGTATAAAAGCTTGGTTGAAAAACACACATGCATGGAGGTTGCATATGCCTAAACTTTGTTTTTGAGCACTAATTCCTTCACCTTTGCACCTTCACTTCATCTAAAGCCAATACACTTTTGTTAACCACATTTACAGCCCTAAAACCCTCTGGATACATCAGCCTCACACGTAGGATTGGTTGAGCATCGGTCAAGGCAAAGCAACATCGTTAAGGGTATTCATTCAACTAGTTTAGTTATGTTTTTCTTGCATAGTTTGCATTTAACACTTGTATTAGCACATGAACATATATAACACATAAAACACATGTAATATGACTTAAGATGAGTCAAAGTATCTGAACATAAAATGTAACATAATGCATGCAACGTCTTGTACGTTAAAAACGGACATAACGCGTTAAAATCTCAAAAACCGACACAAACCGTACATGCATGACTTCAAACATTCCAGAAGTTTAAAACATCTTAAATGATGTTAATAATTTAAATATGTTTTATAAGACATCCCTAACATGGTTTAAGCTTAAAATCGTTGTATTACCGAACCGACGTGTTCAAAACTACTAAAACGGTTTATTTTTGTGCATATTTAAATTCTGGAAATTTTATAAGTTTACTTATGATAAATAATGTATTATATCATATTTTGATGAGTATGGTGATTAAAATGACTAACAACGTATTTTATGCAAAACTAGCTACGAAACCGACGTTTTTAAATTGTTAAATCGCATAGTCTTGGGCTATAAGTTATTTTTGAAATATTACAGAATATATACAAGTAAAAATATATAAAATAATTTTATAAAAATATTTGGGATGATAGGAAATACGAAAGACTCTTTAAATGCGAAACTACGTGCATAACCGACACGCGAAATGCGTAAAAATGGGTTTTTATATATGTATACAAGCCAATAACTATTTAGACCAGAATATTATACTTAATATATTTTATATATAATGAAAATATAATTTCTAAAACTTATGGGCTTAAACTATTTATTTAAAATGGATAAAAACCGCGTTATGGGCATTACCGGCCCAATTAGCCCACTAAGTAAAATGAGGTATTTCTAATCAAAAGATTTTATTAATAAATAGTCTATTTTGAATATTTGAACAAGTATATACTTATTTGGACAAATTATGATTTATAAATGTATTGTTGGGCTTTAAACGTCTTGACGGGCCCAATAGGCCCAATGGTAACTTTACATGTAAAAATAACTTAAAGCCCAATTGTTAACCTATCTAGTTTATTTAATTATTAGTATTTGTATACAATAACCATGTTAAAAATTCTAATTACATACATACAAGATGTTACGTAAATGTTATAACTTACAAAACATCTTAACTGGGCCTGAGTAAAGTATGACACTATGCATAGAGCACAATGATACTAGCAACTAAGTCTAATCTTAGCAACACGCTTAAACATAGGTATACACCTATCTTGTAAGGGCAACCACGTGGAACACTCAACTCACAACATTGTTTGCAAACCGTAACCTCGGTGAGTTTTCGTGCAAACCTTTCCCTTCTTTACTATGTTTTGGGATGAAATACATGCTACTAAAACTTTTTATGTGTACTAATGTTTGAGACTTGTTACTTCCCATATTGTTGTCCCTTCTTTAGAGCACACCATTAACCCTAGTTGGGGCCATTAGTATTATGGGTAGCGCTATCTGAGAAACCCTCACACACAGTGGTCTCCCCACTGAGATTTGTAAATCGTTGTGGCATAATTACTAACTATTTTTATTAGTTCATTAATGGGAAATGAACTACACAGGGACGGAACGCCGGCATATGGTCTTGTTGCGAGATCATATGGGTGGTGTAGGATTGGCTGTGCGACTTGAACATTGTACACGAACGAACGAACAAACTATTGTTATCTTTGTTTATTACAAAGGATACAAACTGTTTACTTATTAAATGTTTTAAACTGCTCGAGCTCACCAGCTTTATGCTGACCCAAACTCTTTTAAGCATGTATTTCAGGACGTTAAACTAAGAAGGAGAGGTAGACGGGAAACTTTTGGTGCCTAAAACTTTGGAGTCTATCTTAGAGACTTGCTTTGTTAATTCCGCTGCCTAGGAACTAGATTTAAACTTCATCTGTTTTATTATTACAAACATTATGCTATTGGGTTGTTCATGCCCACTTTTGGTTTTAAGACAATTGTTAAGACTATTTTGTACTAGTTGATGATGAAGTTATCTTAGTCCTACTTATTTAAGTGTTTTACCAATCTTTCGTCTTGCCCCTACCGGCGGGGTGCGACATCCTCATCATTTACTCTCAACTGATGATACCCGGGTCGCAAATCAATCTTAGAGAAGCAAGTTGCTCCCTATAATTGATCAAACAGATCATCGATCCTGGGCAGAGGATATCTATTATTGATTATCAACTTGTTCAGCTCACGATAATCGATGCACATACGAAATGAACCGTCTTTCTTCTTGACAAAGAGAACCGGAGCTCCCCATGGAGAGAAACTCGGTCTTATGAAACCTTTGTCTAAAAGTTCTTGAAGCTGACTAGACAGTTCTTGCATCTCAGATGGTGCTAATCGGTACGGTGACTTCGCCATTGGATTTGCTCCGGGGACGAGATCGATTCTAAACTCCACTTGTCGGATTGATGGTAATCCAGGCAAGTCTTCTGGAAACACGTCAGGATAGTCTCTGATAACTGAAACGTCTCCAACTGCTTTCTTTTCAGGTTTCTTCTCTACCACGTGTGCCAAGAATGCAAGGTATTTCTTCCTCAGGTACTTCCTCGCCTTCATGCACGACACAATCTTCAAACCGCCGCAGGGTTCTCGCCATAGATTCTCATCGTTTCGCCGGACAGTAAAGGAATCCGAATAAGTTTCTCCGAACATACAATCTCGGCATTGTTTTTGGATAACCAATCCATTCCTATCACAACTTCGATGCTTCCGAGTGTCATGGGAATAAGATCGATGAGGAAAAGATGATCGTTTAATCTTAATTCACAACCATGAATTATAGAATCTACAAGTATGGTATTACCATCAGCTACTTCTACGGTATATGGAGCAGTAAGTATAGATGGTTGTATGTTAAGCAAAGAAGCAGTATGAGCAGAGATAAAGCTTTTATCAGCACCAGTATCAAATATGATAGAAACGTAATGACCATTAAGGAGAAATGTACCCGTGACAACTGCTCGCTCCTCGCGTGCTTCGGCAGCTCCGATAACAAAGGCACGAGCAGTAGCAGTGTTGTTGTTGAGCTTTGGGCACTGGTTTCTGAAGTGTCCCTCTGCTCCACAGTTATAACAGGTTCTTCCACCTGTAGCAGCAGTGGTAGTGGTAGCAGTAGTTGCAGCAACAAGATGAGCAGACCGGCATGTAGCTGCCAAGTGTCCCATACGCCCACACTTGAGACACTTTCTGCATGGAATAGTGGGTAAATGATGGTATCGGCATTTGGTGCAAAGTGGTAACGGACCAGTGTAAGGCTTTCTGGTCGTTGCAGGTTGTGGCATAGCAGTAATGGGTGTGGCATGAGTGGGTGTGGTTGTAGTCAGGGCTGCAAAGTTCCTGATCGTCTTCTGCTTCTTCTTCTTGTGGTGGTGCTGTTCAGGCTTCTTACCTTCTTCAATTTGTGCTCTCTTGAATCCCTTTCGGGTGAGCACACCAGATTTAACATATGTTGATACATGTAATGTCCCTAGTTCAGTTTTGTAAACTCTAATCATGTAATGTTGAAATTATTAATGGAAGTTGTCTTTCTATATTGATCTTAATGTTTAATATTGATTATATGATTGTGTTATTGGTTGATTTGATTTATTATATATTTGAGTATGAGTATGGTTCATTCGGCCGAATGACTCTATCGAATGAAGTCATTCGCCGAATGAAACCAGAGTATGTCTAGTCAGCGAATGAGTCATTCGCCGAATGACTCATTCGACTGAATTATCATTCGACAGATGCCATTCGCCGAATGAGTTGCTTCGGCCTCTCATTCGGCCGAATGTCGACTGCCTATAGATACAAGTTCAAATCATTTCAACCTTAACTTTCCAGAGCCCTCCTTCTTCCCTGAGACTCAAGTGTCAAAACCCTAGGAGATTTGAGCGGCTAGTGATCGTCCAAGTTCGATTCTCAACCCGTGGTGTTCGATCGTTGCTTCCACGTTGTTCCTACAACCTCGGATCACCACGGTTCCTGTTGATTTCGATTGGAAAACCCTGGAATAGGATTCCGCACTATTCCAGAGGCTGTCGAGTAGTTTTACATTGGAATCGGATTGTTTCCGAGCTCCAAATCGGTCCAACAAAGTGGTATCAGAGATTTGGCTCTTGATTCTACTCGATTTTCACTCTAAATCATCATATCTGAGTTTCCCAAAACCCTGATTTTCGTAACTTCCAAAAACCCTACTTTTCTTGCTTTCCAAGTTACTATTTCATTGAAAAACCAAGGGTTTTTGTGGATTGTTCGTCAAAATTCTTTCCCAATTGTTTTGTTATCATGTCTTGAACTTCTGTACCAAATTTGGTGCTTAGATTTGGTCAAAATCACAAGATATCTCGATTTTCGTTGCTGAAAACCCCAGATCGCCGAATGACAATTGCGGCCGAATAAGTTCAGCCGAATAGCTCTCCATTCGCCGAATAGGTCTCATTCGGCGAATAGCTCCTTCGCCCTTTTCATTCGCCGAATAAGTCTCATACTCCACTCTCATTCGGCGAAAGAGTTCATTCGATCAGACATTCGCCGAATAGGTCATTCGATCATCCCATTCGCTAGTTGTCATACTCAGCATTCATTCGCCATATTCAGGTCATTCGGTCCCCGACATTCGCCACATTCACCTTCATTCGCCAGTTTTCTTGAAATTTTTCTAAGTGTTGAATTTTATTACTTCTGATCAAATGGAGGATCTAGCACTCATGGCTAACCAAAACCATCGCATTCAGACTCTCTTATTGACAGAGAATGAGACAGGGAACTCAAATAAAGCTCCTAAGTTGTTGACTTTAGATGATTACCCTCATTGGAAGTATAGATTTGAGATCCATATCAATGGGGTGGATACAAATCTGTGGATGATGATAGAAGGAGGTTATTTGAGGCCTTTGAACGAGGATGGAACTCCTATGCTTGTTACAAGAATGACCGAGCCTCAAAGGAAGTTGTATGACTATGAGAAGAAAGCATATGCCATTTTGTCACAGTCTATTGCTACAGACATCTTCCATCAGTTTAGACAATTTACATCTTCCAAATACCTCTGGGATGCCTTACAACAAAGATATGAGGGGAATGATGCGTTGAAGAGCATTAAGTCTAAAGCTTTGAGAAAAGAATTCAATAGCTTTATGTATGTGGGTAATGAGTCACTTGATGAACTAATTGCTAGGTTTTATCATTTGTTGAGTGAGTTGTTCAACCATGAGGTCAAAACTACAACTCAGGAGAAGATTCAGTGTTTGGCAGATGCTCTACCTCCAAAGTGGGAGTCCTTCTTGATGGTACTCAAGCAAAACCAGATGTTGGCTCATATGGACATCAATGATTTTATTCAGAAACTGAAAGAGCAGGAGATAGAGAACAAATGGAAAGCCAAGAGGGTTGTGCAAGTTCAGGATCCTTCTCTATACTACTCCACTCCCACAGTCGATAAATCCACAACTCATGCTCCTCTGAAGACTGCTTTTGTTTCTAAAGCATCTGAGGCTCCATCTACAGCTCAGATGCATTTCAGTCAATCTTCTTCAACAAGTTCACAACAAGAGCATCATCAGCCTACCGCCAGTCTGAAAACAGAGAACTTTGACAAGGTCACAGTAGAGGTTGCAAAAGAGCATATGGGTCTTTTGTCAACATTGGTTAGCTCATATGATGGATTAGTTGCTGGTCAGATCGGCAATCCATATTTGACCAATGATGACTACTCTCAGATTGATCCTGATGACATGGAGCGAATTGACATTATGTGGGCATTGGCTAGTGCGGTTAGGAGAGCTAAGGAGTTTGTTAAAAGAACTGGGAAGGATATCAATCTAAACAAGGAGTCCAAGTTTGGGTTTGATATGGCATCTGTGACATGCTAGAACTGTGGTGAGAAGGGTCATTTTGCCAGGCAGTGCAAACAGCCGAAGAAAGCAGGCAACAAGAATCCATTCCAGCATCAGAAATCCTCCACTGCCAATCCAAAAAGGAGATTAGTTCCCATTGATTCTCCTTCTCAAGCTGGATCTTCATCCTCTGCAAGTAAAGCTTTAATGGTTCAACAGGATGAAGGGGTGAACTGGGATTTCAGATTCAATGCTGATAAAGAAGAACAAGATAAAGCTTGTGTTGCTGAGATTCAACAATCTGAAGATCAAAGTGAGGAAAGCATTCGGGAAGACTCAATGGTGAATGATGATAAAGTCTCAAATTCAGAATCAGATAGCATGACAGATTCAGACACTCAAGATTCTGATGCTGAAGCTGATGACTCCTCTACTCAATTTGCTTTGATGGTAAACTCTTCTGCTTCATCAGAGTCAGAGCAGGTATACACTGATTGTTCATCTTCACATTCAGAGTGTTTTAATTGTGTTGATCTTAGAAGTAAGGTCCTTGCTTATCAGACACATAACAGTGCTTTGATGAACGATCTCGACTTATGCATTGAAGCTAACAAAATTTTAAAATCTAATGAAAAAGATTTTCAAGCTAAAATTGATCTTTTAAACAGACAATTGCATGAAGCCGAAATTGCAGTGCTGAATAAGCAAGATGCTATCACTTCTTATCTCAATACCATTAATGAGATTAAGAAAAAGTTAGCAATAGTCGAATGTGACTATGAGACTCTAGGCCAGAAGCTCAAGAGCTATGAAAGCTCATCGTATATCATTGAGCACATGATCAGTAGGGGTACTGATCAGGGGAAGGAAAAGGTTAATTATCAAAATTGTCCTCCACCAATCCTCAATGCCTTTGTCAATACTCCAAATGACAAAGATGTAAAGGATTTTCAAGTTACTACTCCGTTAGTAATAGATCCAGTTAGTCTGAGTACAAATCAGAGTTCATCACAGACTACGGGATCACTGGTGGATGGAGTAGTTGAAGATTGGGTCTCTGATTCTGAGGATGAATCAGATTATTCATCTAAGCACAGTACTCCTCAGAATCAAACTCCTGTTGTCGTGAAAGGTGACCCAATCTGCAATTCAAAGATTTACAAAGAATTGAGCTTTGTTAAAGCTTCACAAGAATGTGAAGCTAAGTGTGTTACCAAATCAGCTTTTGTTGGTAACAAAGGGACAAAGGGTTTGGGCTTTGATCTAGATAGTCAGAAAACAAATGCTTTTAAATCAAATAGAAAACCATTTTCTGATTTAAAACATTTTCATAAAAAAGGTGACAAAGTCTGTTTTGAATGTGGTGAGTCTGGGCACATTGTGAGATTTTGTCCTCATTTGATCAGGCCAAAAGTTGTTTCTTTCAAAAACTTAAAATCTGCTTTACCAAAACCGGTAAAATCTGTACCTAAGCCTGTTCAACTAAAGTCTAAACCACTAATTCATTTTAAGACTTCAGACAAGGGTAAAGGAAAACTGGAAACTTTAAATCTTTCTTCTTTATAGAATTGATTATAGATGAATGTTCCAAATGTGATTAAAGTTAACAAAACAAAATCATCATCCATTTATCTGAAAACCTCTTTTGATAAAAATGCAATTTGGAAAGTTAAATCATCTGAGGATTCTGTTCCACCAATTTCAGATAACTCTCTTCCTAAAGGGAAATGGATTGATGTTTGGATCCGAGACTCTATGGGTCAACCCAAGACTGTAAAGGCTTGGGTTCCCAAGGTAAACTAATTGTCTCTTTATTGTGCAGGTTGCCCCAAAAGCTGGAGTTAACAGCAATTGGATCGTTGATAGTGGGGATTCCAGACACATGACTGGTGATATTTCTCTGCTCACCAATGTGAATGCAGTTCGGGGTGGATATGTTGCGTTTGCCGGAGATAAAGGCGGTTTTATTACAGGAGAGGGAATTCTGACAAATGGACAAGTTTCATTTGATAATGTCATATATGTTAAACAGCTGGAAAACAACCTCCTGTCAGTCTCTCAGATTTGTGACAAAGAGTACAAGGTCTTATTTGATGAGTCAAAATGTTACATTCTCAAGCAAGGTGTTAAGATCCCTGAAGATTGGATTTTGATGTCTGCTCCAAGGAAGCAAGATTTGTACGTTCTCAATATGGCCACAGCTTCAACTACATCCTCCACAGCTTCATGTTTTATGACAAAGGCAACTGAAAAAGATTCAATTCTTTGGCATAAGAGGATGGGTCATTTGAGTTTACGCAAAATGAATCATTTGGTTCATAATAGTCTGGTTGAGGGAGTTAGCTTGAAGAATTTTAAGCTGTCTGATATCTGTGTATCCTGCAAGAAAGGGAAGCAAGCCAAGCAGTCTCATAAACTGAAAAAATTTCATTCAATCAATGTTCCTCTTGAGCTTCTCCACATGGACTTATTTGGTCCTGTGAATCGGAAGAGTATAGCTGGAGATCAATACTGTCTTGTCATCACTGATGAGTATTCCAGATACTCTTGGGTTTTCTTTTTGAAGGAGAAATCTGAGACGTTTGATTGCATTCAAGTTTTGGTTACCAAACTTGAATCACTTTATAAGCTCAAGATTCGTCAGTTTCGAACTGATAATGGAACGGAGTTCAAAAATCACAACATGGAGAATTTTTGTAATGCAAGAGGCATTGTGCAACAATTTAGTGCTCCATATGTTCCTCAAATGAATGGTGTTGCTGAACGCAAAAATAGGACATTGATTGAGGCTGCTAGAACCATGCTTGCTGATTCTTCTCTACCGGTTCAATTCTGGAACGAAGCTGTAGCTAATGCTTGTTATACATTGAACCGGGTACTTATTGTGAAGAGACATGGGAAGACTTGCTTTGAACTGCTCCATAACAAAAAGCCAAATCTTAAGTATCTAGAACCGTTTGGTGCTCCATGCACTATGCTTAAGAAACATGAGCAGGGCAAGTTCAATGAAAAGGTGGAAGAAGGGTACTTTCTTGGGTATAGCACTCCAAATAAACGAGTTTACAACATTTCAACTCATAATGTGGAGGAGTGGTACTATGTTGATGTTCAGAAATATTCTATGCCCCCACCTGGAAAAGGGCCAGATTGGATGTTTGATTATTCCAGTCTCTTTGATTCATTCAACATGCCCCCCATGTATTCAGATGAAGATGTTGCTGTTCAGATGTTGTATGATGCACAGAATGCACCTGATGAAACATTTCAACCTTCATCTGCATCCATTCCTACTACACAGATAAATGATGACAGCTCAGACACAGATGACAATCCTACAGCTGCTCCTGAACCAGCTGTTGATAACCTTGTACCCGGTCTTGAGGATTTGAATCTGAATAACTTAGATCCTGAGGTTGAGGTTCCCGCTCATCCTGTTGGAAGAATCAATCGTATTCATCCTCAAGATAACATTATTGGGAGTCCTTTGGATGGAGTGAAGACTCGAAGTCAGATTTCTTCAGGCGGTCTTGCTGACATTCTTGATTTTGCAGATGTAAGCTTTTGTGCTCATTCCTGCTTTATCTCTCAAGTTGAACCGCGTACTGTCACTGAAGCTCTCAAGGAAGAATCATGGGTTGATGCAATGCAAGAAGAACTTTTACAATTCAAAAAGTTAGGTGTCTGGAAATTGGTTGACAGACCTAAAGGTGCAAAAGTCATTGGCACTCGATGGGTTCTTCGTTTCAAGAAAGATGATCATGGGATCATAGTGCGAAACAAGGCACGTCTGGTGGTTCAAGGATTCAGACAGATAGAGGGGTTGGACTACAATGAGGTGTTTGCTCCAGTTGCTCGACTCGAAGCCATTCGTATCTTCTTGGCTTATGCATCCTTTAAAAAGTTCAAGGTCTATCAAATGGATGTTAAGAGTGCGTTCCTTCACGGTGTTATCAGTGAAACCGTATATGTCAGTCAACCTCCCGGGTTTGAGGATCCATTGCATCGTGACCAAGTCTACAAGCTAGACAAGGCCTTATATGGATTGCATCAAGCTCCGCGAGCGTGGTATGAGACACTTTCTACTCACCTTCTGAACAACGGGTTCAGAAGAGGTGTCATTGACTGCACATTATTCATCCGTGAGAAGGACAGTGGTTTACTCTTGGTGCAAGTGTATGTGGACGACATAATTTTTGGTTCCACAAATGATAGTCTGTGCAAGGAATTCGAGAAGGTTATGAAAGAAAAATTTGAAATGAGTTCGATGGGAGAGATGAAATTTTTCTTGGGTTTGCAGGTGGATCAGTCTGAGGCAGGGATTTTTATTCATCAAACCAAATACGTTGGTGACATTCTGAGCCGGTTCAGTATGTCTGATGCTAAGCCTGCTGGTACCCCACTGGCGGTTAATCACGGGATTACTCCAGATGAAAAGGGGGAGTTAATTGATGCCACTCTGTACCGAGGAATGATCGGATCTCTCATGTATCTTACTACTTCTCGGCCAGATATCATGTTCGCTACTTGCTTGTGTGCACGCTATCAATCAAAGCCAAGAGTATCTCACCTCATTGCTGTCAAAAGGATTATGCGTTATCTGAAGGGTACACCGGAACTTGGCTTATGGTACCCTAATGATGATAACTTTGAACTTACTGCATATAGTGATTCAGATTATGGCGGATGCAAGAGAGATTTCAAGTCAACATCTGCAGGATGTCAGTTCTTTGGAAACCGATTGGTCACCTGGCAGTGCAAGAAGCAGACGTCGGTGTCTACTTCAACCTGTGAAGCTGAATATATTGCTGCTGCTAGTTGCTGTTCTCAAATCATCTGGATTCAACAGCAACTCAGGGACTATGGGTTACACTTTTCTAACACTCCTATATATGTTGATAATACTGCTGCCATAGCTGTCACTAAAAATCCTGTTCAGCACTCCAAAACCAAACACATTGACATTAAATATCACTTCATACGTGATTGTTTTGAAAAGAAATTAATCGATGTAGTGAAAATTCACACCGATCACCAAAAAGCTGATCTTTTTACCAAAGCATTTGACAAACCCAGATTTTTATATCTGTTATCGGCTAATGGTGTTTTCCAAAAGGATGAAGTTCAATCCTCATCTGAGTCTAACAAATGATCATCACTTTTCATTAGATAGTCTTTGCTTTGTTTATTTTAATTCAGTATTTTACTTTTTCCTGTATAGTTTATTTTCATCATCAAAAACTCAAAAAGATTTTCTATTTTTAGGTTTTTAGGGGGAGATATTATGATATTTGAAAAACCAAAAACAATAGAAAATTTGAAAAACCAAAAACAATAGAAAAATTAAAAATTGAGATGGTCTTGCTTAATAAAGTAGTGCATTAATCTTATCATGTCATAGAAGCAGAAGTGAATGTATGAACTAAAATCACAAGAGAATTGTGATGGGATGTACTGATAGGCTGACTATACAAAATGAATAAACAACTTGTGATAACTTAGAAAGTTTGATATGTGGGATCCATTTTATTAAATCATTTGAGTGAGAAAAGGTTTTTGACTCAAATCAAGCATACACCTGTCATCATGGAATCAAATGAGGTTTCATTCAAAGAAAAACTAAAAACAAGCTGGTATTAAGCTTGAGGAAAATCAAAAACAAGCTGGTATTAAGCTTGATGAAAATCTAAAAACAAGCTGGTATTAAGCTTGAAGAAAACCTAATGCAAGCTGGTATTAAGCTTGAGAAATACTTAAAAAAATAAAGTTCGATTCCATACATGTGCCATATTGCTGGGACGGACCTAGCTGAAGCCATCCATTTGGATAGAACAAGAAAAATACAAAAAGATAATAAATGTTTGAATCTTATTGAATTCATGATGACTGGTTTTAAGATTTGCTGAAATGAGTTTTGAACTGATTTTGATCTTTATTGGTGAAATGAATTGGGGAACTCAATCAGAAAATATGAGTGATCATATAGTTTGTTTAGTAGTTATGTATTGTTCGGTTTATGTCTGGACAAATATATCAGTAATCGTATCATAATGAAATTGTGATTGAAGTAAAGCATTCACTGAAGATAATGTGATGTGATTAGAGATATGTGTTATTTTATTAATGGACCTCTCACAAAAACATGTGTTTATTTATTTTTAGTTATTGTTTGTACAGTTGTAGTAGTGGTTGTTTCAGAAAAATACAAAAAGATTTTCTATTTTCAATTTTATTTTAGATGATCATTTGTAGATTTGGATGTCTGTCATATCTGAATCCTGAACCAACCAGACATATCTTCATAATTTGTTAAAAGTTTGTTGCTCAAAATGTCAAATGTTAAAAAAGTTGAGTTTTGGAGGTTTTCATCTCTCATTCGTCCGAATGAGAGGTAAAGTTCATACATTCGGCCGAATGAACTCATTCTGCGTATGAGTCATTCGACCGAATCAATCATACAAAGTGTTCATCATTCGGCGAATGAAGTGTGTCGAATGTCTCATTCGACCTTTTCATTCGGCGAATGAGTGTCGTCGAATGTCTAAATCGCAACTCTCATTCGGCGAATGAGACTGAGTCTGAACCGACCTTTCGCCTAGCTCATTCGGCGAATGAGCTTGACTATATAATAGTCCTTCGGCCGAATGAAGGTCATTCGACCATTTTCTCTTTCGCTACATTAGAGTGCACCTCATTCGGCGATTCACACACATTATCAGTTCTATCGATTTTCTGTTACTCTTGTTAACCCTGCTTCTGACAACCAAGTTCTATTTCATCTCAGGTACTTGGAGATCGATTATCAAGCATTTTCAACCGTGAAATCATCAAAAACAGATAAAAATTTTTGGATTTAGGGTTTTCTGTTTCGCCGTGTAAATAGACCATCAAAATGAACTTGAAACTATCTAAGTCCAGTTTTAAATGTCTTAGTCGGTCGATTCTGAATGGGTGTATGCAAGTTTTATTGACTGATTTGATTTTTGGATGAACAAGGGTTTAAAATTCAAATTTCAGCCGAATGACGTCATTCGGCGAATGTCTCATTCGGCGAATGACTCTCATTCGAAGAATGACTTTCTTTCGTTGAAGCTCATTCGGCGAATGACTCACATTCGACGAATGTCTCATTCGATGACACTCATTCGAATGTCTCATTCGGCGAACGAATGCTATTTGCAACTCATTCGACGAATGACATTCGGCGAATGTGCTCATTCGCCAGAATTATCTGTCATTCGGCATATCAGATTGTTGAGATCTAAATTTCAGAAGTTCATCTGATTTCATCTTGTTGTTATATCTGACTTGTACTAACATGTCTATTTCTTTTGTTGTTCAGTATGGCAGGTTACAAATCAGTCCCTAAGCACAACATATGTGCTCATCTGGATTTGACCACACCGAACGCCAAGCACTACTCAGAGATTATTACTTTTCTGAGGCGTTCGAGGATCTTCACTGCTATATCGACTGTTCATGTGCCTTACCATTCGCATCAGCAGGATTTCTGGTCATCTGCTGACATAGACTGTGAGGCCGAGCCTACAGTTATCAGGGGAAAAGTTCAAGGGCATGACATTGTTGTTTCTGCTGAACACATCAGGAGAATATGTGGGTTTCAAGATTTTCCAGATCAGCCATCACTACTTGATCGCTTTTTAGTTCGTGGATGCTTTCTTAGGTGCAAGTATGAGGGTGACATTGGAGCGGGCATTCTCAACAAAGCATTCATGTCTCCACAATTCAAGTATCTAGCTCATGTCTTAGTTCATTGTCTCGGATCAAGGCGAGGAGGATTCGACGACATGCGTGAGACTATCCAGTGTGCTTTTGCTGCTCTTGTGCTTAACAAGCCGTTCAACTTCTCAGAGATGATCTTTATTCATATGAAGGAGAACGTGGTCTTAAAGGGGGACAAGAAGTTTCTCATGTACCCTCGGTTTCTGCAGCAAATCATTGACGCTCAAGTTCCAGATCTTCCCAAGATCAATGCTGATGTTATACGTTTAGAGCACATGAATGACACCACTCTTAACAGAGTCTTGTCATACAGAGGGAAGGAGAGGAAGCCAACCACCAGATCATTATTCGGTCATCTCTCTCGACCTGATTATCGAGCTCCTGCTGGTCGCAGATGGAGGCATGATGACTCCGATTCAGATGTGGAAGACATAGTTGTACCAGCTGGTGGAGATGACAGTGATGGAGGTGATGGTGGTGATGAGGCAGGTCCTAGTGGTGCAGGAGGTGGTGAGAGCACAGTGATTGTGAGCACTGCTTCTATGGTTTCTGTTAAGATGGGTGTGAGTTCTGGTGACATAACCACTGCTGCTACTATGAGCATGGTTGATGTGAGTGGAGCTGTTACCGGTGGTGATGCTGTTTTGTCTACAGCTCAGGAAGATGACATAGATATTGATTCATTGATGGATTTAGACTTCCTGGCCACTACTACCACTACTGTTACTACTTCTGTTGATGCTTCTGTTCCTCATATTTCTGAAGGTAGTGCTGAGTCAGAGGACTCTGGTGATGAGGGGGCTGTTGGAGATGGTGATGAAGAGAGCACCGACTCTGATGATGTTATGGAGGAAGGCTTTGAGAAGGTGATGGAAAGTGGCAAGATGGTTGTCAGGAAGAGGAAGAGAACTGAAGAAGAGATGGAGGATATTACTGATCCACTGTTTATACCAGAGTTTGATATCTCTCCTCCACCTCGGTCTTCTGCTTCTGCTTCGGTGGCTGTGACTGTTGCTGCCTCTCAGCCTACATCCTCTAGGGTTGGAAGGGGAAAGAGATCAAGGTTTTAATTCCAAAGGAGGTCAGAACTGACTTCAGCTGCTACAACTACTGTTACTTCTGTAGCAGCTGTGTCAGTTTCTTCACTGACGCGGTCAAGGGCTGTTCTTACACAGACCACTATTGCCCCTCTGACCACTCCTGTCATTCATGAGCCAGTATATGTTGCTGCTTCTTCTGGCCCGTCTACATCAAGAGCTGATGTGTACATACCTACTGTTTCAGTTGTGGATCAGCTTAGCACACTGAACAGTATGGTTCTCAGGTTGATGGAGAAGAACATGGAGCAAGAGTCTAAGATTGCTCAGCTCACCCAAAGGATAAACGATCAGGATGCCCTGTTGCTGCAGGCAGCTGATCAACGAGCTGATCTTAGAGCTCGTTCTGCTCAGCAAGAAGAGCAACTACTCAAGTACATAGATGAACATAACCAGTTGGCTCTGACAGCCTCTGGTTTCAGCGAGAGGATTCTCCTGTTGGAAGCTGAAAATGCTCGCCTTGCTGAACTTGTCGAGGGTTCCAAGGAGGGCACTCCCAGGATAGAAGGTGCTGAAAACCGTTCCGATGATTCAGACAAAGAAGTAGATGAAGACGAAGAAGAAGAGTCTGATGAGGAACAGGTTGACAATGAAGACTCAGAAAAAGACGATGAGTCTGATGATGATGATCATGATGATGAGGCCAAGGACGGATCTGGGAGTGGGTCTTCTGGTTCATCGAGTGCTGATGATGATGACGATGATGACCAGGCCCCTCCCTCATCAGAGATTCGATCCAAGAGAGCCAATGATAAGAAGAAAGCCTCTTCTCAACCTCCTCCTGCAAAGACAGATGAACCCACAGCGACCGAGGAAGTAGAAGCTGTGCCTTTGAGACGTCAGCTAGATGAGACGTTGACTATGATCTTGGACGCTCAGGGCATTATACAGCACTCGGTCAGCTATGACAAGGAGGAGGGAGAGATCATTCACTGCCTCTCCAAAGAACAAATTGCTGAGTTATTCAGGTTGAATCCTGATGACGTGGTTACTGATGACACCTCAGTTCCCATTTTTGAAGAGCCTGAACCAGAACCATTTGATGATGTTGATGAGGTGATTCTGGAAGATATTACAGACGAAGAGTACCCAAAGTACACATCGGCTGAAGACGAGCTGCCTACATTCACTGAACCATTTGATCAAGAAACAGAGGATCTTTTGGTTAGATATCTGGAAGAACAAGTTGAGGCAAGCAAGGCTGAAGCAGATGACAGAAAGAGAAGGAAAGAGGAATGGGCAGCGTATTGGGAAGTTTTGAAGAAGCAAAGCACCGAGAAGATGCCAGCTACGCACAAGAAGGTTTATAGGACTAAAGGCTACAAAGCTGGAGGTCAGATTCTTAGATGGGCATACTTCCATGATCTTGGTTGCTACGCTGTGAAGAGAGAGAAAGGGATCGACTACTTCAAACACCCACATGATTTCAAGACGTTGCCTGGATTCGAAGTAAATCAGTTAGCACGTCTGAACATGCTACACAGTGACGACTCTGGGATGTCTGCTTGGTTTTCTCGACAGATCAAGTATGAATACCGGAAGAGATGGGTGAACTTTCAACCACAACAGCCAGAACGATATTACTTACCTGAGATTGATGGTGATACTCGCAAGCACAAAGTGATCCTGAAGTGGCTTCCCCCTAGAGTTTTGAAGAAGATTCCCTTGCGGAAGATGCGACAAGACTTTATGGATGGCTTCCGATGGTGGTACTATGATGGGAGAACTGGTGAGGCTGTGATAGTTCTGTGCAAAGACAAAAAGTGGGAGACTGTTAGGATTTTTGATCCTATGTGGTTGACTAACTTGTCCCACAAAGATGTTATAGCACTGTATCGTCACCAGATTTTCTTCGACGTACAGGATATGGAACAAGCACTTCAGTTTATGAGAGTGATCCGAATCTGCATATGATTAAAGGTTCATGCTGGAGCTGATTGGAAAGCGATCTCGGCTAAGTATTTGAAGAAAGACACTTCCAAGAGTTGAACTAGGTCCAAGGGGGAGTTTGTTGATACATGTAATGTCCCTAGTTCAGTTTTGTAAACTCTAATCATGTAATGTTGAAAGTATTAATGGAAGTTGTCTTTCTATATTGATCTTAATGTTTAATATTGATTATATGATTGTGTTATTGGTTGATTTGATTTATTATATATTTGAGTATGAGTATGGTTCATTCGGCCGAATGACTCTATCGAATGAAGTCATTCGCCGAATGAAACCAGAGTATGTCTAGTCAGCGAATGAGTCATTCGCCGAATGACTCATTCGACTGAATTATCATTCGACAGATGCCATTCGCCGAATGAGTTGCTTCGGCCTCTCATTCGGCCGAATGTCGACTGCCTATATATACAAGTTCAAATCATTTCAACCTTAACTTTCCAGAGCCCTCCTTCTTCCCTGAGACTCAAGTGTCAAAACCCTAGGAGATTTGAGCGGCTAGTGATCGTCCAAGTTCGATTCTCAACCCGTGGTGTTCGATCGTTGCTTCCAAGTTGTTCCTACAACCTCGGATCACCACGGTTCCTGTTGATTTCGATTGGAAAACCCTGGAATAGGATTCCGCACTATTCCAGAGGCTGTCGAGTAGTTTTACATTGGAATCGGATTGTTTCCGAGCTCCAAATCGGTCCAACAACATACTCTTCAGTAAGAGTAGCACCAAGTTGGATTGCTGCCTCCAGAGTAGTGGGGTTATTCCCCATAACAGTTCCTCTGACAACTAAAGGCAAACCTTCAATGTATTTCTCTATCCTGCGGGATAGAGGAGTAACCAGATGTGGCACCAATATGCACAACTCATGAAAACGAGTTGTATATTTGGCGTTTTCTCCACTGTCTTGCACCAGATTCCACATCTCCACCTCAAGTTTCTTCAGCTCGTGTCGTGGACAAAACTTTTCCACAAGCAGATTCTTGAAACCGGCCCACGGTAAAGCTAAGGCGACTTCCCGTCCTCTGGTGTTCTTCTCAGAATTCCACCAGGTGAGTGCGCCTTTGTGAAAAGCGCTTAAGGCCATCTTGACCTTCAGATTCTCAGGACATCCAGTGAAGTCGAGAATATCTTCAATGCTTTCCAGCCATTGCAGTAGACCGGTAGCTCCCTCCGTACCAGAGTACTTAGGAGGCTTAGCATCGTTGAACTGCTTGAAAGTGAAGTTAGCAGTTCCAGCGTTAGTGGCATTTGAGTTATGTGCTGAATCACTGGTACTCCCCCGAAGATTCTGGGTGATATCAGTGACCACGCCCGGAATGACATCTCTCATGTGTATAGCGATGGCTCGGGCAATCTTGTTGATCTCATCATCATTACCACTTGTTGAACCCCCAGCATTAGGGTCACGTCTGGGAGGCATTCTACGAATAGAAGCCACAAGTGGGTCAGTAATGAGGAAGGATACAATTGAATTTGCATGATAAAGTTAGTAATATATCCATACTACTAATATTATCATTCAATTGCAATATGATCCAGTACACGTATAAGTTATCAACTTATTTGCATACTTATCATGTGAGTATATGCGATGTCTCATGATCTCTATTCACCAAATCTACACACTGACACTTTCCCGATATACCGAAGATAGCTTATATATAGGCATACGAAAGGGTCAAGCAACTGCCAGCCCAGACGCCATCCCACCACCGCCTCGATATACCACGATCATGTCCTTGCTAGCATTTGGCAATATGTTTGTACTAATTTGCAAAGGTGTCCCATTGATTAAGAATCCCATGATTTTTGATCAACTTGAACTATGATTGAATCCATGATTGAACTATGATTATGTTACGTGTGCGCCTACTAACCATTGTTAACATGTAGAACTAAATCATATGTGTGCTCTACATTTTTCTTGTTAACTATGTTAGTAAGTACTAATGATGTAATCACTTAAGAATTTCACTTAAGGTTTACAATAAAAGAATGTTCACAACTTGATTGATTCACCATAATGTTTGGTTCCTCCAAGTTTGAATTGCACTATGATTTGATTCACCAATGATTGTATCTCCAATGTTTGTATCCCATGTGTTTGACTAATGTTCAACGTTCCCAGTTGCTCCCGAATCCTCACTCCAAATACGAACGCCGGATTCCCCTAACATACTGAAATAAGCTTATATATAGGGTAAGCTCTCACCGACCCACCACTTACCTCAGCACGTCAGCGTTAATCCGTCGTTTATATTTGGGGCTAAGATTCCAACTGTTGATTGATTATGATTGTTTCATGATTGCCTCTTGTTCTGTGATTATGATTATGATTTTGTAAACCATGGTTCTTAATTTACTAGAAATTAAAACCTTAGGTTTTAGCATGTGTGTCCTAGGTTAATTAACCTAAGTTCTCAATACCTACAGTATCGAGTATAATGATCTCCTGTGAGAACTTCAACTAAAGAATACTGTTACACAGATTCTAAGTTATAAAGTTCCTATGATAATGAACACCTGATAATGATAACATGACAAGGATTTCAAATCAAGATTCTAAATTAATAGATCTTGACCTTTGAATTCCTATGATGAATATGACAAGGATTTCAAATCAAGATTCTAAATTAATAGATCTTGACCTTTGAATTCCTATGATGAATATGACAAGGATTTTAGATCAAAGATCCTAAGAATACAGATCTTTGCTTCTAAATTCCTATAATGAACTCTGTGTGAGAATTTCAGATCAAGGATACTAAGAATACAGATCCTTGCCTCTGAAATTCTTAAATGCATATGTGTGAGAAATTTAATTCGGTTTCTAAAATTACAGAATTCCGACTTAAATTCCTTGACTCGATATCTAATCTTAGAAAAATTTCCCTAAGATCTTTCAAGCTTAATGTAGACTAAATGCTCACTTAAGTTACTTTCCTAAGTATCCTCAAGCCTGTAGCACTTAGTCCTATTGGGTAGCTTAGGTTATAGTCTAGCACTAGTACAAAAACTGGCTTTGGTCACACCAAAAAAGTGTGACGATATACATATAGTCACACATGGTTTTTTAAGGTAGGTGTGACCAAAGGTCGAGTGACCATAGGGTACATACGGTCACATTAGAAAGTTAGTGGCCGTATCTATTTTAAAGTGTGGCCAAAAGGGTTAATAAGTGTGACCGTATGTTTTTTAAAGTAAGTAAATGTGTATTATGTGTGACTGTTGCCGTCCTTTGGTCACACGAATATATAATATGTGTGGCCGTTGAGATGATTTAGTCACCCAACAAATATTTTTTTTTTTGTGATTTAGTCACACATAATTATTAAAAGTGTGGCCAAAAGGGTCAATAAGTGTGACCGTATGTTTTTTAAAGTAAGTAATGTTTATTATGTGTGACTGTTGACGTCCTTTGGTCACACGAATATATAATATGTGTGGCCGTTGCTATGATTTAGTCATACAACAAATATTTTTTTTTGTGATTTAGTCACACATAATTATTAAAAGTGTGGCCAAAAGAGTTAATAAGTGTGACCGTATGTTTTTTAAAGTAAGTAATGTGTATTATGTGTGACTGTTGCCCGTTCTTTGGTCACACGAATATATAATATGTGTGGCCGTTGCGATGACTTAGTCACACAACAAATTTTTTTTTGGTGATTTAGTCACACATAATTATTAAAAGTGTGGCCAAAAGGGTTAATAAGTGTGACCGTAGGCAACTATATGTGTAATATGTGTGACTGTTGCCCGTCCTTTGGTCACACGAATATATAATATGTGTGGCCGTTGCGATGATTTAGTCTCACAACAAATATTTTATTTGGTGATTTAGTCACACATAATTATTAAAAGTGTGGCCAAAAGGGTTAATAAGTGTGACCGTATGTTTTTTAAAGAAAGTAATGTTTATTATGTGTGACTGTTGCCGTCCTTTTGTCACACGAATATATAATATGTGTGGCCGTTGCTATGATTTAGTCATACAACAAATATTTTTTTTGATGATTTAGTCACACATAATTATTAAAAGTGTGGCCAAAAGAGTTAATAAGTGTGACTGTATGTTTTTTAAAGTAAGTAATGTGTATTATGTGTGACTGTTGCCCGTTCTTTGGTCACACGAATATATAATATGTGTGGCCGTTGCGATGACTTAGTCACACAACAAATATTTTTTTTTGTGATTAAGTCACACATAATTATTAAAAGTATGGCCAAAGGGTTAATAAGTGTGACCGTATGTTTTTAAGGCAAGTATATGTGTATTATGTGTGACTGTTGCCCGTCCTTTGGTCACACGAATATATAATATGTGTGGCCGTTGCGATGATTTGGTCACACAACAAATATTTTATTTGGTGATTTAGTCACACATAATTATTAAAAGTGTGGCCAAAAGGGTTAATAAGTGTGACCGTATGTTTTTTAAAGTAAGTAAATGTGTATTATGTGTGACTGTTGTCGTCCTTTGGTTACACGAATATATAATATGTAAGGCCGTTGCGATGATTTAGTCACACAACAGATATTTTTTTTTGGTGATTTAGTCACACATAATTATTAAAAGTGTGGCCAAAAGGGTTAATAAGTGTGACCGTATGTTTTTAAAGTAAGTAAATGTGTATTATGTGGGACTGTTGCCCGTCCTTTGGTCACACGAATATATAATATGTGTGGCCGTTGCGATGATTTAGTCACACAACGATTTTGTTAAATGTGTAACCATATTATGTGAGCGGATCTTTTATTCACATTTAAAAAATAAATAATTTGTGTAACAATATATATAAAGAAAGTAGTAAATAGAAAAATGGAATATAAATAAATGAAGGAAATATAAAAGTAAATATTGTCATAAAAAATGTTAAAATAACAATTATGCTTGAAAGTTGAACCTTACAATTAAAAATCACTAATATAAAGAATTTTGAGTCTTTAACTTTGTTTTCGCTTGCTTTAGCATGTAATCACGAGAGACAAACTTGCGCTTCTTTTGTAATTTAGGTGAAGTTTTGTTCTCAACGACATTTGTTATGGAAGTTGGTGGTGTAACCTGTATGAAACGAAAGTCAAATGTATCAAACATTGAATTCAATATGAATATATTTATAAAACACATTTATTTACCTTTTCATGAAAAATCACTTGATTCTTTGGCCAAGCAACAAAAGTACCTAATGCATCCTTAACTGTTTTGAAAGGATTAATTTGTGCGTCCGGTATGCATGTTGCATCCACTAACGATTCGTCAATTGACACTTTATAACAATCATTTGGGAGTCGGTTTCCATGAAGCATTTGTTTTCCATCGGACTTGTACACGGTACCCTTTGCAATAATAGTTGATCTCTTTATGTGCCACAGGCTACACTTATATTCCTAAAACATATTGATTTTTGCATATATGCATAAGAATTTAATTAAAGTAAAGAAAATAAGAACATGTTGTAATACATACTTGTGGTGTCAATGGTAGTGATTCAGGACGGTTATGAGATCCAACAGAGTTATGAATTTCCTATATATAAATAAAACACTGTAAATAAGTCATGTGTGTAAAATATAAAAATTCACAGGAATAACATAAAATTCAATGTAATTCAAATGTAAAAGAATTTGAGTAGTTTGCGGCTAAGTCATATACTGTTGTGTCCATTTCATTTTCTGAAGGTGCAACGCCATTAGACTTCTGATTGCTCGCATCCTTCTTACATCCAACCTCATTTAACGGTGATCTGCCCTCCTGATCAGTACTGCTATTTTTAGGATTAACGTCCACCTGCAATATAAATTAAGAAATGCATTTGTTAGCAAATAGCAAATGAAAATGTTGGCAAAGTTACAATAAATGTATTACATTTGATGCTGTCACTTGAGTTGACAATAAAGGTAATTTCACCCCTTGTGCTGCCAATTGACTCATCAGTTGAGTAATCATTCCCTTTGTTTGTGCCACCTTGTTTGACAAATTCATTATTACGGCTTCTTTCTCCTGACGCTCGCGTCTCTCATTATCAAGTTGACTTTGAAGTAATGCAAGCCTTTCATCAGATGCTTGTTTTTTTTGAGGAAGGTTAAAATACTTTTTGTATGTCACTCCACTTCCTACTCCTCTTGCATAAACTCCCTTTTCCTTACCAAAAACAACTGTCATGGCATCAGTGCCCTGATCAACCATCAAGGTTCCTTCATTAATCTTTTCATCAGTTTCTTTCTACACACAAAATATGGGAAATGAGTTTATATACGAACACAAACATAAAGTAATAATATTTACAGTCAAACTTACAAGTTTGTCTACAGCTAATCTGGTTTCATCATTTAGAAAATCACCGGCTTTGTTTTGCCTTCCTTTCAACCACATTAAAGCACGCGGGGGTTCTTCATCTGCCTCAATTTCTTTATTTTTGATCTGTTAAACATAAAAACTGTACATTTAAGCAGTCATAGGTTAATCAGATAGGCATGGAAAATAAGTAAAATGATCTTATTACTAAATATGAATCAAAATACTGAAACGGTCAGATCACAGCACCGACTTGTTGGACCTGTTGTCCAACTGCAGCAGCTATTGTTTCCTTATTTTTATCGCAGCAACAAATAACCCAACCCATTATTACCTATGCTGTCTAGTCGCAGACCCGTAAGAATGATGATATAACTTTAGTTGCTTCTATTAGAAAATATGAATTTGACTCTAAGGCTGAATTACTTTGATTTGGACAGTTATGGACACCCCTATAACAAACATTATGCAGTCTTACCATTTTCTCTTTCACGTGTACGTATCCACCTCGTCCCATTGTATGATGATAAAGACACTTGGAACGCGCCATTTTTGTTGCAACCGACTTCCCCTTACAACACAAAAGCATAAGGCATTTAGATGCAAATAGATAATTATGAAAGATATATGGATTCAAATAAAAAAGACTAATTATAACCTGGTATTCTTCGGTGCTCGTATGATTTACAAAAGCGACCCATTCTGATTCTTTGACAATTGCACTATACTTTTTCGGGACTTCATTTAGTTTTGAAGGTGTGTTTTGGTTGGGCAATATGTATGTTTGTCTCAATTTCCTTCTGAAATTCCTTAGTAGTTCACCAAGACGATGCATTACTAGCTTTCTGACTGTCTCGTCAACATCAAAATATCGCTGCAAAAAGTAACATAATGTTGTAGCAAAACAGCTCTAAAAAACTGAACAAAAACTGCAGCAAAACAGCTCTAAAAAACAGCACAAAAACAGCTCATAAAACTGCACAAAAACAGCTCAAAACAGCTCAAAAACTGCACAAAAACAACAACAAAATCACACATAACATACAAGACAATCAAGAATCACAATATGTATATAACATGCTGTCAAAAACTGCACAAAAACTACACAAAAACTGCAGCAATTTGCTATCAAAAACACCTCAAAAACTGCACAAAAACTACACAAATAGCAGTCAATTTAACATAGAATTTCAGTAAATAAATTGTACCTTGATTTCTTCCCATAGTTTATCTTTTGATTCTGAACCCACCTTCTTCCATGATAGAATCTTCAAACCTACATGCTCACGAACCAGGTCTCCTAAAAAACTAGAAAACAACGCTCTGTTTGGCCCTGTTATCCTATGTAACGCATCGAAGGTTACTCTCAGTTTTATTCCACCAGGTTTCCCATAACAAATGCGAAACTTCGATAACCTAGTTATGCCCCTCTTAACTAGGTTCCTGTCTGAATTCTGATTACCATCCAACTCATCGTCACTATAACCCTCTGATTCATATTCAATAAGATCATTATTAAAATCATCAGCAACCAAAGGATGTTGAATAGCGACTTCAGTTTCCATGATGCATAACAAGTAAATGCCGCACGAAAGACGAACCTATACAAATCAAGAATACTTCAAGCGATGCTACCTTTTGGAAGAGAAGGCTCTGATGCAAAAGTTTAAGGAATGAAAAATTTGGGGAAGTGAATGAGACATTTGGAGGGATCGAGTAGATTTTTCAAGGAAAACAAAAATTCAAAGAATGGATCTGTTCATCAATATATAATAATTTCAATCTATACAAGACTTAAATGAGTTTTTGTACACTTACTTACTTACAAAGGGGATTTTCTAGTAGCTGCTTATTGTTGGTTCCAACATCAAGCATAATAGAATGGATCTGCAATGTACACAAAGAGTGGGAAATTATAGTCAGTCTTAATAACAAAAAGTCAGATTTGAGCAAGTATTATGACACAAATTTATGATGAAGTTCTGAAATTAAAAAAAAAACTTTTTGAGGATTAATTATAGCAGCAACTACATACATATCAAGTTTCCCAATAGGTAATGCCATTCCTTGAACTCCAAGATCACCTAGACAAAAATTTATAATAATGTTATTGGGGCAATCATATTTAATGAAATAGCTATTTACTAATTAAAAAAACAAAAACAGGTAGAAGAGAAAAAGGTGTTTTCAACCATATATTCAAATCATCGTTCATATGTACTAGATCGAGTGACCATTTTTACCCATGTTAAGGGAAATAATTGTAATATAATGGGTTGAAATAGTTAAGATCGTAATATTGAATGAGTTGATATGGATAATACTTAAATACAATGCGGGTCAAGACGAGTAACCAAAAAACTATGTAAATGCAATGGATTCAAACATTTAAAAATGATCAATAACATATTTGATAAGAAAATCACTAAAAATTATCCAAATAGACTATTTGTTTACTTATAACACATTTAAAGTTAAATTAAATTGATGTTTTTTTAAGAACAATCCATTTAGACCCGAACTGATTTTGCTTAAAACCCGTTCTAAGTTATGACCCGCACCCATCCTGACTCGAATCCGTTTTGGCCCGTTACCCAACCCGCCCATTTTGCCAGGCATAATATGCACCGATAGGCTATTTGTTTGCAAACAGTCCCAAAAATCAAACACAACAACTTATCTCAAAGATTGACATTTTCTTGAATTAATGAAACTTAACTCTTGCAAAACAAAATCCCTAAGACTCATGTTTATGATGAAGAGAACTTGCAATGAAAGACTTCTAAACCATGTATGCTTACCGACTACAATATATATCAAGGATCAACTTTAACACTTCCAATAAGCAGATTATCATTAAAAATATCAAATTAACTTATCAACATGTTCAATCTTCAATCAAGCCCTTCGTGTGACTATTTGAGATACAGACGAAAACGTTGTTGCTGCTTGTTGCTGCTTGTTTCTCTTCAATCAAGCCCTTCGTGTGACTAAAATTGCCTCTTTGAAATTGCCTCTTTAATGGCTAACACATTGAATTCGTGAGATGAGCACTTTTTCTTAGAGATTATTTGAGATACAGAAAGGATTGAGAGGGAAATTTTAGGGTTAAAAGTGAGATTGAGAGGGAAATTGAAAGTTAATGAATTTTAGTATAGATGGGAATTTTAATAAATAAAATTTTAGTTGGAATTCTTTTAATAAAATGATAAAATTTTAGTGAAAATATAAGATTGATTTAGTGACATAAAATTAATAAATAATTAGAGAATTTTAAGAAATCATATTTTGCTGTAGTGTTTTGTGTATCTGGTTAATGATTGAGATGAAAAAATTTTGAGAAAATGGTAGAAATATAGGAGGAATTTTTAATGAATTGTTTAGTGAATTTTAAGATGGAATATTGATGATGAAAAATATAAATTTGATTTAGTGGCATAAATTAAAAGCCATTAAAATGTATGTTGATTATGTGTGGCACACTTAAAGTGCCACTAAAAATATAATTTAAAGGCATAAATCAAGTTTTGAAGTAATATGCTCTACTTGAATAAACCTAGTGCAGGTGTAGAAGATTTAATAGAAGCAATCGTTTGAAGATCAATAGTTTCCACCTCTCTTTGCTCTGAATTTTAGTTCGAAGATGATGAAAAGCTGTCAGGGAACTCTATCAGATTTCAGGTAATGGTTTCTATTTTCTTCATCACTAATCGATAGGGAACTCATATCGTCTCAAACTCTCTACTTGCAGTTACTTAATCGTTATTTTCGTAGAAATACGTGATTAGAAATATGAACTAATTATTGCAAACAGGTTCAATTGAGTGAACTTCTTGTCCTTTCCTTCATCCTTTTAGGTTGTCTCAGTTTGAATCACACTACAACCTCAAAGGTATTTTATCAATTTTTTTTATTATAGATTATTGGACATGTTATTGTTTTCTATTTGAATCATATTTTTTGGACCGTGAATTTCATTTGTTTCTTTGAGGTCGAACAGCGAATGGGTCTGGAAGGACTCATAAAGTGCTCTGATTGAGTAATATGTTGATCATTTGCTCCATATGGGCTATTTTATGTCTGTATTTCGCTATTTTATGGCATTTTATTTGTAGTGAGTCCTTGGTGTTAGTTTTGTGATTAAAACGTTTAATACTCGAGTAAATTAGGGGACTAAGCAGCAGTAGCGTGTTCCCCAGCCCCACTTTTCCTGCTGTTCGTGGATTTCAACACCCAAACAATTCTCATTTGCTTGTGTATTGGTTTCTCACGCATCACACTACAAAGATTAGGTATAAACATGATTGTTATTTATTTATATTTCTTTTTCCCTCCATTCGATCCAAAAAGTCGAAACCCTGACTGGACCCGTTTTTTCCGGATTTTCTGATTTTTCTAGATTTTTTTTCACTACATTTTTTTTTCTAAATTGCAGTGAAATTATACCCTAAACAATCCATTATTATTAAACATGGACAAGTCTTGGATGGGAACAAATAGGATCAAGAAACCTTATATAGATGGAGTAGCAGCATTTATTGATTATGCAGTACACAACTTGCTGAAGACGAGTAACATCGACCCACGAGGTAATAAACAACATCTTACAATGCCATGTCCTTGTACCAATTGTTTAAATCACATAGATCATACGGTGGAGGAAGTGCATCTCCATTTATTCAGTAATGGCATTGATCTAAACTACACAAACTGGATTAAACATGGAGAAAACTATGAGCCATCAATAAGTGCCCCAACACCTGTTAATGCTACTCCAACGTCTGTTAACAATGTGGATTTTGCTTCAAAAATTCCAACAGATGGCCCAGATACAGTAGAAATGGTGAATTCTACAAAAGATAATTTTGATGAGGATGACCATGTCAAGTTTCAACAACTATTATTAGACGCAGAGAAGCCACTTTACAAAGGATGTCCTGACTTCACAAAGTTGTCCGCAATAGTTAAACTACTCAACTTGAAGGGTAAGTACGGATGTTCTGATAAGTTTTTTAATGAATTACTAGCATTGTTAAAAAAGATGCTACCTGATGGTAATGAATTGGTGGAAAACACTTATGAGGCCAAAAAGATTATGAAATTGATGGGATCAGGAAACAAAAAGATACATGTATGTATCAACAACTGCCAACTTTACTGGAAGGAGGACAAGGAATTGACCGTGTGTCGAACTTGTGGTACAACAAGATGGAAGGTGGATAACAAGACAAATAAAGTGTACGAAAACATTCCAGCAAAGGTAATGTGGTACTTTCCAGTTATACCAAGACTGCAACGACTCTTTAAGATACACAGTATATCAGACGATTTAAGATGGCACGCGACAAGAAGGAAAACAGATGGTGTTTTACGTCACCCTGCAGATTCAGAGGCATGGCGTACCATTGATGAAAAATACCCAGATTTTGCTAAAGATCCAAGAAATCTACGGCTAGGAATATCGGCAGACGGGGTTGACGTAAATAGAGGAAATAGGCATCACAGTGTATGGCCAGTTTTAACAGTCATATACAACCTTCCTCCATGGTTGTGTATGAAAAGAAAGTTTATCATGCTTTCGGTATTAATATCGGGATACCCGGGAAATGATATCGATGTTTTTTTAGAACCATTGGTTGATGATCTGAAACGGTTATTCGATGAAGGGCTTGATACATACGATGCTTCAACAAAAGATAACTTTGATCTACGTGCCGTTGTGTTGTGGACAATAAATGATTACCCTGCACTTGGTACATTATGTGGCTGCCCATGCAGTGGATTCAAAGGTTGTGTGGTATGTGGGAAAGATACAAACTGTGTTAGACTTTCTGCCTCATCCAAGCAGAGTTATATTGGTCACAGACGATATCTACCATATAATCATCCGTTCATAAAGCAAAAGAAGGCGTTTAATTGACAACAAGAATTTCGCCTATCTCCAAATCCAATGACCGAGGAACAAATATACAACGAGGTACAACATATTGAAAATAAGTGGGGAAAAGGAAAACGAACAACCAATAATGCATCAGAAGATACGAGAGGCAGAGGTGGGAAGATCAAGAAGAAGAAAAGAAAAACAACAGAAGAAGTGGGTAGTTCAAGCAAAGTAAATGAAGAAAACGATGCGTATTGGAAGAAATTCAACATTTGGTATCGAAAGCTTAGCTATTGGAGGCATAATTCTGTTCAACATTGTATTGATTTCATGCATATAGAAAAGAATGTTGCTGAGAGTCTAGTCGGAACTTTGCTAAATGTTCCTGGAAAGACGAAAGATGGAGTGAATGCTCGATTGGATCTGGCAGAGATGGGGGTAAAACCAGAGTTGTTTGCTAGACAAGAAGAAGACAAAACAACATTACCTCCAGCAGGTTACATATTAACGAATTCTGAAAAAGACATCTTTTGTGAAACGTTATACAACATCAGGGTACCACAAGGCTATTGTTCAAACTTCTCTAGTTTGGTCAGCCTAAAGGATAGGAAAGTTATCGGACTTAAATCGCATGACTATCACATGCTAATGCAAGAGTTTTTACCCATTGCAATACGTTCAATCATGCACCAACCCACACGATATGTTATTATCAGGTTTTGCTTTTTCTTTAAATCGATATGTAGCAAAGAAATCATATTAGAAGAGCTAGATAAGATGCAAGAAGAACTTTGTGTTACACTGTGCCTACTCGAAAAGTTCTTTCCTCCGTCATTTTTTGATATTATGGTACATTTGACTGTGCACATAACTAGGGAGGTAAAGTTATGTGGTCCCGTATGCTTTCGGTGGATGGATCCCTTCGAAAGATGTATGAAGGTTATTAAAGGACATGTGTGAAATAGAAATAGACCTGAGGGATGCATTGCTGAGGAGACTATTGCAGAAGAAACAATAGAGTTTTTCAGCGAATATCATAAATCCATGAAAACTATTGGTATCCCACATGATAGACATGATACTGATGAAAATGAGGAAGGAAAGCCACTGTCAGCCGGCAAACCAAGTGAAGTTTCTGCAGAACTCTTTCACAAAGCACATTTGTATGTAATACAGAATACAGATGAAATTGTACCGTATATCGAGTAAGTATAACTAACACATGTCTCTTTCGTTACTTAAATTGTTCTATCAAATATAATAACCAAAGACATGTTTCAGGTGACACAAGCAGGTTTTACAATCAGAAAACCCGGGTAAAAAATAGCTTTGCTAGAGAATGACCACAATATATCTTTTGCTATGTGGTTACGCGAAGAGGTATTTAATCGTATGTTATTTATTGAATTATGTATATGTTATAAAAAGTTGGTACCACAACCTTGCAAATAATAAGTCTATATATGTTAATTCTCAACACTTTCAACATCATTTTTCAATCTGATCAGTACTATAGTGTAGCTTAATTTACACTTATTGCTTACTGCATATATTTGATAAACACCAACATTAAAAGTATCCCAATATATAGTTTGTTTCTTGTTACTTTTATTTGAAGCTGATCATGTGTACATGTAATCAAATTAAGGTTGAGAGAGAGTTAGAGATCTCCAAAGAAAGTGTATCAGAAACCGTAAGGTGGATTTCATATGGACCATGCGCCACCGTAGTGAAATACGATGCATATAACATCAATGGCTATACATTTCATACAAAAAGTCATGATGGCAGAGTTTACCAAAACAGTGGGGTCAGTGTTGAGGCAATAGATCTGCACATATCCAAGGAAGTTGCAACCACAAGACAGAGATTTTATTATGGGGTTTTACAAGAGATATGGGTACTAGATTACCGTTTCAGGCGAATTGCTCTTTTCAAATGTGATTGGGTTAATCATAGAGCTGGTGCGGTCAAACGGGATACTACTCTTGGTAATATATTGGTCGACCTGAATAATTTAGGCCACAAGAGTGATCCATTCATATTAGCCGCACAAGCACAACAAGTGTTTTATGTGAAAGACCAGCTAAATAAAAATTTGTCTATTCTTTTTAAGACACCTACCAAGAATTACAGAGATGCATATGACGAGGTGGACGAGGAATTTAGTACCGTGATCCATCCACACAATGATAACATATTGCCGCGTGTGGATCGACGTGACTTGGGCAATGAATCACGAAATGATTACTATCGCACCGACTGTGGAGGTATTGTTATACGGAAATCTAAATGAGCCATATCATGCTTAGGTTGTCGCAGTACTCTAAGATTCATTGTATTTTCTGGTTACTTGATATTGATGCTGAAATTGGAACAATTGTATCGAACGATAATTTGAATCTATGCATGACTTTAATATTTTATAATACATTTCCGTTTAATGTGTTCATGACATTCATTGTTTTGATTCATATATGTATAACTATTTTTTAGAAAAACTTTGATTTATAAATTAGTGTTTTTGCTAAGATGACATTTTTTACATACGTGACTAACTGATGTGTCTTTCTATGTGACAAAAATATAATTTTTTTAAAATATGTATAAATATTTTTTAGAAAAAACTTTGATTTATAAATTAAAAATAAATACATATTTTTTATAAAAATAACAATACATATTTTCTTTTAATTTATATTTTTGTCACACAAAATACACATTTACTTACTTTAAAAAACATACGGTCACACTTGTTCACCCTTTTGGCCACGCTTTTATTAATTATATGTGACTAAATCACCAAAAATAATAATTGTTGTGTGACTACATCAACGCAACGGCCACACATATTATATATTCGTGTGACCAAAGGACGGACAACAGTCACACACAATACATATTTACTTACTTTAAAAAACATACGGTCACACTTATTAACCCTTTTGGCCACACTTTTATTAATTATATGTGACTAAATCACCAAAAATAATATTTGTTGTGTGACTAAATCATCTCAACGGCCACACATATTATATATTCATGTGACCAAAGGACGGGCAACAGTCACACATAATACACATTTAATTACTTTAAAAAACATACGGTCACACTTATTAACCCTTTTGGCCACACTTTTATTAATTATGTGTGACTAAATCAACAAAAATAATATTTGTTGTGTGACTAAAACATCATTTAGTTACACATTTGTGATATTGTGTGGCTATTATAAATCAATATAGTCACATGATCGTACTAGAAATAAATGTGACTATAGGTATTAGCTTTGGCTACACTGAAATCATGTGTGACAAACTCGATTCTATGATTTAGTCACATAAACGACTACTTGGTGTGACCGTATCAAATCTCATAAATTAGTCTAAAAAATAGTCACACGAATATTTCATGAAGTGACTGTTACTAGCATATTGGTCACATATAATCTCCTAAAATGTGGCCATATACATCATTTAGTTACACATTTGTGATATTGTGTGGCTATTATAAATCAATATAGTCACATGATCGTACTAGAAATAAATGTGACTATAGGTTTAGTCAATCATAATATGTTATGTGACCATATGTACTGGACTTTGGCTACACTGAAATCATGTGTGACAAACTAGACTCTATGATTTAGTCACATAAACGATTACTTCGTGTGACCATATATGTCATTTGGTCACACTGTTCAAGTGTGTGACGTATATTTGTCACGTTTTTTATGTATAGTGTGACTAATGCTTCAAACTTACTCTTCATTCGTCACACGTTCGAATTTATGTGTGACTAAAAACTCATTCAAAAAAATATATTTTACCTTTAGTCACATAAATGTTTGAAGGTGTGACAATACATTCCCAATTGGTCACAGTATTGATACCTTTAGTCACATAAATATTCGAAAGTGTGACCGTTTAATTCTGGCTATGTGTGACCAAAGCCAGTTTTTGTACTAGTGTAGGTCATTAAACATTGGGTTTTTCCTAGTTCTCTACAACCTTGGCTCTGATACCAACCTGTCACACCCCTGCGCCGCGTGCAGAATCCACGGCGCGGTGACGTATGAACAGTTGAATCATGCACAAGTATTGAATAAGAACAACCACAATGGATTTACTAAGTTTCACATGTTTAGACAGTTGTTTAGTTACAGAAAATCTATCTATCAAAAGAAAGACAACTACAGACCCCAAAATATAGTTTACAAAATAAGACTTCAAACAAGACAATTAAACAATTAGGATTGTGTGTTTCTAATCCATCCTAGCATGTTTCTTCATCTTGTTCTATCCTAGAATGGTCTCCTTAGTTGTCCCTGAGAAAGTCTTAAACCTGATTACCTGAAACACGTGAAAAGTAACTGTCAACTACAGAAGTAGTTGGTGAGAACAATAGGTTTAACATTTGTAAACATGAATATGTGACATAAGGCATAGGTATGTTAAAGCAATAAATGATTCACATGGATGAGCTGCAACCCAAACTAACATCAAGTAAGAAAATGAGTGTAAACAGTCCAATCACTGTTTGCACGAAAGCCAACATATAATATCAAGTCCCAAACCACGTTTGGAGTTAGATAATACATCAGCAATTTTGAAAACCATAATGACACCAGACCTGCAGTTAGCTTTTAAAACAAATTTAAAAGCTAACTCCATCCTGGATAAGAACCAATGAGTCCGCTTTCCCTTGTTGTGATCACCCAGTACTAACACTAATGAATATGATACTTGATGCGTTTACAAGTTTGTTTACAACAATGGACACCATGTTTATGAACCTTACTTTAAACTAGCATGTTAATGCCTTATTTGATAACATGAATTGAAAACCTTGATTTAATCCCATAAAGTGAATCCTTTGTTTTGAAAACAATGAAATGAATCTCTTGATTTAAATACTCTGAAATGAATCTCTTGATTTGAATACCATGAAATGAATCTCTTGATTTGAATACCATGCAATGAATCTCTTGATTTGAATACCATGAAATGATGACCTTGTATAATAACAAGGTTTATAACAAACGAGTTTATAAAATCCATTATTTAAAAGTGTTTATCATTTGTAAAAACATTTGAGTAAATATGTTATAAAACAGTTCAAAGAACCTTTATAAAACCTTTTTTAATAAAAAGAGTTTAATAGTTGATAAAATCCCTTAAAACGGTTGATGAATTCCTTGAAACAGTTGATAAATCCCTTGGATTTGTAAAATGAACCTGAAATGTTTATAAGAATACACACATATTGTATAATGAATAAAATTTTAAAGATAGAGTTTGATCACGTGTTCCACCCCAAAACAGTTATAAAACAATAAAAGAGGGGCTAATGTTCTCACCTGTCTGCAGTAGACTCTGAACTAAAACAATTAGCAAGTAGCAAACAGGACTTCTAACTGGTTCCTATATCATTGTAATAATACATAAGATATAAGATTTATGATTGTATAGACTTTGATTCATTGATTGACTTGTGTTACTTGAACTTGATTAACTCTTGAATACGTGTTCTCATGATTATGATTATTGTGTGAATTGAACATCATGATTTGAGTCACTTGATTGATCTTTGATTCATGAAAAGAGATGTCATGTTTCTTTTATGCACAAATCTTATGCATAAAATGACAAGTGTTTGTGAACTTGATAACCATTGATTTACATGCATTGTGAAAAGATGATCAGTTGTTTTAAATCTTTGAGATTGTGATTTGATCTCCTAATTAGGTTAAGTTATAACCTTAACTCAATTTAAGATTAAGTCACAAATTCCCTTGAGTTATGGGCCACCCTATGGCCTTAAGCCCCTAATTATGATAGACTTAATTAAAGGTCCATGGGCTTCTTAGGTTAACAAAGGCCATTAGAATGTGATATTGGGCCATGTGAATGTGGTGCTGGCCCAACAACATGTATCTAGGCTCGTAACATGCCAAAGACAATATTAAGCCAATTAGGATCATAGTGGCCCGAATGGGCTTGGATTGGGCCTATGGGTTTTGAGTTGGGCCAACCAATGTATATGTAGGCCATGTAAGTTTCCAAGGTGATATTGGGCCAATTAAAGACCTTAATGGGCCAAGCTATTTCAATTGGGCTTGGGCTAAACTCCTGTGCCGATTACTAATAAGGTTAGGCCGTGTGAAACTGGATTGGGCCGAGTTAAGTTTGGGCTGCCAACATAGACAGCGAACCTTTAAATTTCAGATACTTAGGTTCGCCAGTCATGTGACACCACCAGGGTTCGGCCAAGTACCCAACAAGGTTCGGCTCCATACTATGCATGTAAGGTTCGACAATGTTTGCCTCAAAAGGGTTCGTCATGCCTGATGGTTCGTTGCTTAGGATGCCACAAGGCTCGGCAGTTAGGGTGACAAGCTAGGGTTCGTAGCATGCATGAGGGTTCGTAGCTCTGATGATGGTTCGGCTGATTGAATGGTTCGCTAGGGTTCAGTCGTGTCCTTGACAGCTAATAGGTTCGTCGAGGGAGGTTCGTGAACAGCATGGTTCGTCTGATGGTGCGGATGAAGGTTCGCTGAGCTAATGAGGGTTCGCCATAGGCTCGACTGGTCGAAGGGTTCGGCCAGTCTTTGAACTCCACGAACCTGCAACTTTGAACAGCATCATCACCATCAAATACTTATGTTTCGAAGCCATCCATACCTCAGGGCATACCATTAGATGTTTCGAGGGTTCCTGGTCGTGGTACTAAGGTTCTAAAACCGGTTGAAGCTAGGTTCGAGCACTCACACACGAAAACCCTATTTCCAGAATTTTTCTTTCGTTCGTACCTCGCTTTTGGCCGGATAAAACCTCCGATCCGTTGTACTTCTGTGTAGAGGATGTCGACAGCTTCGCGTGGACACCAAAACACCAAAATCCGTCGAGAAACGAGCGAGTTATTCGCGTTTGAAGTTCGGTTTTCTAGAGAGAGAGAGGGTAGACGAATTTCTAGTGAGAGAGAGGTGGTTGGCTGAATTTAATGAGAGAATAAGCCTTGTTCAAGGCTTTTATAGCCCGTGTGGTATTCGGGTTCGTTTCGGTCGCTCGGTACGCGTTTCCGGAACGTAACGCGTGTTTTACGCGATTTAAAACAAAAGATTTGTTAAACTCAATAAAATGATGAGTTTCAAAATTGTAAAAATATAAAATAATTATTTTTAATTATTTTTACTCTTCGTGCGTTGTCAAATCGTTAAGCACATACGATTACGTGTATACCCGAAATCGCGTACGTTTTTCGATCGTATTAATTATTTAAAGTCGTTTAATCATAATTATAAGTTCAACATTCGTATCATTATGGATCGTCACCCATAACTATACTCAGTCTCGCTTACGTATTACGATTCTTGTTGAATTAATTAATTGTCATAATATTCGTCTTAACACTACGCACTAACACTATCCTGTTACACCGAACGCAGTATATATATAGGGCTCACTCTCGCTGCCCACCATTGTTTCGATATATCACGATACTGTTCTTGCCTAGTGTAATCGACTGTAAATAAATAATACATACTTTTTCTCAAGAAATAAGGATTCTAACACACAAGCACATAATGAACACATGAATCACATTGACTGATTTGTCATGAAAACACATCTGATCTAACACTGTTTACAACTATCATGACTAAATGTACAAATGTTACAACAAGAAACGATGGATTAATTACTTATCACTGCAGATTAATATCACCATGTGTCACTTTCCGGAACCTGACTTGAAGTCGCCCTGTCACCGGTCATACGTTACCGGCCAATGAATCAATACGATCAACAAACTAGCCCTACAAGCTAGAGGTTTGTCAAACCTATGGTACCACTATGCTATCGTCGGTTTAGTCACGTCAAACTAACTGGTCAGCGAATTATAGGGGCTTACATGATCAACTTGAACTAGTGGCACATGATTGAAGTGATATAATACAACAGGTCAATAGTAACTAATTGTAATTGCGTTCATCCGTGTTATTGTTCTCAATGTCATATGTTCTCCGTGTTATTAACAAGGTTAAATAAGAACTTGTCTTATTACATTATGTTAATTATTTGAGTGAATGATGTTGTTATCATGAAGTTACATTATCATGATTATCATTCTTTGTTCCATGTTCTTTTGTAATATGTGTTGAGTTGTAAAGCTAAGTGTTTAAAGGACTTGTCCTAATACACTAACTTAACTCTTGTATCGAATGTTATTACAAAGATACATAGTATCTTTATATCATTCATATGTTTGCCTGTGAATGTTCCAGTGTTTGTTTATGTAAGAATAACTAAGTGTTATAAGATAAGATCTTACAACTATGTTATTCTAATGTGTTGATGAACTAATAAGATATATTATTTCATTCATCTGATTATCCCTGTCATATCATGATCATACAAGCATGCATACAAAGATAAGCGATAATAAGCAATTTGTATTATCTAAAATCAATGTAATAGCAATACGTGTAAGCAAAACTTTTAAATAGATAAAAGTAAGCATGTTTCTCAGCCCCGAGAGTTTAAAATCAGTTAAGATTAAAGTAAAAGGGGCATATGAACTCACCTTGTTGTTGTAGGGTTGACTTAGCTTAAAAGAAGAAATGCACGCGCTCCTTGATTGTATTTGTGGTAGTTTTCATGCTCCTGTATTGATTACACGTTGTATTTAACTTATAAGTATAAATTGTGGCGATTTGTGTGCGTGTATGTGTTAGCCCTAATGTTGGATAACACTTGTGAGTCTCGGAAATGATTCGGCCCTTTGTTTATTGTACATAGATCCTCTAACACTTTATATCATTAACTTAGTTTGTTATGTGATCAAAATTGTAAGTTATACAAAATCCAAGTCTCTAAGGTGACTTGAGTTTATTATTTAAGATTTGTCTTGTTGTCCCACTCACACTTGACTCTTATAGTTACCCCATAATTATTGTCTTAATGTGTTAAATTGCCTCGTTATGATATGAGTCAAAATCAATTGGGTCGAATCCCATTGGGCCTTGGATCAAATATAATGAATGTGATCCAATTAAATAAAATGTCCCCATTTGGATCTCATGAGTCAATCCTTGTGGTATTGGGTCTGTGTAATTATTATTGGGCTCAATGGGTTAAATGGTTGCACTAATTGAAACGTGGGCCTGTTCGGATTTATGTGGCCGCAACCCAAATCAGGGAACAATTTTATCTTCTGGGCTTAATTGAAAGAATGGGCCAAGCGGTTAGTGTTGGGCCGAAGAGGCCAAAATGGCACACGCAGCTTAATTCGTCCGGTGTGATGTGTAGTCGCATATACCAGCGAACCTTAGCCAGGGTTCGTCACTCACAAGGGTTCGGCCAAGTTAAGTTGTCATGTAGGTTCGTCGGTTCTCACAGGTTCGGCTGAATCTTAAACAGTGAACAGGTTCGGTGGTCCTAATGGCCAACAGTAGGGTTCGTCGCCTGATCAAGGTTTGGGGGGGGCTCGAAGGTTCGGCAACAGTGGTTCCCATACAGAAGGTTCGTAGCTTGCACCTGTACTTGGTTCGGCCGAGGTTGTCACAGTTTCGCCTCCAGGTGCGTGGGTTCGTGAGTCACTAGAGAGTTCGGCTATGGTCGAGGGTTTGGGGGTGGCTGCATGCAAATGGTTCGTGAATTCATGTTTCGAGGAGGGTTCGTCTGCATGGGCAAAACTTGCAGGTTCGTCGTCATAGATTCGTCAGATAATGGTTCGGGAGAACTCCATAGGTTCTCTCATGATCAAGGGAAGGTTCGCAGCCAGTAGAGGTTTGCCAAATGGATTGGTTCGTCCAGCACAATGGTGGCAACAGGGTTCGGCTAGTCCAATAGGGTTCGGCCGTCCCTTTCCCAGCGAACCTGTTACTGCTTCGTCATCCATCTCCAGCTGCGGCCAGCCATGGTGCGACCCCCACGTCCATGGCGAACCAGATCCACCTTTCGAAGGCCTAGGGTTGGTTTACACAGGTTCTAGGCCGATAGGGTGGTTTGAATTCAAACACATGAACATGAAACCCTATTTTTCGTGATTTCATCTCGTTCATACCTTGATTTTTAGTGACTAAAACTCCAGATCTTCTGTACTTCCTTGTAGAGGATGTCGAGGGCTACGCGTGGACACCAAGAACACCCGATTTCGTGGAGAAACGAAGGAGATATGACGATTTGAAGTTGGATTCTAGTGTGAGAGTGAAAGGTTCGGGAATGGACTTTAGAGTGAGAAGTGGCTAATGGAAAATGAGGAGAGAAACACCCTCATTTGATGCTTTTATACTCCGGGGTGTTCGGGTTTGTTTCGGTTGCTCGATTCGTGATTTCGTCGCGTATCCGGCAATTTACGTGTAATTTTAGTTTTAATAAACAAAAAGAAGTTAAATTAATTATCTTGATGAGTTTCAAAATTGTAAAAATGTTATTTATTTAATTTTATTAATTTATGATCGATCGTGTCGTGTTTTCGTTTTCGTTTCGTCAGATCACGTCACCATCGCGCGTATTCGTTCGAATCGTCATTCGAGCGAACACGTCGATGGTTTGGCTTTCTGACTTTTGTTTTCTACTTTCCAGTTGTCATTTCAGAACGTTAAACTCACAGATATGTTTGTGTGAATCGTCACCCTTTTAAACACACTGTCAGTTCGTTATTCTGAAACGACACTGCTACATTGTTTAAATTGTGTTTCCTCGCTGTCGGACTCAACTAAACATCCTGTTTTCATATTGTTTTCACATTGAAATATCGGCCATCTAATTCCTGTCATCTATGGATATCAGATCGCAACCGATTTGTTTTTGTTATTCGCTTGAACACTGTTGTTTCCCGTAATTTGTGGTGTTAACTGTACTTAGGTTTTCACTTAAATACACACAACTAATGTTTGAAATGAGTGTTGTACTTACAGTATTTAAGTTTACACAAAAATACATACAACTGTTTCTTGTATTTAGAATTCTGTTAATACAAGTACTGTTTATGCACATGTAATTACACATAGTTACTGTTGCAAGTACACATACCGTACAGACTTGCCGGCCGGTCAGGTACTAGTTGTCACAGTCTCCCCTTGTTAAAGAAATTTCGTCCCGAAATTTAAGCATAACGGTCGGGATTTACTTCTCGAACAGGTCCAGATACTTTGTTTTCATGTTGTCCTCGCGCTCCCAAGTAAACTCTGGTCCACGCTTGAAGTTCCATCGAACCTTTACAATAGGGATACGGCTTCGTTTCAGTCTCTTGACTTCACGTTCCATAATCTCTACAGGTTCTTCGATGAAGTGTACTTGCTCATCAACTTGTATCTCTTCCAATGGTATGATCAATGTTTCGTCTGCTAAGCACCTCTTGAGATTTGATACATGAAACACATCGTGTACTCCACTGAGCTCATCAGGGAGTCTGAGTCTATATGTCACAGGACCTAAGCGTTGAGTAATCTCAAACGGTCCGACATACCTAGGTGCTAGCTTGCCCTCAGCCCCAAAACGAACTACGCCTTTCCATGGGGACACTTTCAACATGACTAGGTCACCCACATCGAATTCCAAAGGCTTGCGCCGTTTGTCTGCGTAGCTCTTTTGGCGGCTACGTGTTGCTTGTAATCGTTGTTGTATCTGGGCTATCTTATCAGTAGTTTCCTGAATAAGTTCAGGCCCAGTTATTCTGTTGTCTCCGACTTCGGTCCAACAAATTGGAGACCGACATTTTCTACCATAGAGTGCTTCAAAAGGAGCACATCCAATGCTGTTGTGGTACCTATTGTTGTAGGAGAACTCAATGAGAGGTAAATGTGTGTCCCAACCTCCACCAAAGTCTAGGATGCATGTCCTCAACATATCCTCTAGGGTTTGAATGGTTCGCTCGCTTTGTCCATCCGTTTGTGGATGATAAGCAGTGCTCAAGTTAATACTTGTCCCTAAGGATTGTTGCAATGATTGCCAGAACCGCGAAGTAAATCGGCTGTCCCGGTCTGAAATAATAGACAATGGCACCCCGTGCCTCACTACTATTTCATCAGCGTATAGTCTCGCTAGTTTCTCCATCTTGTATGTCTCTCTGATTGACAAGAAGTGTGCGGACTTGGTCAATCTATCAATGATGACCCAAATCGAATCATGTCCGTTGGAAGTGCGGGGTAGCTTGGTAATGAAATCCATAGCTATCTGTTCCCACTTCCATTGTGGTATCTCTAGTTGTTCCAGCAAACCCGAAGGCTTCTGGTGTTCAGCTTTGACTTTGGCACATGTAATGCATTTGCCAACATAAGTGGCAATATCTTTCTTCATACCCGGCCACCAATAAAATGACCTAAGATCTTGGTACATCTTATCGGCACCAGGATGAACTGAATAACGCGTCTTGTGTGCCTCGTCAAGTATGAGTGTTCGAAGTTCATCTACTGCTGGAATCCAAACAAGATCCAGATAATAGATAACTCCATCTTGTTTTGTCACAAAATGTTTCTCGGCTCCACAGTCGAGCTCTTGTTTCAATTTGTCTCTTGCCACTGACTCTTGTTGTGCTTGTAGAATGTGATCTCTCAGACTTGTCTGTACAGTCATTCCCATTGCGCGAACGCGTAAGGGTTTGACTCTTTCCTTCCGACTCAAAGCATCTGCAACTACATTTTCTTTGCCCAGATGGTATTTGATCACACAATCGTAATCGTTCAGGAGCTCAACCCAACGTCTCTGTCTCATGTTAAGCTCCTTCTGATCAAATATGTGTTGTAAACTCTTGTGATCTGTGAAGATAGTGCATTTGGTACCATAAAGGTAGTGTCTCCAAATCTATAAAGCAAATACATCAGCTCCCAGTTCTAAATCATGTGTCGTGTAATTCTTCTCATGTATCTTCAACTGTCTTGAGCCATAAGAAATGACTTTGTCTCGTTGCATCAAAACACATCCGAGTCCCTGATGGGAAGCATCACAGTATACTACAAAGTCATCATTGCCTTCTGGGAGTGTTAAGATTGGAGCATTGCACAATCTTTGTTCCATCCTTCTTTTTCACAAAAAGAACCGGAGCTCCCCACGGGGAAAAGCTCGGTCGGATGAACCTTTGTCAAGTAGCTCTTGTAATTGATTGGACAACTCCTGCATTTCTGATGGTGCAAGTCTATAAGGAGACTTCGCTACAGGAGTCGCTCCTGGAATCAAATCGATTCGAAACTGCACCGATCTCTCGGGTGGCAATCCCGGTAGATCATCCGGAACACGTCCGCGTAGTCTTTGTTACGCGTTTTTCTTCTCATTTGTAACACTAACCTTATTGATCTGATAATGAAATTGATTATGATTTCGAGGACCATTTCAGTCTCTTTCCTTCGTATTCCTGACTAGGTCACTTAAAATAACCTAATCTCCATTGATTTAAGAATTTCCTACTATGTTTTTCTGAATCTATCTCTTAGGGAGTAATGGTTCTCTATTCAAGCATAGGCATTAATTTTACTAACTTCTATTATCTAATTGACACCTAATTAATCAATAGTTACCCTTAATTATATTACTAACTACACATAATATATAAAAGTTTAACATTATATCTAATTCAATTACACAAGGTTAAAATGACATACCCTCAAAGTCATCTGAATCCGTGTGTACATCTGGTGCTGGTAGAGCGAGTAGTTCCTCGGTGGTGGTTGATGCCGTTGGAACTGTTGGAGTTGTTGGAAACTTCCTCATAGGGCAGTCTCTTGCAAAATGTCCAAGTATTCCGCAGGTGTAGCAGTGGTGATAGTGTTGAGAGAAAGTAGAAGTACTTGCTCTATGCTTCTGATTCTGTGTTGGAAGGTTTCGGCACTCCTGGATCAGGTGTCCCTTCTTTCCACAGTTCAGACAATGGTTGCATGGTTTGTTACGATCATGATACAACCCACATTTGTGACACTGAAAATACATTCCAGCGCGAGGCGATTCCACTGCATATCTGCAATGGCTAACCCAGTGTCCCATCTTCCCACAAAAGGCACACTGGCGACACTGGACATTGGCATGGTGATGATAATGGCAGAGTTGACAACGAGCAGCCCTTCCCTTGTAAATCTTGCCACTCATTACAGTCGGGTCTGGCATGACCTGACTGATAGGTGTGGCCTCAGTGTAACTCGCAGATCTCTTCTGCTTTTTAGCAGAATGATGTTTGTGTTTCTTGCTGGTGTCACCTTTCGCAGGTTCTTTTCCTTTGGTGGTGACATGTGGAAAACCCATCTCAGGAATGATTGCAACCAACTGCTCAGTGATCAAGGTTGCCAGTGCAGCAGTCGCTGGTTCCACCTCAGGTGGAGGAGGATGAGGTGGTGATGGTGGTTGTCCCTGTGACATATCAATCCTAACCGAATAATCATCGGTTAGTATTTATGCTCAAATGATGTAACGTATGCAAGTAATCCAGTGTCCTGTGTTTTCTACATGAGGGTCCCTAGGTTATAGTCTAGGCCAAACCGTTTAAAACAAGATGACCTATATTTCTCTATAACCATGGCTCTGATACCAATCTGTCACACCCCGAGCCGGCGGGAACGGATCGGGTTTTCCCGTCGGGCAGAAGGTTCTCGGGGCGCGATATCTTGAGTGATAATCGAATGATCAGATAGTTTACATAGCACATGATAAATAAATGAGAAATGCTAACACAACCAAGACATAGAATTACAAGATTAAATTACAATGTATCGTTCATAATTTAACCAAGTAAATCTATCAAAAAGAATCAATGTAACTATATCTTGTATCTGTACAAGATATACAAAAGATGATTCATTGTTCTTATCACCAAAAGCATGCAACACAAAATAAAGCTAGGTCTTCTAAAAGTCCACTAGCTTAATCCATGCATATAAGTAGCTACACCTGTTCATCACCTGAGAAAACATGCATTTAAACAAAGTCAACACTAGGTTGGTGAGTTCATAAGTATGTACATTGAAAACCTTGATTCATTCACATGCACAATCACAATGTATATTATGTTACTTGTATGTTGTTTGTTCACTTGTTCAATCAATGGCTTCTCAATAGTTATATTTACAAGTATTATATCATCCTAGTAGTGATGCTTATATATAGGGCATATGTAAGGGAACTAAGCCCTAGCCAACATCCCACCACATCACTACTAGAACTCCACACTACTTGCAATACAATTATTGATTTCCATTCCCAAATCCACATGTTTATCTCATTCTTGATCACCTGTGATATCATGTATAGAATAATATGATGATGAAGTTGTAGTTATCGAACCGAAGTTTAGATAACCATTATATATGTCAAAGATATTAGATTTATCAAATCTGTTCCTTGTATTATTCTATAATTGTGGGGTTAACTGTTGTTTCACTTTTAAAGATTAAGAGTGTTAGTTAACCAATTGTAATTTGTTCTCAACTGATAGTGCATAGAGCCTAAAAGGAATCCACTGAAATCCTCATGTAGCCAGATTTCAATGCATCCGATTTACCTCTATCACTTTATGTACCCATGGACCTCATCGCAACAGTTACTAGTAATATGACATGAGAATATAAATTACTCAGTCTACTAGTCAACAAGAAACGATGGATTATGTAGAAAATCAGTGACCTGAGTGGAGGCTTATTTAACCAGGAACAAGAGCTTTAGATACTTAGTCAAAGCTTTTGGTATTAGCTCCCTCTAGGGTTTTGCACTTAAGTTTAGTTATTTTGGTTGTTTAGTTTTCTTGTTTAAAGAAAAGAGAGAACAGAAAAACAGAGAGGCAACACAAAGAAGATTTAGAAAAGTGTTGTTGTTTATACAAAGGATGTTGGGGTATAAATAGCCCCGACATTTAATGTTTCAGGACAAATACATGAAAAAGACAAACAGACAAGATTGAAGACACTTTTACAGACACTATAGCATCAGAATAGTACAAGTATAAAGTCAACTAGGATCTTCAAGGATCTTGAAGTCTTCCGAGGTTCAGACAGTTGTACTAATGCTAAGGAGTTATTCTTTGGAAGTTCTTCATAGGAAACTGATTAGATGAATCAGTTATACTTTTATCGGAAGCGGATGAGAGAAACACTTATTCTTTCATCAGAAGACAATCATTTATTCTTTCATCGAAAGACCATCATTTTGGAAGCTGATGTAGATACATAAATCTTCCGAAGTAATGTTTTTCTTCCGAAGCTTTTCTTCCGATGGAGTCTTCTGAAGCCTGTCTTCCGAAAGGGTCTTCCGAAGAGTATTTTATCTTCAGAAGCAGATGTCTTCCGATAGTATTTATTATCTTCCGAAGCATTTTCTGAATCTTGTCTTCCGAAGTGTTCATTATCTTCCGAAGCAGAAGTCTTCCGAAGGTAGTGTCCTGCAACATTTATTCAAGTGGATTATTGGAAGGGTGGTTTTGCTTCGTCAGTCCTTATTTTTCCAACAATCTCCCTCTGGACTGATGAAGCCAAAACCACTTAGCTTTAAAACCCAATCAATTTCTAGAACATCAAACTCAGTGGGGGAAAGTACATGAGAATGGTTCAGAAGAGGTTTGGGAGGCAGGTGAGCATTCTTTATTTGTGAGTTTGGACAAATATTTGGAGTAGTGTCCTTAGAGGAAAACTGAAGTAGGTTGCAGAATGGTTTATGTATTAATCTCCCTCTTTTTGGCTTTATCAGCCGAGACTTTGAAGCATTAGGCTAGGCAGGGAAGTGAGAGAGGCAGGAAGAAGTGAGCTAGATACTTCTTGAAAAAGCAGTAGAAGAAAGGTGGGAGTAGTGAAGGTGGTTGAAGAGTTTGAGATACCTTCAAATGAAGGTGCCTGCATTGGGATGGATTTGGATTGCAGGACTTTGGATATTCAATATTGTTGTGACATAACACAATGAGTGTGGGCAGAGCAATCTGAATATGAGAAGTGGAATCCGTCAATTCCTTATTGTTAAGAACTGATCCGTCCATTGTGTTACAGATGTCATCCGAATCCCTGACTTGAGAGTCAGTTTTATCATGACCTAAATCCATATCAGAGATGTCATGAACCCCTTTTTCTTGGTTCTGGGGATTTCCAGCGTTAGTTTTTTTTAAAAAAAAAAAGTTCATTGGTTGTTGCCATACCAGGAGTCTTACTGCATGATCCATTCAGATGAGAATCCATTAGATTTTCATGTGAAATGGATGCTCCTGATATATGATTAAGAAGTCTAGATGGACTTGACTTCCGGATCTCATCCTCTTTTCATGGTTAAGAGATTTGTCAAGAGAGAGTGGGGGGCTTTTAGAAAGAACAGAGATGTCCCTGGGACAGAGGACGACCATCTGAGTGTCAAATGACATTTCAGTGGTTAGTGAGGGTTCCCTTAGGAATACAACATCATTCTGTTGAGAGGATTGATGAGGAGCTGGATGGGGAGAGATTCTTGATTCATCTGTGAGGATGGAACAGATGTACCCATGTGTTCAGTAGGAACACAGTCATGTTCAGGGATCTCATCTTCCTGAACAGACTTTTTGGGCTTATTAGGCTTAAAAGGTTGTGAGAAAAATTATTTTATGGCTGATACCTGTTATAGGTGTGAAAGAAAGGTGGATGTGGGTTCACTGAAGATGGGTGTTTCTTCAGTGTCATCCATTAGTGTTCATATTTGTGAACATTAGTTTGTCCAATCCGTCATAGTTCTATGAGTATCAATGGGACAAACTAAAAGTATGGCAGGGACTTGGGACATTTCGGGTAATGTACCAGATGATCAAGGGAATTCTAACATACCTTATGTTATTGAAATGATTTTCCCTAACCTTTTCTTGAGAAGGATACTGTAAAAACATGTGATACATATAGCAAAAGAAATGTTTATGCACGATCAGGTTTTTCAGGTTAACCTTATAATCACATTATCAAAAACAGTATAAAGAAGAAGTAAAGGAGTCGAAAGCTTCATGATTGTTTTTGAGATTATGATTACAGATCAGTTTGACAAGAAAAGAAAATTTGATGCTTACATACCATGACAAGAAGACATGTTAATGCACGCCGTGAAGTACAGACGAAGCTTTGTGAGGAATGAAGCCTGGTCCGAAGCCATTACACCATTATTATAAGCTTGAAGCTTAGAAAAATCTTGTGTAAGTGCTCTGTGCCAGGCGACATGCCTGACAAGTGATCATCCGTAGCCATGAGAATTACTTAGAATTTTGAAGGTGATGAAGGGTTTCGTGATAATCAGAGGATCAAGAAAGCTTGGTAAGTTAATGGTGAGAGAAATGAGAAATGAAATTGGTGATTATTGATTTAAATAAGATTATTGGTGAGAGAAATGAGAAATGAAGATGGTGATTATTGATTTAAATAAGATTATTGATTATTAAGATGACGTCAAGTATCTTCTCGAGCCGTGGGAGTTAGCATTGAGAATCGAATCTTGCAGAGAAGTTGACAACTGTCATGTCAGGTGCAAGGCTCAAGAGGTTTTATTTGCATATCGGAAGAACCTTATCCTTGGAAGCAAGTTAAATGATCATTTGATGATTTTCGGAAGGAAGAGAGATTATCGGAAGGAGAAGAAACCAAAGTGGTTATGAATTGTAACAAAGGAAGGTTTGAACATCGGATAGATATGAAGCAGTGACAATATTACCACTGATCCTATCCGTGTATTGAGATAATCACTGAAAGAGACCAAGATTTCTTAACAGTAGTTTATCAGATATCCTTTGTTAGGACAATTTATGAAAATTATCCTTTTATATGTATGTGTAGGAAGGTTAATAAACATAATCTTAACTATGTTTATTAACTCATATTTATCATTCCCAGTTTGGCCACAAACTTAGAGAAAGTTGAGGAGTCCAAGGGCTTGGTAAATATGTCAGCTATTTGGTCACTTGTAGAGACATGTTCAAGAACAATTAGTCCCTTTTCAAAACAGTCTCTAATGAAGTGATGCCTTATTTCAATGTGTTTGGTTTTAGAATGATAGACAGGATTTTTTATTATGTTTTTGGCAGCTTCGCTATCTATTAGAAGAGGTGTCTTTAGTTCAGTTATTCCAAAATCTAACAGTTGGTATTGTAACCAAAGAATTTGGGCAGTGCAATGGGCTGCTGCAATGTATTCAGCTTCAGCAGTTGAGTTTGACACTGATGTTTGCTTTTTGCTTTGCCTTGACACTAAGCAACCTGCAAAGAACTGACAACCTCCTGAAGTAGACTTTCTGGTGAGCGAGCAACCAGCATAATCACAATCTGAAAAACCAACAAGCTTACAAGTTTGATTAGCAGGATACCAAATACCTAGCACGGGAGTACCTTTGAGATATCTGAGTATCCTCTTCACAAATGAAAGATGAGATTGTTTGGGGGCAGACTGGTATCTTGCATAGACACATGTTGCATACATGATGTCTGGCCTTGATGCAATGAGATACATCAGAGAACCAATCATGCACCTGTAGAGAGTTTGATCTACAGGTTCACCATTGTCGTCTGGACATATTCCAGGACTTGTTGCCATGGGAGTAGAAATTATTTTGCAATCATTCATATCAAATTTATTTAGAAGATCTTTTACATATTTAGATTGATGAATGAAAGTTCCATTTGGGGTTTGTTTGACCTGAAGTCCTAAAAATGTTTTTAGTTCACTTAAAGCACTCATTTCAAACTTAGAAGACATTAATTTAGAGAATTGTTCACACATGGAAGGTTTTGTTGATCCAAAAATGATGTCATCAACATAGATTTGGACAAGCAAAAGTTCCTTATCTACCCTTTTAATGAACAAGGTCTTATCAATGGTTCCCCGAGAAAATTTATTAGGAAGAAGAAACTGAGAGAGAGTATCATACCATGCTATGGGTGCTTGTTTCAGACCATAAAGTGCCTTGTCTAGTTTGTACACCCAATCAGGATGATGAACATCATCAAATCCTGGTGGTTGACACACATAGATTTCCTCTTTTATTGTCCCATACAGGAATGCACTTTTTATGTCCATTTGGTATACCTTTATATTATGGGAGATGGCAAATGCTAGAAAGAGTCTGATGGCTTCCAATCTTGCCACAGGAGCAAAAGTTTCATCATAGTCAATACCTTCCTCTTGACAATAACCTTATACTACTAATCTGGCCTTATTTTTTATTACAATGCCTCTGTCATCTGTTTTGTTTCTGAACACCCATTTGGTTCCGATGGGATATTTTCCAGCTGGTAGAGGACATAAAGTCCATACATTTTGCCTTTTGAACTGTAAGAGTTCGTCTTGCATAGCCTCTACCCAATTATTGTCTTTAAGAGCCTCCTGACATTTAGAGGGCTGAATTTGGGATAAGAAGGCAGCATGAAGGCAAAAATTTGAAATCAGGCTCCTAGTTTGAACTCCTTTACTTAAATCACCTAAGATTTGTTCTAGAGGATGATTTTTGTTGAAAGGAATGATGTCCAAACAATTATTTGAGGAGGCAGCATCGAAAGAGGTTGAATTTTCAGTGGGATCCGAAGAGGTTTCTGGAAGAGAGACGTGAGGATTATCAGGAATATCTACAGATACATTATCCAAGACTGGAGATGAAGGAGTAGATAGTTGATTACCTTGGTTTTGAGAGTTTGTTTCTTAAGAATTTATTTGATAAGAAGGAAAGGAGGGTAAGAATTTAGAAACAGTACATTCATCTAGAGAGGATAGATCTTCGGATGTTTGACACGATTCTGAAGAAGGTGAAGAAGGAGAGATAGGAGGAATGAAGGAGAAGCTTTCAAGATCAAAGAGGTCATCAGGAGTAGAAGGGAAAGATGAGGTTGATGCTAATTCATTGAATTTAACATCAATGGATTCCTCAATAATTTTGGTCCTGAGATTGAAAGCTTGGTATGCTTTAGAGGTCGGAGAGTATCCAACAAAATATCCTGAATCAACTTTAGCAGCAAACTTAGACAAAGAGTCTTTTGTGTTTAAGATAAAACACGGACATCCAAAGACTTTGAAGAAGGAAATGAGAGGCTTTATGTTATACAGGATTTCATAGGCAGTTTTGTTATGTCTTTTTACAATTTGAACTCTGTTTAAGACATAACAAGCAGTGTTTACTGCCTCAGCCCAGAAGGATAAAGGTAATCCTGAGTCTGCAAGCATGGTTCTTGCAGCTTCAATTAGTGTCCTGTTCTTTCTTTCTACAACTCCATTCTGAGCAGGAGTTCTAGTAGCACTATATTGTCTAAGGATTCCTTTAGAGATGCAGAATTTATCAAGAACTTGGTTCTTGAACTCCGTGCCATTGTCACTTCTTATTATTTTAACAGGAAGACTAAATTGTCTTTCAAGATTAGTGATAAGAGCAATTATTTTATCAGAAGTCTCATCTTTGCTGAACAGGAAAAAGGTCCAGCAAAATCTTGAGTAATCATCCACAACAACTAGACAATATCTTTTTCTTGCCAAACTGGCTACCTTCACTGGACCAAACAGATCCATATGAAGCAGATTAAGACAGTTAGTTGTTTTGGATTCCTCAATGGACTTATGTGAAGTTTTATGTTGCTTTCCCTTTAAGCAAGATTCACATTGACCTTCAAAGTGAAATTCTTTGGAAGGCAATCCTCTTACTAAAGAAAGGGTTGAAAGCTTATGAAGAGTTTGGTGATTAAGGTGACTGAGTCTTCTGTGCCAAAGAGCAGTTTCAGAAGATGATGCTTTGGGTATCAAACATGTAGGAGAAGATGTTTTAGAGTCAGTAGTCATATCTACAATATAGACATTTCCACTTCTTCTAGCCATTAGCAGAGTGTGTTGATCAATCAAGATCTTTATTTTTGAATTTATTTTTGGAGAGAGAATTTTGCAACTGTCTTTAGTGAAAAATGAACTAAAATTTTTATCAGCTAGCTGAGAAACACTTAAGAGATTAAACTTGAGATTCTCAACTAAGCTAACATCTTTAAATTTCAAATTTCCACTTGAGACAGAACCAGACCCCACTATCCAACCTTTTGCATTGTTTCCGAAGGAAACAGATCCTCCATTTTTGGAATGAAGTTATTTAGAATGGATCTGCATCCTGTCATGTGCCTAGATCCTCCACTATCCACATACTAGAGATGATTTTGGTTTGAAGAGGGTTTCTGCACATGAGGATCAAATACAATAGGTTAGACATGGGATATTTTACTTTATTTTATTTGTTTGGTTTATTTTGTTCTGTATCATTTATCAATTTCTGCATCATTAATAGCAGTTGTTGCTGATTCTGTTGGAGAATATTGATTTGTGAATCCACGGGAGAAGTGTTACCAACATTATGAGAGTAAGAAACTGGGTTCACCGTAGAGTGAGGAGGAGGTGTTCCCAAAATAGAAGGTCTAGAGTTTGCAGTCAAGGAAGGAGGTAAGATGAACGAAGAATGGGGGTTGCTCCAACAAATTGTTTACTTGCTGTTCTTACTTTCTTCATCCTATTAGGGAGATTCCCTTTGGATGAAGAGGCATGTTCAGCTTTCAACTTATTAGCTTTCAATCTAGATTTCTCCAAAGGCGTTTTTGTTCTGCAGTTTTCAGTAGCATGGTTGTACTTAAAACATTTTAAGCAGGCTGGAGAGAGAGAGGAGTAATTTGGGATGAAAGGTCTGTTTACCTTCATTATGGGGTAGGGAGGATGAGGATGAGAAGGAGGAAACTGGATATTAACCATAGGTTCTTTTCCTTTTTCAAGATTTGACTTGATGCTAGAAGAGAGACCTGATTTTGTTGTTTCTTCTGAACTATGAGTAGAGCTCATATCAGGAGCAATCTCATTTTGTTCTGAAGAGTTATTGTGTTGAACTGAGTTCAAATGTGGTTTTTCTAATCTTGTCAGATTTGTATCATTGGGGTATACAAACTTCGAAGAATAGTTTGGTTGATACACCAATGGAGGTGTGTTTATTATTGGAGGAATTTCATCAGGAAGAAAGGTTGGTGAGATAGGTTCAGGAGTGGTTTCTTCCTTATTATTATCGATTGGGGTGTAATCCTCTGGTTGAGCAGTGTGATTATACCCAATCCCAAATCTTGCTTTGCTGTGAACTTGCTTCTGTAAAAGCATTTTGAATCCTTTGCAAGACTCAACCCACTTTTCACAGCTCACCTGAGTTTGAGATAATTCATCTTTACAAGCATAATATTTTTCTCTTTGTAGATCAAATGATGCTTGTAAGTTGATTTTCTCAGTTTTTAAAGTGGAGATCTCATTATCTTTAATTTTTATTAATTTTTCCACTTCAGAATTTTTATTGTCCAGGAGTTGTTCCAACTCCTGATTTTGCTTTTGAAGCAACATATTGGCTTTCTTTATCTTTGCAAAAGCCTCTATGCATGTATCGGAACATAGTTTTTCTAAGGTAGAAGAAGATACCTGAGAATCAGAAGTGTCTGCTTCAGGTTGAACAGAAGAAAAGGAGTCTTCACCAACAGCCATGAGAGCAAATTCTGTTGGTTCAGAAGTGATGAGGGCATAGCCAACATCTTCAGGTAAGCTGCTCCAGTCTATGTACTCTTGAGAGAAAAGAGCCTGTTGACTAGATGAGGAAGACTGGACAGCAGGGCCTGGTGCATTTATTTGTGAAGAAGGAGCTGCAACAACTTGAAGTGAAGCAGGGGTGAGTTGGTACATGTTACCATTTGCAGCTTGTACATATTGCACATTAGGAGAAGAAGAGTTTTGTGCAATGTGTGTTGATTCATGAGGACTATTGGTCCTTTTGAAAGAGGAGGAAGAATACGGTGTTGAAGAGGTGTGTGAAGGTATGTTTGGAAAGGTCACATAAGGAGAAGAGTTAGAATTTGGAGCATTTGTGCATTCCCTGGCAAAATGTCCAGTGCCATGACACCTATAGCATTGGACATTAGCCTTATTTAGACCGATCCTGGTTTTTCCATGGATACCAGGAAATTTTCTTCCTGTCCTCTTGTAGAACTTGTTAGTTCTTATGCTCAAGAGAGCCAGTTGATGGAGAATGTCCATCTCTTCCAAGTCATCACTTGGAACTTGATGAAGATCATCCATGATAAAACACAGATGGTCAGAAAGAAGAGAATGGACATCACGAGAAGAGAATGAAGAAGTGATGCCAGTAGTTATGTCAATGTGTTCATCATAATCCTGATCATTTATCCCAAAGTTATGACTAAGAAGAGCTGTGTTCCCTTGAACATACTCTTCAGTTGATTTACCAGATTTTATTAGTTTTCGTTTCTGGTCAATCTCTCGCTCAAAGGTGAGCAACTTACCATGAAGTTGGGTAAGTGAGAGTTTGCCAAAATCTGGTGAAGATCTCATAACTATAGAATAAGTTTCCCATTTATCAGGAAGAGATCTTAAAACTCGATTAAGAACTGAGACAGGAGGGTACACTTGACCAGCTAATTTTAGTTCACTTAAGAGAGAAGTGAACCTTTCAAATTGCTGAGTTAGTGACTCATTATTTAGTTGGCAGAAAGTCTCATATTGTTGAGCCAATATTTCCCTAGTGTTGGCTACAACATCATCGGTACCACCGAATTGCTCTTTTAGAGCATTCCATAAGTCCTTAGCGGACTCATGGTGAAGAAGACCCGAATAAATTTCATTCGGAAGGGCCATAGCCAGCTGAGCATGTGCCTTGGCATCAAGCTCCAATTTTTGAAAGTCTTCTTCAGTGTAATTCCGAGGGTCCTTAGGGACATTGTCTCCAGTCTCCGTGTCCAGGACCATTGGTTTATGAGGTCCGAACATGACAGACTTCCAACATCCTGTATGATTATTTGACAGGAAATGTAACATCCGTCTCTACCAAATATTGTATTGATGCCTAACCAAAATTGGTGGCTTTGTGGCAGAACCAGTGTTATGAGGATCTAAGGTGAATTTTTCTGCCATGTGTTCAAACAGTTATGAGTAAATCAAAAAGTAATGAGTACTCAAGATAGTTTGTTTGAATGATTCTTGAACACTTTAGAGTTTCAAAAATCAATCTTCAACAGATTATGAAAAGTAGATGAACACATAAAACTAAACACAAGATATCAAAGAGAGCTTTGAATTTTAGACTTGATGGTTAAACCAAGACTAAATAACAAGGCTCTGATACCAATTGTAGAAAATCAGTGACCTGAGTGGAGGCTTATTTAACCAGGAACAAGAGCTTTAGATACTTAGTCAAAGCTTTTGGTATTAGCTCCCTCTAGGGTTTTGCACTTAAGTTTAGTTATTTTGGTTGTTTAGTTTTCTTGTTTAAAGAAAAGAGAGAACAGAAAAACAGAGAGGCAACACAAAGAAGATTTAGAAAAGTGTTGTTGTTTATACAAAGGATGTTGGGGTATAAATAGCCCCGACATTTAATGTTTCAGGACAAATACATGAAAAAGACAAACAGACAAGACTGAAGACACTTTTACAGACACTATAGCATCAGAATAGTACAAGTATAAAGTCAACTAGGATCTTCAAGGATCTTGAAGTCTTCCGAGGTTCAGACAGTTGTACTAATGCTAAGGAGTTATTCTTTCGGAAGTTCTTCATAGGAAACTGATTAGATGAATCAGTTATACTTTTATCGGAAGCGGATGAGAGAAACACTTATTCTTTCATCAGAAGACAATCATTTATTCTTTCATCGGAAGACCATCATTTTGGAAGCTGATGTAGATACATAAATCTTCCGAAGTAATGTTTTTCTTCCGAAGCTTTTCTTCCGATGGAGTCTTCTGAAGCCTGTCTTCCGAAAGGGTCTTCCGAAGAGTATTTTATCTTCAGAAGCAGATGTCTTCCGATAGTATTTATTATCTTCCGAAGCATCTTCTGAATCTTGTCTTCCGAAGTGTTTATTATCTTCCGAAGCAGATGTCTTCCGAAGGTAGTGTCCTGCAACATTTATTCAAGTGGATTATTGGAAGGGTGGTTTTGCTTCGTCAGTCCTTATTTTTCCAACAGATTAATTACTTATCACTGTAGATTAATATCACCATGTGTCGCTTTCCAGAACCTGACTTGAAGTCGCCCTGTCACCGGTCATACGTTACCGGCCAATGAATCAATACGATCAACATACTAGCCCTACAAGCTAGAGGTTTGTCAAACCTATGGTACCACTATGCTATCGTCGGTTTAGTCACGTCAAACTAACTGGTCAGCGAATTATAGGGGCTTACATGATCAACTTGAACTAGTGGCACATGATTGAAGTGATATAATACAACAGGTCAATAGTAACTAATTGTAATTGCGTTCATCCGTGTTATTGTTCTCAATGTCATATGTTCTCCGTGTTATTAACAAGGTTAAATAAGAACTTGTCTTATTACATTATGTTAATTATTTGAGTGAATGATGTTGTTATCATGAAGTTACATTATCATGATTATCATTCTTTGTTCCATGTTCTCTTGTAATATGTGTTGAGTTGTAAAGCTAAGTGTTTAAAGGACTTGTCCTAATACACTTACATAACTCTTGTATCGAATGTTATTACAAAGATACATAGTATCTTTATATCATTCATATGTTTGCCTGTGATTGTTCCAATGTTTGTTTATGTAAGAATAACTAAGTGTTATAAGATAAGATCTTACAACTATGTTATTCTAATGTGTTGATGAACTAATAAGATATATTATTTCGTTCATCTGATTATCCCTGTCATATCATGATCATACAAGCATGCATACAAAGATAAGCGATAATAAGCAATTTGTATTATCTAAAATAAATGTAATAGCAATATGTTAAGCAAAACTTTTAAATAGATAAAAGTAAGCATGTTTCTCAGCCTCAAGAGTTTAAAATCAGTTAAGATTAAAGTAAAAGGGGCACATGAACTCACCTTGTTGTTGTAGGGTTGACTTAGCTTAAAAGAAGAAATGCACGCGCTCCTTGATTGTATTTGTGGTAGTTTTCACGCTCCTGTATTGATTTCATGTTGTATTTAACTTATAAGTATAAATTGTGGCGATTTGTGTGCGTGTATGTGCTAGCCCTAACGTTGGCTAACACTTGTGAGTCTCGGAAATGATTCGGCCCTTTGTTTATTGTTCATAGATCCTCTAACACTTGATATCATTAACTTAGTTTGTTATGTGATCAAAATTGTAAGTTATACAAAATCCAAGTCTTTAAGGTGACTTGAGTTTATTATTTAAGATTTGTCTTGTTGTCCCGCTCACACTTGACTCTTATAGTTACCCCATAATTATTGTCTTAATGTGTTAAATTGCCTCGTTATGATATGAGTCGAAATCAATTGGGTCGAATCCCATTGGGCCTTGGATCAAATATAATGAATGTGATCCAATTAAATAAAATGGCCCCATTTGGATCTCATGAGTCAATCCTTGTGGTATTGGGCCTGTGTAATTATTATTGGGCTCAATGGGTTAAATGGTTGCACTAATTGAAACGTGGGCCTGTTCGGATTTATGTGGCCGCAACCCAAATCAGGGAACAATTTTATCTTCTGGGCTTAATTGAAAGAATGGGCCAAGCGGTTAGTGTTGGGCCAAAGAGGCCAAAATGGCACACGCAGCTTAATTCGTCCGGTGTGATGTGTAGTCGCATATACCAGCGAACCTTAGCCAGGGTTCGTCACTCACAAGGGTTCGGCCAAGTTAAGTTGTCATGTAGGTTCGTCGGTTCTCTCAGGTTCGGCTGAATCTTAAACAGTGAACAGGTTCGGTGGTCCTGATGGCCAACAGTAGGGTTCGTCGCCTAATCAAGGTTTGGGGGGGGGGGGGGCTCGAAGGTTCGGCAACAGTGGTTCCCATACAGACGGTTCGTAGCTTGCACCTGTACTTGGTTCGGCCGAGGTTGTCACAGTTTCGCCTCCAGGTGCGTGGGTTTGTGAGTCACTAGAGAGTTCGGCTATGGTCGAGGGTTCGGGGGTGGCTGCATGCAAATGGTTCGTGAATTCTTGTTTCGAGGAGGGTTCGTCTGCATGGGCGAAACTTGCAGGTTCGTCGTCATAGATTCGTCAGAGGAGGGTTCGGGAGAACTCCATAGGTTCGCTCATGATCAAGGGAAGGTTCGCAGCCAGTAGAGGTTCGCCAAATGGATTGGTTCGTCCAGCACGATGGTGTCAACAGGGTTCGGCTAGTCCAATAGGGTTCGGCCGTCCCTTTCCCAGCGAACCTGTTACTACTTCGTCATCCATCTCGAGCTGTGGCCAGCCATGGTGCGACCCCCACGTCCATGGCGAACCAGATCCAGCTTTCGAAGGCCTAGGGTTGGTTTACACAGGTTCTAGGCCGATAGGGTGGTTTGAATTCGAACACATGAACATGAAACCCTTTTTTTCGTGATTTCATCTCGTTCATACCTTGATTTTTAGTGACTAAAACTCCAGATCTTCTGTACTTCCTTGTAGAGGATGTCGAGGACTACGCGTGGACACCAAGAACACCCGATTTCGTGGAGAAACGAAGGAGATATGACGATTTGAAGTTGGATTCTAGTATGAGAGTGAAAGGTTCGGGAATGGACTTTAGAGAGAGAAGTGGCTGATGGAAAATGAGGAGAAACACCCTCATTTGATGCTTTTATACTCCGGGGTGTTCGGGTTTGTTTCGGTTGCTCGGTTCGTGATTTCGTCGCGTATCCGGCACTTTACGTGTAATTTTAGTTTTAATAAACAAAAAGAAGTTAAATTAATTATCTTGATGAGTTTCAAAATTGTAAAAATGTTATTTATTTAATTTTATTAATTTATGATCGATCGTGTCGTGTTTTCGTTTTCGTTTCGTCAGATCACGTCACCATCGCGCGTATTCGTTCGAATCGTCATTCGAACGAACACGTCGATGGTTTGGCTTTCTGACTTTTGTTTTCTACTTTCCAGTTGTCATTTCAGAACGTTAAACTCACAGATATGTTTGTGTGAATCGTCACCCATACAAACACACTGTCAGTTCGTTATTCTGAAACGACATTGCTACATTGTTTAAATTGTGTTTCCTCGCTGTCGAACTCAACCAAACATCCTGTTTTCATATTGTTTTCACATTGAAATATCGGCCATCTGATTCCTGTCATCTATGGATATCAGATCACAACCGATTTGTTTTTGTTATTCGCTTGAACATTGTTGTTTTCCGTGATTTGTTGTGTTAACTGTACTTAGGTTTTCACTTAAATACACACAACTTATGTTTCAATTGAGTATTGTACTTACAGTATTAAAGTTTACACGAAAATACGTACAGCTGTTTCTTGCATTTAGAATTCTGTTAATACAAGTGTTGTTTATGCACATGTAATTACACATAGTTACTGTTGCAAGTACACATACCGTACGGACTTGCCGACCGGTCAGGTACTAGTTGTCACAAAAAAGGTGATTGGATTAGTATTCAACCTATTTCATCGAAAAGTTAAAACAAAAGTCCTGTTGATATTGTCGAACATTTTTGCAACTTATTGACTTCTTCATAGAGTCAATAAGTTAATAATTTAATTTCAAATGAAATCCCAAACATGCACGAAGTGTTTGATGAGGACAATGTCTTTTATAATGTTTTCTCTTCTAATTTTCTAAATACAAGTGAACTCGCAAATTAGTCATTTAATACCTCATTTAACAGAATTGTTAATATGTATTAGTGTGATCCACGCCCTATTTGCGGTGCACGCATATAATGTATATATGTGTGGGCCCTTAAGGGGCAAAAATAAAAGTGCACTAATTTTAACGTTATCTTAATTATTTTGTGAAAATAACGTTAAAATCATTAAGATCATCAACTTCAAACGATAACTTTGAGCCGAGGACTCTTTCGGAGCAGCCTCTCTATTCCAATTGGGATAGGGGGTAAGGTTTGTATCTATCCTTCCTCCCAGACCCTACTGAAAAGTGAGAATATACTGGGTAAGTTGTTGTTGTTGTTGTATTAGTGTGATCCAATTATTACAAACATATAAAGTTGAGGTATCATTTTTGTAGATAGTGAAATCTATGAATCCAATATGTAAGTACTCTTAGACCTAAAGGAATAACATCAAAATTTGATTTAACCATGACATCTTCACTTGAAACAGAATAAAAAAGAATAGAACGTTTTCTAAATAATTAAATATAGTGTAATACTTCAAAACGATGAGTTCAGGTCACAATCATATTTATTTCAACTTGATAATTACACACAAAAATGCTTAGCAAAATTTACTATAACATCATCAAATTTCCATCATCACTTAACAATAATTCCTAATGAAAATCCATTACTTAAAAAAAATGCAATTTTGCAAGCTTGTTAAATCCGAACCATTCTAATCCTCATTAAGTATGTCATATGACCTTTGATCTTGTAAGAATACACACGAGATTAGTTTATATAAACTAAGTGAGTAAACCCATTTGGATCCCTAAAGCATTGTATAAAACAAGCAAAAACACAATTGGATGTTGAGCCCTCCATAGGATATGCCCCAACTAATGGTTTGGTTTATCTGGTTTCTAGTTTTTTATGCCTATTCGTTAACCTATCCAAATTGAGAATTTTTCAAGCTAAACTGAATTCATTTAAACAAACCAAATAAACTAAATTTCAAAAACTGTATAAATGAACAAACCAAATAAACCAAACAAACCATATTCAAAATATGTACAAAGCATACAAATCGAACAAATCAAATAAACAAAATTCAACATTTATAGTCTTATTCAATTAATTTTGTTAACCAAATAAACTGAATTAAGGAAGATGTATATACTTTAACCGAACTGAAAACTGTATTCACATATTGAATACGGTTATTAACTGAACCAAAATCCAAATTTACAATTTAGGGTGGTTTTTTGGTTGAAATATATGACTCAACGTTTTTACTTTTTTTTTTACCTTTTCTTTTTGCGCACCTAAATTTATACCCTTCTATTGTATAAGAAATTAAGAACTCATTTAAAAGTTTAAAAGGGAAACGAACTGGCCTGCCATATGTTCACGTATGATTCGTTTGGGTTTTTTCTTTGTTCTAGAGAAATTCGTAGGAGTTAAGTATGTTTAGTTCGTTATCTGAAACGCAGATGTGGGCTTAATAGAGATGGTTGCCTTGTGTTGGGTATGGTTGTGGGGTTAAAATGTTAAATATTGTAGTTAAGCACCATTTTTTTCTCATTTGATTTTTATATTATTTTTTTTATTAAATTACTTTTTAAAATTCTTATTATACACGTTTCAATTTCTAAAACAAATATGTCGCAATTTCATATGTTTATTTCAATTGTATAGTCTTGCCTCAACGAGTGGGTAACTGATCCATCATAAGTTCATACCTTCATCACACCGTAAAGTGTGAATTTTCCTCATACTGCCCATCGCAATGTACGAGTAACCTTGCTCGACAAAACTAACTCAGTAACTCCTTTATCTTGACAAATGTCAATTTGACATTTTGAGTTTCTAAAATTTTAAGTTTACCCTATATTATATATAATTTGATTTTTTCTTAATAACTTTTGTTTGTTAACTTTAACAAAAAATTGTTATATGCTTATTTTTATGTACATGTTGTCACATATTCGAGTTGATTTACGTTTCAACTTGAATTTTGTTCGGAAACGATTTGTATTAATATACTTTTCCATGCTTATTTTTATGTGAATTTTGAGATTGTGTTAAATTCTTTTATGAGAGGCGGAAATATTTTAGGGTCGTTTGTGTTTAAGTCGGATTGGATCGGGTAATGTTAAAAAAAAATCAAACTAAATTTCATATACAAAGTTAAAAAATTGAATTGATGTTAATGATAGTTTTTACAACTATTAAACTTACAAGTTCACAAACATGTTTTTACTACGTGATCGTGTGATTCGTCAAAATGTGAGTAAAAAACACTCGTTTTCATCTATTACGGATCGACTTTTATGATAAAGTTGTGCCTTTCTAACTAAACTTTGCTACCCAATGAGTGCTAAAAAAAAGGCCATAAACAAACCAAATTCATATCAAACCATTTTTGACATTCCAATATTGATTAATGTCGATGGACCCAATTAGACCCAAATACCCAATGAATGAATATGATCCTCCAAATCAAGAAAACAATAAACACCGATTTATACGTATAAAATTAGTATTTGCAATCACACACCCTGTCAAACCAAGAATCAATCAATAATTGTCAACTAACCTCCATACCTTCAACGAATCCCTCCTCAAAGTTCGTCAATTTCGCTCAGAACTTGAAAACAGATACAGATGGGAGTTCAAGTTCGAACAGCAGGCCCGATGGGGGCTGATAATCTGAGCGAGAAAGCAGCGAAGATGAGAGAATCACTGCAGCAAAGTCAATCAATCACAGAAAACATGGTTTCCATCTTGGGTTCGTTTGACCACCGTCTCTCCGCCCTTGAAACCGCCATGCGACCCACTCAGGTTTCTGATCTATCCTTCAATCTGTGTCGGTTTCAGATTTGTTGATTTTTTGAGTATATGATGAATTAGGGGCAAATTCGAAGTGATTTGAACTTATTTGTGTTGGAATTTGATACACTGGCCTTTCGATTAGTGTGCCGATCTAGTTTATGATATCTATAACATGGTTGTTTGATCTGCTTTTCAACAAGTTGATTTGAACACCGTCTGTCGGTTTTTGAAAAATTTTACATAAAAATTCAAGCTAATCAAATGCATGATTCTCTGATGAACTGTGTTATGGTTACCTCATCTACTTCAGAGTTTTAATAGCTTGTCAATTTCAAGCATCGAGTTAGTTTCTTGAGTTGCAGTAGACTTATGATAAATTTTATAGCCATAGATTCAGAATGTTTTATTTTGCATTGCAGTATTTTAGGGTTTGTAATACCCTTTTTTGATGATTTTTTGGTAAGTTCTACCCTATTTATGGCACTAGAATGGGAGGCATTGGTTCATGTGCAACTAGATAAGTTTATGCATAACCAAAGCTGCATCTCTCTTGTATCTTTTACATATCAACATTTTTATCAAGTAAATCATTTGAAATCTCTTCACCTCATTTGTTGTTTTTGCATATCGACCTTTTATAGACTCTAAGTTTGACCTAGATGTGCATGAAGCGTTGCCTCAAGGTCTTGAGGCTTTTTTCTGAACGCCTTGTGCCTCTGGCTCAATTTTTAAACTCTGGCCATCATTACCAATTAGTAAGATGATTGATTTGGTCCTCAAGGTTCCCTTTCTTTATTATAAAGGTGACTCGAACAAAATAATAACCCTAAGACACCATTTATAGCATTGTTGTAGAAATCACTAGGTGTTAGTTGAGTAGTGAGATAGGGACTAGGTTAATAGGATCAGATTTTATATATAGCTTTTCAAAATTATATACATATATAACACAACTAGGTTCGAATTCCATGTATTACACGGGTTGAATAATATAAAACTAAAATTTCATATATATATTTTTAATCTTACCAATCATTCCTCCTCTTGCAACACATTAGACATACTCATGAGGACCAAGAGTTTCAATTCCAATTCACACGTAAGATTAGGTATACCATAAATGTCATCGCTTTCACTCAACCTTCCACAATACAAACCACTACCACATTTGTTGCTATGAAGAACACCACCACCATCTCCATTTGAATAGTTTCAAAATCATAACTGTTTCAACGACCTGCAAAATGCATCTAATGTATTTACACAAAGGTAGGATAAAGAAAATATCATTTGAAATTCAAAATAAAAAATGCCTAATTCTTAAACAATTATTATGCCTTTTGTATCCATAATGACGCTTATTACTCTATGTATCTGAATGATTCTCTCCTTAATTAATTCAATTGACGGAAAAGAAAAGGAAGGATAACGTAATGATGAAACAAAGTAAAAGACCAATAATCGTCACTTTTTCATCCAAAAATTCATTTTGCCTTAGAAGGCTAAAAGTGAGTTCTAAAACTCGAAAACCAAGTCAAACAAACTTCTATTGAACTCATTTTTACATCTTTGGAACCGGCTTGTTAAACCCTAAACCCCAAATCGTAAACCATAAACAATAAACCTCTCATACTAAAATAAAAACTTTAAAAATAAACCTTGAACCGAAAGTTTAAACCCAAAAGCTAAAAACCAAGCCATAAAAGCTAAACTCTAAAGCTAGTTGTTAAGGCTAAAACCTAAAAGCTAATATTGTAGGGTTCTTTAAGAATGTTCCAATGCCGTCAAAATGAGTTCAATCAGAGTTCGTTTGGTTCAATTTTGGAGGTTTTAAAAATCCTCTTTACCCTTCTTAGGCAAAATATAATTTTTCTTTGTTCTTGCCTATACACACACACACATGGATGAATGTTCAATTGAGAGCCATTGTTACTTGAGAACTAAAAGACCATTTCTAACCACAAGTTAAAAGGGTATAAAAGTAACTTCTCCTATTTTAAATGAAAATTACTTTTGTAACCCTTAAAACATGTGGCTAAAAATGGTTCTTTTTAGTTCTTTAGAGCTTGTTGGTTCTCAATTGAATGCATCTCTATATACATATACATATATATATATAAATATATCTATATATATATATATAGAGAGAGAGAGAGAGAAAGGATCAAACATGAAGAGATTGTTGTCTAAGAAGAGTAAGAATTAATATGAGTTTGACATTTTACTTTATAAAAAAATGAAGGGAGTATAATTTAGTTATAAAATCTTATTTTTGTACTAGATATTTATTTTTTTGCATTGGATTTTTTATTTTTTTTTATTTTTTTGTACGAGATATTTTTGTACTAAATTTTTTTTGTATTGTATTTTTATGTTTTTGCATTGAATTTTTTTTTCATGCTAGATTTTATTTCGAACTGAATTTTGAGTTTTTGTGCTAGATTTTTATTTTTTTTGTATAGGATTTTGTTTTTTTGGATTGAATTTTGATTTTTGTACCGCCTTTTGTTTTTATGTTTTTAGCATGGCACATGTCAAACTCCTATTGATTCCTACTATTCTTTAACAAAATTATTTTCTTATTGGATCCACCCATATATCTATCTATCTCTCTCTTTGCTATATATATATATATATATATATATATATATATAGGGAAGTGTTCTAATGCTAACCTTATGATCAAGCAATAACCCTACCATATTTAATGATCAAATTTTAAGATTCTGATCTAAGGATTGATATTTAATTATAATAAAATAATGTATTTGATTTGAAAGAAAAGGAAATAAGGGTATTAATGTAATTTTCTATATTAAATACTTTACCCCCTCTTTTTTTATACATCCATAACTTTTTTATACTATAATATTTTTTTTATGAAAATTGCACCATTTTACTCGTCTTATTTTCTCTTTAATTCCATTATAGTCTTGAATAGGTTTTTTTTTATTTTTTTCGGATGTTCGTATTTATACCAATGTAACAAGTATAAAAAAACAAATTATTTGTAACGAGTTGTGATAAACGGTATCGAGAAATTGAAAAGAAAAATTGAACACAGATTTTGGAAATCGATCCTTTGATTTCACTCTAGTCTGCTTGTTAAAACAAATACAGAACCAACAGCTATTTATAGCTGATTATTACAACCAAAACAGAAAACTGAAACTGTAACTAACTTTCTAAGCTAACATTTCACCCCCCTAAGCTTGTAATCTCCTTCATACCAAGCTTATCCTTCATTTCTTCAAATTTTACCCTGGGAAGTGCTTTAGTCAAAACATCAGCTTTCTGATTTCACCTTCCACAAACTCTATTCTGATCTGCTCCTTTTCAACATTTTCGCGAATAAAGTGATACCTTGTATCAATATGCTTGCTACGAGCATGAAAAACTGGATCTTGATAAGTGCAATAGCAGATTTATTATCTACCTTTATCTCCACCTGCTGCTCACTTCCTCCTGTAATTTCTGCCAACAATCTTCTCAGCCAAATAGCTTGACACGCAGCAGTGGAGGCGGCCATAAACTCTGCTTCACAAGATGATAATGCCACAGTAGATTGCTTCTGAGAATTCCAAGTGATTGGCCTATTCCCATAGAAGAATACCATTCCAGTAGTACTTCTGCATCATCTCTATCAGTGGAATAGCTACTGTCACTGAATCCATGCAGTTTGTCATCTCCTTTTCTTTGATAGATCAAACCCAAATGAGTTGTGCCCTTTACATATCTCAGAATCTGCTTCAAAGCCTAAGCATGAACCACCTTAGGTGCCTGCATATATCTGCTGATATATCCCACAGAGAAACTCAGATCTGGTCTTGTGTGGGTTAAGTACCTCAAACATCCTACCCATTTTCTGAACTGAGTAGGATCAGCATCTCCTCCTTCATCATTTTTGGATAATCTCAGCCCTGGTTCCATTGGAATCTTTGTTGAATTGCACTCCTTTAAACCAGCTTCTTCCAGAATTTTCTTTGCATAGCTGGTCTGCTGCAATTTAATTTCCCCTTGACTTTGTGTGACTTGGATTCCCAAATAATAGGACAACAATCCCAAGTCCACCATTTCGAATCTTTCTTCCATCTTTCTCTTCATCTCTTTAATTTTCTCAGGACTTACCCCTGTTATTAACAAATCATCAACATAAACTCCTATGAGTAGAACTTCCTCTTTCACTCCTTTCCTGTATACTGCAGGCTCATACTTGCACTTTCTGAATCCCAGCTCCTTCAACACACTATCCAGCTTTAAGTTCCAAGCCCTAGGGGCCTGTTTAAGCCCATACAAGGCCTTTATCAGTTTGTACACTTTCTGTTCAGCTCCTTTTTTCACAAATCCTTCAGGCTGAGCCACATATACCACCTCTTGAAGATCACCGTGCAAGAATGCTGATTTGACGTCCATGTGATGGACCCACCAGCCTTCTGAGCAGCCACAGCCAAAATCAACCTTACTGTTTCCATTCTAGCCACCGGAGCAAATACTTCTTCAAAAATCAACCCATATCTCTGCACATACCCTTTAGCAACCAACCGGGCCTTGTATTTCGTGATAGTTCCTGTGGCATCTCTTTTGACCTTAAAAACCCACTTCAAACCAATTGGGACAATACCCTCTGGCCTTTCAGTGAGCTCCCAGGTCTTGTTCTTTTCAATGGACTTGATTTCAGCGACCATGGCCTCTTCCCATTCTTTTATTCTTTTGCTTCCTTATAGCTAGCAGGCTCTCCCTCTAGCAGAAGCAAATGAGATTCCTGTTCCTGGTCATAAATTTCATTCAGGCTCCTTGAACCCCTTAGAGGTGTGATCATACCTGTCATTTGGAGCAACAGTAGGGTCACCTGGTCCATCTACATCTGTAGGCAGCCTGCCCAAGATTGGTCCTCTTCCTTTGACTGTGGATTCTGGACTGCTCCACATTGGCTCGTCCTCCACATCCATATCATCTTGTCCTCCTACATTCACCTGATCATAGCTGGTTGAGGCTTGATCACTGTAGACCTGGTTTTGATTCCTGGTTTCTGTGTTGACCAGAAACTCAGTCCATTCAGAACCCTGGGCTTCTTCATCCTTTTCCCATTCCCATGGTCTTGTTTCATCAAATTGACATCCCTTGTAACATGAATCCTTCCAGTTTCTGGATCTAACATTCTGTAAGCCTTGGTCTTTGGTTGACAGCCTAAGTGCACCAGCTTCTGGCTTCTATCATCTAACTTCTTCAGATTAACACCAAGAATCTTTGCATAACCAACACACCCAAATACTTTCACATGGTCTAGCCTTGGTTTCCAGCCTTTAGCAGCTTCATACGGGAGTAACTTCCATTGCTTTAGTGGGAGACCTGTTCAGTATATAGGCTGCATGCCTGGCTGCTTCTCCCCACAGGTCTTGAGGGAGATTCATAGCCTTTAGAAGGCATTTTGTCATACTCATGACAGATCTGTTTCGCCTTTCCACAACCCCATTTTGCTGTGGGGAGTATGGTGAAGTCAACTGGTGATACATACCAGTTTTGGAGCATAACAGTTTGAAATCATGGAGGTGAACTCACCTCCATTGTCTGTCCTCAGGGCCTTTATTCTCCTTCCATGCTCCAACTCCACTTCTTCTTAAACTGCTTGAATCGATCGAAGACTTCAGACTTTCTTTGAATAAAGTACACCCACATGTATCTGCTATGATCATCAACAATCATGAGCAGGTACTTGTTTC